>OX344750.2:38424820-39049820 GCA_947034885.2 Thuidium tamariscinum
TTTGAATTTGCTTGTTTCATTTTTTATTTCCTCAGTTTCCACATCTACATTATTTTGGTTCTTAATTGATTTGTTTTAAGTCAAATGAAATTTTATTTTTGATATAGGAATTTCCTCTAATTTCTACCATTTTAATATCCTACATTGAATAATTATTGTCATCCTTCTTCATTTTATGAATGTGACTATAAATATTGCTTTCCATAGGGATTTTGAATTTGAAAACTCAATGCCCCTTCTTAGTATTATAATCAATTAGGTATTACAAAGAAAACACCCTAAACGCAAAATTTGAAAACAAGAAGAATTACAATGAAGTTTGGGGTTTAAAAATCAGTGTCAAAGAATAATCAAATTACCCTAAACCAAAATATATTTTTCCAACCACGGTTATAGGTACATCCACGGTCATAGAACCTTCATCATTTTTTCTTAACAAAAAATTCAGGCTCACAGGCTCATAGGCTCACACTCATAGGCTCGCCTGCTAGCAACCCTGGTGCCTCACATTGTAAATACACATAATCTCTAACCTTAAAACGCTGAAACTAAGGCTTGTAAGCCCCGCTTCTTATTCGCACATATCTCAAAGTATCTCTGGGTCATTGCAAGAAACACTTGTCGATTTTATTGCATTTTGCAACAATACTCATGACTTTTTCAGGAGTACTATAAAATTAGAATTTAAAAAAAAAATTAATTTAAAAAATATAAATAATGTATACACGTCTAAAATGAAGTTTTTCACTGAAGGAAATTGATAGAAAATTTCTCTAAGTAGGAGAACTTGAAAAAGGCCAAATCTCAAGAAAATAGGTACTTTGATTCAAAAATTAGGAAAAAATAGTAAAAATAAGTATTTTCAAAAAATAAAAAGTGAACATTTGCAATAACTTTATGGATATGATCATTCACCAAAAAACCCAACAAAATCATATTTTATATGTTTCAAAATACAAGCAGAAAGAAGCTCACTTTATGAACCTCCACTTCACATAGAATTAACTATTTTTGAAAATCCTTCCTTGTAAAGTTAGAATTCTACTAGAAGACCATCTCATCTAAATTTCATCTCAAAATCATTAAAAAAAAAGGTATTCCATAGTACTAAAAACCCCTAAATTGCAAAGTGTGACATTCAATTGGGGTCTATTTTTGGATAGTAAAATATTTTTGAAAATTATGAAAAAATCAAGGAAAGTGTACAATAGTTATGAGTACCTTTCCTATAAATCTTGAGTCATTTGGAGCCAAAACACAAAAGTTATGGCCAAAAAACAAATGAGCATGCAATGTGTGACACAAAATAGTACAAGTGTTTCTTGCAATGACCCCTCTATGTTGCACTATTGCCAAATTCTCCAAAGCCATTGGCATGGCCTTTTGGAAATACTCAGCCCAATTTTGTAGAACCTTTGCTCAAATTCTTAGATCATCCAAGTCTACTACTGGATCTAATATCTCTCTGACTTCCGAAGGTAACATTGTCTCTCTTCTATACAATAGCTAATAAGGGCTATAAAATGCAAGAGATTCCTGTCAACTAAAGCGATAGCCTATTGCTATCTATGGCAATTTCAAATTCCAATGTTGATAATTGCCTGCCAACAAACCATACTTGCGCAAACCACGCTTAACTGTCTGGACTACCTTCTTTGCTAAAGTGCTAATATAATCCATCACCCTCTAGATGGGGGTGAATGCAAGAAACACTTAAAGTCTTTTGTCACACCCTAGTTTTTTCTTTTTCTTTTAGCCATAACTTTTGTGTTTTAGCTCCAAATGATTCAAAATTTATAGGAAAGCTATTCATAGCTATTATGTATCTAAAATGAATTTTGGAGATTTCTTAAAAATAATTTATTATTTTTAAATAGCCCCCAAAATTTCTCACAATAGTCAATTTCTTCACCGGAGTTTTATGAGAATTCTATGTCCAAAGTTCCGATGAAGAAAACACAACTTGTGACATTTTAATTTGTTAAAAAAAGTATTATTATTTTTTAAATATATAAAAATACAAAACTTGAAAAAACTTTTTGGTGATGATATTTGACCAAAAAACTCACCAAAATAATGTTTTATACCTTTAGAAAATAATGCAAAATGAAGCTCTCTTTGTGGACTTCTACAACACTTAAAAATAATTATTTTTAAAATTACTTTGTACAATAGGTATAAGTCTACTAGGAGACCATGCTCTCCAAATTTTAGGACAAAATTTGTTTTTTTGGAGATAAATGGTGCTAAAAACCCCCTAAATTGATTACTGTGAGAAATTTTGGGGGCTATTTAAAAATAATAAATTATTTTTAAGAAATCTCCAAAATTCATTTTAGATACATAATAGCTATGAGTAGCTTTCCTATAAATTTTGAATCATTTGGAGCTAAAACACAAAAGTTATGGCTAAAAGAAAAAGAAAAAAATAGGGTGTGACGAAACGCAACAAATAGTATAAGTGTTTCTTGCATTCACCCATGGTTCCTTGATGTTGTACAATGATCAATTAGAGCTTTAGTACAAAGCTCTTCAAATGCCCCAAGAAACTTTCTTCCTCGGTTTGTTAATACCTCACCTAGAGCCCCAAATCTAGCCAATACTCAACTAAAGAAGGCCATTGTTGCTAATGCCAAAGAATTTTGTGGTAGTGCTACCAACTCAATCCATTTGCTGAAATGTTCTACCATTACAAGTACATACTTAGCTCCACGTGATATAATCGTCAATGGTCCGGCAAAATCAAGACTCCACCTATAATCTAATTTCATAATTGGTAAAGATCGTAGTTGAGGTATTAAAGTGTTGAAGCTTGATCTCACTCGATCACAAACTTTACACCTTCCGACATAGATAGCTACCTTTTGTCTTATGCCCATCCACCAATACAATCCACGTAACATAGAATATATATGACGTACACCAAAATGACCCAACTCTTCATGAATTTGACATATCAATTGAAGACGTTGATTAGGCCTAGGAACAACTCTTCTAGTTCCATCTGGCCATCTTCAAAATATAAGGCCCCCCTCCCAATGAAACCAAGCCAAACAATGGCCTATTTGGTCTTTTTCTTTAGATGTAATATTCAGTAGAAATTCTCCACGTTGAAGACCATATAGAATACTTTGATCCTTCCACATATCAATGGTAATTTGAAATCCTCTTTCATCTAGATCCTTGTCAACAACATCCAATTGTATCTCTCCTAAATCTTAGCTAGAATTTCCTTCATCCATGCCAAATAAGATGAAGCATGCCATCCTAGCACTACTTCTTGATCACATGTGCCATACCATCGAGCACCAGTCAAATCCTCTTCGAAAGGACTTGGATTGAGATTCAAGCCATTTGCATCCAAGTTCTATAATCCCGCCTTGTGGACTATGTCAAAAATCATACTCTTGTAATAATTACAATTTATTAGGATCAAATTTTGAAGATTTTACTTTGCAAATATTCTATGATTCAAGGGAGATTGGTATGTCTTGACCTCAAAAAGTAACCTTTCAGTTCAAAAATGACCCTTCAAAACACGTCTTGAATAAAGAAGTAGAATATACATCTTCAAAAATCACAATTATTAGGATCAAATTAAATGAAACTTAAATTTTTTTTTGTGATAATCACAAATATTCGATTTTCAATTGATTACAACAAAAATTCAATTTCTGAGATTTTATTGAAATTGAAATTTAAAAAAAGGGTTTATGACTAGTTGATCTACCACATGGAGATGTGCAACAGCCCTGTTCACATTTGAGTCCGCGGAAACAAGGATTGATTCCAACTCTTGTAAAGCCCTAGTTCTCCGAAACCCCAGTCCTGCTCATTCCTCCCTCCTTAGACTTGGCCTGCATGAGATTGCGCACCATCGCCCGCGCTCGACGGATCTGCGCTTCGCCAACACTTCCTTCAGCTCCACCTCTCGATTCCCGTTTCATCGCGCTTTTCCGTGTCGGATTTGGTGCCATCTTGCAACCTCTCCAGCTTTCGCATTCTTGCATTGCTGCTGTCTCTGTGATCTCGCATAGTTTACGGTACGGTAGGGTTACCCTTTGCCAAATGCAATGTCTACAGTTGATTTGTTGCAGGGATTATTTTCTTTTGATTGAGAATTGCTTCCTTGGAGGTTGTAGGAATTTTCTTTGGAGATTTGAATGAAATTCGCTAAATTTGTTGGTACTGGAGTTAGATGTGTGGCGGTGACTCGTGTTTTCAATTCTTATTAGTTCATTGTGGATTCGTATGCCCTGTCTTCTGCGGACTTTATCTGACAATGACGAATTTATTGATCAAGAAATTCGAATGGGATCAAATTTTGATACCACCTGAATCAGTGGCTAATGTTTCATTTGTCGGTGAAAATATAATTGAAGATGTCCCCGACTTTCCGTATGACTTACTGAGACTGCTAAGTTCTTTTTCTGACGAAAGCTTTTATTGGATCCGATTCCGGCCATTAGTCGTAATCTTTTTATTAGCATTCAGTGTGTAGAAGGGAGGTCTCAATTGTATTAAAGAGTCATTCCTCAACTTCTTTCTGCAATTTTCGAATGCTAGAACTGTTGCGTTTTTTTCTGCTACTTCAATTGAATATTAAGAAGCTCCTAACGGTTTGTGATAATGTGCAGCTGTGAAAGAGCTGTGTAATACCCTTGGGAGTCATGTCTGGAGTTCTTATTCGTGAACTTGGAGGCCACGGTCGTCTCCAACTTCGCCTCTTTGCCTTCTCTCGTTCCCTTACTACTGTGGTAAGGATCTTAACGGCATGTTTGATATTAGGTGTTGGTCTGAGACACCATGTAATGTAAGGTAGAGGATGCTAAGATCATCATGGACCCGATCCCGTCTATTATACTGACCCAGCAACTCATCTAGTTATGCACTTGAATGGCCTTCAATTAGCAAGTTGAGTGTAAGCATGACTCGGCTTAGCGTCTACAGCAAGTGTTCTGTGAATGAAAACGGGGTTGCCTACTGCCTCTTTAGTGATTTACAACCTCCCTCTTTCAATGGACATTGTATAAGATTCATACTTTGTGATAAGGATTCGAATATTTTTCGGCTCTTGCACCCAGAGATCTCTCAAACACCATAGTCGTAAATATGTTAGAATGCTTAAGTGATGCAAATGGTATCGTCCACCTTACGGCTATCTTAAAGCTAGTACTGCTCGAGAGTACTTTCTGACTCCTTTGTAGGTCTAGTTGTTTAATTACTGCAAGTCTGCAACTATTTTCTTGAGAGTTACGATTGGTTTTCAGATGTTGAGCCATACGCTTGACTTATTTTCAGCCTAAAAGAAAGTCTATATATCATCTAACAGAGCCTTTTTTTTACGATGTTACTGTCGCAGGCCCAGGATGCCCAGGATGCCGGCGTTCAAAAGAAAGGTCGGGGAGGGTTGATTGGCGCCACTGCTGTTTTGGCTGGAGCTTCAATAGTAGGAGGATCTTACTACGCCATGACAAGGGAACCTACACCAAGAGTTCTTCCTCCTGTGACTGTGCAGAGCTTGCCTTCAGCTGCTCCCGCTCCTCCCGTTCCAACCCCATTCGCTCCTCCAGCCATTTCTGCTCGTGATGAATTACTTCAGAGGGTGGAGAGTCTGAAATCGGAGTTGGAAGATCTACGGAAGCAAAAACGCGACAAACTCGTTGATATGAAGAAGAAAGCAATCAAGGACGAGATTCACACCATCCATACTGGCCTTGCTGCTCTGGACAAAAAGCCATAAAATGTAATGCTTTTGTCTGCCTGTAGTGGAGGAACCCTTGAAACAATGACAAGTTGCTCATCTGGTTATGGCCATGAATCTTCTTTGATACAGTGATTCGCAGGTGTGAGGTTGACAACAACCCCTAATCATGCTCGATGATCAAAAGTTGACTGAAGGACGATTGGGCATGACATAACAGAGTTGAATGTACATAGAACTCTATTGTATCCGTCAGAATTGCTGTAGCATTGCCTTACCATTTAAATGTCTCCTACTTTCGAATTTTATGTGCGCAAGGTGATCACTCACTGAAGTGCTTTGGAATCGAATTGATCAGGACAGCCTTTTTCGAACCTGTGAACGTCAATTTGTGGAATGCATGACGACTCTGGTTTTCATTCTCATAAACTGAGGCATGGTTTTGCAACTTTCTTCTCCATTTTGTAGCTCACAACTTCACAAGTCTTTAGATTGTCTTTCAACAAGAGTGTCTTCAATAAGTTTTTATTGTTTGAAGAACTTTTGGACAATAAAAGTATCCTTGAAGTCATCTCTTGTTTATCACATTGTATGTTTATTTCACATCCTAAGAACATGTGTATGTGAAAAATTTAAGGAGATAATTAAATCACATATGTATCCTTGTGAGATAATTGCATCCCTCCAAATTCAAATCTTCAATCAAATCGATCATTGGAGTTTCACAACAAGAGGTAGCTTGAGATACAGAGGTTATTTAATAGATGAAGTCTATTGATGGTTTTTAACATCTTTAGTCTACTCATTTTGCCCTAAGAAATGAATTACCATCAAAAACTCAACAAACTAAATCTTAATTTTCAAATCAAAGCAACCATTGGAGTTATAGGACAAAAGATATGAATGTTGAATGTTGAAACATGTGTTGAAGACTTCTTTTAAATAAAAAATATAACACCTTTCTTAATAGAAACTATAATAAGTTCCCTATTCACTTACATTTAGGTGCACTTACTCAAACCAATTTCATACTTAGAACATGAATCAAGAATGCATTTAGAGTACTCCACTAGGGGACACATTAATTAGAATTCTTGACTAATTCATAAATTGCCCAAATAAGACATAAAAAGGACTATATGACGTTGAAATCTTCTTATCAGCACTAATAAAATACGATAAAAATTAAGCATTCTAAGAATCATGATCCCCAAATCAGATATTGACAAGGAAGAAACAACACTGTCTTTGAACATGAAAGCCTAGGACAATTTTAGGTACACTTCAAAAATTCAGTAGTGAAGGAATAAATCATAGAATTTACACAAATCCTCTTTCCATTGCTCACCAGATCCCAAATTTTTTTTGTCAATTTCATAGAAAAAGAAGCCATGAGATATCCTGAGAATGTATTTGATAGCATTTCAGCACGAACTTGAACAAATTCTGTTTTCAAAGTAACTACCACAAAGAAGAAATCGATGCAAATATTGTAAATCTTGCTCCTACCTCACTAGATATGTTGTGCATTTTGCTGAGGGCTTGAACAAACAAACAAACACTTGATTCAAGGAAGCTGAATTCGATTTCGTTGAAGGTGCGGGTGTCTGAGAGTCGACCAATGGCGTTGCAAAACACTTGATTCAAGCCTGTTGAGTTCGACTGATTTCGTTGAAGGCGCCGGTGTCTAAGCATCAAATGGAGTTGCAAAATTAAATACATGATTCAAGACAGCTGAGTTCGATTGATTTCGTTGAGGTGCGGGTGTCTGGGCATCAAATGAATGGCGTTGCAAGCACTTGATTCAAGGCAGCTAGCTGAGTGAGTTCGATTGATTTCGTTGAAGGCGCGGGTGTCGTCTGAGCATCAAATGAATGGCGTTGCAAAATTGAACACATGATTCAAGGCAGCTGAGTTCGATTGATTTCGTTGAGGTGCGGGTGTCTGAGCATCAGATAAATGGCGTTGCAAACACTTGATTCAAGCCAGCTAGCTGAGTGGGTTCGATTGATTTCGTTGAAGATCGATGCGGGTGTCGTCTGAGCATCAAATGAATGGCGTTGCAAAATTGAACCCATGGTTCAAGGCAGCTGAGTTCGATTGATCGATTTCGTACGTTGAAGGAGCAAGTGTCTTGAGCCTCGATCTATCGATCAATGGCGTTGGATGGGGCAAAGAGGGTCATGACAGGAGCCAGCAGCTGGCCCAGCGGGCTTCCCTTGCCCCGCCATGGGACAACCAGGCTCGTGGTCGCTACTTCCACCCCAGGACTGCGTCGGCGTTGGCTTCCCTCCGGATCCACAGCGTTGCGGTCCAGGCTCGGCATCTCCCGCCGCGCACTTGGGGGCTTGAATGTGAGGCTCACTTCCACACGAGCTCGAAGCATAACTCTCCGTCGGGGAATTGTTGGGGTTCTCCATCTACAGGTGCCAGCAGCTGTCATGAAATTCCGTTTAACCCCCCAAGTGTCCAGACTCATCTCCAGAATTAACAACTTTGGGAAAATGGCATCAAAAAGGACTGTTTGGAAGAAAATTTTGGAATTGAGATACAAGGCAAAGCTGTAGAATTTCAATTGCAGATTCTATCCATATAGTTAGATTCACCAATGCTATCACTAATTTTTTTCTATAAATTTTGGAAGGAAAAATTCATAATTTCTTCTAAATTCAATCACAAGCAAAATATTGTCATTTTTTGAGTGAGTTTTGTTGGAATGGATTTGAAAGGAGGTTCTCTAAACAAGGTGATTTTTCCAAATTTTTGTGTTCTTTAAATCTATGACCTTAGTTTTGCAATTCCAAGTTTGAACTAGAGTCAATTCAAGTCAACCACTTGACATACTTCCACATTTGTAATTTTAGAAAAATATGTATTCTACTAACACCAAATCCAACCCTTAGATAGGACCACAACTTCATAAAGTATCTCTAAAAATTAGGATGATTTTCATCCAAGCTGTCTAGAAATTGAACATGGGAGCGCTCTAGAGTTAAGTGTAGTGTAAAAGTTTAGTGTGTTGTAAACAAGAAATAACCCAAAACTACATAGGGGTCTTTAGGGTTTGAAAAGGTAAAAAAATTGCAAAATCTGTTATAACACCATAGAGTGATTGCAAGAAATCCTTGTCCTATTTTTAGTCACACATTCATTTGGAAGTTGTTAAATTGTACTATAAGCATTGCAAAATTGATTGAATGAAGATAAAATTCAAAAATTAAGCTTTCTATAGCAATTAAAAATGTACTTGAATTATTTCAGTTTTTTCAAAATTAATTCATTAGGTGAAATTAAATTTTGAATACATGTCACACATATGGTTTTGGTGGGTTTATAGTAGTATCGAGTATCTTTCTTTTTGAAGAGTTACATTGTCAAATTTGGTATGTTAGCTGTTCCAATAAAAATACACCTTTCTAGGAAAGGAATTTTCAAAAACATGTTTCAAGTGTGTTTTCATTAGCCTAAAGTATGCTATATTTAGGTTGAATCTTATTTTGAATTAAAAATGGGTTTTTAGTTCTAGCTTTCATTCTTTCTTTGTTCTTAGTTGGCAACAATGGCCATTTTTAATATAATTTTTTCAAAAAAAATTTCTAATTCCAAAAATAGAAATGTAAGAGTCTCATTTTCTATCATAAATTGTAGCCTATGGGTCAAAATAGTAGTTGAAGGTATACTGAAAGAGACAATAGTAATACTTAGGGCCCCATAGAGCCTCCAATCCATCAATGTAAATTATTTTTATATGGTAAATTAAGTTATACCTTCCATCCTAGCCTTCTAATGATGAACATTACAAACTGCCAAAGTAGTAGATTTAAAATCCAATTGACCATCTAGATTTCATGTTTGATGCCTTCTACTACTCTACTAGTACTAAAAATGACTTGTAGTACACAAAGCACTAAAATGTTGAAAGTAAGAAATGCAACAAATAGTAGAAGTGTTTCTTGCAATCACCCCATACTAAACTTTGGAAGTGCACAATCCTAGTAATAAAGAAAGAATCAATGTTGTATAGGTATTCAATTTATTCATATTTGATTAACATAGGAATTCATTTTTTTGTCTACATCTCATTTTGGCTATAGCCATAGAAAAAGATTGGGCTAGAATCAACACACTTTGTTGCTTTGGACAACTTGACATAGACATTTTGTAATATAATTGTCTAAAATTTGGACATTTGTTGATGCTTCAAATTTATTCCTTTGGATGACTTGATTTGGATGTGTTTTAAATATATTTGTGTTGATTTGGACAATTGTTGTTGCTTTAGACATACTTATTTGGGCCCTCTCTTTCCTACTAGTGTATTAGAAAATTTTCATGTTAATCCATGGATTGATGGCCTTACCTTCTCTAAGCGTAAGTTGAAGCTCTTTTGCCTTTCTGGAGGAGGGTGTGGTGGTACACCACCACTACCCTTCCTACCTTCGCCGGGCTTCCAACTTGCTCCTATTCCACTACCACCTTGTTTGTTGTAGGTTGGCGTCATGAACTCTGGTTGCCCGGTGGAAGTGACACAACGTTGATACATGTTGCTTCTAGGATCGACCATGCGAGGCTTTTTTATCACCTCGGGAATGGGCAAGAAGCAATAGTGTGTATTTACCACCCCTACTGTAATGTTGGTGTATCCCGCAAAGGCACCATGAACCTGTATAGAACCGACATTCATTAGCTTCTAAAGCATGTTAGCTTGGAAAGTTGGAATTACTAACTTATTGGCTCTAGATATTGCATCAACTTTTGAAAAATAACATTTAACCCCTAACTACCCAGTTGACCATATATGGATGATTTTGAAATTTCAAGCCTATTTCTATATAGGCAGTTAAATTTCTTTGATTACTAAAAAAAATTCGAGCAGTTTTAAGAGTTAACTATTGAAAACTTTCATTTTTCACTTATAAAAGGACATTTGTTTATTAAGAGGTCTTCAAAGGCATACATGTACCATAAGTGAAGAATAAAGCTTGCCAATTTTACTTCATTTCCTAACTCTACACAACGTTTAGCAATTTCACTTGATTTGAGATCTAAGAAATTGTTCATATCCATTTGCTTTGAGAATGGTTCCAATGAAGAGAATAAAATGTTTCATGATATTCACCATTGAAAATTTAAACATGCAACTATTGATTTGGAGGTATTTGCAATTTCTATTTATAAAAAATAATTGCATTTCAACAATTGCAAGGTGGATTGTGTAATGAATTTAATAGCTTTTCATGTGACATTAACTCTTTTAGAAGTGAATTTTTTGTGTGCTAACACTCTTTTTAGTTGTTCATGTCAGCTCCAATTCAAAAAAAAATTATACGCAAATTAGAGAAACATTGAGCAAAAAGGTAACAACTAAATATAGAAAATATATTGCTCTCTTGTTAAAATCTCACAACCCCTATGCAATTTTGCACTCAGAATTTGTGTACTTACTAAAAGACAAGCTCTTTAAACATCTATACACTCGGTTAGATTTTGGAAAAAAATCAATTTGCTTTATTAGAGATGATTACAAGCCAATGCACTTTTTTCTTAGTCAAAACACACTGGGAAAAGCTTGGGCATTTACAAGTGACATCCATAGTTCCATATGGATAAATATTAAGAAAATTTGTACAAAAAGTTTAATCATATATTAGTTGTAAGAAAAGATAGGAATACTAATTAATATAGATGGAGGATGATTACTGCATTTTGACCCAAGATGCTGCAAAAAATGTGGTCAGAAGCGTTACAAGCCCTAGCTCTGATCATGTACGTGGGATCAATGTATTTCACATCCACGGGAAATTTTATGTTTCCAAAATGGGACTTCACCTGAAAGTGCCAATTGTAAGGATCTTCACACATCCTTCATCCACCATCAATTAGAATATTTTGATATGAAAATACATTTGAAACACCCAAAACCGTCCAAATAAGGAATTCAGCATAGTTGGAGGCAACGTTTTCTAAAAATGGTATTTTTCTAGTATTAGCGAGTGAAAATCATGAATATTAAAAAAAAATTAGATTTTTCGGATACAATATGTAATTTCTACAAATTTTCAAAGTGTTGGCTCCCTAGACCTATGGAACCGTCTTGTAGGAGTGTAGGTGCCCCCCAAAATTGAACTGTGCAAAAATCAGTACTTAGCCAACCAAATTTTCTTATGTGTCCTTCAGTTCTGTCAGCAAATTACTATCATACATGTGGCGAATACATTAAGGGAAGTCTACTGACGCATTTGGCTGAAGCTACAGTCCACTACAAGAAATAGGTGCGGGAATGGGTGTTTTGCCCTTACTTTGAAGCCCACTTTGAAGAAATTTGAAAGAATTATAGAAAAAAACATAGAAGGATTTATACTTTACTTCTCGAGGAATTGAACAATTTTATAGCATTATGTAGCCTCTTTGGTCCTACCTTGTCGTAGAAAAACTTTCCAACGTCTCCAAGTATAGGATTTCCAGAAGCATCGGAGCCTCCCACCCCTTCCATCATGTTCTGCACCATTGAAATGGAGACACCAATTGGATTTTATGATCTATTATTTAAATTTCAATTATTGACACTATTCTATCATTCTCAAATGGGTTGGGTTGGACACAAGAACACGTTTCCAAAGGTCTTCTTTGCATTGGACTAAATAGAACTTGTTATTCAATGCTTCCTACAAGTTCTAAAACATTGCTTGAGCTTCAAAGAGTATTAGCATGTGAATGCAAGTAGCACTTGTACTATTCTTTGCCACAACTTAAGTGCTGATCTATTTTTTGGCCATAACTTTTGTGTTTCAGCTCTAAATGACTTAATATTTATAGAGAAGGTACTCATGACTATTATATACTTTTCCTAATTTTTTCCTAATTTTCAAAAATATTTTAATATAAAAAAAATACTAGTGATTGAATGTCACAAAATAATGACAATTTGGAGGGTTTTAGTACTATGGAGTACCTTTGTTGAAAAGTTGCCTTATGAAATTTTGCAAAGTACTTCCTACTATAGAAATACAACTTTCTAGGAGAGGGATTTTTGATTGCCTATTGCAATAAAGTTCTGCATAGGCCTAAAATGAGAAACATTCCCAATGAATTTTTGAATAATAAAAAATAAAATTTTGCTTTTTATTTCAATATTTAAAAAGGGATCCAATCTAGGAACAATGTCCATTTTTTATATAAATATTTTGAATGGCTTAAGTAATTTCCAAAAATAAAAATGTGAAACTATGATTTTCTAGCATAAATATGGGCTTCTATCTTTGAGTAGGACTCTAGGGTACACAATAGGACTATACAATCCTAGTGAGGGCACACATTTTGTGCAAAGTAGACTTCTTTCTATAATTTGTGACTATGAATTACTTTTATGGCGACTTTATGGTCCTTGACCTGAGATCCATGTGTCATTAGAACCGTAGATCTAAATTTCAATAGATGATCCACATTTCTTCTTCTAAACCCCATATAATACTCACAGTACTTGTAGTACTCATAGTACTAAATTAGAAAAAATAAAAAATGCAACAAATAGTACAAGTGTTTCTTGCATTTACCCTAGCAGAGAAATGCTCTCCAATCCATCCAATGTAATAAATGGCTTTCACAAATCTAGAAATTGGACCTAGAAACCCTTATTTCCCCTCCATTGAAGCTTTGCAATTGAAAACATGCTCTATTTAATATTCTTCTAATGCAATGTGAACTCTCTAATCAACCAAAAAAATGTAAGTGTAAACATTTTTTTCATTCAATTGGATAATATTGAATGTTTGATTATCATATCAAGCTTCCAAAATCTTAATCTATTCTATAACCACAATCAATTTTTTTGTCCAAAATTGCACAAGACAATCCTTATATAAAAGATTTTATATATAAAGAGGTCATTATATTTATTTATAGGATTCAAAGAGGTCCACCTGGCCAGCCCCCTCTGCAATGACCACAACACAAATCCCATTCCTCTTCAATCGATGATGCATAAAATCCAAAACCCCAAATTCTCCTTCTAATTCAAAAGGTACCTGCAATACATGAAAATTTACATCCTTGATCACCACCTTCAATAAAAAAAACCCAGAGGAGTTTGCTTCTTTTTCTATCTAGACTACAAAAGATCCATCACATGTAGATTGTTTCATTAGATTTTTAATACAAATATAATATTGATCAATATGTTGGAGTACCTCTGGAATCAATACAACATCTACTTGACCACTTGCAATTGTTGCATACATTGTAATGTATCCACTTTGTCGTCCCATCAACTTCACAATTCCAACTCCATTAAATGCACTGCTTGCCTAAAATCAGTTTGACATACCTCAATGAAAGATTGAGTCCCTTAAAAATCCAATAGGAAATTATGTTTACTAATGATGGTTATCAATTTTGATGTTATGATCTTCAAAGGGAGTAGAGTTGTCAAACTAGTTAAACATCAATGAAGTCCATTCTACAAAGGTAGAATATGCATTGATTATGATGAGAACAACTATAATTTATGACCTTATCCTTTAGTACTAAAGAGAAATTTTTACAATTTTATTCTTATTAAAATTTGATTGTGCATGATTGAAGAAGACACAAACCATTGAGGTTATTTCGGTATTTCCAATCACATCAAATTACAACCAAATAACTTGACCTTGCTACTCTTATGGATTTGCATCTTCAATATTTTTCATAGTGAGGCTCTACTTTCACATAGTCTAGTCCATTATGTGACCCAATTTCCATTACCTCTACATAGGCTGCATTAATTGCTCGTTGGGCCTCTTCAACAGCTGTATCAAAACCAAATGTCTTGTCTAAAATTTGAATATCATTGTCAATGGTTTTGGGAATTCCAACTACAACAAGTTTACACTTTTGTTTCTCAACCTAATTTATAGATCAAACAATTAGAAAAAATCTTATTTGGTTAGATACAAGTGAAGTAATGCCTCTCAAGTTGATTATAATGCATTTAATTTACCAAAGGAGCCATTTTATGTACAACTATGACTATGACTAATGGAATGATTGAAGTTGCATACATGGTGGTAGATAGCATTAGCACCCGCATGTGATCCATTTCCTCCTATTACAAAAAACATGTTGATTTTCCATTCCTAGGATAAAACAAAGTAAATGAGTTTAAATTGAAAATCACACTATACAAGCTTCTATGGCAAGAAAAGAAAGCAATAATTCTTAAATTCAATGGTCTATGATATCATTGTAGAAGGGACCACAATGGAAGGTTCAAGAATGTTGTATTATCAAACACAAGTTTCACAACACAAGGATAAGATTGATTTACACTAAATCATGAAAGTAGAGGAAGCTCAAAATTTTAGTTTAAACCTCTAGTTTATTCACAATATCTTCGAGTGGGGGGCAACCACGAGACACACCTAAGAAGCTGCCTCCTACCATATTGATACGTTGTACAACCTTTCGAGTGAGCTGAACATTACCATTTCAAAGTCAACATTGATGAGGAATTGAATGGCATTTTAAATACACAACTAGACCTTTCTAATTTTACACCTAATGTCCCACTTTGTATTCTTTCACTTATCTTGCAGAACAAAATACCAAATTTAAAGCTCACTATTGTTATCACAACATCTTACTTAATAATTAAGGAAATCAAATGTAATTGTAATAATACAGAATGTGAAAAAGCTTGAAATTTTTTTTAAACCACCTTCTTTCTAGCAATCCAAATACTCCATTTAAATCACTTTTACATGCAACAATATTAGGTAAGGTCACAATAATATAGTACTACATATTATCATTTAAATTTTAAGCTATGACTTTGAAGAGGTCTTGGTCTACACTCAACTCTCTCATTATAGTTGCACACTCCTTGAAGATGTTGAGAATTGCTTATCTTTTGTGCAAATTTAAATGGGCAACTTCCACATGTCAATTGTGAACACATGTGTGAGAAAAGCTAGAGTCCATTTTGGCAATGTCATTAGAAAAGGTTGATTGTATGCATACTAGCCAAAGAGAGGGATGACTAAGTATGTACCATGATGGGTGGGTATCTCTTGTCTACAAAACCTTTAAAACCATATTGAATTCCTAAAATTTCTTTGACTCCATACACTTCCAATGTAAGGACAATCTGTCAATTTGATAAAGTTATCAAAATGAAGCATGAGATTAGAAAGTCTTGTATTACTTTGGAGAAACAATAATTAAAATTGATAACTTTTAAGAAATAAATTAAAATTTTTAAAAACTATAATTACTTGACGAACAACATCATTAAGTCCAGGACATAATCCACCACATGTTACAATAGCAGCCCTCACCTACAAAAATGAAGAAGAAAAAGTCAACTCAAGACAATTTCAACTTCATAGTGGACTAAAGAATAATATATAATTTACAAATTTATAAGTTGAAAAAAATACAATAGACATACGATATAGTACAAAAAAATTCTCTTGAAATTGAATTAAATATTCAATACAACAAAGATTATTTAAAGCATACAGTAGGCGGATCAAAATAGATCCAAGCACGAGGTCCTGCACGACGAACCCTAAGAGATTCATTTCTACAAATAGGTTAGAATCATGGCGCATTCAAAGTAGTGATTAACAAATATCAACTCAAAGATAGTCCATGGTAGTTACAAAATAGTTATACTGCAAAATCTATCTTATACAATGCTTCTTAGAAATACTAACCATCAACAACAATGATATTGGTTCTACTATAAATTAAAATGGCATTCTATATAAGGTCAAATTCAAATTTGAAGCAACATTGATACAAGAAAAATCTAATCTATTAGACTTTAGCCCAATGTGAGCCCCCTAAGCAATTGAAAAGAACAAATTTTGACATTCTTGATTTGATGGAGAGAATTTAGTTTTATGTTAGCAACAACCTCCCTTCTATAAAATTTTAATGTAGCACTTATACTATTTGCATTAGCAAACACCATATTGTATTTAGTGTGTTGCAACTTGTCAAGGGTATATGTCACTACTTTGTTCTTTTGCATTGTGGTGTACACATTGTTGTATTAAATAGTATCTTGTAGTGTGCTATAACCTATAGAAGACTCTCAAAGGTTACCAAGTCCATATGAACTAAGACTTGGTAACTCTTACCACAAAGGCTTGAATTGCCACTCGCCATCCTCTTCAAGCTCAATTCCAACAGATGAAGGATGACCAAAATGAACAACCTACAACCATAAGTATTCAATAGCTAATGTATAAGAATTCTACTCTTCACATGATGGTAGGGCATAAACCAAAGCAAAAAATTAGAGAAGCAATTCTAAGTCAATCTCTAGTATCAGGTAGGAGGATCTAATTCCAACACTCTACTAATTCTCTAAGCTTTTGAGTTGATGTTTTCTTAGAAAATTCAATAAAGTATGGAAGCCAATGTTCAAAACAAAGTCCTAGTATATTGAAATTAGATAATTGAATGGATTACTAATTGATAAATTGCCACCAATTACAACCAAAGTGTTTTATTTTATTTTAAAGGACAAGTTCTAGGATATTGCAGTGTTTAAAGTTTGACGCATGCTACAACGCACCTTTATGAGAACACGGTCATCATCGTGAACATAAATTTGTTTCATGTCATCTTGATCTTGGGCTGGAGTGTCACAAATGGCTTCAGCTCTACCAACCAATTTTCATGCATATTTTAGAGTTTGAAGGCAAATTTTTGCTATTGCTATTGTAGCTCAAATTCAATCATGATTCTTAAATAAATTCTTGTAGTTAGGCAACACTAATTCGTCTACTCCTAAACTTTTTTGGGCTTTGAATTAGGTGAATTAGCTTGACTTTGCTTAAAGTCTATAGCTAGTGATGTTTGAATGAACATGATTTTCTCTATTGTCATGCATAGTGATCTACATCCTCCCACTTTAAAATAGTGTAAGAAATTACATATAGTCATAGATATTTGATTAAAAAAATAGATTTGATTCTTGCAACTATCAACATATCATAAATTTTCAAAATTGTTGTAGTGTACATTTCTTGTTTAGAGATAGTTTGTAATTGGAGGGTTTTAGGTTTTTGAAAAGCTCATAGATGCAAAGTGCACTCACCCACTCATAGTGCGATAGGTGGTTTCCATTGGAGGCAAATTGATAAGGTCACCCAAATGTGGCAATGCAAACAAGTCGTTCCCTTCATCTTTATATGCAAATGTTTTGGCCCTCAAGTTGATACTTACATTCTCTCTTCCTTGACATGCCATTTTTTCACTCTTATATCTAGCAAAAATCTAAACTTGTTGATAATTCAATCTCTCGTGTCATTTTGTCTTCTTTTATGCACACCATCGGGCATTTTTTCCAATAGCCAGGATTTGCCAAAATCTTCCTTGAAGTTTTCACATGCTCTTAGTAGGATGCACACAACAACCAACCTAATCACTCCAAGAACTAAGCTTTAAGCCTCCAACCCTGTTGTTGTTGATGGAATTTGAGTCCATCAAAAAAATCTTTCATTCTCTTGTGTTTGACCCATACAACCCTAATCTTGTTAGTAAAACAATTGTAGCAATATTGCTAATGGCAATAGCTAAACTTGTGCAATAATTGGCTTGACTATCAACCCTATCATCCTTAAAATGTCAAAGATGTATGCAAAAGCAAGAAAATGTCAAAAAATTAGGACATCTTGGATAATTTGATTCTTTTTCAAATTTAATGGAACCAAAGGTGTTAGAAATTTCAAGTTTGATTGTAATGATTGTAATGGAAATCATGGAGATCATTTCACCAAATTTGAGACATTCTCAAAACATTGAAATTGAAGTCTTAGGAATTTGATTACAACAATCAAAGTAAAACTCCAATTGAGTAACATTGTGAGAATTTGGAGCATTGACAAAAAAAGAGATACGAGGAGTTCAAGCAAAGTGACTCAATTATATCACAACCTTAACCAAAGAAGTGCAAAACTTACTATCCTATGAATTATTGTTCATGCACTTTTTTGAATGTCACCTTTGGCCCCCTAGCTATTAGTTTTTCTTTGATTCCCATATTCAATCGTTTTTTAAGTCTTGAGTCCATTTATTTTTTATATTTTTTATTCCAAATAGAAAAGTTATAGAATTTTCCTCTAATTTTTTGCCAAAGTTTTCAAATTGCAAACAAATGTTTTGCAAAGTTGAAGTAGTTGTCAATTTTTCTTGAACACTAAATGTGAGACAAATTTACATTATTCTAGAGTGAATTAAATTTTTTTAAATAATGGTAAAAAACATTCAAAATTTGAACAAAAATCAAATTATGAAGCACCTTTGGCATCAAATTTTCCAATAAGAGTATACCAATTTAATTTTAATTAAAAAATTCTCCGATTTTATGTATTAAATTATTTTTTGAAAGTGTGAAAATGTTGAAAAATTTACCATTTTCTGCATTTTTCAATGCTACTTGGACATCTTTTATTTTGCAATAGAATAAAATGCCTATATTGTTTCAAATAAAGAAATTATATATATATATGTAAATGTATGTCCTATTTGGATAATCAAGTGTGAAGTTCAGTAGAAGAGAGAGTTGAAGTTGTATTCAAATTCATTCCAATTCTCTCCCACATATTCTTGTTGAAGAAAGAGTTACAAGCCTATGTGAATTTTTACAATGTCATGTTTTTCAACAAATTTTTGTGCACAATTGATCATAGCAAACTCTTGTAGGGTGAAACTTTTTCAATTAAACAAAGTTCACAATCCAAAGTCTTCTTTCATCCCATAAATAATTTGTGATTTGAAGTTTTCATGCTTAACATGTACAGTGGGGTACCAATCAAAATGTCGTTTTTGAATCCGCAATGAGAAAAATTTCAACACTGCCAACTTTGAAAGGCTCGCGAGAGCTCAAAAATTGGTATTTTACCACAAAATTTTTACCACAGCATCATCTTTAAGTTGATTATATGTATGCCAAATTTCAAGGCCAAAAAATTCACCAAAAAAAAGTTATTCAAAATCTACCAACATTGGTAGTTGTGGAAATTTTTTCACTGCTGCCAACTTTGACAGCCTCCCAAAGATTGAATTATTTTTTTTTTGCCATGAAATTTTTGTCATGAAACAATATCTATGTTTTTAATATGTATAAAAAATTTCAAGGTAAAATTTTCTTTTCTTAAGAAGATATTTGAAATCTCCCAACAAGTGTAGTTTTGAGAAATTTTTCACAATTGCCAACTTTGACACCCTTCCAAGAGCTGAAAAATTGGTTTCTTACTATGAATTTTTTTTTGTGAAGTCATCTCTATGTTGATAATATGTGCTCCAAATTTCAAGTTCAAATGAATTAACAAAAAAAAGATATACAAAATCTCCCAACATGCGTAGTTGTGAGAAAATTTTCACTATTGCCAACTTTGACACCCTCCCAAGGGCTGAAAATTTGTCTATTTAACATGAATTCTTTTTGAATAAGATCAACTTTATGTTGATAATATATGTTCCAAATTTCAAGTTCAAAACACTTACCCAAAAAAAGATATTCAAAATCTCTCAACATGTGTAGTTGTGCAGTTGAGTTTTTACATTTGTGTCAAACTTTGCTCCACAAAATAACATTATACTAAGGGCTCAAAAACTCCTCCTCACAACTACACATGTTGGGAGATTTTGTATATCTTTTTTTGTTAATTCATTTGAACTTGAAATTTGGAGCACATATTATCAACATAGAGATGACTTCACAAAAAAAAATTCATAGTAAGAAACCAATTTTTCAGCTCTTGGAAGGGTGTCAAAGTTGGCAATTGTGAAAAATTTCTCAAAACTACACTTGTTGGGAGATTTCAAATATCTTCTTAAGAAAAGAAAATTTTACCTTGAAATTTTTTATACATATTAAAAACATAGATATTGTTTCATGACAAAAATTTCATGGCAAAAAAAAAATAATTCAATCTTTGGGAGGCTGTCAAAGTTGGCAGCAGTGAAAAAATTTCCACAACTACCAATGTTGGTAGATTTTGAATAACTTTTTTTTGGTGAATTTTTTGGCCTTGAAATTTGGCATACATATAATCAACTTAAAGATGATGCTGTGGTAAAAATTTTGTGGTAAAATACCAATTTTTGAGCTCTCGGGAGCCTTTCAAAGTTGGCAGTGTTGAAATTTTTCTCACTGCGGATTCAAAAACGACATTTTGATTGGTACCCCACTGTACAAAAGATTTGGTGAAGTTGTGAAAAATGAAGATTATTGTAGCCATTGGGAGAGTTGGGAGATAATAAATATTTTCAAGGATGACGAAAAGTAAATAAAATGAAAAAAAAATTTTAAACTTAGAAAACATCAAATCACTAAGTTGTAAAAAAAGAAAATGTCCAATGTTAGTTGGAAAGTTCAAAGTAAAGTCAAAAGTGAGACGTTAAATCGGTCCCACAAAACTGCACCCTAAGGACCTTGCACCCGCTATCAAGCACGGGCCTGCTATCGACCTAGCCTCTCTCGGTCGCGCAACGTCATCCTAGTGGCGCATGACAGTGGCTCCGCAGGACATTGTTGTGTAATGCTGCAGGACATCAACCTTGTAATTTCTTAAACTATGAACTAATTTACTTATCCCACATTGTTTGTCTTCCCTTCTACCGCCTATTTGTATATAGAGAGTTGTCTTCTCAATGCAGAATACAAATCACAAAACACAAAATGCAAATTACAAAATAGAAAATACAAATCACAACTAAGTTTTTATAATTATTTTAAGTTCTAATACAACAATGGAAAATGTCATTAAAATGACAACATTCCATATGCTAATTTTAGGATTATGCAATCTGAATTAAAAATTGACATCTAAGATAAGTATAGATCTTCAAACATTTAAGAGTCTTACAGATCTCAAGAAATCTATGACATATATAGATCTCACTATGTGTTGTCTTAAACATTTAGATAGGTATAGATTTCAAACATCTACATAAATATATAGATTTCAAAAATCTATGATAGATTTAGAATTCAAATTGCATAGGGTGAAGTGTAAAAAGTGTCAAAAAAATCTATGACATATAAAGATTTCAAACTATATTGCCTAAAACATCTTGGACATGTATAGATTTCAAACATCTACAAAATATATAAATTTCAGAAATCTATGACAGATTTAGAATTCAGATTGCATAGGGTGAAGTGTAAAAAGGGCCAAAGTAATGGAATGTTGTCATTTTAATGAGATTTTCCATTGTTGTGTTAGAACTTAAAATAATTATAAAAACTTATTTGTGATTTGTGTTTTCTATTTTGTAATTTGCATTTTTTGTTTTGTAATTTGTATTTGTGTTTTGTGATTTGTGTTCTACATTGAGAAGACAACTCTATATATACATATAGGCGGTAGAAGGGAAGACAAACAATGTGGGATAAGTAAATTAGTTCATAGTTTAAAAAATTACAAGGTTAATGTCCTGGAGCATTACATAATGATGTCCTGCAAAGCCATTGTCCTGCGCCACTGGGACAACGTTATGCGACCATGAGAGGCTGGGTCGACATTGGGCCTGTGCCTAACAGCAAGTGTAGGGTCCTCGGGGTGCGTTTTTGTGGGACCAATTTAACATCCTGCAAGTCAAAAGACTATGTATTGTCCAAAAAAAATTGATGACAAAGTGGAGGAATTTTTACATTGACAATTAATGAGAATGAAGGATGGAGAGGTCATTTTATAATGAAAATCCATTGTCTTTCATGAACACTAAAAGGAGATGGGATAATTGGAAGATGGGAGCTTGACTACTCATTGTCAAATTAAACATAAGAATTTTATTTAACTATCAAATTTTTCAACCATTTTCAAGGTGTTTTGAATTTTGGTTTTGTAAGTTAGAAGCTCAAAGTAGGATGAGTCATTTCAAAAATTAACCATAGGATCTTGTAAAAAGTCAAGTCCTTACCATCTCTAAAAGGTTTGGTTTAAATTCATGTTTTGGAGAAGTTAAAATTGTGCTTTGACTAGCTCTTTTGGACACATGACATTTTAGAAAAATGGAATCATATGCTCATTCTCGATACAACCATGTTTCACATACGTAAAAACAAGTCTTGTATTTTAGGACCAAAAATGAATGAAAAAATGGTTGTGCAATTGTGGATGTTTCATTGTTAATCCATTAACCCTTGAAGGGCAAGGAAACATAATGGGTCCTCTTCAAATTTTCAATGGCAAATTTTCAATATAGTGAAACAAATCTCAATATTTTGTAAACTAGGATCTTGTAGAGCAACAAGTTTACATACTTGTTGCATTGTCTGTTTTTCAAAATTTGAATGTGTGAAGTATTTACAATTTTATTTAGAAAATGTAGTCTAGTAGAAAAAGGGAGCAAATATAATGTTTTTTTTTAATGAAAGTAGTAGTAGAGATGGAAAAAAATATTTTCTTGGATATTTTCAGCCTTTATTCTTTACAGTCAAAGAAGATTCAAAGAATTTTTTTTCAAATTTTTATTTTTAGCAATTTAAAAAATAAAATGTTCAATCATAAATTTTTTTTTCAAATAATTAAAATGATTCCAATTTTTTATTAAGATGTTCCAAATATTTTAATAATAATAATAGTAATAATAATTTTTAAAATTTCAAAAATTTATACATATCTTTTAAAAAAAATTTAGGATCCAATTTGGTCCCAAATCTGCTTCTTTTACTTATAAAGTTGATCATCTATAATTGTTATAATCTAAAAATCCAATGGTAAGAATTTCTACAATTAATTCCATACATATTAACCCTTAAGCGCACACAATCATGGCAAAGCTGGGAAGTGAGCTGAAACACGGATTTGAAAGACTCCGTCACCAGGGAGTCTGAGTACAACGGAGGCTTACTTAGCCGTTTGATCTTCACTGTTATTATGAGAGGTTCAAAGAGAAGGCAGGTATGTAGGCATTAGCTCTAGCGATGCAAAGATTATAACGTTTGACTGACAGGAAGGAGGCGTTGACCAGTGCGGGTAGCACTGTTCTCATGCACACAAGTCTGATTTCCAGACACATGCGGGCTTCTAAAAAATCATGAAAAATTCTAAATACCTAGGTCTTGTAGTCATCATCATTTCGGAATTCAATGACATATTCAATTGTAATGCAATTGTGACTTGTGAAGCTTGCAATGCATGCCTGTGGAGAGAAGAAGTAAGTGAAGCTTCTGTTGGGCAGTAGAAAGCGTCCCTATGACGATAGCCACGGTTACTAAGGCTAATAATGAAGTGCTTGCCCTACTGACCGTGCAATTGAGGATGAGCTGCCCACTGCAAAGAAGACAACGAAGTAAACGTCACCTACCAAAGCAATGATGTCACACATAAACATTTTTTAATGGTCTTCTGGAAGGAGAATGCCATGCACACGTCCTGACCGGCCATCCTCGTCCATTGCATTAGAATGTTGGTGTTTCAAAAAAGGAATGTGCGTACCAAAGTGCCTCCATTAGGTTGCGCTTTTGAAATGGAAGTACTACAAATAACGCAAACAAACATGACAAACCCACTAAATCAAAACGAGCATGCATAATAGGTCCTTCACATACAAAAATTGAGCTTCTATTCTATCTATTCGCAAATCAGCAACTGCGGCTGCACTTCTCAAAATAACAGACAATCCCTAAGACGAAGACGGAAAAGCTAGCCTCATAAGGTATGAACAGTCCTACCGGCAACTTTAGAACGACTACGGCGCTTACGTAGTAACGTTGAGGATCCTAACATGCCCACACTACCGTGCCTTTACAACCGCAAAATCTTGCACCGCGAAAGGACACTCGTATACTACATTCCCAACTTGCATAGGGTCGTTGCAAGAAACACCTACCAAAAAGCGTAGCGTTTTGCAACGTAGTCTTTTTTTTTCGGGAGTACTTTAAAATTAGAAAAACAAGTTTTAAAAAAAGTGAAAAATATGTTTCATGTATAAACCTTTAAGAAGAATATACCCTAGAAAGGAAAAGCATAGGAAAAATCTCTAAGTAGGAAATCCAAGAAAAGTGCAAAATCTCATGAAAATTAGTACTTCAACATTTTAATTTGTAAAAAATAAGAAAATCAATTTTAAGAAAAAATAAAAATTGGCCATTTGAGGAAAGCTGATTTTGATGAGATTTGACCAAAAGAACAATCTTAGAACCATCATCAATGTTCAAAAATTGTGTGCCACTGGAAAAAATTTGTACTCATGTGGAGGATATAAAAAAACATATTTTTAGATTTTTATTTGAAATTTATAGGTTTTACACCTATGCAAATAGACCATGAAAGTTTTGTCTTGAAATCATTAAATTTAGACACTGCGAACGTAATGATAACCATAAACGTAATTTTGTGACGCTCAACAAAAATGTTTTTTAAATATAAAATGATTTTTTTTAATTTCTGAAAAATAAGGGATCTAATAAACTTCAAGTTAGGTATGTTCAATAAAAATTTCATTTTCATTGGACTTAATCTCCAAAAGTTATTGTAGACAACAAAAAAGTGGTTCTCATTGTGACATGAAATAGGACAAGTGTTTCTTGCAATGACCCCATATCTGTACATGTCAAAACTGATTCCCTATATATGTAGGAATTTTAGCACCTGCTGTAACCGCCACGAAGCCAAGCCTCCATATTCACAGCATATATCAATATGCCCAAAACGCAATTTCACTTCACAGAGGACACAGTCATACTTCTAGTGATGGACGCTCAAGTTCTCAGAACGAAGTGACTCTGTTGGAAGCATTCACCCATTTGAAAAAAAAAACTCCGCATTGAGGACAGTGCAAATTCGTTCTCCTCACACCCATACAAAATCTGCACTTACAACGTACGAGAACAACTCCGCACGAGTCTATGCACTCCTGGTGCAAACAATCTGAACTGAGACACCGAGCCCCTTTGCGATGACCATGGCCTATTGAGCTCAACTTGGCAGTGATCTCCCATTTTGAATTCCTCCGCACAAGACACATTGTATGGAATTGAAATTCACAGCAGGCTTGGGGCGCACTCATACTCCAGTGAGACATGCAGCACCTCGTACATTTAGGATTTTTTAATATTAGAGTACGGTTTACCATGTCGATAGCAGTGCAGTGATGTCTACTCACGCAGTGGGCAACTGCAGCCCTGCTCGCACGGGAAACCCCTAAATTTTTGCTGACATCATCACTCTCAAAATAGGGCACGCAAAATTTTGGCCAATTCCTAACACCTCAGCACTTCACAATTTCTGCAAAATTATAGGAGACACTTAGAGCTCCACTCATTTGCTCTCCAGGTTGCCAACAACGGCACTTCTCTCCCAAAAAAAGAGCGCATGGAAATAGTTTACAACTCTCTTTCTGCACCGTATTTCCTATGTCCATCGTCCAGAAAGTGGACGATGGAGCGCTTAAGGGTTAAACAAATTAGTCTTCACTTTTGTATGGTTGACACTCGGGTAGGTCACTTCCCGCATTTTAAAAACCACGTGCGGCATAATATAGCATGGATTTTATTGTTTCAAGGTAAAATTTATAAAAAGATTTTTACAAATAAAGTAGGGGACTTTCAAAGTCAAAGATGCATTATAAGTAAAATAGGTAGCTAAAAAATCTCAAGTATTAAAAGTTTTTATATATAATTTAAAGACTAGAGATTAAGATCTTGAAAATTGTATTTAGTAGGGTTAGTTTTATTTAGAGTTGGTTACAAAAGAGTTACAGTATAAAGGTAGTACATGATGTTTGTGTAGCTAGTTGTTGTGTTGTACTAAGTAATAGACCTTGGATGGATGAAAATTGGGATGATAGAGATGTAGTTGAAGCTGTGTGGATGGACTTTGAGCTTCAAGTTAGGGTTACGTGAACTTTCCATTGCAATCTATGTCTCACTTTTCAAAGCATTACAATTTCTATAAACCATGATTCTATTGTTTTCCTTTCATGCATTATCAAATTATATTTTTCATACATTGTAGAAGTTCTTGTACATTCAATTTTGGGATTTTTGTGTATTGCAAGTGGTAAAATTGTCATACTAGTTCACTTGACGAAATTCTATATACAAAAAGGGTGTGACAACGGAAAATAATATTGAGTAAAGTAAACATCTCAACTTTTAATGCAAATTTCCTTTATCTTCTCTCTAATCTTCTTGCTTTTAAATTTTTCTTCAATTCACTTTTTCTCCTTATAAAGAAAATACCCTACAAAAAAATACTTTCACCTACGTAACACAAGTAAGTATAGGATGCCATAATACAGGACATTTTCACAAATTATGTAATTATAGGGGACCATTTATTTGAGCCTTTGAGGTAAATAACCCCTCCAAAAATATCCCCTTGCCGCACGGGGGGTATGAAACATACAAAGAGTGACCCACCCAAGGTTTGACATCAAAAATTATAAGTACATCTATGTACAAAAAAAATATCAAAGTGGCACAAATTCATTGAAAAACTTCATTGTCAAGAAGCCATTGGACCTTGAGGGGTTAACGACCATGGTCAATTTTTGGTGTGGGCAACTTGTTTTTTGTCTCAAATAAAATAAAAAGATTAGTAGGAAATTTGATTTTCGAAGATCTGATTGTACAAATGCATTTGGGGCATTGTGTTTTGGGTGAATTGTGACTTTTTATGCACATCTCTAGTCCAAAATGGGATTTTTCAATGGATTCATGTGTAAGTAAATGCTAAACTTAGAGATGTATACATGCTCTACATCTTTGAAGTATATTTTGTTCTAAGGACTTCTTTTTCGCTCTCACAACAATACTTGCGTCATTTTTTTGGTGATCCTAGCTTGAATGGAACACTTGGATGGAGTTACCTAAGAAAAACAAGTGGACAATGAATTTGTACATCATGACGTGTATGGATTCAATTGAACTTTAGTGGTTGCCAAATGCAATTGCAAAGTGAGTCAATAATCTCAAATGCACAAAAACTACAAGTACAATACAACCATGAGAATTCAACACAAAGCACATTCTAAAAACCACAGGAGTCACTACAAAGCCATATATGAATTTAGGGCTACCACAATGGCCAAAGACAATCAAGAACCATCTACTACAATAGTCTCAAATACTAGTTTCTTCTACTACAGATCAACATGCACAAAGCTCAAGTGACTATAACAATGTACATTTGTAAACATTGATTCTAATGACAAAATCGTTTGCCAATTTGAGTGAAGACTACAACAACGGTACCAACTTCCATGCTGAAATACACAAAGTTTTTCAATGACACTATTACCATCTCAATATTAGTTTTACACTCAGAGAACCATATGTGAGTCATCTACTTTACATACAAACTCCATCATTCAAGATACAAAATGAGAATGAAAACAAAAAATTGTTTGATGATGACAATCTACTTAGTTCTCTTGAAATGTATTCATTGCGTATGCTAATCACAGGATGAGACATTTTGCAATGACCTATACAATGATAAGATTTAGAAGTTGTCATATTTGAATGCCAATACAAAAATGACATTATGCCACAATGCCACCAATATTCTCACTAACCATGATCTTCTCAAAATCTCAAGCATACCCCTTACTATCCTTCAATTATGATTATTCCCTTAGTGTAACAATTGTCATACATCTTTTATAACCAAAAACATTACAAGCAATCATGTTATAAATCAAAGGCTATAAACAATATCGAATCCTAAAGTGTCAAATGCAATTTCTTGGTTACAATTGCCAACTACAAACCCAACTTCCACTCAAACAATAAAACAAAGAAAAATGTGTAGCGCACAATCAAAATGAAAAGCCCAAATCCCACACTATCTGTAATTGAATCCATGTACAATCTATAAATAGAATATACACAAAGCACAAACACATCTATACTAGTAAATCAAATTTGAGCATAAAAACAACAAATACACCAATGGCAATATTGGGGGCACAACTTCACTACAATATTGCTTCTTGCCCACAACTCTCAAAGGTGAACCTTCCAATTGATTTACAAAAACTCTCTACACATGATTCACTACATTCAAAAAAATTGTAGTGCCAGCCCAACTACATTGCCGAACTTGTATAAGCACAACTCACTTTAAGAAGGGCACCTATAACAATTAGACAACCTAAATGAATAAGTGTTGCAAGGCTTAGATATTGAAAATGACATGGCTTAGAAGCTCACAAACAACACACAAAATCATATACCAAGGCCAAGGGAAAAAATGTGGTGACCTAATTAAAGATGAATGCATTGAGTATGAATGAACTTCTTCAAACACCTTGAATGATTCTCATACCCTTCTCTAGCCTCTCATCTCTCCAAGATAACCTATAATTCTCTTCACCAATATGCCTTCGTGACACTCTTACAGCACAAGATCCATTCACCCAAATTCATTGATAGTTGACTTCTAGGTATGTGTAGAGGAAGTAGACAACTTCTTCAAAAATGGGTTCTAGGAACAATATGACAAGGTTTCAAAATAGAAATTGTACCGCAAAAATGTTTTTTGGGGCATGTGCTTTGACAATTACTAAGCTTCATGCAAGACTTTATGATGACGCCGTAGAGATCCTTAGATCCATCTTTCCCATGTCTACGTCATTTTCCAACTTAGTAGACATCCAACAACTCTTTCATCATTCCTAGAACATGTTTATCATTGAGCTAGGCAAAGGTCATTACTCTCCTTGTCAGTACATATATGATATGTACTGCTTCTTTTTCCTTTATAACCTTCTTTCAACAATCATTGGCATATTTATACCCACCATTGCATTGGTTTTTTTTGGAAAAATTGATTAAACCCGTACGACAAAGTAGAACTAGTAGGTTGGATTTACCCTAGGGATAAATGTTGAATTTTTTATTTTTTTCACAAATTGTATTTGCAAATTCTGAATTCATATTTGCAATTAGAGATTCCAAATTAGAAGGGGGGGGATCTAGAACATACCCCAAAACATGGCACAAAAATAGTTTTTTTTTTCACTTTTACCTCCGGGTACCTAACATGAATTTTACCCTATTGGACCTACTTTGTGGAACGGATTTAACATCTTGCATTTCTTTGATCTCATTTCCATATGCCAGTTCAAATTCTTCTGAAACTTAGCCCAATAAATGAGATCTCAAGCTTTCTACAACTATTTCATTTGACCTTTCTCCCAATTCTACTTAGAACTTTATCTAGTCTCTAAATACTACCAATTTTGACTAAAAAATGGTCAACTAGTCTTCAATAGGTTAAATTTTAAAAATTATGGGATAAATGGAAGATTTGTCACAAATTTAGAGCCAAAATTCAAGATCAAACATGGTAGGATGAAAGAATATGGTAAAAGACACACAATAGGAAAACAAACTAAAAAATGGCTCAAAACTAAATACAAGATGTGTATTCTATTGAGTTGTTGCTAAATACAAACCAAGAAGAGGGAAAAAACTCAAGCCTTTACCTCATTGGCTAGAGTTTCCTATCTAATGATTCTTTAATTCTTTATAGTAAGGGAGATTTGAGGGCATTAGAAGACCACAAGTTACCTTGAGTATTTGGACTATGGGAACATGCCACATCAACAACCTAATATAGTTAAGAAATTGCCAATTTCACAAAATAGTTATTTTTTATTTTTTATAAATTGAAAAAAAAATTGAATTTTTTTAACATCAATGTCAAGTTTTTTAAAAAATTTTGAAAATTTTGAAATAAAAAATAAATAAAAAATTTGTTTCAAAAATTCAAACATTATAGGCTGATTTATTGTTTCAAGATAGCACAAGGAACAAGCAAAAGAATAGCTCTCCCTTGCCCTCAAATCTCCCCTAATGCCCTATGCCACCTATGTTTTCAAATTTTTTGTAGATTCAATGGTGAATCTTTTTTTAAATTTGAATATAGCACTTTACAAATAACTTTATTTTCTAGAAAATGAGACCAAATTCAACTAATTCTTTACATTCTTAGGTCTGAAATTGGCCATTCTAAAAATGGATCGACAAATTTTGGATTGCCAAAAAATTAAGGATTAAAGTGGAATTTCAAACTTTATTTTTGCATAGTAAAATAATTTTTTCAAAATATTTTGAGCTAAGTAAGTTGGAAAATCAACGACGCTAGTTTGTGAGCCTAAAAGCATGAGCTTGCGAGTAGTGAGCATAGGTTTTGTGAGCCCATAGAATTAACCAAAAAAAATTGTGAATTTTTTAAGTCAAGAGAAAAAAAAGGTGAAGTCATTTTAAAAAAAATCTATTTATAGTAAAATTTCAGCTTTATGACCATGGACCTATGACTGTGTACCTATGACCGTGGAAATGTGGTTAATGTATTTTCAAATTTCAAATTCTACTATCTCTAAAGGGCTCTCAATACCTTCCAAAAAAAATTTGAATTTTTGAATTTTTTTTTGAAAATCTAGAATCTAACAAGGGGTTTTTGAGGGTGATGGAGTCATGAATAAAATAAATAAATAAATAAAGTTTTTTTTTTGTTTTTTTTTCCGACTTTATCACCCTGAAATTGATCTCTCGGTACCAAGAGAAGGTTTTCGAGGGTGAAAAGTCACAACAAAAATGAACTAGTAACATAGTTGGAAAAAAAGAAAAAAAAGTTGAAAAAAAAAGAAAAAAAAAGTTTTGAGAGCTTCAAAGCCCTCTACCTCCACACCCCTTTCAATATCAAGAGGGATTTTGGAGGGTGATGGAGTTGCAAAAAAATTTTGAAAAATAAAAAAAGGACTGAAAAAAAAATTGAAAAAAATTGAAAATTTTTTTTTTGAAAAAAAAAGTTTTGAAAGTCACAAATTTCAAATCTCATGAGGGGATACTAGATATAAAAATCCGAAATTCTTAAATCACGGTAATAGGTCTATGCCCTAAAAATCACTAAAAATTTCATCAAAATTCTAGGCTCACAAGCTCACAGGCTCATAGGCTCATGCTCGCAGGCTCACAAAATAGCATCCCCGGTTGGAAAATCAATCCAACTTTTATTTCCAAAACTTAATTGTGATTTTGAGTTTCCATAAAAGGTTTTGGACAAAATTCTAAGGTGCTTGAAAATGTAATAAAAGAAGTTCCTTCTAACTCGTCTCTTAAATTTGTCTATAAGTTTTGATTAGAGTGTTAAAATTTCAAACAAATTTTTGTAAATGAAATTTAAGTTGATTTTCCCAATTCAAATAGTTCAAAAAAAATTTTAACTTTTATTCTACATAGCCTAAATGAGGTTTAAAATTCTACTTTGAACATAGTTCTTGCTTTTGACTTAACTATAAGAGGTAAGCTTCTACTAATTCACACCATTTACATATCCCTCTTAGGTTGTTCTACCTCCCACCACCCCATTTGTATAAAGAGCTTGTCTTTCACCTTTTTTACACATTTATTCATATATTTATTGAAGTAGACTACCAAATGTCTTGAATTCAATGTAATTGGCCCTACAGTTATGGTACTTTAATGATAAAAAATTGTATTGGGATAAGAATTTCAAGGCTCAATTGTGCATAGTAAAATAGTATACTAACTTGCTTCGAGTCTTATCAATTTAAAATACTCTTGTTTTTAAAGACCGTTCACCAAAAAATAATTTTTCAAATTCTAGATATTGCCATTTCTAATCCCTAAGATATAATTTTATTTTCTTAATATTTTTTTAACAATCCAACCTTAGAGACTTGTCCTTCAATATCAAAAGAATGTGCACAAAAGTGTTCACTATCTTTGACTGCATAGATTAAAAGATACTTGCATTCAAAATGAAAAAGTGTGAAAAAAAAAATTATCCGTAATTTTTAGCTACAATTTCATTCTATTTTATAACTAATCTACTATAAAGACTAGCCACTTTTTACTTTTCACATTTACAATCTACAATATGTTGGTTACTTGTATAAAAAAATTATAATATATTATCTCTAAAATGTTGACTATATTATACAATACAATGAATTTTTTTTTAAGAATTACTATTATTTTATACCAAGTTTCATTCTTAAATCAAGCACATGTGAACTAGAAAGACCTTAATAATGATTTCTCAAAATCTTAGTACATTCATTTTAGAAATTCCAAGTCATTTAGATAACACTTAATAGTGCACTAACATTATTCTAAATTCATTGCAAAAAATAATAAATTAAAAAATTGATAATGTAGGATTTGTAATCAAACTTGTAAAAATCCCTTACAATTCTTTTTAATTATCATTAATTGAAGATGTCATAAATCCAATTGTACAAATTTCATCCATAAGAGGATTTTTGGGTCCCCAGAAGACCGTTTCAGGGGTGTTCATTAGATGTTTTTTGACCCCTGCAGAAGACTGTTCCAGTGCTGTTCCCCCGCAGCTGTTCCCCGCAGCGAGGGGAGCGGCCTGCTGTCAGATTTTTTTTTTTCAAAAAAAATAAAAAATAAAAAAAAATTTTAGTCTTCAAATACAAAATTTTTTTTTTTTTTTTTTTTTTTTTTGGTCGATGACGTGGCAGTCTCTCGGCCACGTCAGACCGCCTTGCCGAACCTCGCCGAACCTGTTCCCTGCTGTGATAACTCGCAGTCTTCTTGACCCCTCAAAAAACATCTAATGCCCCGAAATTGTTCGCACTACTGCAGTCCAGCCCCCTGCTGGTCTGAATTTTTGAATTTTGAAAAAAAAAAAAAAAAAAAAAAATTCAAAAAACTTCAGAATTTATTAAAGAGAAAAAAAAATATTTAAAAAAAAAATATTTTTAAAATATTTAATATTTAATTAAAAATAATTAAAAATAATAATTTTCAGACGTGGCAGTCGCTCGACCACATCAGCATCGTGTTCCTAGCATTCCCAATGCATTCCCAGCATTTGGGAACTCGCAGTCTTGTAGAGCAGCTGAAAATCCTCTTATGTACACATTAGCCTTTAATATTTTTCATTTGGATATCAACTCTATTTTTATTATTTATCAAATCGGGCATTGATCAAATATTATTTAAATTAACTTTGAACTCAATGTATAATCTAGACATCAAAAGGATAAATTTATTCATCATTTTGGAAATGGAATTCAACAATAAATGGATAAATTATACTAATTTCCAATTTTAAGTGAACATAGAAAAAAATTGTACAACTTGAGGGGTGTCTTAAAAAATGGTAAAAATTTGGCCAAAATATACAAAATTGCATGGCAATGTGCCAATTCTTTCATTATATATCTATATTGTGCAAATACAATATTTGTTTCAAATTACTTGCAAAGTGAAAACTCCCTTAAGTACTCAAAAGGCACAATTACATTGTGATATAAAATATTATTTTATTCCCTCCAATTTATACTTGTTAGAATGGTTAATGGATAAAACTACAATTTATATTGATATTAATTTACATGATTTACTATTGAGTATAATAATTATTTTATTTCAAACTTGCTTATTATATATTAAGATTGCTTAAAATGTTAATTATTACAATAATAATGTTGCCACTTCCTTCATCATATAAGCCTATTGCTTAAATATCCTACCATGTAATTCTATTACACATTCATGTTTTGTTCTATTGCACACTTTATAAGCAACTCTTCCCTTCTAGTGCCATCATGGATAACACCAATCTTCATGAAATTAAGTTGTAAAAAATTCAAATGCCTAGAACAATTTTCATCAAATAAATTCATTTGGGCAAAGTATACAAAATGCATCTTCACAATGGGGTCTATATGATTTATCCCCTTGCAAACTATTATTTTTCATTATATCCTTTAGCCATTTGTAGCCATTATTTCATAGAGGTAGTAACAAGTGGCATAGAAAAGCACATACATTTATCCCCTATAGTAGTCAATACACACCTTTGGATTCAAAATTTAGAGTTCAAGCTAAAGAAACACCAACAATATCTAAGATGTAAGAGCATCCTTTGTCCTACCATAACATTGGCCTTCTAATTGTATTTCTAACTTTTGAACAATATTTAATCCATTAAAGAATGGTTGACCACTTTCTGGTCAATTTTAGGACTTTTTGTCTCTTATAATTTGTAAAATATTTTATTTCAAAAAATTTAGAGAAGAACACATTTAAAGCATTTCAAAATGCTTTTAACAAAACCAATTTAAAGAGAATGTGTGCAAAAATGAATGAATTGTGCTTGTCCAAACTTGAAATGGCTTGGCCTTTCACAATGGAATTTTCAATGAGAAATGTATATTTAATGTAAAGGAAAACTATGTAATATGTATATGTGTGAAAGAATTAGTCCAAAATTTTTTGGTCAATTTTTAGACCACATATTCAAATTTACAACCAATTGTAGCAAACCCTATTTAGCACTACTATCAAAGGGTGTTTATAACACATCAATCTTTGAAGAGGAATTACAAAGATGTCAACTCTTGGATCACTTTCATTCTTTGTAAGGTTCAAAGACCTAAGGTAGGTACACCCAAAATGGCACCTAACCTTAAAGCACTCTGTACAATGTGCATACATTTTCAAAATCAGTCATGTACCCAGACTATAGATGGCGCTTTCAGAAACACACTTTGACTATTAATAACTTTTGCATACGGTATTCAAATCCACTGCTCTTTGGTGCGTTGGAACATGCTTTCACTCACCAACAAGACTGTAAAAAAATCTGAACAACAAAAATAACAGGAACTAGGCACAATATGAGAAACTGGCGTTTTGGGGTGTACCTACCTTACCAAAATTACATCTTTTGAGAGGGCACAAAATGGCACACTTTTATAATTGTATACAAAAACTACAACTGCCCTTTGAATTGACCACGGATGTTAATGGGTTAATTCAAACTTGAAATTTGTCTCATTGAAAACACATCCAAAAGAACTTTGAAAAGGTACATAAAAAAATTCAAATTTTGACATTAAACAAGTACCACAAGGTAAAAATCAGATGATATAGAGGTCTTTAGTTAGCAAATCACAGTTACCTTGAAAGCAAAATTTGGCCATTGACAATTTACAATTGGTCACATTTAGAGTGTCAATGGCCAAATTTAGCTCTAGTAACTATGATTTGCTAAGACCTTTATAATTTTAGATTTTTACCTCATTTTTCACATACTCATCCAATGTCTAAATTTGTATTCTCTTGAACCTTCTTGCAATTCTTTTGGATGTGCTTCCAATGATACAAATTTCAAGTTCTCAGTATATACGGTTCAACAGTTAGAAATACAGTGAGAGGGTCAATATTCCAGTGATGCTTGAAGGTCCTCAAAGATTACAGTACAAGGGTAAGGGAAGTCTGCATGCAACTCTCTAAATTGCAAGCTGCAAGAAAACTCAAATTATCGCATTAGAGTCACAATTGACTCAAGATTCATAAAAATATTGTAGGAGAATAACGTTTCATGATCGAAGTTCCTCCAGGAAAGTTTCCAAATTCTTCTGAACTGAGCCGCCCTCCTGAACCGCAGCCCTTGCTAACTCTTGCAGTTTTCGGACGTTATTTTTGGCCTTCACCCCTTGAGGTTCAGTCATCAGACGCCTTACCGCTGTAGAAATCCGCTCCTTCGTAACGAAATTGTCTGTCACTCTCGATATTTCGATGGCCGCCTTCACATCGTCTACAAAAAACCTGCAATTTCATTGGTGTCAGGTCAATTCTATGTCGCTCAAATTCAATGAAAGCAACACATTTGTCTTGCCAAACAAACCAACAGTCGTGAAGTCCAATAAGTTATGTTGGACACAAGGTCGAACAGAGCGGACGTTACAACCAGTTTCTGCACATAAAGTAATTCGAACATAAATTCCCTATTTTTTAGCTGCCACATAATATGTTGCCAAAGGATGGGAGCGTTACTACACCCTATGTGGCCATTTCAAAACTGACGACTAAGGTCTAAGACTAACTGTAACGAACAAGAAACACAAATTACTTCAAGAGGTTGTCTTACATACTCAACAACAATCGAAGAAGGCATCAAACATCCGATGCCAGAAGCATGACATCAAAAACGTCGAACATGTCTCAGAAGAATTCAACCCAGAACAGTGAGAAAACGATGCAATTCAATGCTTTCGTACAGTTCGGAAGCACGTTTGGTCCAAGAAGATACTCATGAGGGAGAAATTCGAGATCATCACCTGGCATTCATAGCCTGCTCGGCTTGAATTGGCCATGCAAGCATGGGCACGCCTCGACAGATACTCTCCAACGTGGAGTTCCAACCACAATGCGTCAAGAAACCAGCAACAGCGCGGTGCGAGAGCACATGAAGCTGCGGCGACCAACCAATGTACACATAACCTCGTCCCTCCATGCGTTCTTCAAAGCGTTCAGGGAGCAATGGCAAATTATCTGGGTTGTGTGGAGGACGAAGCACCAGCAGAAACCTTTGCCCGCTCTCTTCTAATCCCAGAACCAACTCTTGTATTTGACCAATAGAGAGAACTGCTACGCTGCCGTAGGAGACGTACACAACTGAAGACTCGGGCTGGGTGTCTAACCATTCTAAGCATGGATGGCGCCTTTCCATGTTCGCCGTTGTCTCAGCTCCACCGGTGCTGAAGTATGCCTTGGGTAACATTGGTCCAACTGGGAGAATACTCAACAGATGCCCTGCCTGCGCAGATCATACATAAGGTAACCATACTTTGAGCAGTGAGTATGTTAATTATTATCAGACTGACCAATATTGATACTCCCTCTGTTTCTGAATATTACGAGTGTTTCTTTTGTAAAATACAAAGCAAACCCTAGTATTATTCAGAAACAGAGGGAGTATTTGTTAGTAATTCAGGATATTTCAATGCACCTAAGTATGCCTTACTTAGATACTGGATGAAAGCCCAATAGTGAAGTTGACCTAAAACCGACACAAGTCCTGAAGTGAAGTTGATATACATTCTCAAAATCAATTTATGCTTCTCCAGCAAGATTTGAGAGTGTCGCATTGAGGTTTGCACTTCAAGAAAGATAGTGCTTTCGAAACACACCCGGCCATGGACATTTCCATAAATGGTTTTGCGAAGAACATCGATGTAGGCTGGCTCCAACTCGTAAAAAGAGTTGATAAGAACGCCCGTGGCTTCGTGCATATCCTCGCAGTTCTTGGCATAGAGAGTGTAAAAGCAGTCATTTGGATCCTGCATCGGCGATGGCAGATCGGCCAGACGCGTTGGTGGAACGCCGGGAATATCGTAAACGAGCTCCTCCTTCTTCGACGGATCAATCGGGAGTCGTCCCTGCCTCACAAGCTCCGGCATGTGCAGCATCGTTGCTAATGCAGAGGTTGGGGACGCAAACAAGACATACCTCGGAATCTTGAACTTGTTCGCAACAACCTGCACATACAATCAAGAGACGCCATGGCTCTTATCCTACCTACAATAGCTGCTACAGGATAGAAACGCCATTTGCAACATTGCTTTCCTGCATAGATTTGCTACGGTTTCCGCAATTTGTTACAGAAAACCGTTTTTCAACAAATTGAAATAACTAGTACACGCAACACTGCTACAAGAACTTTTTCACGATGTAAGTTGCAACAGTCTTTCAACGATTAGTTACCTAGCTGAATATTCCGCCATGTAGTTGTCACAGCACAACCAGTGCCAAATGACGAAGAGAAGCTACTCACCTGCGTCCATCCTAAGAACATATCACTGACAATGCAAGCGGGAGGAGCGTCTTCGTTCTTTGCAAAAAGCTCTGCAACCATAACCTCGAAAGCACCGACAAGCTCATTCACGTGCTTCACGTACGGCAATGCCGATCCAAGGCCCTCCCCCTCCGCTGGCGGCTCCCCGAGCGGCAGCACGCTCATACTACTCCCATCCAGACCATCCAGCGTCCTGAAATGCTCCTTCGACAGATGACTGAACGTGTTGACGTAAGTGACTACCATGTCCATGGAGTGAAGTCGCTTGGCAAAGTGAAGCAACGGAATGCTGTGCCCCTTGGCTGGATATGGCAGCACCACTGCATGGAGCTTCCGTTTGCTCCGTGACTCCTTCGTTTGCTGCTGCAGCTCCGCAAGCAATATCGTCATCTCGCTCGTCTCAAACAGAAGCTGCTATATTCCGATCACGAGAAATCACCAATACTCCTTCAAATTGCACGCAGTAAGCTCCACCTCGGCAGAAGAAACGATCGAAAACAATGCAAATTCGAAAGAGAATGATGTCCTTGGACTAGTTGATGCCGTGATTGACCTACCATGAACAACTCATTCGCGCGAGTGCCATCTTCTCACAGTTGCTGAAGTTAAGGACCGCTGTACGAAGGACCGCTGTATGCAATGATGGGAGGTCACTGCAGTACTTCAGAGCTACGTACAGTCAGGCAGACACATGCCGCAAGACAACTTCGAATGGTATCAAATTCCGAATGAAAGCAAACTAGAAGTCGTTCAACTGAGAATCGAGAATCTGTCTACTCAACCGGCTTTGAGAAAATTTTGCACAAGCACTTCAGCGGAGGACGACGACGAGAACGTGCGCGGCCTCGTGCGCGGCTTGGAGGCACCCCTACGAAAGGGCCGGCCTGTGAAAGTGGGCAAATGTATCAGGGCTCTGTAATAGCTGGAATTTTGAAATTTTCTTCAGGGATTTGAAATCAAGCTTTCTCAAACAGTGCAAATCATCTACTTTACAAAACTCAAAAGTATTTATTGGAGACTAAACTACTATTCATAATCTCCCCTTTTTGCACAACATTTCAAGGATGAACAATTGCATTTATGTCTTACATGCAAGAAATCAATTCTCTGTCATCCATCGGACCATTCTAGTCCTTAGCGCAGCATCCTTACAAGGTTAAATTAGAAGTTGGTTTTCAAATGTGAACTATGCCAAATCTTGTATGATGGATACCTCTAAACCAACACTTTTTGGTTTTGTGCCTACTTACTATGGTTAGAATGGTCAAATTTTCATATATTCTTGTTGGCACTTGAAAGGACGTTGCAATACATCTAAAGATGTGACATTTGGATAGTATTTGCAAAAGTAATGAAGAAATGAAGTTTGGTTCTAAAATAGTTTCTTCTACATAGGTACATAATTCATTTTGGAGATGTACATCGACTGAAGATCATTGTGGTTTAGGGTCAGTGGTGCATCTAGGGCACACACTTTAACGCTAGATAGTGAATCCTGCATGTCCTACCAATACATCAATTTCCACTATATTCAATTTATAAGATAGGATGTCCTAAAACAAATTAAGCTTTGAAAGTGTCTTCTAACTTAAAGGTACATTTTACTTTCTTTAGTACTCTATCAATGTACTATTACTATACATTTCAAGAAGTGAACGCTTTTAGCACCCACTACCAATTTCAGCTTTGAATTTTTAACAACTAGTTATATAAAGATCCCAAAAATTTGTAAATAGCTTGGATGAGATGCCATTTTGATTTTTTTCAATGAAAACAAACTTAAAATATTTCAAAGAATTTGCTTCCTCCAAATGTCATGAACTCTATAATGTGCACCATTTATGGTCTTTCTACCTTAACCCCTAAAGGACCAGCTTGATAAATTTGGCATCATAGAAATTTAGGGTAGATATATGTGAGTAGAAATTTCCATATTTGGGGCCCAAATTTTAATAGAATGTGGGGATGAGGATTATCTTTCAAATCTACTAAAAATCAAAACATTTGGAAATATGTGTCAAAAGTTATGACCTATCATGTTACTTTTTTTGTAAATGGGCAATTCAAACAGATTTGGAAAAACAACTTCTTTCAAAAACAAAAATTTGAAATTGGTTTTCTACATTTGCGTATGAGTGGAAAACTTTGAATTGAATCATTTCATCTAGATCGATTGGTCAGAAGTTATGAGGGTTTTTTGTTTGTGGGCAATTATGGATTCTTTACACTAAAATAAACTTTGAAGTCTTTAATTTATTCAATTTTCATTATTTTTCAAAAAAAATAAAATCATAGAATGTAAATCGTTTATTACAACATTGGAACTCCATTGGGATTAGCATTTTTAATTCTATAAATAAGTTATTAACAATTTTGTACTTTGAATCATTTGCTACTTCTTTATACTTACTATTTTTTCCTATATGCTGTACAATTCAAAATAGTTTGAAATTTTTTAGGCAAGTACTCTACTTGGCCTTGACAATGAATCCAAAGAAGCACAACCATTTTTCATATGATTGTCGCCTTCTGAAGAACAACAGCCCTGTTTACCATAGGATAAAAAAACATTACTTTAGAGCATTCAAATGTTGATATATTGCAATCTACATGGTGAAAAACTCTAAAATTTGTTCTATGTATTCTCAAACCAATTTACTAAAAGATCCTACAATTACAAATCTCAATTTCCTTTCCTTTTTTAAATTTGATTTTGGTACTACAAATGGCAATTTTTGACCATTTTTGGAATAAATATAGTCAACGAATTTAAAAGATAAATTTTTAAAGGATGGAGCCTATGATTGAGTAAAGAATTAGAATATCCTTTGAAATGAACTTTCTACATTAAACCAATAAATAACAATAATTGAGTAGAGATTATTTATTTGTTTTATTTTTTATTGATGAATTTACATGTCTTCTATAAAGGAGACTTTTCAAATAAATTTGGAGAAAAATTGAAATTCCTAGGATTTTTGAAGTGAAGTGAAGAAAAATCTTATCATTTACAATGTGACAATGTGACGAAAAGAGGCAATAGGCCTGGTTTTCAATTTCCATGGTCCCCCTACCTCATCGAAAAATGATCAACCATCAGATTTGAAATTAAGAAAATCCCACCCACCCGTAAGGGAAAATCAGAAGCCGTTGATATACGTACTGAATACGAGTACGAGTATGGGGTACAAGATACGAATACGTGGTATAGATATGAGTATGAATATTGAACGCAGATATGGGATACGAATACATATGTGGATATGAATATTGAGTACAAATACGAAATACAAGTATGTATATGGGATATGAGAATTATCCCATATGCATTGTAAGAATGCCCACCCTCTTACAATTATAAGAGGAGGTGGGGGGAGGGCAAATTCAAAAAAATTTAAATTTAATACTTAAATCAAATCACTACAAGAAATGTGGGTATTTTAAGGAAGAGAGATTAGTAAGAAATTACTTAAAAGTACTTCATATTGTTGAAAGTTCACTCTGAAAAGTGAGAATAAGTAAATTAATTGATGAGACGGGAAGGGGCACAAAATAATTTAAATTTTAAATTTTTTTAGTTTTTGAACTCATTGTGACACAGTTTGTCACACAATGACAATGAGCTCAAAAGAGGCAGTGACTGCCTCAATATGAGCTTAAGAAAATGTTAAATTTCACCATAGGTATACATTATTGTGTTGAACATCATGTTGTAAATCAAATTTCTATATTTCTCTATAATTAAAAATTATTAGACTAATTTATAAATCTAAAGTGTAGACTACAATAAAATATTTAGTTTTACTAATTTTTCAAATTATCAAAGTAGACTAGAATGTAGATAAACATCATTTCATTGACTCACCTCAAATTCAAAAAACTCTTTTTTTGGGCTAAAATTCAATTTTGATCTAGTTGTACAAATTGTTAATATACATTGACATTGAAGAGACATCCTAATAATTCATTTTTTTAAATATCTTCTTGTGAAATAGGCCATTGATATTACAATGTAAGAATTTCCACCAACATTCCAAGTTTAATATTGAACAAATACATTCAAAGAACCAAAAAAATTAGATGAAAATTATAGTTCTATATCTTATACAATTCATTTGAAACTACCCAAATGTCCACTTTGTAGCATTGTTAAAGGACAAAATGTATAATCACAAAGTTCAAAACTTTGCTATGGCATCATATACCTTTAGCCCCATGCTTTGGATCTACTCATACTATTGTTTTGCATTCATGTTAATCTTATATAAATCTCTACTTTTTTAAAAAATCAACTTCTAAAAAACTTATTGTCAAGTAAAAACTTGTTTTACTCTAATTTTGAAATGCTTCAAATGAATGGAATATATATATAATAGTTATTATATGGGTGGCATGTGATTTAGAAAAAGTCATTTTTCAAAGGTTGAATAGATTATGTATATATAGGTTGAATAGATTGAATACCATTGTTATTCATTTAATCAATTGGTTTCTAATTTTAGACTTTCTATTTATTGATGGAATTTTGAAGCAACATGAAAATTCTACTAAAAAATTAAAGAGAATTTGATACAATGCTATTGGTACAAAAGGGTTAATGAATGACTGCCAAACTTATACATACTTTTATGAAAAAACGCATTCTTGCTTTACATTTTGTCATATAGCTACTATTAGGAAAAGTTTCAATTCTATAGAGAGCTTATGAGGAGTATTGAAAGGCACCTACAATTATATTTATTCAACAAGTAGAAGAACATTGTTGTTGCTCATTCTTGATACATCCAAGGGGCAATACTTTTGTGGTACAAACAAGTATTACATCAATGGTATGTGAATATTAGTATTCAAGTGGAAGAAGGTTGTCACAATTATTTATTTTTATTCAAATAGAGAATAGAAAGTTGAGATATACTTTGTATCATTTTCAATATTCACAAAAGGAGAACTTGTCTTTTCATAGAGAATCAATCATGTAAGTAGCTCAATAGGGTTGTAGAAATAAATTGACTTGTCACAACCTAGCACCCTTTTAGAGAGTTCAAATTCTTTTTAATGAAAGTCAACTTGGAGGTTTAGTCCTATTGTAAGAATATCATCAATGGATTTTGGCAAGCAAACCAAAAATTTCAATACCTTTTGAATGACTAATTCAAAATTAAAATTCTTATACACTTTGGTATAGGATATGGAATAAATGAAAAATTTCCTATGCCAAACCACTTAGACCAAAGTTCTTTATGATTTGCCATGGCTCTCTATGACTTTTGTCTTCTAGCTTCTATTTAATGGGTTCTATTTCTATCATTTGAAGTCAAAATTTGGACAATGTTGTATTATTATGTGTTATTTTTGGTAAATTTTCAATGATAGTAATGTCAAGTTTTGAATCCTTATCAATCCAAAGATAGAAATATATTTGCTTGGCCATTTTCTACTATCCATTGATGGAGAATTTTACATATTAGAAAGGAAATTATGTTCACTAATTCATCATAAATATTTGAATTATATAAAAAGAATGTTATGCTTCTTTTCAACATTTAAAGAAAACTAAGGTAGTGTTCTCTTAAAGTGACTTTTTAAGATTTGATTGTATTTAGAGAAAGATGAACTCCTTGAAAAACATATTAGTAAATTTTTCTTGGAAAAAAATGGAAGTTGCAACTAACCAAAGTTGTTACATATTTTCTAGACCTTTGTGGAACTAGTTACAAATTTTTAAAGCTCAATTATTAAAGTAATCAATAAAAACAATCTCTTCTTGCAATATACACTACTGGTGCATTGAAAAAGCATAATGTAGCTTTGTATTAGTGATTGCTTTTTTGAGTACCCTACCTTGTCCATCACACATGTGTCTTTTTAGGAAAATAGAGAGAGAAATATATTCTAAAGTGAACTATTTACAAAAATAAAAACACCCAAAGGCAAGTACACACCCAAAGGTATTTGAAAATGAAGAAAGAAAATAGGCTATAGAAGGTTAGGAAAAGCAATGAGAGTCAATTAGAAAAGACTAGTACCATACATTTAGGTCTAATTTGTCACATTGGTACCAAAATCATTTAATTATAGAATTCAACAATTCAACAAGTCAATTTCAATTTCTTGGCTTTCAGGGGGCATAAAGGGGATATAACTTACTCCAAATTTACTCATCAGCTAAGTCTTTGTAAATCAAGATAATGTCATCATGTGATTCTAGACTTGTGAGAGCTTTTTAGACAAACAAGCCTCTAAACAAATTGTTCAGTGACACTTGTGTGTGCTTTTTAGAAAAATTAGAGGAACAATACTCTAAAAAAATTGTTCAATCACACTCAATCCTTTCCAAAATTGAAATGTACACCACTAGAATATTTTTGTCTATAATAGGATGGTTTTCATACCATATATGAAGGCTTGATTCAACAACTCATTAGGAAAAATATGAATCCTTCAAAGTGTTGTTAACTGCAATCTGCTTTTTGGCAACACAACATCTATAGAAAAAATGAAATATACATACACACATATATATATATATATACATATATACATACACACACACACATATATATATATATATATATATATATATATATATATATAATATTTTCTTAAATTAAAATTAAAAATTTGGAAATCACAAATCAGATCTAGCACTAGTCTTGCCTTGCCATTTCCAATTTTTTTTCTTAAATTTTGTAATTGCACTGCTATAATAGTAATATCAAAGCATTGTTCAAGGTTTAGATTTTCCCTAATGAAGTGCCAAATTTGAATTTCCACGTCAAATTTTGAGCAACCCATGTCACTTTAGACTAATCACAAGATGACATGTGTTTCTGTTTTTTACAAAATGACTTAGCCCCTTAAGTTTCTGGACTATGTTTTCACCAAAACTACCATTTTGAGTACAAGTACCAAATTTCTTCCGTACAGATTGCAAGATATTAGCATTTGAATTGACAAAAAAGAATTAGGGGTCTAATAAAAGACAAGGTGCTACATTTTGCAAGGGCAAATTGGTATGAAAAAATGCTCATGTTGGTGGGGCTTCTTTGGATTCATTCTTTAAAGCAAGTTGGCTACATGCTTGAAAATTTTGAGATCACTTGGAATTGTACAACATATAGGAAAAAACTACAAATCATACAATAACTTTTTAACCATGTAGTCAAAAAATTATGAAAATTGTTGGGCTTTAAAGATATTCCTTATCTACATGTTCTGTGAAAATTTCAAAGCAAAAAAAAATATATAACTCTTTTCATACTGAACTACTGATAATTTCTACGTTGCCAAAAGACAAAGCTTGGTCTTATAGGAATTAAGGGCAAAACACCCATTCCCACACCTGTTCCTTGCAATGGACAATAGATTCATCTAAATGTATTAGTAGAATTCCCTTAATGTATTTGCCACACATGTGATTGTAATTTGTTGACACAATTGAAGGACACATAGGAAAATCTGGTTGGCTGAGTGTTGATTTTCACAGGGTTTAGTTTTGGGGGCACCTATAGGACGGTTTCATAGGTCTAGGGAGCCAACACTTTGAAATTTGGTAGAAATTACATACTATATCCAAAAAATCTATTTTTTTTTTAAATTCATGATTTTCACTCGCTAATACTAGAAAAATATCATTTTTAGAAAACGTTGCCTCCAACTATGTTAAATTCCTTATTTTGACATTTTTGGTGCTTCCACTGTAGTTTTTGTTGAGTTGATCTTCACGTATGCATTAGATAACCAATGAGCTCCACTAGCAATGAATAGTATAAGAAGATTGCTAGCTGGTTTACAAGACTGCGAGTTCCCAAACGCTGGGAATGCATTGGGAACACTGGGAACGCGATGCTGATGTGGTTGAGCGACTACCACGTCAAAAAATACTAATTTTATTATTATTTTAAAATAATTATTAAATATTTTTAAATTATTTTTTTGAATCATTTTTTTGCTCTTTAGTACATTCTAAAGTTTTTTGGAAAAAAGCATTTTAATTTTTTTTTTCAAAATTAAAAAATTCAGACCAGCAGGGGGCTGGTCTGCAGCAGTGGGAACAATTTCGGGGAACACCCCTGAAATGGTCTTCTGGGGGCCCAAAAATCCTCTTATGGGTTCTTGGACATAACTGGTTGTATATTTTTCAAACACAACCTTTAATCTATCGTCTATACGGCCTATAGGTGTCAGAAATAAGTTGAAATAAAATAAAATAATGAACCGCAATTTGTTATGGTAATGGTGACAGGTTGCCAATGAAATGGTGCCACATTAGTGTTGAAAAGTCCACAACCAGTTATGGTATCGAAAAGAAGATTGCTGTTCCAAAAAGAAGAACTGCAGAAGGCTGCTGTACAGTACAGTACTGGAGAACCAGCTCCTCTGAATCTCACTTTCCCGGCCTCCCGGGTCACGAAATACAGGAGGACAGGCGGTTGGATTCCCCAGGGACATGGTACCCAATCAACGTCCAGAATGGACCTCATAAGGCGGATACCCAAAACCGCCACTTTTTTCTTCTGTGCCTAGGCACCCATAGTCAATCACTTAAGCAATTTTTATGCAAATTTTGAATAGTATAACAAAAGTAGAATTTTTGTCATGTAGGAAGATAGGAAATATTGGGACTGCAAATTTTTCAGAATATTATTCTTAACATTGAAATTGCTGTGGTTTTTGGAAGTCAAAAAGTTGTCAAGACTAATAGTCAATGTCTGGACTCTTCCAATTTTGATCATAGACTAAGTACTTTTCCACTCACTACTTTTTATTTTCTTCCTCACTACTTTGGGACATGTGTCATCATCTTATTGGGCCCAATCTTGCAATAGAAGAAAAAACAAATTCTAAGTTTCAGTTGGAAATATATTTCAATCTTGGATGGAAGTAGATGCACTCTGTAGGTTGGGCATGAGTTCGTGGTCAAGAATGGGTGCTTCGACCTTAACCTTGTAAGGATGGGCTAGTCTTCGTGGAAACCATGCTTTTTGAAACTATAGGAATCATCTACTTTAAGAAAATTCAAAAATATTCATTGGAGACCAAATTATTCATTATAACCTCACCTTTTTGCATAATATTCCAAAGATGAATAATTGCAGTTCTATCTTATGTTGTCCACAAGAACATTGTAGAATTAAGCTACTACTATATTTTTATTAAACTACTCAAATTTCCATATTTTCATATTGGCACTTGATAGGAGGTCCCAAATACACCAAAAAATATGACATTTGGGTATCATATACAAAACTTATGTAGGAATAAGGTTTGGTCTTAAAACAATTTTTTCCACATAATTAAGTACAAAATTGACTTTGGAGATATAATCTCCATAAAGGGAAGAGTGGTGGTCTACGTTCGATGGTGATTGGGATACCTACCTTACAACACATTTTAGGGTGAGGGTCAATTTCATTTCTTTGTGCAAATTAACAAAATGCAATTAGACTTGACCCCTAGTTTTGTGGTTGTATAGACCTCATTTTGCAAATTATGTTGAATTCCTTTACTAAAATACACATAGAAAGTATAAATGTTGTTGTATAACATTATTCATGAAGGAAAAAAATCTTGAAAAAATACTTAAGGTTAAAATATAATGTAGTTCTGCCTTTGGGGGTTACACCTTCCTAAGTTTGGTAACCATGTGTGATAACATGGTATTTAATAAAGAGGTGTATTTACCTTTGTCCATTCTTTTTTCCCCTCCCTATTTGTAGATAAAAAGCTTTAGGCATGCGTTTTTTTGTACCCTATTCATTTAGAAATGGATATGTAGACTAATTTTTGGCACCCTATTTTTTTTGTATATTTTAAAACTATGGAATGTCAAGAGGAATTTAAAGACCTTGTAAAAATAAGGATGTGAGCAACAAATTTTTCATAGCATTTGAACTAACATTGTGCACAACACACAATACCAATAGTATACCATGAAAAGGGCCATAGACAAAAGTATACTATAGAGTATGGACTACAAAATAAAACCCTCTAAAATACATAATTCATGAGCTACATCATGCATCCAATAGTAGTACACAATCAATGAATGAAGAATACTCTAAAATTATACAAGAAAGTTGAAAATATAATAATTTAATATACCAAATGTATTTGTAAGCACATGTATGATCGAGTAGTCCTAACCCACCAAGGAACCTAATATGTTTACAACTTGAAGATTTATAGACAAAGGTCATGTACAAACTACAGTTGTCAATTATGATAGCGAATATATTTTCACAATGCAATCATGGCCCTATGAGCATTTCCCAACAATCCAAAGCCTCACTTAATTCAAATTCAATTCAACAATTACAACCACCTTCCTAAACTATTCATTAATAAACTAAACCTACTAAGCATTTTTCAAAAGATTTAATGTATGATACCCTAAATATATAATTGTCTCACTAATCTTTAGTAAAATAGACTATTGTCAAATTACTTGAAATTTTATCAAATGATTTGCCTTTATACTTCTTAAGACAATTATCAATCGTGAAATGAAATGGTGCCATTTGATACTACTAGCATTCAAGATTAAATGTTGAAAGAATGGACTTTCAAAATTTATGAAAGCATTACGAAAGCAAACATGTTTAACCCCTAAAGCCCTGAACAACGTTTTTTGAGATTATAAATTTTTTGGGCAGCTCACTACGGATGGAGTTTTTATTTATTTTCTTTTAAATTTTGATACAATGTGTGACCAAGGAGTAGCTTTAAGGCCCAACAATTTTCATAGCTTTTGACTTCACAGTTAAAAAGTTATGGCAGGATATGTTGTTTTCTTTACTCAGCGGGCAGACTAGGCAGCTGAAAAAACTTCTTCAAATTTATTTTTTTTAAAAGTGAAATTTCAAATTGGTTCTTTAGGTTTATACAGATATGTGAAGCTTTGAATCAATCCATTCTGATCAATGAGTCAAAAGTTATGAAGATTTTGAGTTTGGGGTAGTTTGCGGCTAGTTATAGAATCTCTACAGTACAAAAAAAGTTTGGAATTCTTCATTTAATTCAAATTTTCATATTTTTGGAAAAAAATTTTAAAAAAAGTTGTAGATTGTTTATTACAACATTTTAACCATTGGGATTGAAAATTTTCAATTCCATGAATGAAACGTTCACAATTTAGTATTTTGGCTCATTTTTTACTTCTTTCTACTTACTTATTTTTTCCTATATGTTGTACAATTCCAAATGGTTTGAATTTTTTTGAGAATGCAGCCAACTTGCATTGAAGTATGAATTCAAAGAGTAACCACCATTTTGAATTTTTTTTCACACAAATGTGACCTTGTGAAGTGCAACTGCCCGGATTTTTGCAGGGATAAAAAAACAATTTTTGTCAATTCAAAATAAATGCTTACATCTTGCAATCTACAGGGTGGAAATTTCTGAAATTTTTTCCACATGTTTAAAAACCACCTTAATACAAGATCCTATGGTTACATGAGTCAAAAATGTGTTTTAAGAAAAAAACTCACTTGTATTAGAAATGGCAGTTTTGGAGCATTTTTGGTGAAAACATAGTCAAAAACCTTTAGGGGTTAAAGAGTAAATTTTTTTTGTTTTCATCCATTTAAATATTTGTAGAACCTTGAGTTAGTTCTCTCTCTATATAATACATACATCCATTATGACCACAACCAAAGATATGGACCTATATTTGAACCAAATATATCACTTTTTCCTAAAAAATAGATAAAATATTTTGAAAATTCATAATTTATTTACAAGGTCTTCAAACAATGCATGCTAAAGTACATTGGAATCCTCTTTCAATTGCTAAAATTTTTGATAAGGTTTATTGAAAATGACTTGTTTATTAATAGTAAATTCCTATCATCCAATTTAATTAGTATTTTCAATATATGTGCATATTTTAGGTGCAATACACTGTGTTATATTCAAGTTCTTATAGTAGATGGCATATGAATTTCATATACCAAAGATTCTTTGCCTTTTACTATTCTAAAATGAAAATACTTTGAAATCACTTGTTTCCATTGGCGCACCTAATAAAGGTACTTTAATTTTTAAATAGACCATCATTGAAACCATCATTTGATGCTTGGATTTTATGAAAAGGTATTTGAAGCTATTCATGTGATTATCAAGTGAATTTGTTGATGTTCAAGATGATATCAAGGATAATTTAGTAGTTGTTACCATGTCATTTTGGTAATTAAGCCAACATAGGTTGTTAGGTACCAACTTCTTTGATTAACTTAAAAACAAATTTTAATTGATTTTGGCCCAATTTAAAAGTTTAAGTATACTCCCAAGGTTGACATTTTGTCTAAATGAGGTCAATAATAGGCATGTCTAGGGTGGTTTTCAAAGGCTTTACACTTTTTACTTTGAAAATTGTAGAACTTATATTGGTGGTCTAATATGTATGTATAATTTTTGAATACCATTTGCTAATATGATAAAAATATTCCCCACATTAAAGTCAATTTGTAACTAAGTATCCTAAATTCATGATTCTAACATTTTTACATGTTAGTTTCATCTTACAATTCTACATGAGCCAACCCATTCTTGATCACCCCTTGCATATGGGCACTATAGATAGGTATATTGTTTTTAGACCTATCTATTTTGATTAGTTATAAGATGAGTAAGTGATCAAGAATGGCACATTATTATGGGACAAACATAATCTTCACTTAAAAAATTCATGGTAATTTTGTTTTGGGAAATAAAATTGTGAAAAAATGGAATCCTATTGAAATCTATTAATGCATATTGGAAATATTTTCCTCTCAATATATTTGTGCTCCATATATACTCAATTGTTTAAGTGGGTGGAAATAGGTTGGTTCCTTTAACTTTATAGTGTTGCTACAAACACTAATTGTCCTATTAATAAATTCACTTGGCATTGTAGGATGGAAAAAATATTTTTTAACTCAATTTATTTATTTGGAGGATATTTGAGTAAATCTTGATTGAATGTATTGCAAAGCCCTTCATTATTGTCTTATTGACTTTTAAAAAAGAAGAAGATGCTCAATCCATAAATCACCCTTATAGTGTATTTTGGCCATTTTTATTTTCTCTTGATATGAATATTAGCCATAAAAATGATGTTTTTCCAAAATTTGAGTTCAATTGAGGTAATGAAGTTTGTCAAGTGTAGTTTCTACATTGATTGGAAATTATTGAAAATTTGTAAACATCTATATTTTATAGCAATATATTCACTATATTATAGACCTATAGTAAAAGTTTTTAAAAAAAATTTGAGAATTCTTTGTATTTAATGTGAATTTTCCTCATTTTTTTCTTGAGAAATCATAGTGATTTCAAATCTCTCCAAAATAATTTGAAAATTTTACAACTTGTAGCAGACGTTTAATTTCATCTCTTAAAAATACACATAAATTTTTCTCATTCATATCCAGTTGCAAAATGGAAGCAAATAGAATAATGGACAAGGAGGCTAAAACTCAATCATCAAGAAAATAATCCCCCCAATTAGAAGATTTTTGAACCTTCAAAGAAGCCCTTAGGAATTGACATGCAAAGCTATTTATTCAAGGTTAGAGATGATAGTCTAAGTACATAATATGTGTTGCTACCTTGTATGATTTTCATCAAGTGCCTATGAATTTGTCAAAATAAAGAATTCACTTATAGTACCAAGGACTTGAATGACTAAAACTACCTAATGTCTTATTGTCCAATAAGATGCATTTCATTGTACAAACATCATGAGCATGAAGTACCCATGATTTTTAAAAAATATAAAGGTTCATTCATAGTACTAAAGACTCAAGAGCCATTAGTACTTAGTTGCACTACATTTGTCCTTTTCCATATAAAATAATTCCTCAATGTACTTAAGATTTAAATGACAAGAGGTACCTAGTGTCTCATTGTCCAATAAAAGGCATGTACTTTTGAAAACATCATGATGTCAAAAATGGGTGGAAATAGGGGAAAAGAATTGTACTTTCCTTGACAAGTACACATTTAAATCCAATTAAGGTCCTTAATTGAGACCATCCTAGAGGCCTCTTTGAAGGTTCAAAAATCCTCTAACATTGATTAAAATAGTATCATTTTAATGTTTACATAGTATAGTATTGATTGTATATTGTTGCAATACAAAAGCAACACTGCAACAACATTGTTTTGATAAAACAAAACACTGTTCCCAATTTCCCATTGAAACAGATCTGTTGCAGTATTGCTTTTGTTTTGCAGTAGTATACTTTCAACTAGTTTTTTTTTTTCATTTCTTGTGAAGTGTCAAAGTGTCAATATTTCATTTTATTGTGGAGCTCCAAATCTCAACATTCATCCATATATTACATAGAAAGTATCATATTAGCACATAATACATATCTATCATTCTATTGTCATCCATTATTTGGCGATTTCATCCACTATTTAAATTTTTTTTGAAGTTTATTGAGGATTTCATCCAAAATTTCACTGTTTTTTTCCTATAGGCTTGGTGCCAGGCCAACAAATTTGGTGCAATTTTGCACCAAATCGCCAGAAAAAAAAACCTTGCTTTGAAGCAGTACTGACGCAGTTTGCGGGGTGCCTCCCGACGGGGTGGCCATGGCGCCCGTCGTTACAGGGTCAAGATATCGCTGCCTGACTTTCTATCCGGAGGACAATGTATGTAAGCATTGCGTGTTGAAGCTAGCGTCCGACTCATAAATTGACTGAGAATCAGAAATCTGATAGAGAACACGCTCAGACATTTTCCCAAACTATTTGCAGTTTTAATTGGCACGCAGAGCTCGGGCCTCTTCTGCGGTGTTTGTCTCTGAAATTCTTCCTCGAACTCAGACGGTCGGGTTCACTGGCGTTACACGATTTTGCACAGTTTCGCATTCGGAAACCGACTTCCAATTTGGAGTCGCTGAAGAAAATTTCAAAGTTCAAGCTGTTTTGAGTGCACACCGACAGAGTACTTTTACATTTGCCCACTTTCACAGAAGTGCTTTACCACTCAGTTTCGACCTTAATTTGTGTAGAGCTGCCTCCAAGCCACGCGGGCTGTTCTCGTTGTCGCCCTCCGCTAAACTGCGTGTGTAAATTTCTCAAAGCCGCTAAGATAGGTGGATTCACCGTTGCAATTCTTAGTTGGACGACTTCTAATTTGCTTACATTCGAACTTTGATACCATTCGAAGTTCTCTTCCGATCTGTGTCTGCCTGCAGCAATTTTAGCAGATTGCTTACAGGTAGAGTCCTGCTGTGATCACCAATCGTTATATACACCGGTTCTTGGTACAGCGGTCCTTTGTGCATATTAACTTCAGCAACTGTGGAGATGATGGCAGTCGCGCGAACAAGTTGTTCGTGGTAGGTCAATCACGGCAACTGTTAGTCCGTGGACATCATTCTGTTTCGAATTTGCATTGTTTTTCGTTTCTTCTGCCAAGGTGGAGCCTACTGCGTGCAATTTGAAGGAGTATTGGTGATATCTCGTGATCGGATTAGAGACCCCTGTTTGAGACAAGATGACGAAAGCACTTGCGGAGCTGCAGCAGCAAACGAAGGAGTCACGGAGCAAACGAAAGCTCCATGTAGTGTTGATGCCATACCCGTCCAAGGGGCACAGCATTCCGTTGCTTCACTTCGCCAAGCGTCTGCACTCCATGGACGTGGTGGTCACTTACGTCAATGCGTTCAGTCATCTGTCGAAGGAGCATTTCAGGACGCTGGATGGCGTGGATGGGAGTAGTATGAGCGTGCTGCCGCTCGGGGAGCCGCCAGCGGATGGAGAGGGCCATGGATCGTTGCCGTATGTGATGCACGTGAATGAACTTGTCAGTGCTTTCGAGGTTATGGTTGCAGAGCTTTTTGCAAAGAACGAAGACGCTCCTCCCGCTTGCATTGTCAGTGATATGTTCTTAGGATGGACGCAGGTGAGTAGCTTCTCTTTGTCATTTGGCACTGGTTGTGCTGTGACAACTACGTGGCGGAATATTTAGCTAGGTAACTAATGGTTGAAAGACTGTTGTAACTTACAACGTCAAAAAGTCCTTGTAGCAGTGTTGTATGTACTAGTTATTTCAATTTGTTGAAAATCGGTGGCGTACTTTTTTGTAACAAATTGCGCAAACCATATCGAAGTTATGGAGATGAGAATTGTCTAAATGCTCAACTGAAAGCAAGACCGTATTGCAAATGGCGTTTTCTATCCTGTAGCAGCTATTGTAGGGAGGGTTTCGAGAGTGTCTGGATAAGAGCCATAGCGTTTCTTGATTGTGTGTGCAGGTTGTTGCGAACAAGTTCAAGATTCCGAGGTATGCCTTGTTTCCGTCCACAGGGCATGGATTAGCAACGTTTCTGCACAGGCCGGAGCTTGTGAGGCAGGGACGACTCCCGATCGATCCGTCGAAGAAGGAGGAGCTCGTTTACGACATTCCCGGCGTTCCGCCAACGCGTCTGGTCGATCTGCCATCGCCGATGCAGGATCCGAATGACATCATGTATTCTTTCTATGCCAAGAACTGCGAGGATATGCATGAAGCCACGGGCGTTTTTATCAACTCTTTTTACGAGTTGGAGCCAGCCTACATCGATGTTCTTCGCAAAACCATTTATGGAAATGTCCATGGCCAGGTGTGTTTCGCAAGCATTATCTATTTGAATTGCAAACCAAAATGCGACAAGTGTCAAATCTTGCTGATGGAGCACATATTGATTTGGAAAATGTACATCAACTCGGTTTCAGGACTTGTGTCGGTTCTAGGTCAACTTTGACTATTGGGTTTTCATACAGTATTCAAAATCAGGCATGCTTAGGTGCATTGGAATTCCCTGATTTACTAAGTAACAAGTATCAGTCTGTCAGTAGTAAAAATACTGTTGAAAGAATGGTTACCTTACGTATGATCTTCACAGACAGGGCATCTGTTGAGCATTCTCCCAGTTGGACCAATTTTGCCCAAGGCATACTTCAGCACCGATGGAGCTGAGACAACGGCGAGCACGGAAAGGCGCCATCCATGCTTAGAATGGTTAGACACCCAGCCCGAGTCTTCAGTTGTTTACATCTCCTACGGCAGCATATCAGTTCTCTCTGTTGGTCAAATACAAGAGTTGGTTCTGGGATTAGAAGAGAGCGGGCAAAGGTTTCTGCTGGTGCTTCGTCCTCCACACAACCCAGATAATTTGCCATTGCTCCCTGAACGCTTTGAAGAACGCATGGAGGGACGAGGTTATGTGTACATTGGTTGGTCGCCGCAGCTTCATGTGCTCTCGCACCGCGCTGTTGCTGGTTTCTTGACGCATTGTGGTTGGAACTCCACGTTGGAGAGTATCTGTCGAGGCGTGCCCATGCTTGCATGGCCAATTCAAGCCGAGCAGGCTATGAATGCCAGGTGATGATCTCGAATTTCTCCCTCATGAGTATCTTCTTGGACCAAACGTGCTTCCGAACTGTACGAAAGCATTGAATTGCATCGTTTTCTCACTGTTCTGGGTTGAATTCTTCTGAGACATGTTCGACGTTTTTGATGTCATGCTTCTGGCATCGGATGTTTGATGCCTTCTTCGATTGTTGTTGAGTATGTAAGACAACCTCTTGAAGTAATTTGTGTTTCTTGTTCGTTACAGTTAGTCTTAGACCTTAGTCGTCAGTTTTGAAATGGCCACATAGGGTGTAGTAACGCTCCCATCCTTTGGCAATATATTATGTGGCAGCTAAAAAATAGAGAATTTATGTTCGAATTACTTCTTGTGCAGAAACTGATTGTAACGTCCGCTCTGTTCGACCTTGTGTCCAACATAACTTATTGGACTTCATGATTGTTGGTTTGTTTGGCAAGACAAATGTGTTGCTTTCATTGAATTTAGCGACATAGAATTGACCTGACACCAATGAAATTGCAGGTTTCTTGTAGACGATGTGAAGGCGGCCATCGAAATATCGAGAGTGACAGACAATTTCGTCACGAAGGAGCGGATTTCTACAGCCATGAGGCGTCTGATGACCGAACCTGAAGGGGTGATTGTTAGAAACAACGTCCGAAAACTGCAAGAGTTAGCAAGGGCTGCGGTTCAGGAGGGCGGCTCAGTTCAGAAGAATTTGGAAACTTTCCTGGAGGAACTTCGATCATGAGACGCTATTCTCCTACAATATTTTTATGAATCTTGAATCAATTGTGATTCCGGAATACAATAATTTGAGTTTCCTTGTGGCTTTTCTAAGCCATTTTGAGAGTTGCGTGCAGACTTCCCATACTGTTGTTATCGAGAGGACTTCGCATCTTGAACTCTAAATTTTGAGTGCAAGTGAGTGTGTTACCTACTATCGGCTTATGGAGACTAATTTATAGTCGATGTTTTAGAGTGTTACCTATTATTGGCTGATGGAGATTAAATTGTAGTTATTGATTTTGAGTGTGTTACTATTGGCTAATGGAGACTAAATTATATTTGATGTTTTTGGATTAATCTTTGTTGGTGTTCACATGATGATGACTAAGAGTGTTATCATAGAAGTTAGTGCATCTTCATTGTGAAGCTATGTAAATGAAGCATTGCAATTGGGATAGCCAAAAAAGGAATCTATTTAAGGCAATGAAAGTCTAATTTAGATTCTTTGCATGTGGTAAGGTTTTTTTTGTAATATTGAAAATTTTAATCTTTCAATGGTAAGATATGGAACATCTCATTTATAACTTTTAGCAATTTTTTTTACTTGGTACATAGTTCTAAGACAGGAGCTAGTATATATTGTTTCCATATTCAAAAGTATGCCGTTCTCAAGGAATGAGTGGAAGAAGTTTCCATGTGTCATTCTTAAGCAATTGAGTGGGTGGGATGTGAACCAAAATGGAGTTAAACTATAGTGACCACATCTAAAGAAGACACATCCAATTATATCCTCATGTACAATGGAGTACATTCTAGGAAGCAAATCCACACTAGTAGAATATGAAGGAATAATCCTTATAGAGTTGGGAATGAGTGTTTCTTCCTTATATCTTACGTAATAAATTGTGGCTCTTTATTCATCCAACAGAAAATCATGAATTTTTTTGTTGCATTCTAAAGAAGCAAATTGAAAGTAGTTATGCAATTTTATGGAGCTTAATGATATAGTTATTAATTTTCAAAGGGGAAGGTTGTAGGAAGCTACATGGTATTACACAATTTTCATTAAATGTAAAAATAGACCTTCATAGTATTGCAAACCCCTAATCTACAACGTGCACATAAACTTTACTATCAATGTCAATATACTACTACACAATGTAACTATCCTTCCATGCAACAAACCAATTAAGGTTCTATTTCAACTTTGACAATTGCAGTTTAAATTGTTCATGCAATGCCTCTTCTATTCAATCAATTCTATAGATTCTAGGGGATATTTATTTGAATTTACAAGTGTTTAGCAAATGAATGCAATGTGATGCATCATCAATTGCACATCTAAAGTCCACTTTCTATCTCCAAACATTAGTTTAATGTTAATGATGCACAAGTTCAAATACAAATTTATAAATTCCTATTGTCTATACTTATAGTTACAATTATTTCATTCCATTTGTATTCTCAAGTGTTGGAAAGACAATGCTAAAACAATTTCTCATTCATAACTACAAGGAAAAATAGGCACCACCACACAAGACAATAGTTGCTCAGTGTCAACACTTTCCCAAGGGTTGAAAATACTTTCCCAAATGGTTACATTTCATCTTTCAAAATTTTACTCAAAAATGTGTAATCTTACAATTTATAACTCTCCATAATGTCTTGAAGAAATACATTGGAAGTACATATAATGCTTTTTTTTCTGTTCTCATCTTTATGCTTGAAAATAAAGTAAGTAGAAAGATGAGATGCTGTAATAAATAATGTACATCCTATGATTTTATGGTTCTTGCTAATTATTGAAAATTGATTTAAATAAAGGACTTTAAAGTTTATTTTAAAGTAGGGATACCATAAGTGCCTACAAACAAAAACTACTCATAATCATCAATCAAAATGGAATAATTCAAAAAAATTTATTTATATATAAATGTAGGAAAATCAATTTCAAATACTTGTTTTTTGAAAAGGTGATTTTTTGGAGCTGCCTAGGCTACTTGGTTGAGAAAATGAACTCTATATTATACAATGACTTCTTAATCATGTGATCAAAAGTTATGAAAATTGTTGCACCTTAAAGCAACTATTCAACCACTTGTGTGAAAATTTCAAAGAAAAAATAATGAAAATCCTATTCTTAGTGAGTTGCCAAAAATTTGTATGTTACTAAAAATTGTTGTTAAAACCTTTTTCCTTTAGGGGTTGATCAACACACTTTGAGTCTTTTTTCTTATTGTCCTATCATTGCAACATGGTGACTACTCAAAGGAAAAAGGTTTTAACCTCATTAGTATTGTTCAATACATTCAAGTTTATATTTAATCCTATGTTGACTTTTGTACAATCAACCATGTTTTTAAATTATTTATTAGTTCTTTTGATATTTGCCTTATCAAATATAGTCCCTATAAAGACATAATAGACAGCAAGGATTCTACAAATAAATCTAATCATACAAATTGACTTCTTCATGAAATGGAATTTTTTTAAAATGAATGTTTTGGTATACATGGACAAGGTATTTTATTGTTAACTAATAATAGAGAGCAAAATTTGCAAACAATGTATTTAGTGCTAGCATACAGGTCACTTATTGTAGTCACTTTTATCATAATGCTTTATAAACATTTGGATTATTTGTTAGTGGCTTAGAAGGGGTGGCCTATTGAAATTGTATGGGGTCTTTTAATGCTCAATTCCAAAAAATATAAAACACCATAAGAGGATTTCTGGGCCCCAGAAGACCGTTTCAGGGGTGTTCCCTGCAACTGTTCTCACTGCTGCAGACCAGCCCCCTGCTGGTCTGAATTTTGGAATTTTGGAAAAAAAAAAAAAAAAAATCCCCAAAAAATTTCAGAATGTATTAAAAAGAAAAAAAATGATTTAAAAAAATATTTTTTTTTTCAAAAAAATATTTTAAAAATATTTAATAATTAATTATAAATAATAAATAATTAGTATTTTTTGATGTGGCAGTCACTCGACCACATCAACATTGCGTTCCCAATGTTCCCAATGCATTCCCAATGTTTGGAAACTCGCAGTCTTATAAACTACAGTAGCTAGAAATCCTCTTATAGTACAAAAAACTTGCAAACTACAAAGAGAATTTTTTTAATTTATTGTTAAAGAAAAAAGTCGTCCGATTCATCTTTATAACAATAATAGATATCTTCAATAAAATTAGTTCATATTAACTCTTGAGTACTACAACATATTTGTACACTTATACAAATCACCATCTAAACAATTAAGAGCTAAATTTTTGTGTTTGCTAGGATCCTAAACTATAGTGCAAAAGTCAAAAGTGAGGCTTTGTAGCATGAAACTAGTATATGAATGACTTCTATTATAATGCAATTTCTTATTGACAAGGGTTCCAAATGCTAAAACTTTTTAAAGTGTAAGAAGCCAAAGTCTCTACTCTACACTTTCTTTTTGAAATAAAATAGCTCAATATTAGGCCTAGTTACTATTATTAGACTAGTCTAATTTCAAATTTTTTTCTTGAGAAGTGAAAGGAGGTTCCAACACACTAGAGAACACTAGAGATGATGATAGAGGAGTTCAATTAGGCCCAAAATGGGACTTAGTGGAATCCTAAACTTCATCTCAACTTTTTCTTTGGAGCCAAAAGGTTTAGGGCTAAAACTCAAGCAGATTTTTCATTTCTTATAAAGTGCCTAAGTGGCAATGTAAAATGCTATAACAATGCTCCAAATTTCAACATTCAGTCACATATTGCATAGAGAGTATTACATTAGTGCATACCAAATGTCCATAATTTTGTTTTCATCTACAACCTAACAATTTCATCCAAGAAATTTTTCTAATTCAAAGTCAGTTTCTATCAAATAACGTTACTAGTTGTTGCCAAATTATTTTTTTCTAGTATAATCTGAAACCCAAGCAAAAGAAAGCCTGGCCAAAATTATGCCACCTAGGATGAGTTTCACTTAACCCTACCTTAACCCCCAAATGACCTTGAGGACATATCTGTCCTCAAGTCTTTTTTGAAGTTGAATTACACAAAATTAGCATCGAATTTGAGAAAAAGACAAACTACACATATGTGGGGCTTCAAATGAAGAAATAGGAAAACTAATCCACTAGTAGAAACCCCCGTTTAATGTGACAAGGCCTAATTTTTCTTGATGGATTTTGCTAGGCATAAAAAGTAACAACCCATGTTTTTATGGCAACAAAAACATTCAACACAACATCAATGCTAACATAGAAACATGGGTTGTTACTTTTGATACCTAGCAAAATCCGTCAAGAAAAATTAGGCCTTGTCACATTAAACGGGGGTTTCTACTAGTGATCTAATCTGATTGATGAGGTGGCATGTATTATTGGTGATGTGAAAATTGAGGATAGGTTCTGGGACAAGGGACACGGGAAGGGTGCCAACGAGGGCTTCCAGGGACCGGCGATGAGGAGGAGACCCAGTGAATGGATGGGTTCCATCCTCCAAGACATGGTTGTTCCCGCCATCAGAGTTTGGGGTGGTTCCTCTTGTTTTCCTGTTTGCAAACCCCCGCAGCGTAGAATTTAGAAACAATATTGGATTACTTTATTGCGAGAACAAGGGTTTAGGGTTTAATTTGGATTGCTTGTGGTTTGTGTAGATTAGCTTTGGATTCATGCAAAGACTACTCCAATGCAGGAGTGGAATTCTATGGGGAGAGAGAGGCATGGGGTGGTGATGGCGACAATCAATGTGGAGCGCCTAGCATTTGCAACTTGGCAAAGTCACGCCTGTTCCTTTTGTAGTGATTCAGCAATTCAATGTAATGTTCCTTGTGTTTTCCAGAGGTGTGGGAGAGGACATTGAACTGCCAATTTTGTTTTTTCCTACAGAAGCCTAAGCAAATTTTAGTTTCACGGACTTTTGAAATTCATCTCAATTTCTTAAATTTTTTTTTGTAGGTTCTCGTAATTTTCTATGCAGAGTGTACTTGCATTTGTTTGTTACCACATTGTCATGAAGTTTCCGTAAATGGGCATGTTCACTTAGAGGTTGTTGCTGTTCAAAGAAGGTATCGCGCGGTCGTGTGCAGCGCTAGTCTGATAAACGGTTTCAGGTCCTGCCTTATTGGAAGTAGATTCCCTCCAAAAAAAACGCCAATTGTATGCGCCAGCTAATTCTTCCTACGTGTTTGTTTTCCTACCACGGACTATCAACCTCTGTATCTCCGGGTTGAATTGTCAAAGGTTCAGTGAAGGTTTCCTTGTGCAAATGCACCGTCCGATTTCTATCAAAATTGGTTCGGTTGTTGTGCAAGCTTGAACATGGTGGATCCTTCAGCCGGATCTTACATTCTCACTCTATATTTTTTTTCAAAATTAATTGATATTGGGGCAATCCAAAAGTTAGTAAAATACACCCCACTTTGAAGTTGTACTATGCCGATTGAATAATGCTTTTTTTTTGCAGTGTGTGTGTGCCATTTGTTGTAGCACTTCTTACCTCACTGTCAAAAAAATTGCGACTCAATTGACCCTAAACCCACTTCACAACACGCATCGAAGTAAATCAAGCATCTAAGAGACCTTAGTTTGGCACCAAAAACCTATGAACTCAAGGCCGACTTGTAGTAGAATTATTCACAATTTACCAATACAAAAAATTGCAATGTGATCCTTTTTATTCTTACTTGCAATCGGAACGGTTACATTTTCTCTTGCTTTCTTTGGAAAATTACTAAAACCCTAAATTCACAAGCCTATCTGACGGATCCGGGTGTATTGGCCCCCTCGCTCAGCCTTACCATGTTATACTAGAGGTGCAATCAAAACAAAAAGCCCCCTAGTTTGGGCCGTGATCACTCCTACTTTCATCACCCTCTAGCTAATTTGGGTCTCTGATTGCAAATATGAATTCGAAATTTGCAAAAAATATTTGTGTGAAAAATAAAAAATTACAGCACTTTACCCAAGTGGCCGAGCGAGGGGGTCAGTTCTCCCTGCCCGACTGACGAGGGGTGCAGTTCTGAGAAGTTACAGGGTCATTTTGGGGTTAAAGCCCTTGGGCTGGATTTGGAAGAATCGAGCAATCCTATTGGTTCTTAGCGAATTCAAGCTGGCCTCCAATCCTGCCAACTATAAACCGAGTCTTCCAGGAGCTTCATGTGTCCAAATCACAATCTGTGTTTTGCATAGGTGTCCAAAACATCTGAAATTCAGAACAGAATCATCAGTTCCTCAGAGATTCCAAGTAAATCTGAATGACCACTGAGTATTCACCTGAAGTCCAGGACAACAAGACAAAAAGGTTAATAAACCAACAATTCAAGGGAATTATAGTTACTGCCCACCCACAGAGTCAACAAGTCCTGTAGAGCGTTCAGGTCACTCTTCCTTCGTTGGAAAGACAATTTGTCGTTCAAGAACAAGCAATAGGCGAAGTGTACCAGGCCAGGGAAACAAGAATAGAGGTACTGGCACAAACCGAAAGCAAAATCCATACTTTATACAGCATGGACAACCGCAGGTGTTGCCAGTATTTCGAACCTTCAGTATCTACCAAGATAAAATTAAAAAAAAGATCCTCCACTTTCAAGAGCACCACTGGACTACCCACTGTATCTTCGTCTTCCAGGATTTACATAAACCCCACCAAGCATGTTGGAATTTTGAATCTGAACTCTTCATCAGTGGACTTGTCATCACATGACAAAACCTATAATTGCTGGAAGCGGAGACAGGTGATGTAAAGTGGAAGTAAACCAGTTGCCTCCAAAATTTGGTACTCGGCTCTAACTACTATCACTCAACGAAGTACTACAGACTCCTCTACCGCCTCCGCATGCCACGCCCGCCACGCATTCCTCCCATGCCCCGACCTCTGCCCATACCGCCCATGGCTGCTTCTCCTTGTGCAGATTCAGACTGCACAGGAAAACATAAGCATTACAAAAATCAGAGAAGTGTGTCGAGCAATCTTTTCTCCTTGCATGTCCATGTATCTGTCTAATCTCATGCAGTAGTATGTTTTCCAGAGCATAGAATGAGGAAAAATATCATCCAAGTAAACTCACACTTTCCAGGTCTGAAGCAGAAATTAATCATGAGGATTCATCGTAGCCATAGGGTAATCTTTACCTTAGGGTTCTTGATCGTCTCATCTACGCTGAGGACGATGCAGGCAGCTTCAGTTGCTGCTGTAAGCGCATTGATCTGTGGGAAGCCAAAATCCAGCAAATTTATGTTACAAATTGATGAACTAAAAACTAGGACAAAAGTTCTTCAATACCAATAAATTGGTGTAAGTAGTCTTGAATATGGCATTGGCAACAATCAGTGAGTAATATCTGATTTTCAAAAATTTTAAAATTTAGAGCAGGTGAAAATCAAAACGCTGCAAGCAAGTGTGAGATCAATTGTTTGCAAATGCAGCTAAACAAGGCGAACGCATTGGGGATGCCAGAGCTCACAGCTCATTCCTGTGTTCACCTAAAGCAGTACAACCTCAAAAAAAAAAGAATTTCATACTGGAGTAAACTCACCTTCACAACGGATGGCTCCCAAACAAAGCTGCCAAATGTGTCAACGATTCCACCAGTATTGATATCTACACCATAGAGAGCGCCCTCACCTGCACATTGTGTATAAAAGCCTCGCATGAGAATACTCATCCCATGAGAATCACGTGGGTTTCAAAACGAAATTCACACCCCGTCGTCTAATCGGCACAAAGTTTTTCATTGAAAGTTAAATGAAGGTACCTGAAGCCAAAGCATGCTTCTGCCTTAGCTTATTCAGCACATCAGTTGCGTCAAATCCTGCATTGTCACACAATTGCCTAGGGATAACCTGCAGAAACCCGGAACTCTCAAATTAGGAAAATGTTTTCGTCCAAAATGACACTACGATATACGTGAAAATAAAAAACCAAACCAACTGTTGCTTCATTTTTATTTTGAAGTAGCTGAATTTGAATGATGTATACCTCAAGAGCCTTAGCATATGAGTTGATAAAGAGCTGTGATTTGCCAGCTATAGTTCGAGCATGTTGTCGCAGATAACGACTAAGTTCCATCTGCACAAGATGAATACACAATCATGCAGATTCAAGTTACCGACAACAACATATGACACAACATGGACATATGAATGGAATCCAAAGTTTCAACAGATACGCAGGCAAGGCAAATGAGAAGTCAACTCACATCAATAGCACCACCACCAGCAACAACGTTTGAGTTCTTCAAGGCTCTCCTCACGATCATAATTGCATCATGCAGACTGCGCTCAGCCTCCTCGATAAACTGCGATACAGAGATTTTTTACTTAGCAAAATCAGCTCCGAAAAGTATTGCAAAGGGTTATTGAGGATTCGATACTAGTCCTCTAGCTTGACGTCCCCAAGTCATCCTATTCCATAAAAAAAATCCGTAGTACTTCATCCTCTGCATGATCTTCACAAGCACAAGACTAATTTCTGACAAATGTAACATTAACATCCAGTTGGATCCACATGAGCGGCATAGTATTGAATCATGATACCGGCAGTTGACAGACGTAAAAACACCAATATGAAGTTTAATGGTCAAATATTAAACGGCTAAGGAAAATTGAGGCCAGTCTACTCCCTATATATCAAGATGGACGAATAGAACCTAACCTGGTCAGCACCACCACGCAAGACAATAGTTGCTGTTTCACCGCCTGGGCATCCTGTGAAGATGTTGAAGCGCTCATTGCCAACTTGCCTTTCTTCGAATAGCTCACATTGGCCAAGTACCTGAAAATAAGTTCCAGTTCGTTAAGAGACAGTAAAAGAACTTGATAAGGGTAAGTATAGCAAAACAATATTTAGTCACTCAAGTATTTTGCAACCACTGCACCACGGGAATACCTTGGAGCTATTCAGAACAACGCAAAATAGAAAGAAAATAATATTGTTCACTAACTTGAATAGATGATTCTAAGCAGAGGGAAAACGGGAGATCATTTTACTTACGTCTGGTATCACGTTGTTCACAGTTGTCTGCACTGATGCTCCCGTGGCTATAGCGACACGCTGCAAATCTTCTTCCATAACGCGGCCAGCACAAAAGACGTCTCGGTCAGCAAAATATTGAGTGGCTAAATCTCCAATTGCTAGCCGAGATAGAACAATCTTAGCACCACTCTTAACACACTTGTCAAGCTTCTCATAGATAATGTTCCATTCAGCATCCACAATGCTTTGGTACTGGGAGGGGTCGGAAAGCCTGCGAGGCAGAAAATAACACGGCTAGAGTTAGAATTCAGTATCCTCAGTGGACAAGATCAGAATTAAAGGCAAGCGACAGTACGTCTATACTTTTGCTATTACAGCCCGTTCAAAATCCCATTCAGGAATTCCAATCCCTAGCTGCAAGGGCACTTTAGAACCGCGCAAATGAAGCAGATATGCTAACTTTACCTGACTTCAGCGTTCTCTTTCTCAGATTTTAACTCTAGCTCAAGATTCAGCAAGAGAATCTTTGGGGCTTTGAAACTTTTAGGCTGCTGTTCAAATCCTGCATACGAAAAGGTTTTCTTGAAGGCTACTCCATTCACCAAGAAGGAATCTCGCATCGTTCCACCTTGTACCTGCCAAATTCAAAAGTAGCACTCACTTTTAAGCATGCGTATCCAATATTGACACGTAAGACACTGATGCAGTTAATAAGTGCACTGCTATCCACTCGACAAGAGACCTCAATAAACAAACCCATCTAGATGTTAATGCGCGTAAACGTGAATTAACCAGATATGTCGGGGAAGAACAATTTAGAAGTTAAGGACTTGTGCCATGTCAATAAGAGAACATACATCGACAGTCTCTCCAATGACCAGAGCAGACTTCTAGAAAAAATGATATTCCTAAATAGTAAGTGTGCAGCAATAATTACTTTCTTGATTCCAATCATGTTAAGGCGGCTGTCTGCTCCGAGACTAGCAACAGCATCAACCACCATCTTTGCAAAAAACTCCTTTTCCCCACCAACAAGTTTGGAGCTCAAGGTTGTGGAAGCACATTTCTCCAGGAGGCTCTTCTTCTCTTCCAAACTCTTTCCTTCAATGCTTACTGCAAGCTCTTTAACTTTCTTCACAACAAGGTTAACAGCAGTGCGGAAAGCCCGAATAATTAGCTGAGGGTGCACTCCATCCTCGATAAAAGGCTTCGCTTCCCTAAGGAACTCTCCAGCAAGAAGCACCACAGTTGTTGTTCCATCCCCAACCTGTGATCAGTCGTCATTCATCAAATTCAATATTCCACAGCGATATCTGGCTGATCTCCAAGAATAAGTGTCCTTGGATAAAAATTTCCACTGAAAATAAAAAACCAAGAGATCAGAGAGTGGCAATAACCACTGCCTTGATTTACGACTGTTCAATATTAATGAAGCGCCCTAATGTAGAGAAAATGGTGCAAACAAATGGGCTTACTACCATACCTCCGAATCCTGCGACTTGGCGATATCCACTAGAATTTTGGCTGCAGGGTGCACGATGTCCAGAAGCTTCATTATTGTGGCGCCGTCATTGGATATGGTAGTTCCTTTGTCATCATGGACAAGCTTGTCCATTCCGCGGGGACCCAGTGTTGTCCGCACCACATCCACAACAGCAATGCAGGCATTGATGTTGCTGATGAGTTGCGCTTTTCCTTGAGAGACATCTGTTCCCTCTTTCAGCAAGATAATTTGAGGTTGCTGTTCCAGCAAAAATCAGAAAGTCAGAAAAATTCGGAACACCTCCACAATCACCCTAAAGACCTTCAACTACAACTACAAACTACCATAGGCTCTCACTTCTCAACAAAAACCTAAACAGTTAAGTCACGTTCAGAAAAAAAAGAAACTCTTCCCAGCAATGAGAATAGAAAAAAAACGATCCCGTTTCATCACGTACAGAAGAAACTCTTCCCAGCAAGGACTATGTAAGCGCCCTAATCGTTCAATCGATAAGCCCTAAAACTTACCATTCAAATGCTCGCCCAAACTGAGAAACCGTCTACCACAAAAACGTCACAACTCTACCATAATCACAAGCAACCTACAACTCCAGCCTACCATTAGCTCTCACTTTGAAATCAGCAACCTACAACTACAACTACCATTAGCTCATACATCTCAGCAGAACCATTTTCCGCCACTTTGGAAAAAAACGCAAAACCAAAACACTTTCATGCTCTGATGAATGCCGCTCAATTAAACCCGATCTCGTACTTGACGTACAGGAGAAACTCTTCACATCCAGGGAGATGGCTTTTACGCTCAATGAATAAGCCCTAACCCTAACTATCGCCATGCAAGTTCAAATGGGTAAATCGTTTGATGCAAAATTGAAGGAGCGCGGTGCCGAACAGCAAGATGCGTATCAGAATCAGGCTTACCATGGTGAATGCAATCTGAACAATGCTCCTGCGACGCAATGCAAGCCCGACGGAAACGCGAAGGAAGACGTTCAGGAGTTGCAGAGAGATTGAAGCTTGTTCTTGCTCAAAAGCTTGCTGTAGGGTTTGTTGTCGTCGCTGCTAAAGACGGGTTACCCGTGATTAATCATGGGTTCAGGGAAAAAGGCCCGGTCGAGATGAGAGACTGGATCTAGAGCGTCGATCTGCCTTGGCGGCCACGGTTTTAGATTGCAAGGGGAAAACTGTGCACAAACTTAAGGTAGGTACACCCCAAAGCGCCACTTATTCATACTGAGCCTAGTTCCTGCTATTAATTAGTTCAAATTTTTATGTAATCTTGTTGGCAAGTGAAAGCATGTTCCAACGCACCAAAGAACACAGGATTTAGATACCGTATGCAAAAGTTATTAACAGTCAAAGTCTGTTTCTGAAGGCGCCATCTACAGTCTGTGAACATGACTGATTTCAGAAATGTATGCACACTGTAGATGGCGCTTTTAGGAACAAGGCGCTTTTGGGTGTACCTACCTTAAGTGTAAAAATGACCACACAAAATGTATATGGAGTTGTATTTAGGTTAATACTGTACTCGGATCGGATAGCAGGTTTGACACTTTGGTGCCAAATATTGAAGTACAAAATAAACTTCAATACTTTGAAATATCATTTTTCAGAAATTTGGCTTTGAAATCATAAAAACTAAAAAAATATTTGGTAATCACCTCACATAGGTTCCGGAGCCGCTTAAGGTAGGCACCCCAAAAGTGCCACCAACCTAAAAGTGCCATCTACAATCTATATACATTTCCAAAATCAGTTATGTGCCTATGTAGAAGAAAAGCTTTTCGAATCAAACGTTGTTCCTTTGTAACTTTTGCATATAGTATCCAAATGTTGCATTCTTTCATATGTTGAAACCTCCTTTCACTTGCCAATAAGTAAATACAGAATTTGAATAATTTAATAATAGTAATCAATCCTAATAGCAATTAGTGGTGCTTTGGGGTTACCTACTTTATTGTGAGACTAAAGATAAGAACTTGGACAAGCTCTTTATTATACAAGTAGCCAAGTAGGGTGGTAGGAGGGAAAACAACCTGTGTAGGATATATAAATTAGGAATAAGTAGAAATTCAACCATTCATATGTAGTTCAAACCTCATTTTGACATAGTAGGATAATTTTTTTCAAAAAGTTTTGAACCAAGAAAAGTTGGGAAATCAAACTAACTTTCAACTCCAAAATTCTAAGAGAGGTTGGGAAGAACTTTTTTATTAGAAATTTTCAATTAACTTCTTCAAATTTTGTCCATAACTTTTTTAGAGGCTCAAAAATTACAAATAGTTTTTTGAGATGAAAGTTATTTTGATTTTTGAACTTTTTTTAGTTCAAAGGTTTTATGAGAAAGTTATTCTATTAAGCGGAAATGAAGTTCAAAGTTCTACATTTTTGCATTTAGACAATGAGCAATCAAGCTCTCATTTCCAAATTATCCCATATCCTTTGTAGATTTACAATCGACAATGGACTTTCCTATTTAAAAAAAAAAATTTCACCGTACATTTTTACTAAGTGTCAATGGATTAGTTTCTGTCAAAAATATCTTGATGGTAAATGGTCAAATGATAATTGGTAGTTGATTAAATAGATTGTTATTAAAATCTTCAAATTTTTAGCAAACCATAATTACATTTATTTATAGATTTGGTTGTCCAGTAGTATCTAGAATTAGAATAAAAATATGATACTTTTTTATAATTAACTTAAACTAAACATGCTATTCAAGTTCAATAATGATACTTATTAGCAATACAATTTATAATGATTCTTTAACCTGGGCTCTAGATTCTTGATGGAAGAATCCTAAACTAACAATACTGTAAAGATGGGTGCTTATGAGCAACTCAAACCCTAAAAGTTTTTTTATGCTAAATCTAGTAACTTAGCAATTTGGGACAAGTTCGTGTCATTGGAAGTTTTTATATTTTGGGCCAAAATTTTAATAGAAGGTGTGGATAAGCAATATCTTTGATGTGCACTAAATTTTAGGAAATTTAGAAGTATGAATCAAAAACTAAGACCTTATATATTATTGTTTTGGAAATGGGCAATTCAAATAGATTAAAAAAATCACTTTTTCAAAAACAAAAATTTGAAATTGGTTATCTAGATTTGCATAAATGTGGAAAGCTTTGATCAAAAGTTATAAAGAGTTTGTAGGGAATTGTAAATTTTTTATCCTAGAATAAACTTTGAAGTCCTTTATTTTACTCAATTTCCAATTCTTTTTGAAAAAATAAAATCATAGGATGTAGATTGTATATGACAACATTTCAACCATTGGGATTTTTCAATTCCATAATTAAATTCTTAACAATTTTGTATTTTGAATCATTTTCAATTTCTTTCTATTTACTTTTTTTCCAATATGATCTACAATTTCAAATGATCTAAAATTTTGCAAGTATATAACCAACTTGCCGTGAAGAGTGAATCCCAAAAAGAAGTACAATGACATTAGGGGATTTTTGAGGCCATTAGAATTTAGAAGATTGCGGGAATAGGAATCCTATGTGGTTGAGAGAGTGCCATGTCATTATTTTATTTTATTTTTGAAAAAAAAATTTGGGATTTTTTTCATATTTCAGACCCCCCCAAATTTATTTTTTTGGTAAATACTGGCTTGACAGCAACCAACAGTTACAAGAACAATTTTGGGGAATAACCCAAAAACGGCCTGTGGGAGGCCTCAAATCCCCTCAAATGATTTTGGAAATTTTTTCATACATATACAACCTTGTATAGTGCAATTGCCTAGTTTTTCACAAGGCCAAGAATATGATTTTTTGTGAATTTAAGAACTCGTATCTTACAATCTACATAGTGAAAAATTTTGAATTTTTTTCCACTTGTTCTTAAGTCAACATACTACAAGATCCTATAGTTTCATGTGTTTAAAAATGTTATGCTTTCCCAAATTTGGCACTATTATTAGAAATGGCAATTTTGGAGGATTTTTGGTGAAAATATAGTCAAAAAATTTAAGGGATTAAAATTTAATAATGAGCTTCAAACAAATATTATAATCAATACTCATTCATAGACCAATAATGAATATGTAATTAAATCTTCCATTACAATAAAATTAATACCAAAATTTATAAATGAATCACTAGAAGAAAAACATATTGGCTACAACCAATTGCAATGCAACTACATGTCTTATACAATTGTTGTGCAACTACAACCTTCTATATTTGTACCAAATTGACATTTACGTTGTTGTAGTTGCAAAGTAGTCACAAAGTAGTTGCAAAATGAAGTTTAAGAGTTACAAAAATGAAAAAGAAAAAAATTGTAAGGTATTCTACATCCAATGTTTATTACAGTTGTTGACTAGTATTTGTGCAACTATTGTACAATTGTGCAACTATTATGTGGCAACTATGCAATTGTACAATTATCATGCAACTATTGTGCGACTATGCAACTAGTTGTCAACTACTATGCAACTAACATTCAACTAGTCTTCAACTATCCTGCAACTAGAGTTCAACTAGTAAGCAATTACATTACAACTAAAAAACAATTAGTATACAACTAGGAAAACTAGGATTAAGTCTCATATTAATTATCCCATATCAATTGTTAGGAGTACCATTAGATTAAACATATAAGAATCATAAGTTATAGCATTCTTGTATAATGAATTTTAATGATGAAAATCTAATATTTCTATATTTTATACATTTCTACAACTTATAGATTTCTACAACTTGTAGATTCTTACAATTTTTAGGTTTCTATAGTCTATAGATATCTACTAATTCATCTGTAAAAATGTGCAAAATTATACAATTTTCTAAAATAGTGAAATCTATCAATATAAATATTTGGATTGCTAATCTAAAAAAGAAGATAGATTAAAAATTTTGAAATCTACAAATCATTGAGATTAAAATTTTAAAATCTTCAAATAATCTAATTGTAAATGAGTTGCAACTTGCAAACCAACCGTGACAATCAAGTTCCACATTAGCAACCACGTCAAAAAAACTCATTGATGAAGTTCTACAAAGGCTATTAGATGAGAAACAACTTTGCCGCCTTTTGCAACTAGCTTACAATTAATGCAACTTGTCCACTGTAACTACAGTCTTCAAATTGTCACCTAGTTGCAAATGCCCAATGCAATTATAAAACTGGTTGCAAACTATAGTTGCAAAACCCCTTGTTTTCTTCTAATGAATGTTACTAATTTTCACAAGTTAATTTGTTTATATTTTAAATTGTCAAAAAATTAAATACAATTATTTTATGAGCTTTTGTTTGGTTGTGATTGTTTTTATATGGCCACTTCTTAACCTTGGAAAAGTAAATTTGAGGTGAAATGTACTTGTATTCTTTAAAAGACAAGTGAATAAATGCTAGTGGAAAAAAAGACAAATAAGTTGATGACTATTTAAAAATGGAATGAGAAAGTAAAGAAGTTGGTAAGACCTAAGCAATCAATTATAGTGTAAGAAAATAAATCCAACAAAGCTTGGGATCATTGTACCAATTGGAGTAGAGTAAAGCAATGGTTGTTGGAAAACCTAATCCATATTAATCAAATGTCTATCAACCCAACTAATATTCATTATATCTTCTAAATTATATATATATATATAATCCAAAGTAATCAAAGAATTTAGTTCAAATGTACAAATTTTAAATTTTATATGATAAAATACCTATTTTTGAAACTTTAGGCTGTTTGTTAATAGATTAAATTATCATGAATATCATCTAACTTTTGTTCCATTTATTTCTTTAGAGAATGTCATTTCTAGATAAACAATATCTATTTTAGCTCTCTTATGTTCTTATAAGATTTGTTGCCCTTCATTCAAGTCAAATTGGCACTTGATATTTCTAAAGTTTTAGTAGCATATGACTTTGAATTGATATATTTGCCATGAAGATCTTTTGTCTATTTGGACTCTAGTATTAATTTTCTTTCCATGAAGTTATGGTGTAGTTCTCGGAGCAATTATAGCATTATGATTGGTTGCAAGGCTCTCATAAATGCAACTAGCCCATGGTTGTTTTTGCAATCAACCTATATCACCATTGTAGGTCAAAGAGATTCTTCTATTAAAAAATACATAATAATTACAATTTGTATAATAAAATTTTGAAAAAATATGACATCCTTCCAAGTTCTATTTCTATATATGAAAAAAAAATTGTATTAAAAAAATATGTAGTCTACATATGTGTAATTGCTTAAGTATTTGGAAGTGGGTGAAATACTCTATATGGCTATAAAGGGCTTTCAAGCCCTTCTAGAGTTAAAATACATCATTAATATCCACACAATGCCTCATTACTAGAATATATACCACATAGATTCAACAATTATTAGTAGAGTCATACATTCTATTTCCCAATTTCCAATACAATGTTGCATTGATTTATCCTATGATTGGGAACTGAAATTAGGGTCACTACATATTTCATTTTATTCTAAAGAAACTAGGATAACACACTATTATTTCAACAAACACTAATCTATAAAACAAATACAAATTTCAGCAAAATATATTACAAATATATATTCGACATACAGTATATATTTCCTGGACACCGCATGGCTCTCATGAACGGAGGTGCACTTCAGGCAAGAATATATGTACTGGAGTAATTCAGTTGCAATTAGATGCAGTTACATTGTCCCCACAGAAAAACTGCAAAATATGCCCAACAATGTTCTCCAACAAATATTAAAAAAAGCACTGCCTGAAAGAATCAATACGTAAGTACAAGTAAACACATGGTATTTGTACAGTAATTGTTACAAAAGTCTTAGGGTCAATTCTAAGATGCACCCATTCAGACAATCAAATGATAACCTGACTACATACCATTGAAAAAATAAATATACAAAACAGTAGGTTGTAACGAAAGCAACCTGACGTTTGTCTAAAATACATTGGGAAACCTATAAAACAGGATGTAAGTAAGCCCGTGCAGCACCTCTTTCAGTATATGTACCCTCCCGTTATAATAATAAACCAATCTGCACCTATCAAAACTTTTTCAAGGCCAATCAACACCACAACATTGGTCGAAGCAAGTTTCCCATAAACATTCTTGAGAAGGAGCTTCTAGCACCTCTGGGCCCATCACACTGTCACCTACTTCCAAGAAAGAATGAACGTACAGTATTCAAGATGCTCCAATTTCACTTCTTGTTTGGACGACACACCTTCTCATCTGACTTGCATCTTGGGTTTCGATATTTCTGGTAAAAGAAGCCTTGAACATCAATCACTTCGATATCTAGCTCCCAGATGGATGTACACTTGAAGTAGAGCTATTCGTAGCCATATTGTTTTAAAAGTTTAGGAATTGGATTCCCAGAATCCAATTGCATCTTCCAAATATAAAGAACGGTCCTGAATTTCGAGGTTGGCAATGTGGAGATCAATCATTCTCGCTTGCACACTTTTCACGAGAACCAGTAATGCTGGAAATAGCCACCAACCTTCTTCCTCCCTACATGTGGTCAGAACAAATGCTGGTTAATTAAACATGTGATGCGTTTCTACTACATGACAAAACATTCACCAGTCATTGAAACACTGCATCTTTTCTGTTTACAAAAGCTTCGATACTAATGCCCTTGTTTCGTTCTACGACTACTCAAATGCAGCCAACGCTTACATCTTCTTCTTATATTCCACATCCCTCCATCTTCTTCTGAACATTTTATCTTAATATACAGGTTTAAGGTACCCAAGATTCACCATATCATAACCAATTCCAAATTGTCACCAGACCTTCCTAAAGATTTTTATGGAAGATGAGTCATGAGACGTTGATTATCTTCAGTGCCGAAGAATCAACTAAAGTTATGCCCACAGATATTATTCGCTCATCTGAGTGATTTAGATTCTAAATAAGCAATGTGTTCGCAAGGATCTTACGAGTTGAAGCCCTGAAGATCAGAACCGCCAGAACCGAGCTGGATGACGAAATGAATATATCCATAAATGAATGCAGTACCCTGCAAAAAAAAGTAAATTAAGAAAGTTAGTCTTCATACTAGTAAGTTACCAGAATTCCAACGATCCTTTACATATGACTTTCGTCTGACATTAATAGAAATCATGAAAATCTAATTCTGTTTGAGCCGGGGAGTCCACCAAGTTTGTCTGGAATTGGTGAGACAGGAGTTCAACAAGATATGATTCCACTACTGTAATCTCACAATGCACTACCGAGTAGGTTGCAAAAATATAGAACAGAAGGGCATGCAGCTTTCTAGTCAATTAACGATAAGTTTCTAATTGATGATATAATTCTTTGTATGGAAATTTGCAACGAGTCACAATCAACTATTAACCCCTTGCAGAGCTACAGTGCATATTTAGGGAAATGAAAGAACTTCCAATTTATCGCATGCATACGAAAGCCTTGTTTATATAATCCATCCAATTTATTTGAGATTCTTGTGATATTTTAATTTTTTAGATTCTTGAGTTCATTAGCTTTCATAACTTTGAACTCCTTTCTGCAAATATAGATATTGAACTTTCTTTCTGCAAATATTCTGTAGTTCAAAAAGGAACAAGCATGTTTAACCTAAAAAATTGACTTTTCCAGTAAAATGGTTAAAAAAATTTGACTTCAATAAATAAGAAAACAAACAATCTTAAATAGTGATATCATAATCAAAGCCTCAGATTTCAAAGAAATTCTTGTAAGAATCACTAATCTTCAGTTCATAATTGAGATTAAGAAGAATTTTGAACTATTTGTTCTAAATTTATCGATGAGCATTGATTAGTGCAACAGTAGATCTGAACACATGGATATGATTCTACGGGTTTACAACTTCTACTTGAAAGCCACCACTAAATTATCCTAATAAGTCGCACATTATAGCACATATCCACATTCTTGGAATTCGGACTACCCCTAGTCCTAAGGTTAAGCAAACTAGTGATTCAAAAACACAAAAATCTCATTGATCATTGGGCGCAAAAGGTTTGGACATGTGCAGTGCCAGAAAGTGAAAGAGGAATTAGATTAGTGAGTAGGAAAAACGTACAAGATTTACAAATGAAGTGATGTTCCACAGAGCATAAATACGCGCCGGAGTTGCAGAACTTCGAGGACCATGGCTGAAAAGGGCATTCAGTCCAGCTGCACTTGGAATCACTGATGCGAATGGTAAGACCAAAAGAATCACCAGCATTGGCCCCAAAGATATCGAGTAGAATTGCAGAAGCATTAAAAGTGTCAAGCTCAAATCCACCAGCAGCAGAAGTGAGATAACCAGTCCCACAGAAGCCTGCAAATACGAAAACTAAGATCAGAAGCAGGAATATAAGATTATAAGAGTAATCCTGTTAAGTTACACAATGTCGGGCAAGTCTTCTAAATGGTGAGTTTTAGAAGGTCTGGAACAAGAGTGCGACACGAAAACTCCAAAAAACAACCTAAGCACTTAAGCAGCAAAAAAAAGGTGATTATGAAAAGGTTCAAAAAGTTTACATGATGACCAACGGGTCTTGCATTCCTGAGAAGAAGTGCTAATGGAAAGAAAATATCACGCTTGTCTTCCAGAGATCGTAGGGTATTAGAATCTAAAATTGCACCACCAATTCGTCGCCTTGGAACCACCAATTGAGAGAAGTCATTGTTGAATTGCCATTGCTCCGGTGAATTAAATCTGCCACTGTGATCTGATGGCAAGTAGGATATACTGCACCAAGGCTCAAAGTCAGCATAATTCATAAAGGACTTTTTTCACCGATATATTCATACCATAACAGTTACCAGTTTCCATTTCCATTGAGGGGTACCCTCTTCATTGATAATGTAGTCATTGAAATGATATACTCCTACCCTGTCAGATGAGATGCTCACGTATATAAATCAGTCACGAATTTCAGTAAGATTAGCCCATTTGTACTTGGAGTGGCCTCCATATAATCATTGACCACATCAAGACATCCTCATGAATCTGGGAGACGATTTCCTTTTCTGACGCCATCAGAAAATTCCTAAAACAATCAAATCTCATTGAAAAGCCTAATAGTTACTCATCATGATCTTATATAGCAAATAATATCATCAACAAGCTCTTAGTATTGTCATGTACCTCCTTGGAGAAACGGTCCGACTCAGATCATCTGGGTCATTCATTGACTGAGGAAGTTCATCAGCAGGATTCACAACCAAGCCAAGCTGGTAATAGCCTGAAGCTGTTGCTTGATACCAGGCCATATCCACTCGAACACCTACAGTAGCAAGCCTTGGGTTGGCATGAGTATTTAGCCAATCTAAGACAGGCAGCAAACTGCTACGAAGGGTCCCTCTTCGCACTGTTCGTAGCTGCGCATTCAGACCAGCTACTATTCGGTACCACATCGTTGACGGGACAGCCTGCACTCATAAACAACACGTGATATTCAGTGGGACGAATGATAATTAATGTCACCTGATCCAAAACAGCTGAGTGCAGCTCAGCAAGAAAACCAAATGAAAATAACGCTTAAAGTCTGATCCTCGGGAATCCCCTTCCAAAATTTTATAAACCGACGAGGAAAAATAGTATAGAGTGCAGCAATGTCCAGGAGGAGTCAACAATTACAGCAGACTGATGAAATATCCAAAATATTGAGGTTCAAGGATAAAACCAATCAAATTTGAGAACACATTCTATTTGCAGTTAGATACTAAAAATTATCTATTCACAGTTAGACACTATATATTACTACATATCTATTTGCAGGTAGACACAATTCGTTGGCTATAGATAATAAATTATATAGAAGTCACAATATTTTCTCGAATATTTGCTGGACACTAAGGCGCGTTTCTGAATCTAAAATCTAGACACCCTTCAAAATAGATGAAAATAAGAATATTCTGAGAGTATTCTCATTACTCACAGAAGGGTTCAAGAATATTTCAGGTATTATGTGTTGATAGGGTGCTCCAAAATACCCTGTGGCTGTCACATGTGCTTCTTGAGATTTACAAAGAGTGACTTCCCTGAACTTTCATCAAAACTTGAAGGGATTCACTAGCGCACAGAAAAACCTTGAGAAAGGCAGTTTACCTGGCCAATTAGACTGGTCAGTAGATTGTCGCTGTGGAGGTTGAAAGGAGCCATATAGCTACCTTCGCCCCCAAATATAATAGTCATTGGCAACCTATTCATCAGCTTGGGAGGTAGATCAGGTCGTGTTTCATCTCCTCCAAGAAACACATCAATGTATGCCAACATCAAGTCAGGTGTTGCAGCCACCTGAAAAAGCCAAACTGAAAAATTAGATTACATCGTAAGGCCCTCTGAGAAGAACCCCAGGGGAAGTCGTACCAGAATTGAAGCTCAGCAACAATTAATGACAAACAGCACACATCTTCTTCATTCCACTGCAGGATCGAACTTAGAGGTTACTCCCTTCAAACTCCAATTAACAATAACGCAAGGCATACACGAGCTAGGCGTCATTGTTAATGCCAAGCTATGTTCAATTGTTCAGAGTACATCACCTTGAGACCTTCATATAGGGCTCGAGACCGGCAAGATCTCAAGCATGCATGATCATACTCGGAGCGGACGTACTCTCGCAACCGCTGAATTTTCTGACGAGCACACCACTGCTGCCATGACCATGCAACTGGGCACGCCAGCACCGACAAAATGCTGTGCACTGAACCTTCCCACCATTGGTAAGCTGCCAGGGAGTTGATTTCCTCTGCAAATCTATTAAAGGCATCTTCATAACTGCAACAGCGAAGACACAAATGGTGAGAACAAGGAGGGCTCGTTGTCAAAAAGCAGTCGAGAGAGAGGTCAAGCAAAATCTCAAATAACAAGGAATGAACAAGGGTAAAATACTAGAGTTTTAGTTAAAAAATTCAAAAGTTTCTAGATAAACTTAAAAAAAGAACATTCATTCTGAAGCCTACCTATAGTCATAGTGATCATATGGAGGTTACATTGATCGTGTATTGAAAAAGGACTCTATTCGATCACTCATAGGAGAGAATTTCCCTTTCTGATAGAATCTACAGATTACTGAAACAATCCAATATTAATAAAAACCCTGTTCCTGGAAACTTGCATATCAAACTCTCCAAAATCATAATCAGTGAACCTGCACACTTTGATGTCTGTACTTACACAATATCCATAATCTGCTCGGGAGGGGAATGAGGAAGATGCCAGGGTTCGCCAAAGGTGTTATTGCCCATAAAATACATGCGATGTACGTGACTCTGTGACTCCTCTACCCGTGTGGTCTCAAGCACCTGTATCATAGGAGTAAAATTCAGCACGGGATAAATCTACAGTTAAATCCCAGGAGAGAAAACTATAACGACCTTAAGTGCCCAAATGGTCAGAAGTGACTACTTCCATATCCATAGGAGTTATAAATATATCATCTAGAAAGCTTCAAGGAAGGTAACACAACGATTCAACAAAAGAAATTTATCATACCGTACATTTCTTGAATGGTTGAAAGGTACTATAATCAACTAATAGCATCCAAAATGAAGTATTCATTTTTAGCTTGGGTACTCAGAAGTGAACTCCCAAGTGCTCAATGGAAAAAGCTTTTGCTTCCATATATCCATAGGAGTTGGAATAAATCATTCAAAATGCTCAAAAGCTGAACCAATAAAAGAAGGAATCAAGTCCTACATTTGTAATTGATAGGAATATGATTGGGATGTTCGTACAATTGACTACTAGCTTTTCAAAGTACATTTTCTATTTTTAGATTGGACACTTAAGGGGTAAGCAACAGTAAGATCAGAAAAGAGTCTGAACCTCATTGAGTGATTCCAAAAATGGGTAGGAGTGGTCAATGAGAGCCCCATGCGGCGAAGGAGCAAGAGTAGGTCCAGTAAAGTCGTCATTGCCCACTAGCTTCATTCGCGCAACACTTAACACCATAGCCAAGACAAACATGACCACCGAGAGCAAGAGGGTGAACAACCAAGGACCGCCCAACGTATAAACCAGGTCCTCCAACATAGTATAGCAGTTTGGCATGTGATATTTGTCTGTGATACACTGGTAAGGACATGTTGCCTGAACCACACCCCCTGTGACACACACTTGTGATTATGTCAACCCAACGTAGCTCATAATAACACATATGCCAAGATTTTTGTTGTATTAGAACGTTTTAAGAAATTTAGACAATCTCATAAGGAGCTTGATCATGAGGAGATAAGATAAACAAGATGCAATTCATGGGAAAAATTCTGCGATTCATTCGGCCTTCTCATGATCACATGATTGAATCTACTTACGCTTCTATCTAGTTACTTGCAAGGTGCTGATGTCATGATTGAAATACTTCAATTTGCAACCTTTCAACAATGAAATAAAATGAATGGACATGTCACACCATGATTGACCTACAAGGTCCTGATCCACTCTTGGCCCTCGAGTGATTCAGGACCCTTTAGTGTCTCCTCTAAGTATCTGTAAGGCTGATTTCCCTCTTTGGAAGGGAGATCCTATAGGAAATGCAATAGAGAAGACAAAATTTGAGAGGGAAAAGTACCACGGGTATAGATATATTTTGCACGTCTTGGCAGTTTCTCAGGTGGGCATGGCTTGCACAACTCGGATTTCCAGCCCGTCTCGTTCTTGTACGTTCCAACTGGACATTCCTGCCAAAATGATACCCAATAGCACCCCATAAATAGATTGACTAAAGCTGATTATTTCCCAAAACCAGAAAACAGATCCCTGATTCTTTCTTTTATCACAAAAGATTTCGAACCAAGCAAAACGCTGCTTGTTTTATTAAGCTAAGTGTCCAAAAAACTATGCTTACCTCACAGAAGAGGCCGAAGAGGCCGGGTGGACAATCAACTCCACTTACTGTACCCTCCTCTCCTTCTTCCGATTTTGCAATTGAAAGAGCTGAGCCATTTCCAGCATTGCCCCCTCTGTTTCACAGCAGTAATAGTTACAATCGGCTTCAACACAATCCGAATACATCCAAACAGTTCTACTGAGCTCACGTTTTCTTCCCACAAAAATGCCCTTGACACCCTACACCCCGACAGCAAATAGTTTCATTGTTCACATGAACAGCATGATTGTATCACTGTGCTCCATGGCCTTATCCCGTGTCCTAGACATTCCAAACTCATCGTTGGCACAAATTGTAGAAGGTTGTCTGATTTTCAATTAGACAATACTTTATCCCCAAAGAAGAGAATTTGATGAGAATTTCTAGCTTGAAAACTCAAGGTTCAAAAGCTGTAACAAAGTCCTTAATTACACAAGGGGTTCAGAGTCCTTGAATAGAGAGAATGAATACGACATAAGTGGATCGTAATAAGGTAGTGAATCCTTAACTTGGAGAACCTTTTGCCATGAATAGGGTACACGTGGAAAAAATGTTACTATACAAGTACATGATTAGGATCTAGTGAACGTGACAATGTCCAACATCTGAAAAGTTAAAGCTCACCTATGGTTTCACTCACCCCATGAGCAAAACTTTGAAAATTTATAACTTGTTCAATATTCAAATGTACATATTTCCATGCGTTGGAATCCTCTCAAAAGTGGAGAGTGGGTGCACCTGATATTGTAGGCAAGCAGGTAGGACCACAGCAGGGAAAGTGAGTGCACCTGATATTGTAGGCACCCTCGATGAAGGCAACTGGGACAAAATCCAGTCCTGTGGGAATGTTGGACCAATGAAAGTGGAGTCGACCGCCCCCTCCACCACCACCACCAAGTGGACCACCGTCACCTCCTGCACTTGATAAAACAGCTCCGTTGGCCAGAGTCAATGTTTGCAGGAACAGAAGAAGACTTCCTCCAGAGCCTCCACCTGGGTCACCCCATTCAGAACCACCTCCAACTTCACCTCTTGACGACGCATTAAATGTTCCACCATCCGCAGAGAGCACTCCAAAAATCTCCACTTTGCTGATAGGGTGTTCGATTGAACCCATGACTGACAAAGACAATGAAAGACCCCTTAGTGCGTGAACAAAAAAATAAAAGGTACCTTGGAAGTAATTCATAGTAAACTTCCAATGCACATTCTTACCATTCAAAAATGTAGGGCATGGTTTCTTGTTTCTATAGGCATACTTTGTGACCTGCCTTGGAACTTCTAGAATGATTTTATTCAACTAATATAGATATGAGAATGGATGCTTTTGGCAATTTAGGCACTTACGAATTAACGGAGTCAAAATGAATTCACAGAACATTTTGGTTATAATAAAAGACATGTGTCCATATTTGTCAGCATGAATGTCACATACTCTATGCATCTTCTTTCACATGAAATGTACCTTTGCAACCGTTCAGATAAAAAACCTGCCGACTAGAGATCACGAAACCAGATGAAATTTAAGAGAGCATGATGGATGCAATTCTTGGCAATACCATATACAAAGAAGCAAGCAACAGAAGAAATTCCATGCTCATTTGGCCTCAAAAGACATTTAGTTCTTTGAAACGAGTATGGTATTGACAGATGCATGGTCAACTTTTGGAGAATTGCATGGCAATGAGAGACCAAATCTGCACTTTTTCTTCAAACGATATATACAAATCTCCAGCAAACAACAGCAAAGAGAACATGAAAGTTTCAATGTGCAACAACCTATAATACCACCACCAGTGGTGTAGTCTCCACCGCTTGCATTGCCGCTACCACTGCCGAACTCACAGGGAAGTTTATGACTTCCATAGACTGCTCCACCCTCTGCAAATCTACCTGTGTAATAGCCCTTCCCACCTCTCCCACCATGCCCCCCACCACCTCCTGCGGTTTTAAACTCCCCCCTGCCAAGTCCTCCGTCACACCCTGACAGATTGCACCCACTGTATAAGTTTCTACGGAACAACACAACGAAGTAAACAAAGTGAACCAAAAGAATGGACACAAAATACCACAAAGTAAGAGAAACAAGAAACACTGAAGTGAAAAATGAGTTAGTTTTCAATTTCAAATCTGAGAATCTCAACATTGAAAAAAGTATTTTTGGCTCAGACAAAATCTAGTTTCTGCCCAATTTCGTAAGTAGGAACTCTTCTTGAGCACATTCCATATGTATACATTGCAAACCACCCTATGTACGGCATCTCCTTGGTTTTGAAATTTAGAAAGACCTGAAAATCGGGAGATTGGCTACAGGAGAAATTCCAGACGTGGATGAAGATTTGAAGTAAAAAGACTATTTAAGAGCGAATAACTTGAAAGTTCTGCAAAACATACAAAAGAGACGATCCGGCACTGCTCTTAAAACATACATACCTAATGCGGACGCAGAGAAAAGCCCTTTGATGGTTATTGTCTTGACTCGCTGAACATGAATAGCACTTCCCAGTACGGTACCATTAATGTGCACATCTTCCACGCGGCAGATCTGGTCATATACGATGTCCAAATTCAGTAAAAAAAGTACTGTATTTTCATATTAGTAAAAACGGGAGAGGTCTAATTGCAATGATAATTCAATTTGTTCTGTGTCTCGATGTCAAGGCCAACTCTAAAACAAGGCTAAAAATCTAGTGTACCTGCATTGTAAATGGGGAAGTGACATTCACTGTACAGTCTTCAGAGGGCCTGAGCACCTCTTCTGGGCAGACGTCATTCTTGCAATAAATTCTTGTGATCCTGAATTTACAGTTTCCACATGACCCCACAGTAAGATAACAATCTTTTATCACACTTACTTTGACACATTCTGAAAATAATACGGGATGATAAACATGATCTCAAAGCCCCCAAAGACATTGCACCATACTTCAATTAAGAAGTGCAGGACATGCAAGAAGAAAACTCACTCGTCTTTAATTAAAGAGTTTGCCTCAAGCGGTGCCTGCATCAGTGCTCCTTTAGCAACCTACGCAGCCAAAAAATCTTTTAACATACAGGCTTAATTTGAGAAAGTCGATTATGAAGGAATTTTTAGCCAGAAGACGAAAGAGCTACTCAGGTAAGACAAGATCTTTCATATAGAAAAGAAGGGTTCCCACAGGATCTCGACTCACATGAACATTGTAGAAAAGTGATAAAAAAAGTCTCTGCGCTCTTAAAGTATCACCAGGACCTGAGAGCTTCAGCAAACCCTGACCAAATATTCCCAGATTTGCACTCGATTCGATCACTGACCCTTGCTGGCACAACAACAAAACTTCAACTCAGTAAAAGACATGACCGCAACCAATGCGTTCACTTTCTACTCTTGAAGGCAGGTCTACACAAGGCAGGAAAACACATTCGCATAACATTCTGTTAAAATAGGCCAATGCAAAAAATCTAAATCTGATCAATTTTGCACCAAAAATGGATTGAATTCTGAAATCCATCTTCTGTGCCTCACACTAGTAGCCGGTTTCTCCAACGTCAGTTATCCCAATCTTTGCAATGCAAGTCAACCCAACAATTCTTATTTGGATGAACATGCAAGCACTGTTTTATCTCTCCAATTATCAAAATCAGAATATACCAGACTCTCTGGTAGTCCGCCTCCAAAGCCTGTGTGGCCTTGGCATGACATGGGGATCCAGTCCTTTAAAATTATATGATGTCGTTTCCATGCAACAATGAACATGGTTTCAGTAAAATTGGATATTTCAGTGATTTTTTGGACATGCCAATAAGGTATCAAATCGCCAATTGCATTAGATGCAAAGATGCGAAACTCCGTCACACTCACCCGCAAAATAACTATGTTGCTTGTTTCTACAGTGGAGGTGGCCAACATGAAATCATCAGGATTGCCATCTACTTTGATGGTCGAGTTCCACATTAGTAGCATCTTCACAGATAATTTGAGAGCCCCATACACCTTGATCGTAGAATCACTCATAAGCACCTCCTCCGCTGTTAACTCGAATACAGAGCTCGAATACGTGGCAAGACCAAAGCAGAGAAGACCTCCAGACTGCAAGGTAATCCCTGAACGAACCTGCACCACATGAAGCGAATCACTTACAATGCTCATACGGAGTAATCACCGGTGTTCATATTCGTTGTCAGATAATCTTCTCCATGATCCATACGGAGGTCTTCCAATGGTCACATTAATCACGCAGAAGCCTCCCTATGTATCATGCAGAGGCCTCCGTATGATCACTCCATACGGAGCTCTCTCCATGAATGATGAGGAACATTCTGTTAATAACGTCGTGCAAGGTTCCCAGAACACTCTAATTTTGCTGGAAACCTCGTTTCCTTTTATGAATAAACCAAAAGCAAATAGTTCACATTCCGCTATAGGAAAAGAAGAATGATCACACATAGTACTGAAGTCTAGGCAGTTCTTCATCTCATTCTGAAAAGACCAACTCTAATGTGAGAGGACAGCACATTCCCAAAACACCAACTTTCTAGTAAAACAGGAAGGCCTTCTGGTAAACCATCAGCCAAGATGTACAAATAATTATCTCTGAACCACACAATTAAGACCAATAACAAAGATGTGCGCAAATTAAAAGTTTCTTGCAACCAAAGATTAAGGCATTATAGCAGGAATAAGGAACTTCAAGAAAGAAAGCTGGACAAACTCGAAATCAAGCACGTACCTGCACCCTACTCCAAAGCAAAGGCACTAATACACTCGCATTATTTTCCACAATAATTGACCCCCATGGGCGGTTGGGAAACTCTAGCAGTAGCGTGTCAGTCGAAGTTGATTTATTGCTATTTGAGACATGCAAGGTAGCCGAGAAAATGTCAAAGCGAGTGCCTGCTGCTCCATTGTTGTGAGGACATGCGAAACTATCACCACCTGCAAAATAGAAAAAACTTCCTTGACCTCCATTGCGTTGTACTCTTTCATCTCTCGGCTCTGAACAACAAGATAGATGAGCAACAGCAACGTGCACAAATTCAAAGCTTAACCCCTAACCACAAACAAACGCCCAAAATGGGTGTCATATTTATTTAAATACTTTTGACATAGGGACCTTCTGTTTGATTTTGACCAACACAAGCAATGTTCGTCCCTGATACAGATGATACAAAGTTTAGCTCTTTCAGCACTATATTTTTCATAATATATACAATCAAACTAGTTGTTATAAAACAATAATTTCTCTGTCCTTTAGGGGTTCAAAATGCATGAACTCGATGTAAATTCGTTGAAAGAGGGTTACTGAAGATCCTGACCATGATAGCGGACAGTCACACCATCAAGTCTCATAGAGTAGATGGCAATCCGTCCCCCAGAAGCACCTCCTCGACCAGACCCACCAATGGCACTAATCTGCCCATTTCCCTTTCTGCATCCCACCAAGGTATACCGTTATTGTCATCCACTTTTTTACACTACAAGAGAAAAGATTGTGATAAGGAAAAGCTATTTTGACAGCGACTAAAAAGATACTCATGAATAAGAGATTGGGATGTGACCCACATCCGACATGCCTGAACAAAAAAGACTTACCCCAACCCCATCCTTCGTTGCCAAAACTCTCCTACCTACTGAAAAATTTGTGAGAATGAAACTCTAGTTTGAAATCGCATAAGAAGAAGTTTGAATATGCTTTACATTCGAGATGCCTGAATGAAAAAAAAATAATCCCAAACCCATCCCTCAATGCCTAAACTATCCTACCAAATGAAAGGTTAATGAAAACGAAACGCTATATTAAAATCAAACTAAAAGAGATTCATGAAGAAGTTCGGACACGGTTTACATCCGAGAAGCCTAATAAAGAAACTTCCCCCAAGCCCATGCCTCATCGCCAAAACTCTCCTACCAGATGAAAAATTTGTGAAAAGGAAACGCTAGTCCAAAATCACAGTTAGATCATAGAAACCAAGAACAAAAACACGTACCATACTGGAAAGATATTTTAGCTGCAATAGAAAAGAATGTTGTAACCAGAGTACGTTAACCCTCGTACACTTCAGGTTCCCAATGATGAAAACGAACTGCTGTGATCTTAACTAAAAAAACTACGGCAATATATAGAATCCCCATAGAGATATCACTAGATTGAGCACCCATAAGTGATCTCATATTCATTTCTTAAACTTAGCTAAATCCTCAAAGTTGGCAACTCCAGTAAATCCATAAATCATGGAACATATACCGTAAATTAAAAAGAGAGATCTTCATAAGGACGGTCTTAGAATTTCCAGAAATAGCATTAGAATAAAAAAAACGCTATTCTGAAATCACATAAAAAGAAATTCACATTCCGAAATCATACAAAAGATTAGATATCGCTTACATCCGAGATGTCTGAATGAAAAGGCTTCCTCCGGATCCCCCTCCCCCTTCCTCCCCCACAGAGCCTCCATCCGCCTCAATAGATCCATCCACCACCAAGATTCCAATGGCTGTGACATTCACCCTGCCTCCCCCTCTTCCCCCAAGATCCGCATTCTCCTGCGTCGTCCCTCCGCTGCTTCCAAAGTGCCAAGGCTCCATCAAAGTCGACCATCCATACATGTCCCCACCCCACACATCGTTTTGTTTCTTTTTGCCATTCTTCTTCACACAGAGCGCTCCTCGACCCCCATGACCCGCTCCTGCTCCATCCGTCCCGGACGGCATCCCACTAGCCCCAGACGGAGGCTTCCCTCCAAACTCCGAAGAGTCCAGCTTCGCACCATCGCCGAGGTTCACATTGGTAGCTCGAATCCACAAAGAGCTGCTGCGGATGGTGGAGTTGGCGCCCAAGTTCAGGTCCCCGTTTAACAGAATCGAGACGCTGCAGCCTGGAGTTGAACATGAGATATTAATCCCAGGGTGAATCTCTAAGCTTCCATTGCCTACCAGAAAAGTCTCCTCGTCTGGGAAGAAAAAGGGCTTCTTGAGAGAACAGAGTGTGTTCAAGGAGCCGGTGCCGGAGAGGTCGTCTTCGCAGGAGAGGGATTGGCTGGCGTACTTGCTGAGTCTAGAGGGCGTCAATGGCACTTTGGGATCTTGCGTTATGGTGATGCTCCCCGGGGGGAGAGCTGGTGGTGTTGCAAGGTCTGAAGCGTGGCTGATGCAGCTGGAAGGGGAGAGCATGAGCAAGAGCAAGAGAGCTGTGCAACCAAGGGCCGCCATTCTGCTCCCTCATAGTCAACTAGGGGGTATCCAACCTCGATTGTGTCCTCACCAAGGTTAGGATCAGGGTTAGGATCATGTTTTCCTCAGTAAAAACAGGAATTGTGATGATTGGTGGTTGCATTGATCTGATCGTCTCTATTAGGGTTCCTGTGGGGAAGTCACAACAAAACCTGTGAGGTGTTTATGGTGTCCAAATTTACCTCACTAGGGTTCTAGATGTTCATGGGATCCACAAGAAAAGAGATGTCAAATCTTCCGGAATAATCTTGACTCGTGATTGAATGCTTTTCAACTCTGGAGTATATTTTCACTAAGAGAAGATTATTCCGCTACCAGGGTTCGACAACCACCAATTTCTCAGTAAGGTTTAACGTCCAACATGGTATGTTTCACAAGGAATATCATTCCAACACTTAGTATCCATGCTCAGAAGCCGCAATGATGTGCAAATGGAACAACGTCACTAGTACGTTCATGTGATCTGGGCATGCGTTTGAATGAATGGCACGCTTAGCTTCACCTGACCTTGAATCACAGGGCTTGTGAAAAGAAATTTGCATAAGAAACTATGCCTGCCATCAGAGCAATTGCATAGAAATGGGCTAGTTTACACTGTAGAGAACCCAGAGAAAATAAAACCCAACATCCTGCAGGATTTTTATCCTGCAGGCCTGATGCTTTGATCCCAATCCCAACTTTCAGGGTGCTCTTCGAAGACCCTCACAGATAAAAAAACTGAGGAGCGGATTGTGTAAGGTTTATAATAAGGCCAGAATGGCAACTTAGCCATGCAGAACTTCCGGTTTAGGGACTAATAACTTTTAAGGAAATGGTGTCTTCTTGTGTTGACCTCTTAGACATTCATTTTTGTTATATACACTACGATCCTCCATACTCCGGATAGGGCTTTCTTGCCTTCCATAGGCTGCATCTGCCCAGCGGGTTCAACCAAGATACCATTCACTCTCACAAATTACCTTAAAGAGCTCGCTAAAGATAACGACAAATCCTATACCACCTGCACTGAATCCTCTCACGAGACACTGCGCACCTACGGATACATTCACAGAAAAAAAAAATTTCAAAGAAAAAATTATATGAAGCTAGCGGACATCGATTAACCCTAGAGTATGACATTCCCGCAACTCGGAATATTCGTAACCAAAACAGAGCTTGATTGTGCTCACCACGGCAACTACGCGGAACTGCACCATAACCTTGTTCGTCCTCAGCTCAAAATCCAATCCAATCCTCAGCTTGATCGCTCCCATAACGCCCTCCACATCAACGCAAACCTCTCCAACATCCACAAGCTCCAATTCCCACATCCACCGACCACCTCCACAGCCATTCAAAACAATGATCTCACCGACACCGCGAAAAATCCAAACCCAAATCCAAGTATCACATCGCCACCTATCTTTCTCTCTCTCTCTCTCACTCACTCACTCACTCACTAGCTCGCATCTCGAGAGCTCGAAAATCAGCGCCAACAAAAGAGATTCGAATCTTCGGTGACACACTACAGCCACCCTAAAGCTTGAATTTCACTCCAAATCCCGGTCACAGAGAGAGCCTGTCATTCTTGCTTCAAGAACAGTACAAACGAGCCCACCACTTGGCACGCCATAGCCAGCGCCTGATGAATCTGGCTGCAACTGAACCGGGACTCAGGGAGCGCAAATTGTGTCCCCGAATTGGTGAACGTGAGACCGATTCTCCATCTAATGAGCTTAAGGCACGGGCGCCCCAAACAGCTTGCGCAAGGGGACCCACGATGAACAGGGGCTGCAATGCTGCATGCCACCTGGGGATCCAGCGTTCTCGCATCTACGGACGCCGGGGATGCCTCGCCAGGTCTGATTCGGTGGTGGACCTTCGCCTTGGGAAAGCCGCTCTTTCGTGCGGATGCAGGGTGAGGCTTCTGTTTTGTTTTGTGTGTGTTGGAGACTGGGTAGCTGGCGGGGTTCTCAATTTTAGTGCTGAATGATGTGACGCTTGACAACATTATTGTTCATTTTTGTTTAGAGGTTTTTATCCCACCACTCTTTCCGTTTCAAAAAACGCGAATTTCGTGTTTTCTAAAACTTTAAAAGGAGGAGATACATTGCCTAAAGGAAGTCAACAAGAAATGACACACTTCTTACTCAAATCATTCGCATTGTTTTTGAATCAAACCCTTGGAGCATCTACTGAGGTACCTATTGTTGATGTGACTCTTGACAATATTATTGTTCATTTTTCTTTTGTGGTTTTCTTTACCTCTCTTTTTGTTTCCAAAAAATATAAATTTCATGTCTTTTAAAACCTTGAAAGGACGTATTATGAAGGTCATAAATGAGAAATATCTACATCGTCCTTTTGAAGTTACTTGAATTAAGGTATTTAAAAAACTTTGTATCAAATCCTCATAACATCTACCTAGGTATCTATTATTGGTGCGACTCTTGACAACATTATTGTTCATTTTTCTTTAGTGTTTTTTTTTCCCAACCACTAATTTTTCATGTTTTCAAGAAATTAAGATGTATCACTAAAGTAGTCTATGAAAAACAATCTAATTCTTTGTTTCAAATATATCAAATTCAAAGCATCCTCATCATTCTTTGTCAATTCCTCATACTCTTAACAAATAATAAAGATATAGTTTGAAAAAATCAAGGTAGTTTTAGGTTTGTAATAAAGCTATATCTAATTTAGACCCTCTTCTTCCTATAGAGTCTTACTAAAATGTAGTGCTTCTATTTATAAAAAAATTAGGATTGTTTATGGATACACCTATTTTCAACTCTTTGAAAATTCATAGTTTTTTCATTCATTGTCTAAAAATGCATATGATGAAAGCTTAGAATATTGTTTGGACTTCTTCAAAGATGAAACAAAGAATTAGGCAATTTTATAATATGAAACAATATTTAATTGTTTATTTGAAAGAAATTAGAAGCAAATAGTTACCTTGATTCTACTTTGTAACTTCTATCTATATTCTATATTGAATAGGTACCAATTTGTTTTCTACATTGCAATTGAACAAAAAATTTGTTCGAATTGGTGTTTTTTAGAAATGACATCAACTCTTAATTAGTTGCGTACAATCTATTGGTCTTTTCCATAAATTGGCTTATAGGCCCTACATTTGCAACTTTGCCAATTCAAACAAAGGATGAGAGGACTTTTGTGACTTCAATGATTGTTAAAATAGTTGCTAAGACCATTGGCTTTTCATTTTTTGAGCTCAAAAAATAAACTTTAAAATCATATTTGATTTCATTGTTATGTTTTTGCTACATGAGACTAAGTAAATATTATTTATCAATGTGAAAAAGTTCTATTAATAAATCAAAAACTATAAATACAATACAATTAACCAAAATTTTCACCAAGAAGTATAAGTAGCTATAGAATATAGTGTAAGGAAATTTCAAGTCATTTTCTTCTTTTTTACATTGAAATCACCCTTGGTGAAGATTGGCATTGAAATGCCTTCTATCAAGCTAAATTTACCATTGATAAGTTGGTCTATAAAATTTTGGTGATGTTCATGTTTGTGTAAACTATAATATGTACATTAATTTATGATAATTTTAATTCTTTTGGAATAGTTTGGAACTTTGACTAAAAAATTAAGGCCAAATTGGAACAATATTTTGTGATTTTGAACTTCAAAATTAATATCAAAGAAGAAAATTTTAATGAAATGAATTCAATATTGTGTTATTTGGATTTTAAGACACAAAGCTTCAAATTGCGAAAAATCATTGAATTTGTATAGATTATTTTAGAGTTTTGAATATCTATAAACACTCTCTATATGAACTTGATAGACTATATCTTCTAAGTTATAATCAAAATAAAAATTAGGTATTTTCACTACAAGAGAAAGGGTGTTTTAAATACATTTTTAGGTATTATAGTTTTTGACAAAAAATCATAATAAATTATCTTTAAGGAGATTTTTATTTATAACTTACTACAACATAAGATGAATTACGAAAGCAAGAAGAGATTGTAAGCTCCCAGACTATATGAACTTTGGGAACAATGCCACATCAACAATCTGATGTGGCCAAAATTGTACTACATTAGATATTAATTTAATGAATGAGTGAATTTATTTATTTTTAAATTTAATTAAAAAATAGTTTTTTAATTCAATTTTTAGTTTCTTAATACTTTTTAAATTTTTGAAAGAAAAAAAATTAAATTTTTTTCCAAAAATTCAGAATATTGAGCTATTAGGGTTGGTTTAACAACATATGGATCTGCCAAGGGAACAACCTTGAAACAGTTTCTTCATGGCTTCAAATTTCATTTAATGATTTGAATGTTTTTGATCAAAAATTGAAAAGATCAAAAATTATATTGCCTAAATTTTTTTGGTTAGCATCTTTATAGTTGCATGTACAAAACTAATTTTTTTCCTTTTTGAAATTTTGTAGGGATGTAATTAACAAAATTTAGGATGCATTTGTCAAAAAATAAACTATACATATTGCAAAAATTAGTAGGAATTGAAGTCATTAGGGGGGGTTTGAGGCCTCTAGAAGACTACAAGTTTCCATAGTCTAAAAATGCAGAAATTATAGTGGGAACGTAGAATTGCAAGAATACTACATGGTCAAGAGATTTCCACGTCATTGAAAAAATTTAAATGGACTTTTTTTCACATTTCAAGACCCCCTCAATTTTTCTTTTTTTTCTTTCTTTTAGTAATTGTTGGCCCAATGGTCCCTAGGAGTTACAGGAACAATTTTGGGAACAATTCCAAAGCGGCCTTCCAGAGGCTTCAAATCCCCCCTAATGTTATTCATTTTATTAAGTGAGCTGTGAAAAAAAAATTATTACTTCAAAAGCTCTAATCTTTCAATCTTGAAATTGAAGTTTCTAAACTTTTTTCTCTACAATTCTACAATAGTCTAGTAGAAATTTGTATGGTCATATGTAGATTTTAAACCTTTTTTTCCCATTTTTCATTACGACCCTAAAAATGACATTTCTTGATCATTTCTACTTGAAATGCACCTTGTCCTTTAGGGATTAAAGTTATTACAAAATTATTCAAGATTAATTGCAATTCATAACACATTTTAAACCTTGGTTTGAACATTCATTTTTCTTCTTCTTAGACTAGTCTAAATTTCATCATAAATAGCAAAACCATTTGATATTCCAAACAAACTACTAGGATTACATTTTTTTGCTTAAAGCTCCTATTTCTATGGTCACATCCATCAAAATGGGCTTGGATACATAATTACACTAGTCCCTTGTTCTAGCCTTGATGTCAATCACCTTCAAAGACTACTTCAAGAAAATTGTGGCAATTAATGCAAGACAATACTATCTAACCTTGCATTCTACAATAAATTATTTAGATTTCAATGCATGCAGCTTGCAATTGCAATTATTTTTTCAATTCTAAGATTTTAAAGAAAAATTCAAAATGAAGTAGAAAGAGATATTGTCAAGCTTCATTTTCTTAAAACAAATCAAATACCAAAAATGGTTATAATGAAAATTACAATAGAGGTTGACTAAGGTGCATCGACATTTGGATTTTATCAAAATTTAAAGAGTTTAATTATAAAAACCAAAATTTAACTTATCTATTGATGAGCCATGTTAGGTTACAAATAGTGTGGCTATGATAAATTAGTGTCACTAGCACCAATAGGATAAAATGCAGTGTAGTGAAAGCCAAGCCTATTTTCTATTTCTAAAATTACATATAAAAGAGGCGATATGTTAAATCCTACCATGGAAGGTGAGCCTAGCAAGGTGGATTCACATTGGGTGAAAACGCATGAATTTTTTATCTTCTGAAAATAATTTTTTTTCACAAATTCTGAATTCATGTGTGCAATCAAACACCCCAAATTATCTAGGAGAAATCTAGAATATACCCTAGATACGGCACCAAATAGGGGCTTTTTTCACTTTTACCCCGGAATACCCAAAATTTACCTTGCTGGGCCCACCTTCGATAGTAAGATTTTAACGTTCAGCGTGTGCAGCATAAAAGAGTGGAGAGCACGTCACTCAGCGGCAGAGTCGGGCTGGTGCCACGGAAGCTGATAATGACCGAACCCATGAAGCTTCGCGCGCTGCAATCTGCGCTTGCTCACTAATCCCGGAAATTTGAATTCAAGTCCCCAGCAATTCGATCATGCAAGCCCAATGTGTGGCTCACGGTGCCGTGGTAGCGAAGAAATTCAGAGGTTTCTGAATCCCCTGAAGTATACAATCTACAATCAAGGTTCATCAGCTGTGTATCGAACCATCGTTGTTGAGTTTCGGCTTCGAAATCGTGGAAGAGTTTGCTGAGATTTTGTGTGTGTGAGAAGATTATAGGTGCGATTGAAGGAGCGATGGAAGCGATGTTGAAAGTGGTGGTGGAGCCTCGACCAGGATCGAAATCGAAAAAGAAGAAGAAGAATGCCAGGGAGGGCATTGCGACTACTTCGCCCTCGTCGTCGTCTCGCTATCCGTCGATGCCGCGCTACCCCCCGTCGCCGCCGCATGGCAAAGTCGACGTCTCCGAGATTCGCACGGCGACTTTCAAGGTGCGTAGGGATGCAATTTCAGAGTTAGGCCGGTTTTCGTCGCTCAGGACCGGGGATTTCACGTTCTGGGACCCAAATTGTAATGCCGCTCTAAAACCCTAAGTGTGAGGGAACATTCATGATCGCAAATCCAGTTCAATTGAGCTAAATTCAAGTGAAATTGTGCGAAATTATGCAACTTCGGTGCCTATTCTGTGAAGATTGAATTTGTACAGGTGCGATTAGCCTGTCATGCTACAAAACACGGCATAAAAAAATTAAGCGAATAGTAAATTAAATTCTGTGAAGTTGTGTAACTTCGATGCTGAATCGATTAAAGATATGAATTTGTAGAGGCGCAATTGCCTGTCACGTAACAGAATACGGCATTTAATAAATTGTTGTTTACAAGATGAAAGCGGACTCACAGAAGTAGATGGAACTCGATGTAATCTTCCAACCTCCATATCTCTTCTTCTGCACCTCTGATTGAAAATTTGAATTAGGGTGCAATTAGTCAATTTGGATAGATCGAATTCCATTAAATCTCGAATTACGCGAAAAACATTGAGGGTGAGAGTGGTCACTTAGTTCCATTGTATTCTGAACCAGGTCACAGGAATGGAATGCGCAGCATGCGCTGGCTCCATAGAGAAAACCATCAAGCGCTTGCCCGGCATTGAAGAAGCAACCGTCGCGGTCCTCCAAAACAGAGCGGAAGTCATCTACCGCCCTGCATTTGTCCTCCAGTCCACCATCCTCGAATCCATTTCCGATGCCGGCTTCGAAGCATCCATCATCTTCGACGAATTGGTCCAATCCTCTAAAACGACCACCAGCCGCTTCCGAATCAAGGGCATGACGTGCACGTCATGCTCTACCTCCATCGAGTCGTCCTTGCGGAAGCTCGCAGGAGTGCAGTCTGCTAACGTAGCGCTCGCCACAGAAGAATGCGAAGTGCGACATGACGCTGGAGTTTTATCTCGGGAGGAGATTATGTCGTTTATTGATGACCTTGGTTACGACGCCGAGGTTTTGAGTTATGAGAAAGAGGTTAATCGAGTTCGTCTCCTGTTAGAAGATGTCACGGATTTTCAGCTTGTGGAGGAGGTTTTGAATTCTGTGAATGGAGTGAGGTCTGTTGTTGTGGATCCCGTTGGTGGAACGGCGACTGTGGAGTATGATCCGGAAAAAGCCGGGCCCAGGAATTTTATTGAAAATGGGGTATGATATTTTCCGAAATCCTTCTTGAGTTTGGGCTTTGGACTGTGAATTTCAAAGGTTTGGGGAATGCAACATGCTTTAGCAGTTGTGAGAACGCATTTGTCGTGACAGGAAGTGGTTTTCATAATTCGTTATGAAGACTTTTGAAGGTAGTATACTTTGAAATTGGTTTACATCATTCCTTTTTACTTTTGATTGTAAGATTAATTGTAGTTTCTCAAATTTTTATGCACATTGGAAGTTCAAAACCATTCATTGTTTGGTTCATGAATGGAATTCATTTTGAGTACAAATGTACATAATAGAGAGTAGTGCCGGTAACCACTGGTGGCCATACTGTATAGAATAAAGATAATAGCACACAGCATGTGGAGTTTTGACAAATCTGATGTATTTTGTGCAGGGCGGAGTTTTCGTGGCCAAGTTGGAGCCACCTCCTGGGAGTCAAGGAAGCCATGACAGGAGCTTGGAGATTCAACACCACAAAAAGTATTTTCTGTGGAGCTTGCTATTCACGGTACCCGTGTTCTTTCTCTCCATGGTATTCATGTACATTCCTGGAACGAAGACCGGTTTGGAAAAGGGCAGGATCAACAGCTTGTCCGTTGGAGCATTGTTGCGGTGGGTGCTTTCAACTCCTGTGCAGTTTATAATTGGTAGAAGATTCTATTCTGGCGCGTATTATGCGCTTCGTCGTGGCGCAGCGAATATGGATGTGTTGATTGCCATGGGTACCAATGCCGCTTACTTCTACTCAGTTTACACGGTTGTGCGAGCGGCGACTTCTCCCGAGTTTATGGGCACTGATTTCTTTGAAACCAGTGCCATGTTAATCTCGTTCATTATCCTTGGAAAGTATTTGGAGGTGATGGCCAAAGGCAAGACATCGGAGGCCATAGCGAAGCTGATGGATCTCGCTCCGGATACGGCCATTCTTCTCACTCTTGATGAGCAGGGGACTGTGACAAACGAAAGAGAAATTGCCTCAGAGCTCATTCAACGACGAGATTTCATTAAGGTTTGTCTACTTACCATTTTCTTTCATTCTATTACTATAGTGCATTTCAGCTTTCAATTAAGACTACTTCTGAACGGATTTATGCATGAGGATTTGTGTTGATGAATACCAAACTCTGATCAATATACTTTCAAATTCGTTAAAATGGTGAAACTTCAAGAGCTTACAGTGACTTTCCAAGTGCCCTTCAAAACTTCAATTCTTTACAAGTCTTCATTTTTAAGCACTTGACTGTCACAATTTACGAGCTATGAAACATTCCAATTTAACGGATTTGACCAATATGCATTTGACTTGGCATGCTTGAGGTGGATTTAGTTGGCATTGTTATTCTTGTCGTACGGTCTCCGTTTCTTCGATCTAACCAGGGAAGTGATGCTACACATTGAACAGGTATTGCCGGGTTCCAAAGTACCTACTGATGGTGCGGTAGTGTGGGGCCAATCCTTCGTGAACGAGAGCATGATAACTGGGGAGGCTCGCCCTGTGCCAAAAACATTGGGAGACAAAGTGATCGGTGGCACCATGAATGACAACGGTGTTTTGCACATTCAAGCTACTCATGTTGGGGCGGAGACTGCGTTAGCGCAGATTGTGCGTCTGGTAGAAGCTGCTCAAATGGGCAAAGCCCCAGTCCAAAAATATGCTGACCGCATTTCGACTTATTTCGTGCCTATTGTGCGTTTTTTAACCCTCCATCCAACCAATGCACCTCTTTGTGACTGAATGTAATTTGCTTACATCGTACAGGAGTATTCCTTATTGCAATCATGTAAATGATTTTTCTTATTTTTTCCAGGTATAATTGTCTGTGATGGATATAGATCTCAGGATAATTGGTAAATTTTCCTCTTGTATAACAAGAAACTACACTATACGAGGCTCTGGCACACTACAGCACTGCCAACCTACTCAAACTTCCAACACATTCACCGCAACCTTTGTCCATGCATCAAGATGTCCCTCGCTCTTGGTCAATAAATCACAGCGTAAATGAACATACAATGGTGCAATATAAATTGACTGTTATGGATGTGGTGTGCGCAGGTGGTGGTTGCATCGTTTGTTACGTGGTTGGCTTGGTATGTTGGCGGCAAAGTGGGCTCATACCCCAAGTCATGGATCCCTTCTTCAATGGATGAGTTTGAGCTCGCACTTCAATTCGGCATTTCAGTGCTTGTCATTGCCTGCCCTTGCGCTCTTGGCCTTGCTACACCGACGGCGATTATGGTGGCCACAGGGAAGGGTGCCACGCAAGGTATCCTCATCAAAGGAGGCCAGGCTCTTGAAGCTGCACATAAGGTCCGTCCTTTCTCTCACAAGTAGTTCCAAAAACACTCTGTATTACCTGAAGCTGGATGCAAAATGGTAACAGACAGTTTGACTAGTGTGAAGAGGATTCTTGACCACCTTCTTCACTCTTGCAACCATAAGAGTTTCTTTAATGTGATTTTTTACATGCAGCACTATATTGTCACAATTTTACAGAACTCCGTATAATCATGTGCACTTTGGGTGCCTGGACTGTTACTAATATTCTTTTTCACTTTGCAGTAAGTTCGTTAATTGATTCTATATCTGAGTTTGCCGTTTGTTTCTTTGCTTCTTTGTTTCTAGGTGAAGACAGTGATTTTTGACAAGACAGGAACGTTGACCATAGGCAAGCCCATCGTCGTTGGTACCAAGGTATTCACAGATATTCGACTCCAGGTCTTCTACGATATGATCGCAGCAGCAGAGGTAACATCTTGTTCCTTTTGTTTATCATTGTTGAACCGTTTACGATGTCTCATGTCCAGCTGCAGGTTTTACGCATTCGATTCACTTTTTTATTGATGGCGACTAAATGATGCCATGAATGGCCCGTATGTGTGGAAGTGACCGATAGTACAATTCTTCTCGCTTTCCTTCTGGGGTTGACTGATTTTAAGCATGATTTTATCGGCTCTGGTCACAAGGGGAGAAGCCATTGCATAAACACAAATTACATTCTTATACAGTGAATTTAGAGAGCTTTAGGAAGTCCGTCATGCACAGTGTTTGTTGCAACTCAAAAATCAAATAAGCTTCAGAGCCTTGCGCAGCTTTCTAGCTGCTCAATGAAAGGGAAAGAGTGCTTGTGTACCAATGTACTCATCTTGTTGTGATTCTCATATGTGTAGGTCAATAGTGAACACCCACTAGCGAAAGCTATCGTTGCTTATTCAAGAAAAATCAACGGGGAGCATTCATATGAAGGTTACCAAGTTCATGACTTCGAGGCCATTCCAGGGCAAGGTGTGCGTGCTCTGGTGGACGGCAAGCCCATCCTGGTTGGGAACATGAGGCTCATGAAGGAGGCCCAAATCGAAATCTCCTTGGAAGTCGAGGAGCACTTGCATGAAACGGAGACTCTGGCCCGAACAGGGGTGATGATTGCCATGGACGGGGAGATCGTGGGAGTGGTTTCCATTGCGGACCCTGTGAAGCCCGAAGCTGGCAACGTGATTGGGATCCTCAAGTCCATGGGCGTGCAGAGCATGATGGTCACGGGGGATAACTGGGGGACTGCCACGGCTATTGCCAGAGAGTTGGGCATGGAGAGGGGTTTCATTCATGCGGAGTCGTTACCGGAAGACAAGGCCAGAATCGTAAAAGAAATTCAGGTGAGTGAAAGGGCTTTTTGATTTCTTTTCGCGGTGAGCTTTACCGTAACTGTAATTGTTACCTAGAAGAAATTCCATAGTTTCCCGAAACTCTTAGTTCCCAGTACGCACCATTGCACAACCCCTGGTGAGCTCGGCCATTCGAAGAATGGCTAGCTACTTTTCTGCCATGTGACATAAGATTGGGGAAACTTTTGGCTTATTAAACTTGTTTATGACAAAAATGACTTCATATTTTGTAGAGATATTCATCTAGGGTTAAAATCTCCAAATTCTTTTCATACAAACTCTATATTCTTTTGACACAGGATTGGATGGTCAACTGGTTGTGAACTGAATGGAACTGAGGGACCAAATCTGCAAAAAAATTCTTCTAAATAACGTTATTTCTTCTAGCTACCAGAAGTAACCAAAACCTGCTTACGGTAGCCTGAAGAAACAGCATTGGTTACTCCGGAAGTACGAAATGGAAAAGTTGTGGTATACTATTTTGGAATGTGACACTTCCCTTTTTCTAATAACAGTGGCTACGGAATGGCAGGCAACGGGGGTAGTGGTGGCCATGGTAGGAGACGGCATCAACGACTCCCCAGCCCTGGTGGCCGCGGACGTGGGCATGGCGATCGGAGCAGGGACGGACATCGCCATCGAAGCTGCTGACATTGTGCTCATGAAGAGCAACTTGGAGGATGTCATCACCGGAATCGACTTGTCACGAAGAACTTTTCGGCGGATTCAGCTGAACTACTTGTGGGCGCTGGGGTACAACGTGCTAGGCATTCCCATCGCTGCTGGCGCCTTGTTCCCCAACACAGGGTTTCGCTTGCCTCCTTGGGTGGCTGGTGCAGCCATGGCGGCCTCCTCCGTGTCCGTAGTGTGTTCCTCCCTCTGGCTTAAACGCTACAAACGGCCTCGCGTAGTTGAGCAAATTCAACGAAGCCGGTAGTTTCCTATACTCTCTTTAGCAGTTGTGTGAATTCACTCTTCGCGGGAGATAGCAGCCGAAAATTGACTCAATAGTCTGTCGTTTTGTATAGAGAGCAATTTGGTACTTAGTGATTGATTAGTATACATTCTTTAGTAGTTGTGAGAACGCACTATACTCCAGACTGGAGGTACCCAAAATATGACAGAACAGTCTGAGATTTACTATAGAATTTACATGGCACTCCATGAGTGATAAATTTAACATTCTTTAGCAGTCGTGAATACTCAACCTTTTTCGATGGAGATGACAAAACGAAAGAAAATGACTCGACAGTTCGATATGCACTCAAGTGAAATTGTATGTGACCTGAGATGAGTTCAAGATTGTGCACGATGAAAATTTGAATTCCTCTTCCAAGGGTGAACAAGAATGTTAGGAGTTGGGAGTATTTTCACTGGCTTTAAGAAGCAATTTTTTTGAGGTCTTCAGTTATAGTTGATTTATGACGTGGTGCTGGATCTCCGAATTGAATCTCAACCATAACACTCCTACACTTGGCTTAATAAAGAGATAGACTACAGTTAGCTAATTTAGTGTAAAACCTCATTCTAAACTATTAATTTAGCTGCCGTGTTTACAATTCCGAGGGAATCAAGATAATAAATGAGATCCCTGTAGATGTAGATGCCTTTCAACTTTAGTTTTTCACCGCAATATGAATATAGTACATCTATGAGCATGCCACTCACTTGTCCGATATCTATTACACACACTAAACCCTAAACTTGACTGAATTTGGATCCCAACAGTCGAAAATGTATGCTATGAAGTGCTCGTTCCAGCTGTACAGAGAAATTCGATTGGCTTCAATTTGGCTGCACGAAAGGAAACACTTGTGAGAGCAAGCTCGGGTAGGAGTCTAATTATCAGTTAAGAAAATTTCGAAATTAATCATCTTGAACACGCTACGATCCTTTCTACAGTGATACTGTCAATAGAATCACTCCTTTTTACAGTACCACTGTGGACCATTGAACGCAAGACTTCGTGGTGGGCTTGAGAATGTTGCAAATTTAAGAACTGTTGCGAGGAGGCAGGCAGCTGACCTTAGAGAATTGAAAGCTGGTGGGAGCACGCTCGTCGTGGTACATGAGCCTCGTGCCGATCACTGATCGGCGAGGTTGTTGTCTGAAGAGCACTCGCTTCAGTGTCTTGCACATGGATAACTGCCATGAAACAAGAAAAAACATCAGCAAGGAGAGGGGTTTAGGGTTTAAGAGATTCAACTCTACTTTGTCTAATGCTCCCAACACTTGTTCCCTGAGATAGGATTTCAAAACTTCTGTTGATGAATCCCTATTATTAGCAACAACGTATCTGAAGTGGATAGCCCTAAAAGCATCACTTTAAATTGATTTGCAGATTTATGTACATCAAGCCAATATTGAATTCTAAAGAATTTGTAGAAGTCAACCAATGTTGTTTCACGGTTGATTCAAGGAGTTGAGAACATTACTAAGCAGATTCTGTTCATATTGAAAGGAGGGTTACACAGAGCATCTTGTAATTTTCAGCACTTTAGAAATCATAGGTTATTCAATTCATACGGTGTGAGAAACTGAACAAGAAGACAATGTAGATTCCTTTTTAACTTCCAACAAGATCCAACAACAAATTAGGCTACTTAGTAATGGGACCCATGCTCAATTGCCTATTCAGACGCAAGCAATTATGTGTAGTTACCTTACGTCCAGAATCCTCAGCCTAAGATATCTCTACTGCTCAGGATCACCATTCCGATTGTATAAAGTTTCTTCTTATGAATGAATGAATTGAAATCCCATTTGGAAGCAATAAGGGAGCTTACAATGAATTGGACTCGCCGATGCGCCTTCGTAGACCCAGTCCGTGACGTCCCATTACGCTGGTGCCGCCTCGACGCCATGAGCGTGACAGCCGCCGGCGATAGCAGCTCCAGCGCCGCGGCGTACGCCGGAGACGAGCACTGCAAATCCACGGACAGCGACGATCGGTGATGACCTCTCCGCAACCGACCCCACTCCTGCTCCGCAGCGCTGGGCATCTTGTAAGGCAAGCGCGTCGGCCGCTGTGGCGAAACTTCAGGGCTACTGCAACTTTCGTCACCACCATCTCTGGTACTGCAGTGCAGCGGAACAGATCCCCCCTTCGACTTAAGGGATCCACGGGACGTAGGTGCCGCGCCTCGAGCGCTGGAGAGCGGAATGGAATCCATCTTCGAATTCGGGTAGCCACTGGATGCGGGCGCCGTACATTGAGCGCTGTGGAGCGGAATGGGCTCGCCTTTCGAGTTGAGGTACCCGCTGGACGTGGGCGCCGCGGCTTGTTTCTCCAGAAGAGGCTCCTCGTTCACGTTCAAGCGCTGGAAGTAGGTCGCGAGCGTGGGCGCCCAGACTTCTGCATTGCACATGCGTTTCCGACTCTTGGGTTTCCGTAAACAATTTCCGTGCCTTTTGCACAACTTGAGCAGTCCTTTCGCCTCAGATCGTCTCTGTCGTCGCGACTGCACTCCGGGTGCCCCGCTTGCTGAATGATGTGGGCTTGATGCGCTCCCATCGTCGTGGTCGAAATCCTCCCCAATGGAGTCGTAGGAAACGCTGGAGCTTGATTTCGAGCCCACCGTGCGCGGCGTAGACGCGCTGCCGAGATCGCAGCTCAGATACGTTCTCGATGAAGAAGATTGCCGACTGCCATGAAGAATGCTGCTACTACTTGTGCTCGCGTTTGCGAACGACGCGCTGCCGAGCTCCGAGCTGAAATGACGGCGAGGCTTCACTCCCATGGACGACGACTGATCTGTCGATGCGAGTGGCTGCGAGAACGACTTGCTATGTTTCCTCGGGTTCTGGTACACCCCACCATAGCTTTTGCTCGCTCGGTAGTGCATCCACGTAATTTGATCCTGCTGCAGCTGCTCCTGCAGCCGTTGCTGCTGCTGTTGTTGCAGCAATGGTGGCGACGGAGACGGCGAGCTTGCGCCAATACAAGGAAACAATCCAGCTAGCGGGTGAGAGATCACAGAAACTTGAAGTTGCCGCGAGAAAGCAGTGTCTGACCGTGGGACTGCCGCCAGTCGTGGCGGAAGCTGCAATGCGGGATGCGCAGTCGCCGCAGCGTGCGCTTTCGCTCTACCCGGCGCATCCTCCCACTTGAACGGCACCGCGACAGCAGGAGGAGAAGCACTACTCATACCTGGCGACATTTCCATGAGAAACTTGGCGGCCTCGGGGTTCACAAGGTCAACGTGCGCTTCTTTCTCGTGAATGCTGCATCGCGTGCTGGAGATTCGCCATATCCTTTCCCCGGAGTTGCGATGGAAATGGCCTCCTCTGCCATGACGTCTTGCAGCTTGCGCGGCGTCTCGATACTCCTTCGTCACCACCCTCGCAGTTGAGGACACACCCTGAGTACCGGATTTGCCTTCCACTGTGAAACCGTTCAGCTCGATTCCATCGCATGACAGAAGCTCATGAATGGTACCAGCACTAGCACTTCCAGGCTTCGGGTGGGCTTTTTCTACTCTGCCCGAGCTGCAAGCGTTTGACTGTGTTAGTTCTCCCTTCTTATCCTTAGAGCTCTTCACCTCGTTGACCGCATGGCTAAGGCGAAAACTGGTGCTGTCCCCAGCAACCATGGTGGTTCTTTTGGTGGCATAATGCTTCTCGAGCTGCCGACACGGTTTCAGAAAAGCAAATTGCGGCTGGCGCTCAATGAGATCCTCCACCTCCTTAGCTAGAACGTCAACAGCTCTAGAGCTCTCACCTTCTTGGGACACCATACCTGACCCACCCTCCATGACCTCAACCTTTCCATTCCGAACTAGAGGCCAACCTGGAGCGTTTGCATTGACATCTACATTACTTTTATCTCTCCTCTCGTGTCTTTGCCCTCGCGGAGGCGCCGAGGTGCTGGTTCTCATACTGTCTACGTCTGGATCACAGCAATTGGCTTCTGCATGCTAGATCAAGAAGTTCGCTCCCTGTCACTCATATCGAAAAACAACTCTAGAAACCTGCCAAGACATGATGGCCAAGCCGGGGGCTGGGGCGGATACTCAAAAACAGAACAACTGCCTGCGGGACAGCGATTTTGATACTCAGCATGCAGTGGTGATGAACCTTTACCTCTACTCCGGTCAATGTTGTAACTGCATTTCCACCATCAAGACCCCACACTAGCTCGTGAATTGACGGAAAGCTCGGTACCGACTCAAGAGAGACAAATGAAGCTCGCGCAAGCAGTGCTTCTCTGTCTGATCATGAAGTTACCTTTCCAAGCATGAACGCGCGCAGGTACCAGCTTCGCACGAACTTCCGGCCCATGCACAGCACAGCTAGAGCTAGCTGGAGTCGATAACAAGCTCTCCCAAGCTGCAAGAACTGGTGCAAATTACTGCAGTTAGCTAGCTATGGCGAGCTGGACAGTGGTCTTCAGAAGAGGTCGAGGTCCACAAACAACGCTGAAGGACCTTCCCGTCAACTACAGTATGTCAATGTTGTAGCAGCAGCAGCACTGATCACGACCAAGCGGCGCAAATTGAAGAAAACCACACCCACGTGAGATGGATAGACCAGTGCATGCAGCCGAGCTAGGTCCTCTGCCTGAGCTGAAACCATTCCAAGTTTCCAACTAACAAGTCTTTTCAACCATCAATGCAGCTACACACCAGCTCCAGACTTCGCATGAAGTCACAGCTTAGCTTAGCTTAGCTTAGCTAGAAATATTAATAAATATGTCGTTACCACTCTAGCTGATCAAGTGCGAGCAAGCGAGAGAGCGGTCGCGAGTGAGTTGGCCATAGCCGCTGAATGCCCAATTCCCCAACCTCGCTCGCTTGCTCATGCATGCAACTGACGTACAAGTCCGCAGTGATGATAGGTCTGCAGGGCCTGTACGTCGTCGAGTCTGCCAGTTTCTGTTGCTAGTTGCGTTTTGGCCTTGAATGTCGGCCGCTGCTTCTGTGCCAGGACTGTCAGGCCGGCTAGGGAGCGGCAGTAGAATCCAAGGACTCAGCTCAAGACTCAGGACTCAGGAGGCCTAGAACTGAGGAACGGAGATCGAGTCAGGCAGCGGAGGGATCGGATTCCCTCGGGTTCATTACTTTCTTTATTCAATTCCCTTCAATTCTTTAAGTATTCGACTTGAAGTAACATACATTACTCCGTATGTTTTATGAGCTATCGAGCAAGCGACAGTAGCAGGTACTTATATAGTAGGACGTACGGGTCTTAACTTGCAGACATACTGTCTGTCTCATTTAGAAAATTATTAACGTTGATTAAGCAGAGTCAGAGGGACTGCTACCGATGTACGATCGGTCAGGTCGGGACAGAAGAGTTGAGCAGGCACGCGGTGTGCGCGCAGGCGTTGGATATAAATCCCCTATTTATCGATGGAGCCTGCTTTTTCAGTCTCGTAACTCTCGTTGTCTGCCATTTGCTGCCCTCGCCCGCCCCGTTTGCAGCTTCAATTCGGGGATGCTGTAGGAGCACTGCCGATCACTGACTGGGGGCTCAGTACCTTCAAGGAATTGCAGCGTATTTTGATGGAAATCCCTTGAAGGAAGTTTCTTGAGCAAACTCCTGGATGGAAATCCCTGGAGCAAATTTCAGCGTATTCTCGTATGGTACATCCGCACCGGCCGTAGGTAAAAAATTAGGTGCATTTGCAGAGGTCTGGTTTCATGCTGTGAACTTTTTTCGGGGCAGGGCTGGGATGCGGCAGAAACTGCTTTTATTTTGCCCTCAATTGAGTTTTTCCCCATTATTTAAGATACACCCTTCGCTGCAATGTCAGCCAACAAGAATTCCCCCAAAGTTGTCAATCCATACATCCAAGCAACAAAGTACAATAGGATACAATTGAACACCTAAATTTTAATAAGAAAATTGGACCAATGATGTGGCTTTTATGACACATAGTTCATTTTTCATCCACTTTCTCAATTGAAACTCTTGGACAATCTTGTGTAGATCTTGAAGAGGAGAGAAGCCCTTTATACTAGTGGGGTAGTGGTAGGTGAAACAAACCATAAGGGATTTGCGGATTTGGATAAAGAAGAGCTCCCCCACTTATAGTTAAGTGAAAATGCAGGAATTGTGATAAAAGTCAAATTTTAAACCTCATTTAGACATAGTACAATATTTTTTTTCAAAAAACTTCAAACTAAGAAAAGTTGGGGAATCAAGTAAAACTTTATCTCCAAATATTTTTTTGATATTTCAATACTCCATCTAAAAGTTATGGACAAATTTTAGAGAAGGTATTTTAAAATGTCCAAAAAAACATCCCTTCCACTCACCCTCTAAAATTTTGTCCATAACTTTTACATGAGGCTTCAAAATCCCAAGCAGATTTTGGGAGATAAAAGTTAGCATGGTTCTCCAACATCTTTTAGTTCAATTTTTTTTCCAAAAAAAGCTATTACACTATGCCCAAATGAAGTCTACAATTCAACTTTGAACATAATTCTTGTGTTTTCACTTAACCATTAGTAGCTGCATTTTCTATGAAAAAAATGAAAAGTGCTTAAAATAGTACAATCCTAGTAGTGGAAAATTGTTATCCTTTTCTTTAGTTGATAGTCTTTACAATTTCTTCTTTAGTATGTACAATACTGCTGTAAGAATACTAATTTTTTTGCATTGTTAAAATTTTTATTTATTCATATATCATCGACAAAAATGCATTTTAGGAGATTTTAGAATATTTTTTTGACTTCTACTAACATCCTAAAAGAAATTGGTATTTTTTTAATACAAAAATGTGCAATTGCATATTTTGTCACATGTAGGCATAATTACTTTATGAGAATTTTAGTACTAATGTTTTTATTGTCAACCCTCCATTGTAAATATTTGTTTCATATGCATGTGTAATGTATAAGTTTTGTCAATCACAACGTACTTTCAAGTAATGATATCAAAATTGTATTTTTCAAGCATTTGAAAATTATGTGTTTTTTAATTGATTTAACAAAGACTAATCATTGAAGATATTAGAAGATTTATATAAAAATATTTTCTAATCATCAATTTTAACATTCAAACAAAATAAGAATGTCAAAAATATTGTACAGAGGGGTACCAATCAAAATAGCATTTTCAAATTTAAAGTGAAAGAAATTTTAGTGCAATCAACTCTGGGAACCTCCCGAGAGCTCAAAAATGGATATCTTACCATGAAATTTTTTTGAAACATCAACTCTAAATTAATAACATGCTTTCCAAATTTCAAGGCCAAAAGATTTATAGAAAATAAGATATTTAAAGTCTTCCAACATGTGTAGTTGTGAAGATGAGTTTTTACATTCATGTCAAACTTTGACCCACACAATAACACTATACTAAGGGTTGAAAAACTCATCCTCACGACCACACATGCTGGAAGATTTTCAATGTCTATTTTTTGGTAATTTTGTTGAACTTGAAATTTGGAATACATATCATCAATATAGAAATGATCTTATGCAAAAAATTTAATGGTAAATAGAAAAATTTTCAACCCTTGGAAGGGTGTCAAAGTTGGTAATAGCAGAAAACTTCTTAGAGCCACACAAGTTGGGAGATTTTGAATATCTATTTTTGGTGGGGTTTTCTTAATTTCAAATTTAGAAAAGATGTTATCGACATATAGGTGACTTCACAAAAAAATATTCATGGAAAGAAACCAATTTTTTAGCCCTTGGAAAGGTGACAAAGTTGGTAATTGTGAAAGTTTTCTCAAAACTACACATGTGGGGAGATTTTGAATATCTTTTTTTTAGATAATCTTTTGACCTTGAAATTTTTCACATATATTAAGAACATAAAACTTACTTCATTCCAAAAAATTTATAGCAAGAAAAAACAATTCAATCCTTGAGAGGGTGTTCCTGTTGAAAGTAGTGAAATTTTTTTCATTGCTATATATGTTGGTAGATTTCAAACATCTTTTTTTGTATAAATTTTTTGGCCTTGAAATTTGTCAAAAATGTTATAAACTTAGAAGTGACATTGTGACAAAAATTTCATGGTTAAATGTCAATTTTTGAGCTCTTGAAAGGCTACCAAAGTTGGTTGCAATGAAATTACTTTCACTGCAAATTTGAAAAAGCCATTTTGATTGGTACCCATTGTACAATATTATACACTATTAGTAGCACATGTAGGTTTAGCATGAATTCAATTTTGGCATTTAAAGAATTAATCCCATTTCATTTATAGTAAGTTTAGGGAAAAAAATGAATTTTTAAGAAATTATTTAAATAAAATATTTTTTCAAAATCAATTTAGGCAATTATGAGCTCAAGAATTACCTAATATTGAGTACTTTGAAAGGAAACACACAAATGATTGTGGTATTAAGCTCTACAAACACATCCCTTGCAACCCTTCTTCAAAAATTCTCTACTATTAACATTGTACAGTGGGGTATCAATCAAAATGTCGTTTTCGAATTCACAGTGAGAAAAATTTCAATACTTCCAACTTTGAAAGCCTCCCGAGAGCTCAAAAATTGATATTTTACCACGAAATTTTTATCATAGCATCATCTTTAAGTTAATTATATATATGCCAAATTTCAAGGCCAAAAGATTCACCAAAAAAAAGTTATTCAAAATCTACCAACATAGATAGTGGTGAGAAACATTTCACTACTTTCAACTTTGACACCTTCCTAAGGATTGAGTTTTTTTTTCTTTTGCCATGAAATTCTTGTCATGAAACAATCTCTATGTTTTTAATATGTATAAAAATTTTCAAGGTAAATTTTTTTTAAGAAGATATTTGAAATCTCCCATCAGTTGTAATTTTGAGAAAATTTTCACAATTGCCAACTTTGATACCTTCCCAAGGGCTGAAAATTTGGTTTCTTACCATGAATCTTTTTTGTGAAGCCATCTCTATGTTGATAATATATGCTCCAAATTTCAAGGCCCTCTAATGCATAATGCAAATCTTACACACCTAAAGCAGTTACAATAATTTTTAACATGGAAGGCCTAAAAGAGTCACTTCTTACAATGAAATTACACAAAAAAATTAGAAGTTCCTAATGAAATCACTATTCACTCCATTCTTGTTAAGTCAAACATTGATTATAGTCCAAATGCCATTTATTCAAAAACCTATGATAAATTTAAAAAAAATCATAATAAAAGCATTCCCTAGGTATTCATTATAGAGTCTTTTGATTACAATGGCTTGTTCTAACTTCCAATCTTGAGGGCAATAAGGAAAAAGTAAAAATAATATAAAGACTTGCAAAGGAATTACAACAAGTTGAATTACCATAGGAATGTGTGAAATAAAATTTGAAAATTTTATGCAATAGAAATTGAAAGACTACTAAGAACTTTTCTTAAGTTTGAAAATAGTCTTTTTTACTCTATGGACAAATTGAACAACAATTGTAAATTGGTTGATTGAATATGTAAGGTTTAAAGAAGAATGAATCCAATCCCCCTACATTAAATAGTAGAATTAGATTGCACATAACTAATTTCTTGACATTTATAGTATATAAATATTTATTGTTACTATACAAAGATGCAATAATTTTTGACAACCAAGAAGTCAACCATGATCATGTATGTGGTATGCATTGGTGCACTTATTCACTTGAGGTCTACTTTAATAAGTTGTGCGCAACTCCATGTGGACAAATGGTGAGTTGTGAAGTAACTTTTTTTTGTATAAGACAATATAATCAATAAAGAAATATAATTAAACTATTTTTGTGTAAATATAATGCATTTTTTGGGTCGTTGCAAGAAACACTTACTAGTTTTGTCTCAAAATGGCCTATTTTGACGAGTCTTGTGACTTTTGGAATAAATTTTTTTTAAATAAAATAAATAATGTATAATTTGAAGAGTAATGAGAATATTGTATCTCTTAAAATTCAGACCTAAGAAAATTTAACTTTTAAAAGTTATGCACAAAAAACGCACAATGAAAAATACAATGAAAATAGACACTTTGACATTGAATGTTTTTTCTACTGTTTAGAAGATTGTGAGTTCCCAACTATAGGAATGTTGGGGGACTATGCCATATATGCAATGTGACATGGCCGAGAGAGTGTATGTCAAATAATAATATTAAAAAATGTTAAATTTTTTATTGTGATTGTTCATAGCATTGGAAAGAGGCCTAAAATAGTCTTCTAATCCCCCAAAAAACATCTAATGTGTTTGATTTTTAAGAAATAGTAAAAATGTATTTTTTTTAAATCCATATTTTCTAACCTTATGATGCTTCTCTTCAACCATTTTCATCTTTGAAAAAAATATTTTGTATTCTCTACAAGTGTATCGTGGTACTACACTTTGAGTACATGTAGAAGGTGGATAATTTATTATTCTTAGAAAATTTCTTTGTGGTCTTGTGTAACTTTAGCAAATGTCTTTGTATGACAATTTTGAGCTTAATATGTGCATTTTGGGGTCAAAAATAGGGCTAACCCCCCCCCCCAAATGGCCAAAGTAGACATCCAATTGGAGGTTGTTTAAAAATAGTAAAATAATTTTTAAGAATTTCAAAAATTTATATTATGTCTAGAACTTTTATGTATACCTTAATTCCAAGTTTTATGTGAATTAGACAAACGACACAAAAGTTATGAGTAAAAAACCACCTATCGAAGGCTAAAGGGACAAAAAATAGGACATGTGTTTCTTGTAATCACCTTTTTGTATGATACATGTAAAAGTTACAACAACCTCCATAATAGAGAAGTGAATCTATTCACATTTGTGATTGCACTAGGAATAGATTCCCTATTTTTCAAATAGATTTACTAGATAATCCATAACCAATAGAAAAAAAAAATTTAGGTGGTATTCAATATTTCATAAATCATTCAATTGAAAGAGAATATTAATCTTTATAACACCTTCAATATATTTCATTGCATAATTTGATTTTGAGAATGCAATCAATTTATAACACTAATGATTTAAATAAATATAATACAAACAATTCCATATTTTATTGAGAAAGAAACAATCTTGTAGAATTGTATACAATGTAAAGTCATATTGCAACAATTATATCCATTCCTAAGTCAACAACATACAAATTTCAACAAATTATAATCTTGTTATAGAAATTTTTAGAGAGCCTAAGGTCAATATGCATCCAAATTTAGACTTTATGTCTATTTTAGAATATAATTGTTTGTATTTCATTTTAAATAAAAGTTATTACTCCCTTGTGCTAGATTTGAATTCTAAGTGAAGAAGAGAAGGAAATCCTAGTTTTGACATCATCTCTACTAGCATGTGGTAAAACCATCCTAATCTAGAGAACTTGGCATGTCCCTACTTTTATTAAGGTTTGAACTCTCACTGAAAGAAAAAGGGGTGTTTTAAGTGAGTTTTTAAATATAGTCCCAGACATAAGATTGTAAGTAATGACCATTAAGAAGATTTCTAGTAAAATTTAACTAGAAAGAAATGTACTTCTAGTAAATTTTTACTAAAAGTCTCCTCAAAGGTCCCTACTTATAATCTTATATCCAAAACTCCATTAAAAAACCCCATATAAAACATCCCTTTCTTTTGTAGTGTCTTAAATAGGCTAGTCAAAATAGCTTTTGTTAATCAAAGTGCTTCTCTAATTGCTCAAGAAATATCTTGGAAATTGGAATAAAAAATTTAACTAGAAACACATGTATTTCTAATAAATTTTTACTAAAAATCTCCTCAAAGGTCCCTACTTGTAATCTTATATTTAAAATTCCATTTAAAAACCCACATAAAACATCCCTTTCTTTTGTAGTGTCTTAAGCAAGCCCCACCTAGAAGACTACACAATTTTAAATTCTAATGCCTTTTGACCCATGATGTGGGGTGATATAGAAGAAGCAATGTTGAAGTTCTAAGGTCGGTACATCTAAAAGCTCCACAAATTGGTAATGTGCCTAGTTACTATTATTAGGTTGCTTAGGTTTTCATATAGTCTTGTAGGCACGTTAAAGAACGTTCCACTGCACCAAAGAAAGCAATGTTTGGATACAATATGCAAAAATGATTAAGGGTTTGTTTCTAAAAGTGCCATCTACAATTGAGTTATTTGTAAAGTCCCCCCCACTTTGGGCATGACTTTTTTTGAAGCTGAAAAGGCAACTATAGTTGAAGTGTCAAATTTTTTTGCAAGATACTCATGTCACAAGACTTCAAAAGTGGGGACCAAAATTTTTTAGGCACCATTTTGATGGAAAAATAAGTTTCATACCCACTTTTTTTTCGACTTTTTTTTAACTCAACCGGCTTTTTCACAAAATTCGTGGGTTTAAACCCCGGTTTAGTGTACTTTACGAATAACTCAAATACCGGTATGAAAATGTGCAGACTTTAGATGGCTTTAGATGGTCAGTTGTGCTTTAAGGTGTACCCACCTTAATGCAGGTATAGTCTGGAATTGAAGCAGGAGTAGCTCCCCACAACTTCAAGTGTAGCGACCGCAATTCAGAGAGCCCTAACTTACATTGAAATAACCCTAAACTAAGTCACTCGGAGTGAGGAAGAAGCCGGGCTGCGGCAAACTCGATCCTCAGTTAAGCTTGCCAGAGCAATATTCTTGCGCCCCACCCCGGCCAGTAGAGATGCATGCCCCGTCTGATTGTGGGGTTGTTGTGGAGATGCTCTTGCAGAATTGACTAAAGGGGCTGCTCAGTGCGGCAGTGTGTGCAGCTCAGCTGTCAAATGCAGTGGCACTCGATCATCAGTTCCAAGACGACGGCACAACTTACGTTAAAACCCATTCATTCAAGTTGAGGAGTGAGGACCCTCCCTACCTAGCCCCCTCGCTGCCTCACTCCTGTTGTCCTGTCTCTGGGTGCACAGACTGGGCTTTGTCAGCTGATTGAAGGATTAGTTTGCATTCAGTTGTTGTTGCAGAGCTAGCTGGGGTCTGTCACTGCGCAGGTTTTGTGATTATTATGTTATGTTAACTTAGTATATTGTTTTTTCGATATTTTTTTTTGACACAAATGAAACGAAATTTCTGATCATTGCCAAGAGGGGAACGCGCAGCCGACCTGCCACACATGGCCAGGGGCAAGACTTAATAAGTTCTACAGTTTGGTCTTAGTCAGTAAGTTCCAGTGAGCTTAAATATGTTAGTTTAATTGCGCTGGGACTGACGGAACTTCGAAAAGGGCGTTTTCGCTGAAAGGTCAGCGGACTTGCAGATCGACCGTCCCATACTCCCATGCCCAGTCTGAGATTCACTGCCTGCCTTTCACATGGGAGGACTGGATTGGGACTGTGGGAGCTGGGGAGGTGGCCGTTGGTGTTGGATCAGTGATTCAGTGGAACGCACCTTTGGGGTGGGGGGATTCTCGAGGACTGATCGAAGAGCATCTCCTCTGCGACGAGGAATTGGCGCGGCGTGGAGCGAGTCCCAAAGCTTGCTGCTGCTGCGCGAAGCAGAAATGAGCTCAAGGACAACAACAGGACCGCTCCAGCCTCCAACTGGGCTCCAGTCTGGGCCAAAAAGCAATCTGGGGTTGACCGAGCAAATCAGCCCATCTCGCAATAGGGTTGTCATAATCTTACGGTCCAAATCTGGAGGTGAGATGGGTTGAAGTTGACAGAGCAAAATTGGGAAAGGAAAAGGAATCAATTGCATGGGAGAGGATTGAGGATGTGGGTGCACTCTGGATGTGCTAGGGTTTATAAGAGTTGGGATTGGGCATGAAAATTGATAGGCCTACACAACTTCAATGTTCTTCTCTTCAAGGTTTGTCAAAATATAATGGTTCAATCTTGAAGTTCTATTTGTAGAACATAACATTTAGTAGCAGTGAAAAGAGCTGCCTTCCCGCGGATGAAATGGTGTGGAATATTCCACATCATTTCATCCAAAGGATGATATGATGTAGAATATTTCACACCATATCAGTAACTACTGATTTTACAGTGCTGGTGGGGCAGGATGTCAGGATCAGCGGGTTGGGAGGGCAGGCAGGCTTCATCAGAAAAATATTTAGGACCTTGTGCACAAGTAGTACTTACTGAGTCACTGCATGCAGTGAACTAATGTGAGTGATGTTAATGGACTGATTATCCGTTGTAGTCAGTAATTGAAGTTTTTAGTATGGACTTACTTGGTGGGTGTTTTGTCTGTCAGTCATTGGACCACCTATGAAAACGCTGATTTTTTTTCCTCCACACAAACTTGAATATTCGGCACCATCAGTAACTACTAATTGTCTGACAGACCCGACAGGTTTGGCGCGTCAGCTAGTGGGATGAATTTCGTTCAATGTGTTGCCTTGGGAGGAAAAGGCAGTGCCGGGGAAGGTTACAGAATGTTATGAAGTCGACAAAGCAAAATTAGGAAGGAAAATAAATTAATTGCAAGGAAAAGCATTGAGGATGGCTTTTGCACGTGCACATTGTACTAGGGTTTGCTAGAACTGTGATTGGACATAGGAATTGACAACTAGGCGTACATAACTTCAATGTAAGGTACATAAGGTAGGAAGTCCATAAAGTGCCCATTTAAGAGCTGAAACTAAATTTTGTGGAGGAGAAACTTCTTGGCTGATTTTTCTATGAATTTTCCTATAAAGACAAGAGAATTTGGCATCTAACCCAAGTTGTTTCATATTTTTGGAACTTTGTGAAATTAGTTATGAATATTTGAGGCTGAAATGACAAAGGCTCTAAAAGTGCCCGCCTCTTCAAATGTACACTTTGTACATTCCCTTAAAGATGAAAAAGCAGCATGTACAAATAGTGTACATTTTTGAAGGTGGGTGGCTTTAGAGCTTGAGTAGTTTTTGAACCTCCTAGCTTATGTCCTTCATGGACTCACACCTACATGTGTACTATGTTTAAAATAGTATGACTTGGGTTAATTAGTATACTATTAGATAAGCCAACCCATTTCCACCAATTGCCTAAATCCATCATCCTATTTTTGACCCCAATTTTGTCCAAAAACTCTCATCCAAATTTGTTCATTTTCTCACAAAAGCATTGGACATAGGAGAGAGCACTTACAGGTTTGTTTACAAGATGGTCATGACTTCACTCTACGAGCAATTTCATGATTTCAGAGCAAAAACTAAAGAAATTCACAGAAATTACAATTTTAATAAAAATAAAAATAATTCCACTTGGGGGTTTGATTCATGAAACAAGCGCACACCTCTGACAAGATATGTACCCCTTTAGGAGATGGCCCTGAGATACTCAAATTGCTAATCAGGGTGGTATTAGGCTTGGCTAGCTTACAATAAATCAGAGTACTTCCAAACTAATAACCTCAACTTGATCAAAAAATCACTCTGTGTATCTCACCTTGTGCCAAATTGTTCATGTCAACCTCAGATTGAAGTACTCAGTACTAACTTGTAAGCCTCTGGTACGCTAGGTTCTATTGAAGTACTAGAGGCAAGTAGGGCAATGAACCCTGGCACATGGCCCTGGAGTAACTTGGGACACATATGCTATACCTGAATTCCTGAGAGCAACCTACACTCCATCAGGATGTAGTCAATCACACTTATCACACTTATCACAATTATCTCCGAAGGAAACTGATTCCAGGAAAAATTCTAAAAATTGCCAATGTTTGAATGGTACTTCTGGAGAGGTATTGAAATTATATCCATCCAGTGGAGCATTCAAAACAAAAGAGTTCTTGGAAACCTAAGAATTTAATGCAAGTTTTCTAAGAGAATAGAGGTGGTAAAGAAGAGCTCCTTCAGTACATGATACCACCATACCAAAATTTGAACTAGGACATCTTGCTCTAAGGTGAGTACAACTAATTATGACCCCTCACTCAAGTAAATCCCCTAGATTCTTGCTTAAAATGTGCACAATCTGAACAATCAACCTAAAGTTGGCATTATTTACACTTGCAATCAACAATTTCTAAATTTACAGTAAATTATTATGTAACACTCCAACGTGCAAGTAAACGTCCATTGAAATCCTCTTACAAAGACCAACAAGACCTAATAAAATTTGAGTAAGAACCATGATCAGATGCGTATTCGGAAGTTTTTAGGGGTACATACCTCATCCAAGAATAAAATACATGATCTAATACAGCCAGAGTAATGTCCTCCCATCAAATTGTTTTGTGTCGCACTCGAATTTCACATGGACTGTCCTTGCAGGTACTTTACGCAACCTGCCTACAATTAGTAATATGCACGTAAAACTGAATCATCACGTCAGTACGTAGACCAACTCATCCAAAATGTTGATACGAGATACATTTCAAGGACGATGTTAGGTCATCAGTAGAGTTATACAAAAGTTTGCAAGTATACAGTCCTCGAGGACATGCAAAGGACAAGGCGAGTTCTACTGAAAACATTCAGACCTAGAATAATGTTGCATTTGATTGCTTGCATTGCAGGAAGCTCCCCAACAGCGAAGGCAACTTTCCTGAACACAACCTTTTCAGACGACGCACTATTCTGTTCTCTAAATATTTTTACGTCAATGAATGCCCTTGAAAACGCCATTTGTTGTCCGCCAACTCCAACCCCCGACAGCGCTGATTTTTCCTGCCAACCACAAATCAAACATTTTAAGGAAATGGACAGAAAGGGAGATACTATTTGCAATTGCAGGTTTGATGTACTTGGGAAGAGAGTATGTGGGTGAGCGTGTGTTTTTTGGGCGAAATATCGCTCAGACTGACATACTCTGACCTCTCTGGCTTGGTCCCACCAAAAATTGGCCAGTGCAGTGAGGCCAACAGGGGTCTCACTGTTCCAAAAATTCCACTGAAGTGGGTGATGGAAGAAGAGCTTTGTCGGTCAGAATTTAAAAGAACACAAAATCTTGGAAATTCTTAGAATATTTTAAAAGTTGTCAAAACTAAAACCCTATTCCAGACATCTATAAGCAGTGTAAACTTTGCACCTCGATATGTACCAAATCTGAAAGATTTGAGAGGTTGCTCCAAACTGTTTTTGTATCCTCTACACTGGCAATGGTTGCTTTGAACAACGGAACGAACCTGGACAGTTTCAAATAAAAATGGAAGATAGTGTCATGCTTTACATTGAGAGGGTGAAAGGGTTGAAGCCGCTTACCAATGGTGCACCCGAAAGCTTTGCTATAGACGGTGTGGTGACACTAAGAGATGATCCCAGATCGATGAGAGCTGTTTGCACATTGCCTCCTCCCATGTCAACCTATTACAAGCATCCACTCTTGCATGAGACCCAACTTGCTTTAACAGTCATAACGTTGAAACTAGGACCACGGAGAAATAAACCATGGTTGAGGTAATAAACCACATCTTGTAAGACATAAAAGGATTGAAATGAACCAGCACTGTGGCCATAGACCCAAAACCTCTAATATTAGAAATACGAAGCTAAAGAAAGAGAATTCAACCATGAGCCCATCCAGAGACAATTGGAAGGGAAAGGAGTAGCATAGGGGGCTCACCGTGCAGACGCAGCGATATATAGGGTATAGAAGATGAAAAAGTATTATCCAAAGCACAAAGAACCGTAGTCTATTTTAAAATCCAAAGGTTAATGAGATCTAACCCTAAGGGATGCATTTTAATAAAAAAAAATGATTAGATCATACGGAGAACGGCCTGCACGGATATTCCGGCCTTATCACAAACCCAACTCTCTACAATCCGTGGGGTTTGTGAATATGAGGATCTTCAAAGAACACCTCATGCCGGGATTGGGGATGCTTAAAGCGTGAGACTTGGAAAAAGAAAACTTATTGTATGTTTGGTTTCCTGTTCCGGGACCTCTAATATAAAATCAAGCCCAACTACTAGAGAATTAGAGGACTAGACTTGTTGCATAAAAGTAAAATCTTACTTGAATTCCTGGTAAAGAGAAGGAAATGGGCGCCACTGCAAGCTTCTGTAACCCCTCCTTACTGCACTGGCCCCTGTCGACAGCCCCTACCTCAAAGAAAGTAATCCGCTCCTTCAAGAAATCAAACTCGACATCAAACTGCGACAGCACATTCAGACCAACAATGCCTGCCACAGACGGAGGGAGTCCGGTGCTAGCAAGGTCCATAATGATCCCCTGCATGGCCACTTCACAAAGCGTGTTGGTTACCATCTATGTCGAAATTCCACAAAGATAGAGCAATCAGACGTTATTTCATGAACTTATTGAACAGCGTTTCCAATAAATTAGACAGCATTATATAAAGAGAATCTTTCATCATGATTCGTGAAAAAGATCTTCCTGTGTTCTAAAATTCCTGAAACAGTCTAATTTGATTGAAGCGCTGTTCAATAAGTTCATGCACATAACCTCTGATTGCTCTATCTTTTAACCCTTTAAAGGACCATATTTTGGTCTCATATTTTTCTACAAGATTGAAGACTTCATGTGGGAATTCTTTCTTTTTCAAATAGTTATTTTTTGGGACCGAACACAAGCAATGCTCTTCACTCAGTCTAATGATATAAAGATTTTTCCCATTTAAATTATGATTTCTACAAGACGATCAATCAAAGTGGGCATTTCAAAATCAAGAATGTTTCGTCCTTAAAGGGTAAAAAGGTGGTGTTGTGATATTGGGAGTGGTTCATACCTCAACTGGTTTGCAAGCCTTCCCGGCGATGCTCATGGCAGGGAGGGAGATGCGGCGCATGTCAAGGCCGCCATCCCCCATACCGCCAAGTCCACGAGAGAGCTGACCTGACCCTCGAGGGATGCCCAGCTGGCTGTGAGCTACATAAGGACTGACGAGAGTGGTGCTGCTGCCGGTGTCCAGCAAGAAATCGAACGTGCCGTGGCTACCGAAGGTGAGAGGGATGATGATGTACTCTTTGGGCGAGGCTGCTGTGCTCTTGAGCTTCCGCATCGGTAACCTTGTCATGTCCGCGGGTGGTACTTGCTTCCGATTCCTTTCGACTGCTAGTCGGTTCACTAACTCGTCCTTCTCGAAGCAGTCCCTGTATGAAACTCCTGGTAAAGAAGACAAATGAAAATCAGGTCATGCGTTCAAAGACATGATCAGCTCACAATAATCTCATTTTGATTCACAAAGAAATTGATGGTACATTAATGGTAACATTATTACTGTTCATCTCATAGAACAGTAGATGAGTACAAAGATACAGTCAAATCAATATCAAAATGATATTGATTTAGTGTTAAATTCGTAGTCATCAATATCATACTCCGTACCAAGATAATAGAGTATTCCTTTCATTTGTGTCAAAGTGGGGTGGTGACCTTGTGTCATAAAAAGTAGGAATCAATCTGCAAGTGTTGGAAAGCCGTGAGTTGAAGGACATATCCAATGTCAAGGACAGTCCATTCAATAAAAACCATTTGCAGTGCACTAAGATGACTTACCATAAACTCAACATCAGAACTGTATGAGTCTAATGCTTAATAACTTAACATTAGCAACTTTGTCAGTTTAATTGTGTGTGTGTGTGTGTGGTGTGGTGGGGTGTGGGGTGTGGGGGACGGGGAGATTCTATTGTGATAATGATCTGATTCATTGCAAGAGGTTCATTGATTTCCACAAACTCTCTTGTAACAACTGCGCGGAGAAGAAAATGGCACTGCAAAAGGGGTTACAGATCATACCGAGGGCATCCAGCTCCTGTTTAAGGGCGCTCACTCGCATCTTCCGCAATGCCTCAATCTCCGTCTACAACAGTCCTGCGTGAACTAATGTTAAACCTTCAATTGCAACCTCAAGTTGTGAAGTGTATCTAAACTCGAAACACTAAAATCTTGCACGCTGACTACATATCGATTTTGAGAATGTATGCACCTGTATTGATTTTGGATCAACTACCAGTAAAACCCTAAACCCAAACAACTTATACCCATAGTATGCGAATAACAGACAATTCTTGGTGCATTGGAATCCACTTTAATTTGCTAACGAGAATACATCAATACTTAGTCATTTAAACGATAGTAACAATGCTCAGTCTCACTTGTAGGAGTATCACCTTACTTTAAGTGCACTATCGTCACAGTAGCATATCCAAACCAAACCAACAACACCAGTAACCCGTAATTGCCTCCTCGTTCAAAATCAAAACTAGGCACTGATCTCTGTACCGAACCTCGAGATCAACTCTTTAACGTCGATAAGGTCCAATCTGATCCTCATGTTTTTCAGCGGTTCCCAAGACTTTATGTAGAGATTTCTATACATGCAAGTAATATTTTGTTTAACCAACACATGCAATGTTCTTCACTCAATCTAATGATATAGAGATTCTCTCCATTTGGTTTATACTTTCCATAATAAACCGGTCATTTCAAAAGCACGCATCCTTCGTCCCTAAGTGCTCGCAATTAACCCCAAGTGATCCAGAGTCCAGATTCTATGTGATGAATAGAACTTGAGGGCATTGTTTTGTCCAAATAATTCTCATTCACCCAAAAGTAACGCTTGAATCTCTTAAAAACAAGCTTCTTCTACAACCAATTTGATGATAAATTGATAAAGATAACCTTGTTCTGCAAAGATATCAGCAAAAAAGTGCAAAATTGCAAAAAGGATTAGGGCGTATACAGGCTAACGGGTTAAACTCCCACAGTGCATTAAGGTCAGACTAGAAACCCTAATACAATTCGACAAGTGGCACAATTCGCAGCACTCCTTAATTTCGAAGCTCACCTGAAATTCTCCAGAGCCGACACTGGAAGCTCGGATTTTCTTGATGCTGATGATCCGTTGCCGGAGTTTGAAACCGAGAGGGAGCTGCAGTCGACATAGCTGCAGCTGCTTTGGAGCACCAATTCCAGAAGCTCGCAGTCCATCGAAGTGACGACGCGCATCCACGGCGGGCGGTGATGGCCACAAGGCGAATCCCATGGGAAACAGGGCTCGGAACCTCCGTTGGGGGTCTTCGTCGACAAAGGATTGCTGAAGCTCACATCTGCAATCTCGTGACGACGAGAGAATTGTGTGCTCGTGAGCAGCTGCAAAAGCCACTCGCTGAAACACAGTATTCTCGTATCTACGGTAGTGGTACAGGTTCGAAATGTTAATCTTGCCCCACCCTAATTGCACAACCTGGACATTCCATGTGTACTGCTCGGGGACCATTACCAGGGCTTTTTTTCAAATTTTTTTTCATTTTTGAAGAAGTACCATAGCATAAGAGGATTTCTGGCCCCAAGAAGACTGTTTCAGGGTGTTCCCAGAAACTGTTTCCAGTGCTGTAGACCAACCCCTGTTGGTCTGAATTTTTGAATTTAAAAAATAATAATAATAATTTTTTTAAAAATGATTTAAAAAAATATTTATTTTTTCAAGAAAACATTTTTAAAATATTAAATAATTAATTAGTATTTTTTGATGTGGCAGTCGCTCAACCACATCAGCACTGCGTTCCCAGTGTTCCCAATGCATTCTTAGCGTTTGGGAACTCGCAGTCTTGTAAACCAGTTGAAAATCCTCTTATGTGGCGATATAAAATGTTACGATGGTGCTCCAAATTGCAACATTCATCCACTTATTGGATGTATAGTACGGTTTTCATCTACAATCAAGCGATTTCATCTAATATTCTTTTAATTTCAAAGTTATCTAACGATTTCATTCAAGTTTTTTAACAATTTTATTTCGTATTTTCTAGCTAAATTATTTTTTCTAATGCAATATTGATGGCACCAAAAAGCAAACAAAAGAAGCCATAGTTGGGACTAAGGGCCATTTTCCATTGGGGCTTGGATGTCAAGGCCTAAACCATCCAATCGCTTGTCATTTGGGCCTAAATGCCCAGTCAGCCCTTTAGTCTGCCCTCCAGCCTCCAATCTATGAAAAGGGGATTTGTAGATCTTGAAGGCCTAGATGCGCAATTGGAAGAGCCTATTGAAAGGAAAAAACAAAAAGCCTTCTAGCTATAAGTCTCAAGTTTTTACTTAATTTCAAAGAAGAAGCTTTTTCATAAGCAAGATTCAAAAAGTTCCTCGCTAAAGGTAATTCTATCTGACCTATATTCAACACTGGTATTTTCCTCCCGCCTCCATCTAGTTCATCTACGTCTAGGCATTAATGAAAACTGAGCCTAAGTTAGAAAGTGGATATTAGTCTGGACATATTATTGGCTCTCCAAATTCATAGTATTTTTAGTTTTGGAAATAAAAATACAATAAATTCACCATCCCCATATTTCACATCATTTTGCTTAGGAAATATTTTTATTAACTCAAATTGCTCACAATCAGTGTTTTTTTTTCATTTCTTATGAAGTGCCAAAGTAGCAATACTTCATTTTATTGTAGAGCTCCAAATCTCAACATTCATCTATGTAATGGATAGAAAATATCATATTAGCACATAGTACATATGGGTCATTGCAAGAAACACCTGTCCTATTTGTTGCGTTTTGCAACAATACTCATGATTCTTTCAGTAGTACTATAAAATTAGAAAACTAATTTTTAAAAAAATTGAAAAATAGGAATAATGTATATACCTCTAAAATGAAGGTTTTCACCGAAGGAAATTGATAGAAAAATTCTCTAAGTAGGAGAACTTGAAAAGTGCCAAATCTCAAGAAAATAGGTACTTTGATTCAAAAATTAGGGAAAAATAGTAAAAATAAGTATTTTCAAAAAATAAAAAGTAACCATTTGCAATAACTTTATGGAGATGGTCATTCACAAAAAAACTCACCAAAATAATATTTTATATGTTTCAAAATACAAGCAGAAGGGAGCTCACTTTGTAGACCTCTACACCTCACAAAATTAAATTTTCTTTTAAATCCTTCCCTGGAGAGCTAGAAATCTACTAGAAGACCATCTCATCCAAATTTCATCTCAAAATCATTAAAAAAAGGTACAGCTCAGGTACTAAAACCCCCTAAATTGCTAAGTGTGACATCCAATCGAGGTCTATTTTTGGATAGTAAACTATTTTTGAAAATTATAAAAAAATCAAGGAAGGTGTATAATAGTTATGAGTACCTACCCTATAAATATTGAGTCATTTGGAGCTAAAACACAAAAAATGGCCAAAAAACTGATTAGCATGCAACGTGTGACACAAAATAGTACAGGTGATTCTTGCAATGACCCATATCTAATTATCTATTATTCTATTTTCATCCATTATTTGGTGATTTCATCCACTATTTAAAAATAAATAAAGTTTATTGGCAATTCATCCAAAATGTTATTGTTTATTTTCTATAGGCTTGGTGCTAGGCCAAAATTTTTGGTGCAATTTTGCACCAAATCACCAAAAAAAACCTTTACTTACAATTTGTGCTGACATCACTTAAGTGATTAAATATTTCAGTGATTCAAAATTTGTTTTCCCTTATGAGTTTCTTGAAATTATGACATTTATTTTTAGATATAATTTTTGTTGGTCGTAGCTACCAAGTAAAGTAGTGTCTATCTATTCTACAAAGTGTAGGGACAAAAATTGCTAGATTACAAAAAATCTATCTTCATTAATAGATACTAAACTTACTCTACCTTAACTATACAAGTAATGTTGTAGAATATATATATAATTTAAATGCCATATTTATCAAGGTTTTGTTTTATTGTGTGGTAAAATAAATAAAAAGTGCATTGAAAAATATTTCAATTTTCAATATTTATCAAACTTTAGTTTTAAATAAAGTAAAATCAATTGGAAGAGATGTGCCAATCAAGACCTTCATCTAATGTAACACTTCAATTTTTGTAATGGTAAAAAATCATTTCCTCCTTTTAGTACCTTTGATTTAATTAACCACAACTACCTATGAGGTTGAGAATAAATGATTTGAAAGGTGCACTTTATCCATTTTTAGTATTTATCATACTTAAAATTTTAAATTAAAATAAAATAAAATTAGAAAAGATGTGTCAATCAAGACCTTCATCTATGGTAATTAACATTCTAAATTTTTTATGGCAAAATACTCACCTCCTTTTAGTACTTGATCTAATTAACCATGACTACCCATAAGGTTGAGAATGAATGATTTGAAAGGTGCACTTTATTCAATTAACATTCATTTACAAAACTTCAAGAAAACTTATGTATTATATAATTGGAAAGAAGAAAGAATGCTTTGTATAATTAAAAAAAATACTGAGATTTAGGAAGTGTTGTAATTGATTATTATGATTTTTTTTAAATCATCCATGTGATTAACTTTAGTTCCAATCATAAATGATTGATTACATTGATATTTTTTTCATTAGTGACAACAAATAATTAGTGTCACCTTTAAAATTAGTACTTCTATAATATTTCTTTATTTCAAAATAATTACAACAAAGTAGTATTTCAATGAACACTAATTTAATTCTTAAAGGATCAAAGAGCCCAAATTATTTATAGTACACTATTGACTTCATACTTTGAAATTTTTATAAGATGTTTGTAGGATGGATGTTAATTATACAAATTTTTGAAGCTTTGTTAACCCCTAAGCGTCCCAAGGACCAAAATATCGCCTTTCAATTTTGAAAGATATCCTTGTTTGACTGCTATAATCTTGTCATTGGTACAATCAAAGGACACATCCCTTTCAATGTACCTCTAGGCATGTCTTTACTACCTATTGATACAATCAATTAGTGTGGATATATTCTTAGACGATCCTTTAATTGAAATGAGTGTAAAAGGGTTTGAATTTTAGTGAACAGGGATTGGGCACTTAGGAATTAAAGTCATTTCAATAAATATTGCAAAAATTAGGTATCTTTTTTTAATTTCAATGTCAAAATAATTTGCAAAAAATATTATTTTATAAAAATCATTGAATTCATTAGATTGTATGGATGAAGACCAATTCAAAAGCATTTGAGCAATTCAATTCTAAGTATTGAGGTAAAAGTGAAGAGGAGTTTTACTTTGTGAAAAATGATTTTTTGTAAAAGTTATTAGCATTTGGTATTTCTATTATTTAGTACCACCTTCTATTTTCTAAATTTTAAGAGAATAATATAAAAGATATTCCAATTTTTTTTCCAATTTATTGACTATAACATGCAAGCTCTATAACAATTATGTATTTTTTTTCTATAAATTAATTGACAAAACTTCACCTTTTAGAATGGCTAGAGAAGCATACATTTTGCCAAGTTTAGGTAAATTTGATCTTGCAATTAGTAGAAATATTCACTTTAGAATTTTTGGAAGGATGTAAATAGAAAATAGAAAATGAAGATTTTAGCCCTTTCTTATAGACAAGTGTTTTGAAGCCACTTTGGTCCTCTAAACATCAAAGAACTTTAGAGATTAAAATAGTGTGAATGTAGTAAATAAGTGTCATACAAAATAATTATTAGTCAATACAACTCACCTAATTTCATATACAAACCAATACTCATTGATCAATACTTTTAAGTTCTACACAAGATAGTGAAATCAGGTTGTCTCAATAATAACAATAAGGTTGCCTCAAATTTAAAAGAGTTACTTTATAAGCCATAAAATTCAACAAAAATTTCTACAAATATATCCATTTAGACATTGAGGTTCATGAGCCTCAATTACAACAATCCTTTATTCAAAAGTAGTGCATTCTTGTAAAATAACTTAAAAACTTAAAATATTTTTATAGTATCAAATGTCAAGAAATTAGTGTGGAGCAACCTAATTCCACTATTTTATGTAGTCATATTCTAGAGTTGGTAGGAAAACCTTACTAAAATTAAATAACATGTATCTTCCTATGATACCCCCCTATGAAGATACGATGTTTGTTTGTTTGTTACGTTGAGATCTCCCGGACCGTGAGTCCCCCGCGTGTGTGTTTGGTACCGTTGGAAAGCCCTCGGCAAGGAAGGGTGCACGGGCTTTGATTCATGGTGTTCCAACCTACGGCATGAAAGTTATTGAATTTTGTAGTTTCTATACATTAAAAAAATTAGACCATGGCAACGGCACGGGCCACCCTAGTTCATATTACGTTGTAAGCGCATATCAAAGTGCATTTAGAAGATTTATTAAGTGTACCAAAAAATAATAACACTCTTATATCGACTCTTATGTTTTGATTGTTTATCATATAGCATCGCTATCTAGCTTTTATGGTTCTCCTTAGTTCAATTGTAGGTGTTGATAACTCTATAACGTTGTTGTAGACACTAAGTGTTTGATGGATGATAAAGAATCTTTTTATGTAAAACAAAAATGTAAATGTTCATCATCATAATTTTGTGTGAAAAGAAGAGGTTTTGTACACTAGTTTGATCTTTGATGAATGTTCTTAGATTTTTTGAACTGATGATTTACATAATACCAAAAAAGATGATTTCCATACTAACTAGTCTATTGTTCAAAGATTAATTCTCAAGAGCCCATGCATGCGAAAAAAAAATCGGATGGATAATAAAAAAATCCCTCAAAAAGGATAGAAGTACAATTTGTGATCCTTAGACTTTACTTATAAAAAGGAGAGGTCTTATATAGTAATTTGAATTCTAGTGAATATCATTTTTTTTAAGCCAACCAACTTGTCTTCATGGTGATGGAAGGGGTGATTTCCACAATCACCAACCCATTCTTCTAGGGTTAAGGAAATATAGGAGGCAACCCATTCTAGCGCTATAGGATGTTGTCTTTCCATGCACTAAAGATGAGTAGTAATTAATTATGGCATAATTCCCAATATAGTTGTAGTGCAATACAATTGGCTACTAGTCTCACAATATTGCAATTAGCCCTTGGTTGATTTTGCAACCAACCCTTAGTTAGAAATGAGAAGACCCATATAATCAAAGTAGGATAAACTCAATTTCAGCTAAAAAATTGAAGATAATTTTGTTTCTAGAAATAAAATTTTGAAAAAATGGAATCCTTCTCAAACTTATTTGCGTAAGGTTGAAGCACTAATAATCAATTATTTAAGCAATTTGAGAGCAAATTATACACAATATGAGGTAGTGAAAAAAATTTCCATGTAGAGAGATAGTGTACATATAGAGATTTTTAAAATTTTAGAATTTAATTCCCAAAATCGAAATTAGTGTAAATTTTGGAAGCCAAAAAATACTTTTGACCAATAAGCAATGTCTAAAGTCTTTTAATTCCGATCATTCAAGAAATACTTTCCTACCCACTATTTCTTACTTCTCATGCTCACTAATTTGGGACATGTGTCATAACCTTATTAGTCTCAACGTCAAAAATGATCCAAAAAAAGCAATTCAAGATCGGGTTGGCAATTTCTTTTGACCTCAATTAAATAATCCCTATAGATTGGTAGTTGATTGTGATTGGTTATTGGTGCTTCAATTTTACAAGGTGAAATTTTTCCTCTCAACATATCCACACTAGAAACTCATAATCCATTATTAATCACTTAACAAATTCAACATAGCTCCTAATTAAGTTTGGTGAGGGAAATTTTTTTCCAGGGTGGGGAAATAGATTTAACAGATGGATTTGAAATTTTTTCATATTTTTTCACCAAAAAACAGAATTACTATGAAAGTTTTCATTAACATTATCTGAAAACTACTCTTAACATATAGGTATGTCTTTTTCTGGTCATAGCTTGGTCAAGACATGCAAAAGAAATTAACAACTTATAATGCATCACAATGGGCCAATTACTCCCACTTCCTAAGCTCTCTAGACTTTGGAAATGGAGGGCTAATTGGAAAGGAGTTAGCTACCTTACAAATTTGTTCAATTGCTTAAGAGCTTCGAAAATGGTTGTTGCCTCCCTTAGAGCATCTTCAATCCTCTACACATCAAAATGTCACTTCAACAAACAAGATTGCATTTCCTTTTTCTTTTGAGTCTCTTGCCATCGCAAGCATCTCAATGCTACAACAATACCTAGAACCCCAAATGCTCAACCACAATTCCTTACTACTAAAGTGGCAACAACAAATAGAATGCAAAGGTGTATGAAGTGAGGAGGATTTTGAATCATCACTATTCTTAGTGTTGTTAGAGAAATAGAGAGGAGTTTGGAGGGCATAGAAAATGGCCAATTTTTGCTAAGTGGAAGCCAAGATATGCTGAAGCCTTGAAAGTAATGTAAAAGGTGCAGAGTGCATTGGGCCAAGGTTTTGTCAAGCTGCACAGAACTTGCTGTCGCAGGGCATTTACACTGGACACATTGAGGATGCTCTTACTGAGTACATACCATGAGTACATACCATATATTCTTAATGTGATGAACATTCACATGGAAGGCGCTTTCGCATTTCCAAGCTTTTTTCTCCGCCGAAGAATTCAAAAAGTACAATTATTGCGGAGTTCCAGTATGAGAGACCTTGAAGACAAATGTTTCATCATTATAAAATTAGGATGCTACGAAACGTGACTTCGTTGAAATTGATGACCCTAACAGTTCTCCATAGATTATCTAGAAGAAAGCAACTCGTGAAGTGAATCATGCTTGCTTCAGATGCTTCCAAATATTCGAATATATCACTAAAAGCAACTCCGATGTGGTTGCCATGCTCGACTGCAAGAGTCAAGAAAGACTACACAAATTTAAGAGACTCGACTTCCAGTTTCCGGCAAAACGGTAACAAGCAGACAAAAGCCCAAATCTCAAAATCACATGTACATATAGCCTAAAACACTGTCAAGACTAATGACACCACAAAATGATCTTCACACACTCGTTGCAGTCTCATGTCAAAAGCATGGCCAACTCCAAAGGAACAGAATGACTTGAATTCAGCAAGTAGCAAATAATATTCACAGCACACCCACTGAAAAAAAACAAGGCGGTACACGGTGCACTCGGAATTGTTAATCTTGTTCAGAAAAGTCATATCAAGCAATAATAGACGATGACATCCAGATGACATAATGCAGGCCAGAACATTTCAATTTTATTGTTCCGAAAGGGGAAATTAAACACCATCATTAAAACGATAATGTGTTGATATAACATGTGTGCAATAAGAAACACAAGATCCCCACCAGAAAGCTATCCAATGATGATTTCTAAGTTACCTCTCAATAACAGACGCCTACACGAACATGGCTCTCCACCCAACCATTGAACCATTAGGTGATGCAACATGCAATCCCTGGAAGTTCACCCCCGAGCCAGTCTAACCTAGAGAAACTCCAGTGAAACTCATCCTAATCCGTTCCACTCGGACGCAACATCTGCAAAACAGGGTAAGATTTAGAATGTTGCGTACGAATCCAAAGTACGATTCATGATGTCAAAGAACTAGAAGACATGTAGGAAGAATGCTGGAGAGAAACTAACCATGCCACAGTTGAGTGAGAAGAAGCGTCTCCCCTCCGTTCCGCCTCGCAACAGCATCACAAGCTCCAGATCAATTGTCGACCTACATCTACCTAAGCAGGAAACAAACATACCACCTCCATGAAAAGCTAGAGTACCTCTCCCTCGAATACATCCCTATCATCCCTAATCTCCATGCTCAACAGAGCAGCCTCGAATTCGATGGCAAAAAACCCACAGTACAGAAATTTATTACTGGGAACAGCCCCGTAAGCGCACCCATGAGGGCATATTCCCATAAATATGACAGCTTAAACTGCCAAGCCGCATAAAGCGTAAACATCAACTAGGAACGGCACATATGTACGCAGACGCTACACAAGCTTTCCAAATGAAACACAATTAACTGAAAAGGAAATCAAATCAAAATAATTCAACTGGAAATCTACGAGAAAAAATCAAGAGAACTTAGCAGCAACACCTTCTCAATCTATGTGGCAGGTAACAAGATGAGAATCGAAGGTCAACTGAACTGAGATGCAACTGCTAGAACAAGGATCGAACATGTGCATGATTACGGTTGTGGCAACTACAGATGAAAGCATCTCTATGTCAGCGTGCGGATAAGAGTGTAAAAAACGACACATAAACCGAAAGAGATCTACGGAAAGCGAAGAGGCGGTGATAAGAGTAGGTGCAGATAAGCAAGTTACCCAAAACTAAGTTTGTTGCATCGAGCTTCCTATGAAAACTAAGAAAGAGTGAAAAATAACAGATGTGAGAGAGGCAAGCTACCTCTAAGATTGTTGGAGATGACCCACGGATTCGCATGCACACAAAGCTGATAAGAAATGAGTACCTCTAATTTTTTGGAAGGTCAAGTGGCAACTTAGTCAAAAGACGTGCTCTTAGCCCTTTCAACGTGTATTACCAGTTAGTATGGCTTTTTTGAGTATCCGTCCAGGAACTTGTGCAGAGATGTGGAAGTTTTCATGTTCAAGACCTTTTCTTCAGTATTCCGGTGAGTCGCAGTGAGTAGTTTCACAGGTCACGCATCGTCCCCACGAAAGAAGGACAAGTTTGTAGCTACCACCAGTCGATAGTTTGCAATGTGTAAGTGCATGATGACAAGTAGACGCTCACTTGATGCTCAGAGACAACCACACGCCAGAGACACACGACCACAACGACACGCCACACGCGCGGAGGATCAACCGCTCCTCCGCCACAACAAAATAGTTTTTCTATTCAGATTGGGACCCGCTCCGTAAGCGCACCCATAAGAGCAGGGTCCATGAACCATGAAATCTGCCTGGTTATTTGTCATTTCAACCATGGCTAGACTGCGGTTCAAAACCTTAGAAAAATATCTCTCAAATCCTCGAAATTTCCGTGCGCTCGCATATGAAAACACCAGAGTCTCGTAATCCAGTCTTTATGCACCAGAAGTCCACCTGATCAAAAGCACAGTTGCAATTAAGCACCGACGCAGCCACAACATATCTCTTTCATTATGAAGAACCCTACCCTCACCAGGCATGACGCAATCAGCAAACAGCCATGAAAACATGAGTCAGACCAAGCCCTAGCTTCGACATACAAACAACAAAAGTAACCACCGACACAGAACTGCACGCACACAAACACATCCCTTACAGGATTTGAACTGGTACCCACGCCACGCAGGGCGTTGTCTACACCCGTTAGAGCAGAGGGAAACTTCACAACAAATATCAAACCCTAGCGCTAACACAAACACAAACACAAAACAATCAGAAAGAGCAAAAAAAACTCACCGACTCCTCATGAAACAAGAGCAGGTCACGCAAGACGACGAAGCACCGCAAGGAGATTTGCGTGGAGTCAAAACGCGAGCGTAACTCGCCACCGGTCCTCCCTAACCGCCATCAAAACCGCCGTCTCCTCTGCCATCGGTTTCTGTTGCTCTAAAATCGCCCGAGAAAAATACCAACGCAACCTTCATAACCCTCCTCGCCACCAAAGAAGCACAACCAAACGCGAGCTCCATCGCACCCAAGCAAATTGACGAGCTCGCAACGAAAACGAGCCGAAAAAGCCATAGCCGTGGTTGAGCCGGAAATTTATACCCTAGGCGAGCTCGGAAACGTCGCTCACGCAACTTCTGTTGGCGACGAGGGGCCGTTGGATCTTTCACGCGGATCGTCAGTGTGCCGTCGATTAGATCCAACGGTTGAGAGTTGTTGCGAATGGGGGAAGTGGTTGCTAGATGTCCAGGGGACCCACGAGAGCCGTACGATGGAGGATGCAGGGCTGGTGACCGTGGATGGGGAGTTCGGGATGGGTGGTTATTGTTGAACGGGATCTGGCATCGGGGGAGGAATGATGCTGCTGTACAATCAGCGTGACCGACATTTGAACCTTTCTCGGCAGGTTCTGAGACTCTTTGGAAAATTGGGCAGACTTTTGGGGCTAATGTAAGCTATTAACCCCAAAGCTTTTGAAGCTTTATGGATCTAAATGTCTTCAAGTTATACAAATCTCAACCGTACAATCTTGTAGTGTACATGTTGTAGATGACATGTACAGAATTAGAAGTCATTTGGCCACATAGATTGCATGATCACAATGTTTTAGTGTTGAATATGAATCCTGAAATTTTCCCAAAAACACATTTGGAGGTTAAATTTGATTTCTAAACTTACTTAAATGAAAAAAATTTACACTACAAAATAGATCAAATGTAGTATACAAACACATTGGTGGGAAAAAAATTTCATTCAATTGACTCATTGTGTTTACAAAATGGCTTTGAAATGTCAAAAATTAGCAGGAAAAATTGCAAAAAACACATCTAAAGCTTAACCTCCTTCTACTAGAATGCTTCTCAGTCACTCATTAATTCTTGGGTTAATATGAAATTTTAGCTACACATACTAGACTAGTATGTGCAATTTTTCAAATTTTTATTTATTGAAAATGAACTTTGTATAAAGAAGAAACAAGCACCCAAAGTTCATTGTACTCCAATAATAGTAGGGTTTTGAACTTTGAATTGCTACCAAACATTCAAAACAACTTGAATTGACATGAAAACTTTACCACAATAACTATTCTTCAAGGGAAACAAAATCCAATCTTTTTATTTATTGAAAATGAACAATGGATGAAGGAGATATAAGGCCCCAAAGTTGTAGCCCTAAAATGCAGTTTGGTGAACTCAAGTTGAAGTTGTGAACTTCGATTGGCTTCCAAAAAATCAATACATTTTGGATTGATCTAAAATTTTTATCACAGAAATTAGAAGGGAAAATGAAACTTTTCCAATAAGTTTTATTGAATTTGGACCTTAGATGCAAAAGTTACAACACTTTGAACTGGACTTAAAATTGTGTGAGGAGACTTTCCGTCCTCTTTGTCACACTGTGATATAAGGTATCTACACCTTAAATCACACAAATAAGCAATTCAACATGGTTCACATTATTATAGTGTGATTTTTTGTGGGGCCCTATTAGTAGTGAAAAGGAAATTCTAGAGTCTTCTAGAATACTTTCTGGACACAACATGAATAAACTACAAATTTTCAAAGTTACGAAAATAAGTATTTTTGAAAGCAATCATAGACTTTAATGAATAGTGAGAGTACATTTTAGGCAAGAATTTGCAGTATGTGATTTTAGAAAGTGTGTGATTTAAGATGTAGTTACTTCAGCCCCTAAAGGACAAAGTCCATGAATATGTAACCAGAGTTGAAAAATCCCTCTCTACATACCTTCCATTTTTTTGCTATTCACGAGTGAAATTTTTTTTCTTCTAAGGTGAAATCACATCTCTAGTATATGCCACATATGGCCCTTGACAAAACTAGTATACACCATTATCAAAATTTGTATAACTATTGGGAAAAGATACATTAGTGACTTTCAATAAAAAGTGAAACCAACAATTACACTAGTATATACAAGTTTTTGATTAACCCCTAAATTCCCATTGTCCCCTCGAGGGACAAATCAAATTTCGGGCAGGTTCTTGTGATCTCAAATTTTGGTGAATTGTTTTGAAACTTTCTTGTAAGATAAAAAAAATTTGATTATCTACATGGGAATATCATTTTTATTTCAATTGGAGCCCAGGAGCAAAAGTTATACCACAAAAACCTTGAAACTAAACTCAGCAGGCAGTACAAAAAAAATTGCAAAAAATCAAAATAAATTTTAATTTTCTTTCCCCTTGAAATGTTTTCTTTTTGTCTACATGTGAAGCTTCAATTTGTTCTATTTGGACTAATAATGAGAAAATTAAAGACAATTTTGTTTTTCGGGCAATTTTAGCATCTTCTTGAAAAAATAACTTGTAGGGTTTATTTCTGAATGCAATTTTCACAATTTTTCACAAACTTTTTTTTGAGAATGTTGTGTTTGATTGCTAAAACAATCTCACCATTGGGATTATTGTCTTTCAATCCCATCTTGGAGTTATTAACAATTTTGTTTTTTTTCCAATCTTGGACCTACTTCTACTTAGCATTTTTTTAAAGAATGAAAATCAAGTGTTTTTTTGTTTAATTTTTTTTCCTAGACTTTCAACTCAATTTTTCAACATAAATTTTTCTTAATTCAAAGTCTGTAGTGCAAAAAAATTCACAATTGGCAGTCAAAGTCATATGAAATTACAGTCCAGTGTTCAAAAAAACTTTCTTTTTCAACTTTGAACGTTAATATCTTTCAATCTATACGGTCAAACTTCATAAAAATTTTACCATGTGAGCTAAGACAAGTAAAGTACAAGATCCTATGGTTAGATTCTAAAAAAATGATTTTTTTTGTATTCTTGGATGAACGCAGCAAAAATGGCAGTTTTGAGTGGTTTTTGACCAAAAAAATGGCCTTGGGAATTTAGGGGTTAAAATAGTTACCTTAGTATATGCCCTTTGAAAAAACTGGTGCAACTTTGTGAAGAATTACATTGTTGTAATTAATTTGTACTAAGGTGGTGCATCTTCAATGAATAATGAAATATGGATTTCTCTTGGTATAATTGAGAGTTACATTTGTATAACTATTGAACAAAAGAATTAAATAAAGATGATTCTCTTGACAAAACCAATGTAACTTTTAAGGGAATTTATATAAGTGTAACTCCTTGGTACAATAGGGTTCCACGAGTCTAACTTTTGCATGAAGAGTTACACTCTTCATAAACAATTCTATTCCATTCTTGTCCATTAGGAACTCTCCTACAAATCTACATCACCCTTTGTTCCTATAATAAAAAATACTAATAAGTAAAACTAATAAAAAGTTTTGGGTACAAGCATTTTTGTGGCATATTGTCACACCTTTCTTCAAACAATTACTTTTGTCTTTGTGAATGCACATACAATGTCTATAAAATCCTAGGAAAAAGTTAGGGTTCTAAGCCTAGGAAATTAAAGGTAGACTCTCTTTTAAGCCCATGACAAGTATGTATCTTCCTAGGAGCTATACTACTTACATATTTAGTAGTAGAGGGCACTAAGAGTATATAGTAGAACACCATCAAACATTTTGTTGATGGATTTCACTGTTGGAGTTATTTCTTCAAGATTGCACTTACATTTTCAATTAATAATGGATTCCAACTAGATGATGGGAATGCAATAGACATGTACAAGTAATTTTTGACATCTTTTCAATAAGATGTTCATTTTTAAGCTCTTAAAAGACTATTTTGGGGTTGTCCCCTAAAATTGTTTCTCATTTGTTTGAATTTTCAAATTTAAAAAAAATTTAAAAATTTTCAATCAAAAATTTAAGAAAGCATAAAAAAATTGAAAACTAATTTTGAAAAAAAATCATTTAAAAATTATATTAATTAATTAATTTTAAATTCTAATTAATTAATATTATTTGACATGGCATTTTTTTTCCATGTCAAATTGTTTACATTCCCAAAGTATTCCTAGAATTCAAAAATTTGTAGTCTAACATAGCCGGGAACATAGCCCCCTAAAACAACTAATGTCATGAGAGCTATAGTTATATATTAAGCATCGATTTCAAGTTCCATGGTAAAAATTCAATAGTGTGCATTTAAGTTTTGAAATGTTATCGATTTTTCACTATTTTTTACTATTTGTCACCATATCCTCATCAATTGTTATCCACATGAATTATTACCTCCAAATAGTTTTTGAGAATATTTGATATGATATGCAAATAAAAATGGCATATATTCTCAATGATAAGAATGGGTGTATATTCATACCAAAGCATGGAGACATTCAATTACTTTGTTTGTTTGTTTGCCTTTGTTTGTTTGTTACAATGAGATCTCTAGAATTGTGCATCCCTTGTTTACCTTTGTGGTACTATTAGAAAACTTTTTGTAAGGATATATGGATAGGCTTTCAATTATGTGGCATTGAGATCTACAATGTGAAAGTTATTGAATTTCAAGTTTGTTTGAATTAGAAAATAAAAAATTGAATTAACTTTTGTTTTGGTTGTAGCAACAACACAAGGCACACTAGCAAGAATGAAATAATAGTGTACCCCTTTGGAAAATTGTATTAAAAGTTTTACAATTAATGAATAAATAATATGTGTACTTCTTTTAAAATTAACTTTGAAAGAACAAAGCTACCTTTTTTGGCAATATAGAAATTTTGGAAGAAGTATATGTGATTATTTATGAATTTTATTATTTTTCTTTGAAATTTTCATATATATAGACGATAAATATTTTTTAAGGCCCGCTTGTTTTTATAACTTTTAACTACATGATTAAAAAGTTATTGCATGATATGTTGTTTCTTTTTCAACTCATGCAATCTAGGCAAATCTTTAAAAAATCATTTTCTTTAGAAACACAAATTTTGAAATTGATTTTCTTGATTTATATCTATTAGAAAACTTTGAATTCATTCCATTTTGATCAATGAATCAAAAGTTATGAAGAGTTTTTGTTTGTAGGTAGTTATAGATTCTATACACTAAAATAAACTTTGAAGTCCATTATTTAACTCAATTGTAAATATTCTTAAAAATTAACAAAAAGATTAGGTGCACAGTTTTTATTACAACATTACCACTATTGGAATTGACATTTTTTCAATTTCAAAAATAAATTCCTAACAATTTAGTATTTTGAATCATACTCTATTTCTTTTTGCTTAATTTTTTTTTCCTTTATGACATAGAATTCAAAATGATTTGAAATTTTCCAAGCTTGTAGCCAACTTAGCATGGGGAATGATTCCAAAGAAGTACCAACAATATAGATATTTTTCATACAAAATGTGAGATTGTGAAGTGCAATTGTGGGCCAAAAATAAAATTTTGGTCAATTCAAACACTAATATCTTGCAATCCACACAATAAAAAATAATGAAATTTTTCTCACATTCTTTCAAACTAGTATTCTACAAAATCCTATGGTTAAATGTGTCAAAAATGTCATTTTTCTAGTGTTTGATATGTGTTTCGGGAATGGCAATTTGGAAATGTTTTAAGTCAAAACATAGTCAAAGAATTGTAGAGTTTAAAGTTGAAGGTTTACTTATTTGAGTTAGTTTGTCACGATTTACCCAAACTTTGCGACATAAGGTAAACATGCCTTTGATAAAGTAGAATGAGTGGTTTGAGTTGTTGCAATTTGCAAGAAAATTCAAATTTTTTTCCACACAAAGACAAATGTGAAGAATGATCATAGCAATTGAAAATTTTCATTTTTTTTGACAAAGTATGGATTTTTTATTAATTTTTGAAGTCTGCCACCCAACTAGCCCAAAAAAGTTTGTAGACTACTCCAAATCAGTGTAAAGTGTTTTTGATAATGGTCATCTTATCACCTAGAGTAGTCACAACATTTTCTAGCATGGCTACATGATTTTCTATCATTGCCATGACGTGAAAGAATAAAGAAATAATTTTTTATGACCAATTTACACTAGAAAGGTGTAGGTGTCCTATGATAGTCACTAATAACTCCGTGGCCTTTTTTGAAGGTAGTAAATATGGTCACAAATCTACCTAATGTAGTCCTAATCCCAAGTTTTAGAAAAAGTCTATCATAGATAGATTGAAAACTATAATGAGTAGTTAACTAGGAGCTTGTTATAGGTGGTTGGACCATCATAGGCAAGTTTACCTTATGTGAATGGAGTAGTTTTTTGTTTTTGTTTTTAGTTATGTAGCCTTCCTTCCAAGAAGATTTTAAGTTGTTTGGCTCCTTCATTTGAGGATCTTTTATTGAAAGACGCAAATTTTTTAGTATGAAATTTAAGCATGCAATTTTTGTACGCATTGACTTTGCATGATGGATGAAATGAGGTTTTGGAAGCATTGTGGCAGTGGTGTGTAGGGCGATGATTACAATCTAGCATTTTTTACCATGTTTACCTTCATTTTTTTCTACAGGGCTTGAAGATGCCCATTGTTTTTAGGAAATTGGGCATTTAATTGCCTAAGAATAAAATCTTGGGTTGGATTGTTATATTTTGACCTTTACAATGAATTTCCATTTCATTTGTGTCAAAAAACAAAAACAGAAAATCCATTGTGATATAGATATTGAGTCTTTTGTGTACATTGTTTGAAGCATGAGGGTTGCTATTATGCGAGCCTAGGAGTGCGAGCCTATGAGCTTAAAAGACTATACACCTATGGTATATTAAGTGTCTTTATTAAAAAAAACTTCTATTATTATAGTATATTTATATTATAAATACTTACATTGTAAGTGTTCTTATTATAAACACCTTCAATGTGTATAATCTATATACTTATATACATACTCAAGGCTCGCATGCTCACATTTTCATGCTCACATATCACCACCATTGGACTTTGATTGATTATTTTACTTATCCTCACAAGTTCATATCTAGGCAGTGTGCATCCCATTTTGTTGATTCCATCAGACCCACAAGTCACCAATTACAGTCTACCACAGATTAATTTAGTTAAAGCAAAATTCCTTAGGGGTGTTTCACACTATGGCTGTCCAAGCCGAGAGGCCATGATTTTCTCTGATTGGTGAAAATCATAGTTTCTCAAATCTGATTGGTGGAATCGATGGCCTCTCGACTTGGATGGCCATAGTGTGAAAGGCACCTTAATATATTGGTGAGATCCCAATCATGCCCCAAATTGTGAAATCAAGCTACATAAAGGTCTACAGTCTGCCTGGGAAGAGTACAGTATGGAATTATGTTTCAAAGACACTACAATAATTATGAATGAAGATTTTCGAAGCATTCTCACCAAATTCAAGGTGAGAAGCTCCTTCTAGAAAGCAATTAGAACTTGACCAAAACTTTTCCAAATTCAACTTAATTTGATGTATATTAACCCTTAAATGACAAGATCCATTGCCATGTGATCAAACATCATGTCCAAGGTGAATTTAGCATATTAGGTGGCCTTCAAATATTGATCTTATAATTTTATTATTTCGAACTATGGAGAATGTAATATTAGGAGAAATTTCAATTGATTTTGTAAACAATTGTAATTATTATCATTTTTGTTGCAAAAACTAGAAATAAATAAGTAAAACTAGAAGAAATGATCCAAATTATTAAAAAATTTCTCAAGAATTACAAGTAGCAATGAATATTAGGCTACAAAATTTTCAATTGATTATTCTATTTTTAAAACCCCAAACAACCACAACAAAGACCTTGAAGTAATATTTGCCTATTAAACCATATTTAATACTTTATTGAATAGAGATATAAAAATTTGATGTTTTTTAATAATAGAAAATTGAACTTCCTATTCACTAAAATTTTTAAAACTTTTTTGATGAAAACTACAAATTATTGTTATTTTTGAAAGTTAAGGATAAAAAATAATTATATCAACTAGAATATATATTAGAATATTCTAAGTTTTTTACCATTAATAAAGATAACAATGAAAAACTTAATTTTGTAATTTAAGTTGAAAATTCATTTTAAAAGAAAAAAATATGAATGAAAAACACAACAAAATGTGTTTTTTGGATTTTAACACATAGAGCTTGCAATTGCAATAACTTTTTCAATTTTTCAATTTTTTCAAAATTTCAAGTTGAAATTGAAAGAAAACTTGTCAAGCTTCATTTTCTTAGTCAAAGTCAAATTCCAAAAATGGTTATATTTAAAGTTAAAATCAAGGTTGACCAAGGCGCATCCACTTTTTGGATGCGTATGCGCTTAAGGGTTAACTTAGCCAGTACAGCTACTTGCACACAGATGTTCATTCATCGCCACGGTGACACTTGCACACTTGTTCTGGCTGGAAAGAAATAATAAGCTGCCTCAACATATCAAAAATATATGTTTACAAGGTGCAATGTGGGAAGAAGTATGATGATAGTAATAGAAGCATGAATATCAGTTGTGACAATTTATATATTCAAGACAGAAACCACAATGCATCTGCAAATTTTGCAAATGGGAACAATATGAGTCTCACCAAGAAGCAGAGAGCTCTCCCTCAAATGACAATGACAATGACATGTGTATCAGTGAACTGGTTCTTCAGTTTATTAATAACACAGGACTTGATCAAAGTCCTCGCCTACAAACTATCCAGCTTCTACTTAACATTTACATAACCAAGTTTCAATTATAGTGGAAAACAAATCTGTAACTAATCAAGTAACTAAGATTTTAGTTGTTCAAGATCTACTGTATATGCTACCTTGTGGTCCAGAGCTAAGTTAGAATCTGATTGGAATTCCAAGAAAATCATCAACATGAAGTTTGATCAAGATCTATGAGATCTATTTAATTGAAGTTATAAGTGATTGTGCAACAACACTGTGTATATCTAAAACCTTATTGTAGGTGAGAGCCGCTGCCAACATCCCATCCCAACAGCAATTGTCACAAAAGTACCATGAATAGCAAACACCTGCATGTACATCAAACCCAAACAAATGTTTTTTGAAAGAATACTTACAACTTAACAATCCAAGTTGTGAGCATTTGCTCAAACTTGTCAGCACCACAGTTTCTTTTTCGAAACCAGCACCACAGTTTGGAGACCCTGATATGAGGTCGCTTAGAGCATCCCCACGGCAACATGCCCAAAGGAGGCGCATACTGGCTATTTGGCCGGGGCAGGCTGCTGGCACTTTCCCACGGCACGCACATTCAGATGTGTGAAGTGGTCGGGTGCAGCCAAATTTGGTGAGTAGACGGCCAAATAGAGAGCGAAATGCCTGGCATGCTATGTGCTATGGCACTACTTTCTAGGTATGGTGCTCGTCCTCTGCCGCAATATTTCAGACATAGTGCATTACGTGGCTTCTTGTGTTTCCTTGGAGGTGCACCTGTCCCCTTCATCGCATGTCTTTGAGCGAGTTGCAGTGGGGCACCCTGCCACCACACACCCTGGCCACATTGCAGCAGCCCGCCATGCAGACCCTTTGCGGGCCTCTTGCCCAGTCAAGCCGTGCTCTTACTGTAATGACACCAGAATCAACCCTGCAATTAACTTAATTAACTTAATGACCTCATTGTAGCCTGTGAATTGAACCACAGTCTTGAGAGCTGAGAGCTTTTGCAGGTGGAGGGTAGGCTGTGCTTACAAGCCATACTGAGAAACACTTGCTTGGAGTAAGTTAGCCTGGGCTGAGCAAGCTCTCCAGCTCTGAAAGACTATGTTGCATCCTCAATGGTCAGACAACTTGCCTGAACATTCAGAATCCAATCTTGCATGACATTTTGTTTTTTGTTTTTTTGACACAAATGCTCTCGTACAACATTAGAAGAACAGCTTCTTGTGGTCAGATATGAACCTAAGTTCCAATCCAGTGGACATCAAAAGTCAAATTATATGATTTGTACAGTACATCCATCAAGATTTAGAGTTTGCCTTGAAGCAAGGTACCCATTGTCACAGAGAATGTTCATTATTTTGTCATGAGGCAATACTGTAAAAGTCTGGAGGTGGTTTGTAGAATTGCACGTACAAGAACCTAGCAACACTCAGCCCTCTCTAATGGTTGACATTACCTCACATGTGTGATAATGGAGCTTCCAAATGCTTGTTCAAAACCAGACTTGTGATAGTTGGCCAATCACAAGTCTACTGCAACCAACACAATATATAGGGCAAATTCTGAGGATAATTTTATGTGGATTGAATGTGTAATTGCAAAGTGGGCCTTCAGGGAGTGTTGTACTATGCAAGAGTGTGGAGTGTTGACCAAATGAATGTGGAAATTCTTCTAAATAATGAGATCTAATCCAATATTGTATTACTTCAAGGAGGTAAAGAATTAGATCTGCACAAATTCAGTCATGGATTGAACTTCTTGCACATTGTTACACTAACCTGTGATGTGTACACAGACACATGTTCACGAGGTGGTTGTCCCCATGATTCAAGTCATGTGAGTCCAGGTGTTCAAAGGATTTTCAACACTATCAGACAAGTAGATGGCTGGTAATTGATATCAACATATATTCTGGGTCAGCCTCATACACTCATCAAAACTAAGGAGGTGTTCCAGTCTGTAAGAATAATTGGTTTGGTTCATGATTTAAGACTGGACAAGTTTCAACTGACTCCTGATTTGTGAGGGCCAACTGAAGGTGGTGTGCGTGGGACTGGCGGAGTCTTTCTCGTGCAGACTTTGATCCATTTCAAGACCATACAACCAGAGTGCCCCATATTGTGTGCACCTTCTTTGCAAACCATCCAGCTCTCGTATTTACTACTGTTACATTGATAAACTGTGGTGGAAATCCCAGAGAACAAGGCAAATAAAATGATTGATGGCTTTATATGAGAGGAGAATGACTCACAATGGATAACATGCTATTGCCCAATTTAACTGTTGCTTAACCGAGGTACATAATGTAGAGAATCGATTGGCACTTGTCCCTCCTGGATCAGGGAGAAGTTTCAAAGCTAACTGTATTAGGTGAAGCTATGAGAACAGGATGGGTCCAAATGAAAAATCCACATTTATATTGAAAAAAAAATTTATTCTTGAGGGAAAAAAAATCCCTATTTTTTGTCATTCTTCCTCATCCTTGCTTCTGCACACATTAAGCTCAATTTCCCAACAAATATCCCATTTCCTACAGCAAGGTTGAAATGCTTAAGTTATCTATTATAGGTATCTCTACCTTAGTCACTCCTTTTGAAATCGGCTTGATGGACTCCATGATTTGACTTCCTGGAGACTGCCATCATGGCTACTAGACAGTTAGGGAAATTCTGTTGTTTGGTAGAACTGTGGCCTTGTGCCATGTTGTTTGCTTTAGATTCTTTTTGCTCGTCTCTTTGTTCATGTGTCCAGCTCCCATTTGGGTTGCTTAGCTTGGTGTTGTTTTCATTTTGTTCTTCTGCAAAGGAGTTCCAATTGTTTCAACAAAAACCAGTTCAAACCCAATCAATGCTCAATTGTGCATGTAGGTGCAGTTACCTTATCAATTCGAAAATTCTATGAAAAAATTCTCACAACACCTTGAAAATTACATATGAGTGCAGTTGTGAACAGGATTCATCGCACTACATATGTCATAGTCATAGCATAGTGAGGGGTGCACAGATGTCAGTTCCTGCCACTTCTTGGTACATTGTGAGGGGTGCACAACTAGACCTGGATGAGGAGTAGAAATTCACAACCGGAAATCCACAATCCAAATTTCAAATGATTTTGCATCAATTGAGATGCACAAGTTTTCTTGTTACTGTAACTCAAGGCAGGTGGCATTGAAACTTGTGTCCAGTGGACCATGACAGTTGGCAAGGTCACTGACTAAGAACACGCCCATGGTTGGCGCCGAATTGAGGCGTAGAATAGGTTGTTGGCTCTGTCCTTGTAGACAGACTCCATGGCATTGACTTGGTGGTTTTCGATCTCTAAGGGAGAGACACCCAATGGCCTCCCTGTACCCAATGTCGTCCTTTTTTACAGCACACAATCATTTCAGGCTATAAATGTAGGTAGGCAGTACATGGCTTATTTCTTTTGACCTAAAACAATAAGCAATCTACAGTCCCGCTACATTTTTGTTCTAGAATGAATGACTAACTTAGAAACGGACAACATTGGGTACAAGGACGCCATTGGGTGCCTCTCCCTTAATTCCAAATCTTATCTATAACTCTGCACATATAAACATTCACTTGGAGGGCCGCTTAGGCTGACCTTGTTTGGTGAAGGGATGGAGGTTGCCTAGACCTAGGTGGACCCTTGGCTAGCTAAAGAAGGCTACCTAGGCAAACTTTGTTGAGTTTATTATTTATTTTATTTTAATAATTTTGTTTAATTTCCCTCTATTTAGTCTTTTAGTATTTTCTAGCAATAAAACTAATATTATTATTTACCTGAGACAGAGCTTCACGATCACACCGTTCTTATTTGGCAAGCTCTTTGATGTGCCTAGCCTGTGTGGTAACTTGGTGGTTTGTCCCACTGCAAAACAGTGAATACTACACTCCAAAGAGGAAACAAGCACTCTAACCAAGAAATTCAATTAATTTTGCTTTTAAATTTAACCAAGAAATTCAATTTATTTTGCTTTTAAATTTAACCAAAATCAATTTGATTTTTCATTTTTTAAAAATTGCTTCACATCTCATTTGTTTCCTAATGAAATGAAAAGGACTACCTCACATTGTCTTACAAGTCTTGTCATCTTAGATTGAATTGTCAATGGAGAAGAAAAGCTCCCTATATCCACATGGGGTGGAAGGAGGTCCTCCAATCCAATTGGGGTATCGAAGAGCATAAACTAGTGGAAGCTCCCACTAGTTTGTGCTCTTACACATCCCACATAGATTGGAGGACCTTCTTCTAACCTATATATATGGACATACTAGGGAGGTTTGCGTTCCTAAAGGAGGAAAGAAATACCCATATCCACAATGAGTCCACATGGGTTGAAAGGAAGTCCTCCCCCTTATGTAAATATAGGGAGCTTCACTTTCCTCATGAAAATACAATTCTTGGTGAATGTTCACATCTATACCTTAAGATAGGATATTTGTTTTGTTTTGTTTTGTTTTGTTTTGTTTGTTTGGGTGATTATAAGAAAGGCCTCTCGTTCTTTGTCTCGTTTTGAATAGTACTCATAATTTTTTCAGGAGTACTATAAAATTAGAAAAACAATTTTTAAGAAATGTGAAAAATATGTTTAATGTATAAACCTTAAAGAAGAAGGTACCTTAGGATGGAAAAATTTAGGAAAATCCTCTAATTAGGAGAAAGTCTAGAAAAGTGCAAAATCTCATGAAAATGAGTATTTTTACATTTTCATTTGTAAAAATAGGATTTTTTTTTTTTAAAACTAAAAATTGGAAATTTGGTAAGGGTTGATGGTGATGAAATCTCACCAAAAGAATGATTTTGAAACCATTTTCAATGTTCAAAATTGCATGCACAACAAGTCTCTATTTGCATCAATGTAGAGGATATAAAATATTGTTTTTTAAAATTCTTTTTGGTGAAAATTTGACTCTCTAATGTGGGAGTAGACCACATAAATTTCAAGTCTACATCAATTTTGGTTACTCAATAATACTAAAAAAATCCTAAACCACAAAGTGTGACAAATTAGCTAAATCAAAATTTAATTAGAAAATTTTTTTTGAAATTTTTTGAATCTCATTACTATCAAGTTGGCCATCTTCAATAAAAATTTCAAGTAAATTGGCTTAATGCCCCCAAAGTTATAACCAATGGCATGAAAGTCACGTCCATTGTGACGCCAAATAGTACAGCCCTTTCTTGCAATCATTCGTTTCTTTGTTTGTTACATTGAGGTCTCCCAAACCATGTGTCCTTTGGTTGCTTATTTGATACCATCAAAAAGACCTTGTCGAGAAGGGATGCACAAGCTTTATTTTGTGGTGTTCAAACCTATAATCGAGCATGTAATGGGAAAGTTATGAATTCTTGAGTTGTTTTTGGTTCTTAAAAATTAGAAAATTACTCTCATTTTTGTTTTCCCTATAGCAATGGAAGAAGGCACATTAATTCATTTTTATAATACAAATTAAGTTTCTTTAACCCCTAAAAACCCAAGGCCTTTTGAATATAAAGATGTCATTACTTTTGAAGTAGTATAGATCTAAATGTCACTAAGGTATCAAATCTCAATTATACAATCTTGTAGTATATATGTTGTAGATGATGTGAAACAAATTTGGAGTCATTTGGCATCATAGATTGTAAGATTATAATATTTTAGTGTTGAAAAAATATGCTAAAGTTTTCCTAGAAATATATTTAGAGGTTGAATTTGATTTCTAAACCTACTCAAATGCCCGCTCAAATGAAAAGATTTTAAACCATGAAGTTCTTCAAAACCAACTTGCAAACACATTGGTGAAAGAACACATCATTCAAGTGAATCATCGTGTTTGTAAAATGGCTCTAAAATGTAAAAAAATAGTTACAAAAGCACATCTATAGCTACACCACCTTCTACTAAATTGCTTTTTAGTCCCTTATAATTTCTTGGATTGATATGAAGTTTTAACAACCCTAACTAGACTAGCATGTACAACTTTTACAAAAAGAACTCTTGAAACAAACATTATTTGAAGAAGTAACAAGCTACCAAAGTTAATTATAATTAAAAAAATTCTGGATTTTGAACTTTGAATTACTCCCAAACATTCATAACAACTTGTATTGACATGAACATTTTACAACAATAACTAGATTTCAAAATGAAGATAATCCAACAAATCTTGGGGATTAGTACCTTGAAATTGGGGTAAGAAAGACAATTAACCATCTAAGGGTTAGAATCAAATTTGGAGGAAGTGAAACATCTTGAGATATTTTTTAGTGAATTTTCCTTGAAAGACATGTGGAATAGGCATCTAATCCACATTGTTTTATATTTTCTGGAACTTTACAGAATTGGTTACAAAATTTTGAAGTTGAAAAAAAATGGTCATTTGTAGTTATGGAAAGCAACCACGTCCTGAAATGTGCAGATTTGGTATATTGAAGAAAGTAAAATGTACCTTTGAGTCCTATTTAGTTTTAATGCCTTGTCGGAGTTTGAGCCTCCTACCTTAACCCATTTTGAAGTGACGTGGGTGATTCAATGATATGAATACATGTATCCAAGCCTTTTGTAGTTTGCAATTGTTTTGCCACTCGGTGGTAGTTTGTGCTAAGGTAACTTCACTTAAAATCACACAAATAAGCAATTCAATATAGTTACCATTATTATATTGAAATTTTTTTCACTACAAGAGAAAGGGTTGTTTTAAGTATAGTCCTCGAGATAAGATTTTAAGTAATGATCCTTTTAGGAGATTTTAAGTAAGAAACACATGTCTTTCTAGTAAAATTTTACTAGAAAGACACGTATTTCTTACTTAAAATCTTCAAAAAGGGTCATTACCTCAAAATCTTATCTCCAGGACCATACTTAAAACAACCCTTTCTCTTGTAGTGTTTATGGGGTCCTTGAAAGGGGATTCTAAATTCCTTTTAAATGCATTTTCTAAGACATTGTAAATGAACTACAAATTTTCAAAGTGTTGAAAATAGGTGTCCCTAAAATCAATCATAGACTCTCATCAACAGTGGTAGTACATTTTAGGCAAGAATCTCTAGCGTGCAATTTTAGGTGTAGTTACCGTATAGTAGAACCTCTCTTATCCAATTGGCTAGTTTAGGACCAATTTGACAAATTGACTTACAAGCCGGTTTGTTGGCTTATAGAGGGTTCAATGTAAGGTAAATCTACCTATGACAAGCAAAATGAGTGGTCTTACTTGTTGCAATTTGGAAGAAAATTCAATTTTTTCTATAGAAAGACAAATGTAAGGAATGATGAGATTATGGATATTTACATTTTGACAAAGTATGAATTTTTTATGAATTTTTGAAAAGTGATGTCCAATTGGCCTAAAAGAGTATAGACTACCTCAAATTAGCAAAAAGTGTTTCCATAATGGTCATCTTATCATTTAAAGTAGTCACAACATTTTTTAACATGGCTACATGATTTCCTAAACTTTGACATGACATGAAAGAATAAAGAAATAATTTTTTAAGACAAGTTTATACTAGAAAGGTGAAAGTGTCCTATAACAATCACTAATAACTCCATGACCATCTTCCAAGGTAGTGAATATGGTCACAAATCATCCTAATGTAGTCCTAAACTCTTAATTTCAATTTTTAGAAAAATTTGTGATAGGTAGATAGAAAACTTTTATGAGTAATTAATTTGGAGTTTATTATGGGTGGTTGATTTTTTATAGGCAGGTTTACCTTAAGTTTAGCCATAACCTTTGTAGTCAAAGACCGATTTAACAACATTGGCTTGCAATGGTTTGTTGGCTTATAGAAGGCTGATTTGGAGATGTTCTATTTTAGCTATAACATCACTATTAATATCTATACATTTGGCAAACATGGAACCAATCAAGACTCATTTTATTTTGAATGTAAGAAGGAATTCCATCAAGAGTATTATTAAACATTGAAATTTATGTAAACTTGCATGCATACATTAAATCATTATAGGAAATTTGGTCCCTATAGAGGGCCATTCTAATTTTAGAAGATGTGTAATTTTAATAGAACAAAAAATTATTTTTTAATTAAAAATTATTTACTTATTAATTAATATAATTCAATGATAAAAAAAAGTTTAATCAAAATTCCAATGAGGCACAATGGTTGGTCAACATTCACTTGCGAGATACTTTGTGAGCCAATTGAGGCAGTATTGAGGCAGTGACTGCCTCTTTTGAGCTCATTGTCTTTGTGACAAATTGTGTCACAATGAGCTCAAAAACTATAAAAATTTAAAAATTGATGCACCCCCCAATCGGATTTAAACATTAAATTAAATTTTTTTTAACCCCCCTCCCCACCCAATCTGACATAAGTATTAAATTTAAAATTTTAAAATTGTTTAAACTTGTGAATCCCTCCTTCCCCCCACCCTCTTATAATTCTGAGAGGGTAGATTGGGAGACAAAGAATATGGGATAAATGACATTCAGTATCAGTACCCATATATTGTATTCGTACCCGTATTCAGTACCCATAGTCTGTACCATAGTTTGTACCCGTATTCAGTACCCATATGCTATATCCATATACTGTACCGTATGTTGTACCATGTCAATATCCAACGGTTGTTGATTTTTCTTGGAGGGGGGGTGGGATTTTTTAAAATTCAAATCCAATGGCTGCTGATTTTTCTGATGAGGGAGGGGGTAGGAAAATTAATAAAAAATTGTGACAGCCACTTTTTGTCACATTGTGAGCCAATTTGGATTTATATTTTGAAAGATTTGTGCACCTTTATACAAGAAAGCGACCCTCCCATAGTCTAAAATTAATTAGGTTGTATATTTGTTTTCTTTGACTATTTGTTTTGTTTATTTCTTTGTTATGAGAGTGGAGATGAAAAATCCTTCATACAAGTAGGATGATAGGAAGAAGAACAAACAATATAGGATACAAAAATTAGGATGGGTAGGAGTTCAAGTGGTCATATTTAACCCCTAAACTCCTAAACATCATTGTTTGGGATTATAGATTTTTTGGGCAGCTCACTACGGATGGAGTTTGTTTGTTTTTTCTTTGAAATTTTGATACAATGTGTGTCCAAGGAGTAGCTTTAAGGCCCAACAATTTTCATAACTTTTGACTTTTTGAATAAAAAGTTATGGCATGATATGTCACTTTGTTTGCTCGGCGGGCAGCCCGGGCAGCTGAAAAAACATTTTCAAAAAAACTTTTTTTTGAAAAGTTAAATTTCAAATTGGTTCTTTAGGTTTATACAGACGTGTGAAGCTTTGAATCAATCCATTCAGATCAATGAGTCAAAAGTTATGAAGATTTTAAGTTTGGGGTAGTTTGCGGCCAGTTACAGAATCTCCACAGTACAAAAAAAGTTCGAAATTCTTCATTTAATTCAATTTTTCATATTTTTGGAAAAAAATAAAAACAAAAGGTGTAGATTGTTTATTTCAACATTTTAACCATTGGGATTGAAAATTTTCAATTCCATGAATAAAATGTTCACAATTTAGTATTTTGGCTCATTTTTTACTTTTTTCTACTTACTTATTTTTTCCTATATGTTGTACAATTCCAAATGGTTTGAAATTTTTTGAGAATGTAGCCAACTTGCATTGAAGTATGAATTCAAAGAGTAACCACCATTTTGAATTTTTTTTCACACAAATGTGACCTTGTGAAGTGCAGCTGCCCAGATTTTCGCAGGGATAAAAAAACAGTTTTTGTCAATTCAAATGCTTATATCTTGCAATCTACATGGTGGAAATTTCTGAAATTTTTTCCACATGTTTACAAACCACCTTACTACAAGATCCTACGGTTATATGAGTCAAAAATGTGTTTTAAAAAAAATTGCTCTTGTATTAGAAATGACAGTTTTGGAACATTTTTTTTGGTGAAAATGCTATGAGGGGTTTAGGGGTTAAATCATGATTGGAGATTGTATTAAATTAAAAAATTTAGACCTCATTTAAGCATAGAAGAATAATTTTCTTAAAACTTTGAATTATAAAAAGGTGGAAAATCAAATCAAGTTTTATCTCCAAAAATCTGCTACCCATATGAAATATAATAAATATAATAAATAAGATCTCAACATCTCATAGTTTAGTCAAAAGTAGGAATTATGTTTTAAGTAAAATTTTAGACCTCATTTAGGCCTAGTCAAGTAACTTTCTTTTACTTTGAGCTAAAAGAAGTTGGTAAATCAAGCTAACTTTTATCACAATTTTTTTTTTAGATTTTTAGCCTCCAATCAAAAGTTATGGACAAATTATTTTAGAGAGGGGTTGGAAGGGATATTTTATTTGATATTTTCAAACATTATCTTTAAGTTTTGTCTATAACTTTTGATTGGAATTGAAGGTGATAATTATAAGAGTGTTTTTGAAGATGAAAGCTATCTTGATTTACCAACTATTCTATATGGATGAATTTTATTAATGAGAATTTTGGAGAGGAAAGGGTGGCCCTTATAAAGACTTTTGAATGTTGTGAAGGAAAAACAATAAGAAAAATAAGGTAAAACAACCCATTATGGTTAGATAATCCATAGTGGTCACTTAGGGAATCACCCTATCATATATTTTTTTAGTATGTGAAATTTGGGCCACAATCGATGTCTTACTTGATAGTAATGGAGTGACGAGTGACTTCACTAGGAACTTCCTACTTGTCAATGTGAAGTGAATTGACTTTTTAGGCCTTCCATGTTAAAAATATTGTGATTGCTTTAGGTAGGACGGAAGATGAGCATTATTGATTCAAATTTTGTTGGTTTTGAAGTAACTTAACCCCTTAGTGCATAGGGAGCCATTTCGTGGCTTTTGGATGACTTTAGAGGGTCATAAGAAGACGTGAACATTAGTTTTTTCATCCACCTTTTTTTAATGACCTTTTATGTTGACTTACAAAGAGTATCCAAGTGAGTTCTTAGTCTAATTGATGTTCTTTTCCATGTAGTTGAGAAGTAATTAAGAAAAATGGATGGCAAAATTTGCCATTTTAGTGTATTTTGAGAAATTGAGTAAATCTAAAAAATTTCCTTAAATAAAACATTTTTAAAATTTGAGCCCAACTAATGAAATGAAGGCCCTCTACTCTAGTTTCTTCTCTAAATGGAATTTTGTAAAAATTCATAAAATTGAATATTTTATTGCATTTTGAACTTTGGCTATATTTTCAATGTCTATTTCATTCTAATTATAGAAGTACACGGAAGTTGAATTTAACTATGATGTTTATCACTCTAATTTACACACACTCTAAAATTTTCAAATTTTTTGAGAGAATTTTCTAATTGATATGATTTTTTCTTCACTTTCTCTTCAAAAATTCTCAGAAAAATCAATTTTCCTCAAAAAAATCTATTTTTTTTGTGAAGTAGAGACAACATGTACTTCTATCTTTGAAAAATAAAAATAAAAATTTTCATACATATTTATTTCCAAAATGGTAACAAACTGAGTGACAAGCAAGGAGGCTTCAAACTAGTGATCATAGGTCCATTTGAATCGGATTGCCATGTTGTGAGGACATTTTTCAGCCCTTTGAGCTTAGAGCATCCCCATGCTTGCACGCCAAAGGGCTGAAAATTGATTATGTAGCGTGTTTGCCCTGTGAAACTGCCCCATGCCAGGCACTCCAAACAAAAAATTTAGCCATCAAACACTTCAAAGTAACAATGGCATTGAACTTTTGTGTGTCTTCCCTGTGGCTCACTATACCTTGATTTGCTCAATTCTGGCACACTCTCAGGGAATGTTCAGCCATTCGGAGCTCGGAGGCCCAACACTTGACTTGACATCATTCACTTGGCTTCATAAAAGTAGTTCTTTGGCTTGGGAGACATGTTTAGTGAGTGAATTAAGAGTGTAGGCATGGGGCATGAAGCACCTTCATTAGCCATCAGCCCATGTCAAATCCCATTTAGCGCCCGTACTTGAGGGGTCTGGCATGGGGATGCTCTTAGTCTACACACTCTTTTGGGCCATGATGCAGTGGACACTTTAAAAATTCATAACAAATTCTTGCTTTGTCAGAAAATTATAATTTCAATTGCACTTGCTCTTTCTCACACTTGTCTTTAGGTGCAGAAAAAATTGGAAGCTATATTTTTCTTCTGGGACTCCTGCTGGGTCAGATATGCCCTTCAGGAGCGAGGACCTCAGGCTCATGCTCAGTCTAGAGACTTCTTTTCTATGCAGAGGATTAACTAAGCTAAGCAAGTCACGGAATTTTTGTCTGTAAGGGCCTGGCAACTCATCTTCGTCTTCCTTGATTGCCCATAATTTACATTACATGTGTCCACTGGTCGTACAAGTAAATCAAGATTTAATTATGGGTCAGATATTCAAGCTAAGCTTCTGACCTTGATTGAATTTTTTTTGAAACAGATGAAACAGTTGTACTTTACTTTATATTTCCTGCCATGAAATTTCATTTCATTTGTGCCAAAATAAATAGAGAAACAGATGAAACAAATTCCATAGCAAGAAGAAAAATACAAGTCCACCTGGTGGGAGACTCAATTGAATTTGATTCCTTGAATGACACAATGAGCTCAACAGTAATGTTACTAATGAGGTGAGAGTGGGGATGAGAGATGCAGCTAATTCATGTTAACCTGAGAGTGCCCCAGGTTAACATAAAAATATCGCCTCTCAATTTTGGCTGTTTGCTTGTTCTAATCTTGTAATGGTACGATCCAAGGACACATTCCTTTCCATGTACCTCCAGACATGTCTCTACTACTAATCAGTATGGTTTGTTAGTGTGGATCTTCTTTTAGGTAATAGTTTAATTGGAATGAGTACAGGCAAAATGAGTATGGGTGGAATGAGCATGGGTGAAATGAGAATGGGCTAAGCCCATCACTATGGTTCCCATCTACATTACAGAAAGGTGGTGTGGAAAAATTACCATAAACTTTCACCATGTATACAAGACATTTATATTTATAGTAAAAAAAACTACCTATATCATTTGACATTGAATCTTTGTTTGACTTTTATTTTTTGCACTTAACATTTTGAGAACTTGAATGTACATCGTCATCACACACTTTTTTTTCCTTTAACAAATGAAGCAAATTCATTGCCAAAGAATATCACACACTCTTATGTACAATGATGTCATGTACCAATTTTTCAGACAGACTGGGATTGATTCAGTATGATTGAGAGCTGCATGTGATTTAAGAAATCTGGCAATCCATGTTAGTTACAAGAAGCTTGCTGGAATGCTGGTACTGTCTGTACACACGTCAATCTGGTAGGCACTGATTCTTTGGGCGGCTTCGCAGCCTTCTTCGCGGGCCAGGAGAGGCCTTGCTGTGCTGCACTGGGTGTGCTGAGTTTTGTCCATGTCAGGTTTTGTTTGTTTTGTTTGTCATGTTGAGATTTTCCCAAACCGTGCGTCCAATGGTTGTGTATTTGGTACCATCGGAAAACTCTCGGTGAGGAGGGGTACATGGGCTTGGTTCCATGGTGTTCCAACCTACAATGTGAAAGTTATTGAATTTCAAATTTTTTTATCATTCTCAAAAATTAGAAAATTACTTTTATTTTAGATTTGACTGTGGCATTGGCATAGGGCACACTAATCACTATGAATTTTAAAAGCCTAAAGTTGGTTTGGACCCATATCAAATCTAATGTAGACTCTTCCAATTATTTTGATTATTCAAGACTACTTTCTTGCTCACTATTTTGGGACATGTGTCATGACCTTATTAGGCCCAACCTTGAAAAAGAGAAAAGGGGACAAAAAAAACATGCCTAGCTCTGGTGTGTAATAGTTGCATTCTTCAAGGTGAATGTAGGTCTGTGGTTGGAAATGGATGGCTCTACCTTAAAAGAGTCTCATAGAGACCAAAATGGATGAAAAAAATATTCTTTTCTAGCAACGTTTTCTAAGGCAAAAAAGTAGGTAGCTTCAAGCCTACAAATTTTTTGGGGGATAAATGTATTAAAATATGCGAGGTTGTAATCATGACTTAGTACATCAATACTCACTACAAAGTTTCAAAAACCTCATTTCATCCATTGGGTACATCCAACACATATAGAAAATACATAATAAAAATTGTAAACTCAAAATTCTCCACCTTCAACTTGAGCCTCCTAAAATGAAGGAGTCAAAGAAGTTATTTAACCCCTAAAGGACCATTGTCCCCTTGGGGGACCAAATGGATTTTAGGCAGGTTCCTATGACTTCAATTTTTGATGAAACCTTTTGAAACTTTCTCGCAAGATAGAAAAACTAATTATATTCATGGAAATGTAAGTTTTATTTCAATTGGTGACCGGGAGCAAAAGTTATACCACAAAAAGCCCAAATTTTCATTTGGTGGGCATAATTTTTTTTGGTAAAAAGTCAAAATTTAATTGTTTTAAATTTTTTTCTTCTGAAATAATGTATTTTTGCCTACATCTAAAGCTTTAATTCATTCTATTTGGACTTATAATGAGAAACTTATGGACAATCTTGTTTTTTGGGCAATCTAAACAATTTCTTGAAAAAATAACTTACATGTTTCATTTCTGAATGCAATTTTCACAATTTTTCACAAAAAATTGTTGGACAAGGTTATGTTTTCTTGCTAGAACAATCTTACCATTGGGATTATTGTATTTCAATTCCATCTTAGAGTTATTAACCATTTAGTTTTCCTTTCAATCTTGGACCTACATCTACTCAACAATTTTTTAAAGAATGAAAATCAAGTGTTTTTTGTGTGAATTTTTTTCCCTAGACTCTCAACTCAATTTCTTAACACAAAAAATTATAAATTCAAGGCTTGTAGTACAAATTCTTTCTACAAATGCTAGTCAAAGTCATTTGAAATTGCAGACCACAGTTCAAGAAAACTTGTATTTCCAACTTTGAATGTTCATATCTTCCAATCTATATGGTCAAACTTCATGAAATTTTTACCACATGTGAGTTATTCGTAAAGTATCCTAAACCAGAGTTTAAACCCATGAGTTTTGTGAAAAAGCTGGTTGAGTTAAAAAAGTTGAAATAAAAATGGGTATGAAACTTATTTTTTCCATCAAAATGGTGCCTAAAAAAGTTCGGTCCCCACTTTTGAAGTCATGGACATAAGTATCTTGCAAAAAAGTTTGACACTTCAACTATAGTTGCCTTTTCAACTTCAAAAAAGCCATGCCCAAAATGGGGGGGACTTTACAAATAACTCAATGATCTCAATCAAATTAAGTACAAGATCCTATACTTGAATTCTTAAAAAAAAAATTCGTTTTCTTGGGTGAATGCAATAGAAATGGTAGTTTTGAAAGGTTTCTAACAGAAAAAAGGCCTTGGTCCTTTAGGGGTTAACCTACTTGAAAGAAAGGCCACATAACCATTGGTCTAACAATAATTTTAAAAAAAGACTACTTTGCATGGGGATTCAAGGTCATTGCAAAAAATACTTGTACTATTTTCTATCACACATTGCATGCCAATTAGTTTTTTAGCCATAACTTTTTCATTTTTGCTCCAAATTACTCAGAATTTACAGACAAGGTACTCATAACTAATTAACTATTGTACACATTGTCTAATTATTTGAATTATTTGAATTTTTTTACTGTTTAATAATGTTTCCCAATATTATGTCACATTTGCCATTCTGGAGTTTTTTTTAACAATTTAGTAGGGGTTTTTTTCTGGCGATTTATTGCCAGCTTCCCGTTCTGGCTCACCAATGTTCGTGACTCCCTCTCAATATTGGCCTCTGGTGGGAGGCCATAGAGGGCTTTACTGTAGATGAATATTACCAAAAAAGAAACCCTGCAACTTAGTAGTACTACCCAAATAAATGAATTTGGAGTTGAAATTTAGAGGTGTTGGTCTTGCAATATACCTTTTGCTAGTGTTCAAAGGATTTTCAAAAATAGATAATTAAATGTTGTGTAGACTAGTTTACAAAGTAGGCTTCTTTCTACTTGCATTTTGAAACATGTAAAAATTATTTTGGTTTTTTTTTGGTGAATGACTATCTCTACAAAATCCTTCTAAATGGACATTTTTTATTTTATTTATTTTAAAATCATTCCTATTTTTAATTACTTAAAACATTAAAGTATCTATTTTCTTAAGATTTGGTACTTTTCTAGTTCTCTTAGTTAGGGATTTTCTTAACAAATTTTCTTTGGTAGTTGGGTGATTGCAAGAAACACTTGTCCTTTCTTTTGTCCCCTTGACCTCCAACAGGTACTTTTTTGCTCATAAGTTTTGCATCTTTTCTTCATTTGGCTTGAAATTTGGATTGAAGGTGCACACAAAAGTTTTAGATGTTGCGTGATTTTTTCAGAATTCTTAAAATTAGTTTACTATTTTTAAACTGGCCCCGATTGGGTGTCTACCTTGGCCATTTTGGAGGTTTTTAGTCCTATTTTTTACTCAAAAATCCAAATTTGAAGCCACAAATTGGACAAGTTGTAGGTATACTAATATTACAATGGGTGACCATGAGTTTTTATGAAAATAGTAATATGTCAATTGTGCACATGGGGTCAAAGTGACCTTCCTTTGCACAAAGGCCATGAAGAGGGAAAATTTTTCCTAAAAGAATTTTTTGTTGCAATGTAAGAAAAATTTTGTTTAGAAAAATAGATTTCTTTTAAAGAATTTTTTGAATTTTTTTGAATTACTAAAAATGAAAAGGTCCACAGACCCCTTTTCTGCTATTTTTTGCTCACAGTGGCCTGAGTAGTACTTTATAGCACTCTCTAGTATTGCATAGTACTACATAGGACTAAATCGACGGCCTAGATTTGTAGGTGCCCAAAATCAATGGCTGACATTGACAAGCGCAGTGTAGACGCGCGGTATTGGTAGGATCGCGCAGGATTGCCAATCCTACACCAAAAAACTGCGTTTTTGAGACAAAACGTGAAGTGTTTCTTGCAATGACCCAGTTACCTTCATCTTAAAGGCACAAACATTGGTTATATTTTAAAATTTTCTTAAAGATCATTTAAAAAATTTTAAAGTACTCCAAAAAAAATTATGATTACTATTCCAAAATTCAACAAATAATACATGTGTTTCTTGCAATCATCCTTCAAGTCAAATTGCCATATTTTGTACATAGCTAGAGCCAACCTTTTAGACCATATTCCAAGACAAGGTGTACAATACATGATTTTCTATACTTAATAATACTTTTGATGGAGTTTTCTTTTATATCAAAAGAAAAATGAGTCTTGATTGGTCCATTTTATATTTACTCAGATAGATATAAAAAATAAGGTACAAACCTCCAAAAAGCCACTAACCCAAAAGTGTCACCTATAGTCTGTGTACATTTCCAAAATCAATTATGTACCTAAGTATATTGAAGAAATGCTTTTACAATCACACTTTGTTCCTTCATGACTTTCATATACAACATTCAAATGTTGTGTACTTTTGTGCATTGGAACTTCCTTTTACTTGCCAAGAAGAAAATAAAAATTTCAATAGTTTGACAATAGTAATCATGGGTGATAGCAAAAAACACTTGTAATATTTTTTTGTCACATATTGTATGTTGATATGTTTTCTAGCCATAACTTTTGTATTTTTTCTCCAATTGACTCAAGATTTGTAGAGAAGGTAGTCATGACTATCATAAACCTTCTCTAACTTTTTATATAATTTTTAAAAATAATTTATTATCCAAAAATAGACCCCAATTGAATGTCATATTAGCTAATGAGGAGTTTTTTTTAGTACTATGTAGTACCCAAAATAATGAATTTTGAGCTGAAATTTAGATGAAATGGTCTTTTAGTAGACTTGTAGCTTTCCTCAGAAGAATTCTTTTTAAAATGGTATTTTTATGTCATGTGAAAGTCTACAAAGTGAGCTTCTTTTTGCTTGCATTTTGAAAGATATAAAGTATTATTTTAGTATTTTTTTTATGAATGACCATCTCTATAAAGTTGTTTCAAATTTTCACTTTCAATTTTGTGAATTTATTTAGTTTTTCTATTTTTTCCTAATTAAAACATCAAAGTATGTATTTTCTTGAGACTTAGCACTTTTCTAGTTCTCCTATTTAGAGAATTTTTCTATGAAATTCATTCCTTGTCTACCTTCATCTTAAAGGTGTATACATTAGTTATATTTTTTAAGTTAAAAAAAATTAACTTTTTAATTTTTAAGTACTTCTAAGAAAATCATAAAAACGCAACAAACAATACAGGTGTTTTTTGCAATCACCTCCATACATTGTAGCGATTAATGGCATTTTTGGGTTACCTACCTAAGTGAAGGTGATTGGATCTTTTGGGAACTGATTAAGACTTTTCTTTTGCCTCAATACTTTTCTCACTAGGCATATTTTCTACGTCTTAGTATACTTCCTATATTAAAAATACATCTCATAAAGGTGTACAATCAAAGCAAATTCTTGCATGGGTATTACCTTTGAGTTTACAAACCATGTAAATTAGTTACTCTAAAAGTAATTGTCCTCTTAAAGTCAAGTGACCCTATGATTAGCTTTGGAATGGATATGAAGTGGTCTTCAAATCAACTTTAGTAGATTGACAATAATTAAAGTAAATATTTTAAAAATATTTTATCTTTGTCTTTGGTTTCTCTACATCTTTTTTTACAAGTTGCAAGTACAAACAAATTTTAAGAGAGCTATAGTCGAGTCATTGCAAGAAACATTGGTCTTATTTCTTGTCTCATTGTGAGCCATTTCTTTTGTTGTTTACTACAACTTTTGAAGCACAAGTCTAGTGAACATGAAATTTTTATTAAAGATGTCTAACATTATGGTAATTAAATCCCTTATTTTTCAGAAATTTTAAAAAATCATTATATATTTAAATGTAATTTTTGTTGAGTTGTCACAAGGTATAGTTTACGATTTTCACTACGTTGTGAGTGCCCAAATTTAATGATTTGAAGGCAAAACTTTCATCGTCTATTTGCATAGGTGTGAAACCTATATCTTCTAAATGAAATCTAAAAACATGTTATTTTATTTCTTCCACATGAATGCAAATTTTTTCCAAAATATAATTAAGAGGCCATTTTCACAATTAGGTATCCATTTCACAGTCTCCTAGTAGATGGTTGAAAATGCCCGCACTATTTTAGAGCCCTCTCCTATACTTGAATTCAATTGAAGGTTCTTTATTCATTTTGAACTTGTTTATTGAACTTTTAGCTTGACAAAGACACAACTAGTCAACTGTCCCGGCCTATGTGAACTAACCCCCCCTTGCTCAGCCTCTCCGAAAATGCTGAAATTTTTTAATTTTTTGAGTATGATAAAATTTGCAAATTTTGAATTCATATTTGCAATCAAAGACCCCAAATTAGTAAGGGCAAGCGTTCAAGGTTAATTAATCAAGCATAAAGTAGGGATTTTCTTAGGTGCACCCTTGGAATGACTTGGATAAGAGGGGTGAGTGAAGGGGTCAATTCACCATGACCTATTCAAATTTACCTCTTGCATTTAAATTATGTGGATAAAAGGACGGTAGGGTGAACCAACCCCCTTGCTTGTCCTTGATTTTATCTCTTCAAGTCTTGGAAAAACATGACACTTTTTACTTGCCATGTATGATGAAATTGTATATTTTGATTTAAAATTTGGAATCATAAGTCTTGAATGAATTAAAAGAGGTGTAGAAGATGAAATAATCAAGTACAAAATAGGGTCATTTTTTTAACATTCTCAAGTATCAACTTTGTTAAACAACCTAATATTGAACTAGGAAATTCAACAATTAATTGGGCAATTTTAAAGAATTAGAGTAATAGGATATGATGCATAATTATTGAAAAGTCTTGCCTAATTCTATAACTTTGATTTGCAATTTTTGTCATGCATTCAATTCATGTTGTAATAAGGTGGGTACACCTAAAAGCACTACTTATTCATATTGTACTCAATAACTATAATTATGATGTTAGATTTTTATTTAGTCTTGTTGGTGAGTGAAAGTATGTTCCAACGCACCAAAGAACAAAGGATTTGGATAGCAGATGCAAAAGTTATTAATGGTCAAAGTCTGTTTTTGGAAGCACCATCTATAGTCTAAGTACATGACTAATTTTGGAGTTGTATGCACATTGTAGATGGCGCTTTTAGGTGAGGTGTCATTTTGGGTGTATCCACCTTAGTTTGTTTGAGCTATGCAAAAATCCTACTTAGACTTTCAACTTGAACTTCTAGGTCCTTTGAAAACCAAACCAAAAGGTCCAAATTGGTCACAATTTTGTTAGTAGTAATTTGAATAGGTAATACAATAGTGAAATATTCTTCATTGATTCTTGTTATATATATATATATGAATTACAATTTTAAAATTATGATGAAGTTGTAAATTGGTTGTTTTCAATTAGTGAATCCTTTTTCCTTTAGGACTTAGATAAGGTCAATCTGGGGGTCAATTTTCCATGGGTCCTTGCAAGAAACAGTGTCCAAAAAGTGTAGTGTTTTTATAGTATTATTTTTTGGTTTGAGAGGGCTTTAAAATTAAAAAAACAATTTTTAAGAAAAGAAAAAATAATTTTCAAGTATATACCTTTAAGAAAGAAGTACCCCTAGAGAAGAAAAGCACAAAAAACAATCTGTAAGTACAAGACCTAAAAACATGTAAAATCTCATGAAAATTGGTACTTTGACATTTTTATTTTTTTTAAATAGGAAAATAATTTTTTTTAAATTAAAAATTGGCCATTTGAAAAGAATTGATTTTGATGAGATTATGGGGAATTTCGTTAAAATGGCGGTATTCCACATGCCATTTTCACACCTTGACATCTAGGACAAGTATACATTGCTAATATCTAGGACACTTTTAGATTTCTGAAATCTATGACAAGCATAGATATTAGACCAAAAAATCTAAAAAATCTAGGATTGGTATAGATTTCAGAAATCTAGGAGAGTTGTAGATTTCCAAAATCTAGTACAGGTGTAGATCCTAGGATAGAAAAAACGGTTCAGACCGCGCAATCTAAATTACTCAAAAGTGCTAATTTAACGAAATGGCGCCATTTTAACGAAATTTCCCTTGATTTCACCAAAAGAATAATGTTAGAACCATCTTTAGTGTTCAAAAATTGTATGCAACAAGGTAAAATTTGTACTCATGTGGAAGATATAAAATAATGTACTTTTAGATTTCATTTGGAAATTATATGTTTTACACCTATGCATGAAATTTTTGTCTAAAAATCAAGGCATTTATAATGTAGTGAATTATATCTTAAACTACACCTTTCTTGTGACAACTCAACAAAAATGATTTTTAAATATAAAATGTTTTTTTTAAACTTTTGTAAAAATAAGGGATTTAATTATCTTTAAGTTACGTATGTTCAATTAAAATTTCATGTTCATTGGACTTAAATTAGACTTAAGCTCCAAAAATTATAGTGGACAAATGAAAGTGGACAACATGAAAGTAATCCACATTGTAACAGGAAATAGGACCCATGCTTCATGCAATGACCCCCATATTTTAATTTAACTTCTAGGAGCCCTAAACGAATAGGTCAGGTTGCACCGACCTAAGCATTGTTTTGTTTTTTCTCAGCTTTTCTTCTAACACTAGGCACTGACCATACATAACATTTAGTAGCATTGGTTGGCATTGCCATTAGAGAAATTTTGAGCTCTCTAGAGGGCCGTTAGGAATTTGACATGCAAAGCTATTTATTGAAGGCTAAAGATGATAGCCTTAGTACACAATATGTGTCGCTACCTTGTGTGAATATTCATCAAGTACTTATGAATTTGTTAAACAAAGAATTCACTTATTGTACCAAGGACTTGAATGACAAAAAATACCTATTGTTCCATTGTCCAATAAGAGGTATTTCATGGTGCAAAAATCATGAGCATGAAGTACCAATGATCTTATTAAAAAAAAATCTCACTCATTGTACTAAAAACACATGAGCCATTAGTACTTAATTGCACCAAATTTGTCCTTCTCCAAATAAAATAATCCCTCAATGTACTTAAAATTTGAATGACAAGAAGTACCTAATGTCCCATTATCCAATAAAAAAACATGTACCTTTATAAACATCATGATGTCAAAATGGGTGGAAATAGGGGAAAAAAGTTGTCCTTTATTTGACAAGTACGCATTTAAATCCAATTGAGGACCCCAATTGAGGCCATTCTAGAAGCCCTTTGAAGAGTTCAAAATTTCTCTAATGCCTTTGAAGGGTGTGGAATATTCACCCCCCCAACAATGTTTCATCAGTAACTACTAAAGGAAGTGGACATGTGGAAGGTGGAGAGGCTGTTGGGGTGTGGAATATGCCACACCCTTCACTGTAGAAGGAAGGCAGTGCCACGACATGCTATTGAATGTTATGATAGTGCACATTGTAAAGTCTATGGAACCCATCATCTAACTTACACTAGCAACTCTTGCTCGAGCGCGAGTGCAGTTGTGGAACTGACGCTCGGAACGAGGGGTCCTGCTACTCCGTCCAGGAACTCAAGCAATTGTCGGTAAGCTTCGTCTTCTTCACTCAGTGGCCTGCACACCTCAAAGTGGTCCGCTCCTTCGACCTTGTAAAATAATTTGCGCGCAGTCTGCATTGCGGAGGCTTCGGGAACCAGAAGTTTCTGTAGGGCAAGTATTGATCATCCATTGCAATAAGTAAGTTTCGATCAGCGAGTCGCGTCATGGACATCCACACTGTCAGTGCAAGTCACATAGCAAAAATTCCTGAAATTGAATCCACTCTAATGAGTACATTCATACAACTGACCTCAGTTCCAGGCATGAACTTCCCCTCCGTGAAAGCGAAGACGGGCATGTCGGCAGGCACGCAGTTCTCGAAGTCCACAGTCAGTTGCTGCATCTTCCGAGAAGCCGGTTCCAGGTTTTTCATGATCCCCGCCAATCTATCTTTGCGCGGCACTCCACTCCCGCGGCCAAACTCAGTCCAGAACTTGAGAAAATCTTCCTGGGTCCCCGCGTGCGGCACGCTGTAGAACACCACGCCTTTCAAGTTGGCGAGGAACGCCTGGCAGTCTGCCGCGGCCCGCCTGTCGATAGGGTTGTTACATCGCTGGTTGGCGATGTTGTGCGCTTCGCAGATCAAGCTCTTGATGACGAGCCCGCCGAAGCTGTGCCCCAGCAGAATAATCGGCCGTGACTCCTCGGAATCCGGGAGCTTCGACCGTAATTTGCTATACCGGTTGCACAGTCAAGCCACATCAGCCCCCTTCGATGAAGCCCATTCCATTCACTTCACATAAGCTAAGGACTAGCCTTTGTACTACAGAGAATCTACGTCCAGTGGAACCCAGCAAGACTATGTACAAAGTCTCCTCCTCCGCAGTGGTTAGAACATCCTGGGGTTTCTGATACGATCGAAACAATCATCGGCCATACTGCTGAGGTTCTCATGAAAAATTCGCCAAAGAGGATCTCATAAGAATCACCGTCTTTGGAGGCAACCTGAGATTTGTAGTGATATGGATCCAGGAATTTCCTCGCTTACATTCCGCCTCATCTCAACATCAACAGACTTTCACGAGAACAACAAAATTACTGTCCTTCGGTGGCTGCTAATGTACAGAAGTTCTATACACTTTAGATAGAACGTGTTTTCCTTTCCTTCTGCAGTAGCTAGGGTTAGTGAGCCCTCATCGAAATCGAAATGTTGTTTGAAGAAGGGCCACGTACCTAAGCAAACTGACTCTGAGATTGTGGCCAATCTCCTTAACGTCGTCGTTGACGCCGCGAGGGTCCGCGTCGTAGGCCGGAGCGAGCACCAGCACTTTGCCACCGAAGTGCTTAGGCAACCAGTCCTTGGGCCAGCACACTTGCGCCTCCCGGGGCGATCCGCGGCTCATCCATGTCCGTTCCCACTCATCGGGACCTCTGGACACCCCGTGGAACAGGATGACGGTGGCGGTGTGTTCCACGCCTTCAGGAGGCTTGTACAGCGTGCGCACGCCGTATGACTGCTCCGCCTGCAAGCACCGCAGTGGCCATTAGAAGGGTTTTACACATCTGCTAGCATCAATTTTGTAGCAACCTGTCCTTTAGATTTGAACATGTATCAATTTGGAGGAAATACCATTCTTCTGGATAAAACCGGTGGAAGTGCAAGCTTTCTTCGACTCGAACTTCCACAGCATTTAGTGGCGCCCACAGTTTGTTGTGTCCACAGTCACGACTTGTAGCTAGATCATAACTAAAACTTGGCCTTTTTATCGGTTCATGCGGGAACGAACCGATGCGTCAGTCAACATCAATTGTTGTTTTGGCAGGATCTTGTTTCAGTGAGCTGCCCCATGCATGAATCTCACCAAACACGTCTCCCCAAAATATTCATGACACGACGTGAGGAAAGTTGACCAAGTGGGGGCTCCACAAAGGTGAGGAAAGTTGAGGAGCTGCGCTGTGGGATTGCTGCGTTGAAAGCGTTCGTTGAAACTGCCCAGAAAAGGACAAGGCAGGGGATAGCGAGGCACGCCCAAGAAACAGTGCCCTTCGTAATTTGGCGTGTTCACTGAGTAGTTTTTTTGGCTTGGCGTGCTGGTCGCCAATCTGAAACCAAGTACTGTTTCTATTTTGAAATATCTGTACACAGCGCAAGAAAATTGCTTGGTGTCGATGAACAACAGAAGCAGCAGCCCAACTCTATCTTCTTCCAAACTATCTGTAGAAAGTTCGACACCCGTTCAACTCTTTTACCTCCACTGCCAAATGCCAAGAAAGAGTCGGAGGAGTTTCAAGAAGCTACTGAATGAAAATCAGTGCTTCCTTGTCCGCACTCGTGAGAGTAGTCGTTGAATTAAGGAGACACCCAACACTACAACTTCCCGTCTTTCATTAAATTTGTTGCCGGAGAAGCCAGTCGGTCGGGCGAAGAAGTCTACGGCTTAGCTCATATGTTGAGAGCTCGTTGAGTTCGAAGCACTTGGCTTCCGAGATTCAAGTTCTGGCTCTTCGATGCGATAATCTCCTCAGTATGACAAGTCAAGTAAGTCTCCCAGCTTAACCCCATGCTTTTGGTTTATGGCATAGTACAAATTCACTATCGTTTATGAAATTTGTGGGATGCATTGAACGACCGCGTCTCTTCCGAACTGACATCTATAGAAATGTCCCAAGGATAAGATTATTGTCCAACTTTAGCTAGAGAAATCCTTAGCCGTACACACAATTGGTAAGTCTCGATGACTAGTTGCGATGCATTCCTACGTTGCGCAATGCTGTTCATCTCTGGTTTGCTCCACTTGAGGTTCACCCATTGCTGGCCTCTCGTGTCAAGATCACCGGAATCTCTTTCATCTTGCGCTCGTCTTTCTTTCTTATGAGAAACCCTTATGGCAGCCATGCCAATTCGGAGTTTCCTTTCGACGAAGTAACTAAGCTCCAGGTCATATTATTCTATGTAATACTGTTGACAAACAACGGTCCGTTCTTTCCTTTGGGCCGGCTATGGTCAGTCTGTTTTGCGTACGACACGTGAAGGCTTCGCAATCATCTGTACGGCTATGTCAACGTACTGTGGATCGTTTGGATCTCTGACTAGTGATTTGCATGCTGTGTGCGCCGCTGCATGTTCTAGAATATTTTCACAGTACATCGGCTATGGCCGGAGGAGGGAGCGGCGCTGGACTACAAACCCGCCCACGCAATCATCTTCTTCCACGGACTGCAGATTCGGGACGGGCACAACGCGTGGGAGGCAACGTGGAGGCAACGGAAGGGTGGGGAAGGGGAATCGACGCTCGTGTGCTGGCCCAAAGCTTGGCTGCCTCGGGATCTTGGGGAGAGGAAGGTAGTGGTGTATTCCCTCTCCTACGACGCCGATGCTACTCAGTTCTATGGCCGGGGCAACACCGAAGACGTCGAAGAGATCGGCAAAGACCTCATCAGCAAACTCGTCGCCAGGTACTTTCCTAACCGTCAAGCACTACACAAATTCTTCCCTGAAGTCATTTCTGGGATGGATTCCAAGGCGGACCTTAGGAACAAGACAATATAATGACCCATAGTTTATCACTCAAAGAAGAACGATGTTTGACAGTTCCCAATTAAACATCTACGCTTGGCAATGTTGAGCTGCAAGGAAATGGATCGGACTGGAATCTCATGCATGTGAAGCCTGGCTTTGTTGGATCTCTGCAGTCCGACATGGGGGTTGAACCAGATGCAGTCCATCGCGCTGGTGGGACACAGCTTCGGAGGCCTGGTGCTGAAGAGCTTGATTGTGGAGGCCAAAAAACTGGCGACGCTGCCCGAGCACGCCCGACGAAACAAGTTGACCAGGGCCACCAGCGAGGCCTGCACCGCGTTCCTGGCGAAGGTCAATTGCGCAGTGTTCTACGCCACCCCGCACTCGGGATCCGACGCGGCCACTCTGGCGCTGAACCTGCAGAAACTGGCCAAACGGACGATGATTCCATTGACGCTGGCGGGAATCCTTAAGAACCTCGAGCCTTTCAAGAGGAACATGGAGGAGCTGTCCGACGCCTTCAAAGATGCTGCTCGCGAAGACATCAGCATTTTCGCTTTCGGAGAAGGCCGGCCCAAGAGCCTCTGTTGGGGGCTCAGCCCGGTAAGTCCCCCGGGCCATTTGGGTACTAGCTGCCTAGAATGTTCAGAATCGCAAATTCAGACTCTCAGCATGCACACAGGTCTACACCTCCTTAATGTCACAGCCCAGGCACATCCATAGCCTGCTCCTTGAAAAAAAACGGCAGTGATGCAAGTAAAAAAGACTTTTACGGCTGCAAGAGTCACGAAAATAGTATCAACATCCTTATTTGTTAAAATGACATTTTTCAAAGCGCCAATGTTGCAACATTCAAGTGCACAAGCTCTAAGCACTACATGAAGAAGACTAATCTAGTAACAAAGTTCACTATATACTATTCATAAGTGCCAATTATTTTGAAATTTTTTCCCGTGGACTTATTATTATCGTACGTTTGTATTATTCTATGAAGAACTTCTTATGAAAATTAAATGGAGTGTGATGGTGAAGAGTATGTACGGAGTGAGTTTTTGGACTACGTTTTCCATCAACCCCGAGGGAATGAGCTAAGGATAAGAAATTTCAGAGCCTGGTGATAGTAAAGAAATCTTGGTACAGTATGCAAGGTCCTTGATGTCTCAACGTAGTTGATTCATCCTTCACCCCTGGTAATCCCGCCGATCGACTTGTGGTGTTATGTATGCCTTCGATCCATGATTTTGTATCAATGTACCGTGATGCCTCTGGATCCCGCTCTGGATCATGTTGAATGTGTTGCTTCGCAGGTGCTGGTTGTGCCCTACGCTTCAGCGATGCGGCTGAGCTCCAACAACAACATGAAGATTGAAGACGCAAATCACTACGAAGTCTGCAAGCCACCCAGTCGGGACCATGTGAGCTACACCAAGCTTCTGGAGCTGCTTCAATTGGCGATGCCAGAAGCTGATATCGATGATGACCTCACATGAGTTGAAACCTACAGGACTCCTGCTCTAATTCAAGTGTACAATTCTTGAACCAAATTTTCAGTTATAACGTAGTGGGGATAGGGAGGAGTATGGACATCAAGAAACCCTAATGCGGCAAATGGACTTGTTACCCTTAGGCGTTACGGCGTTACCTGTAGGTTACCAAATCTAGAGATTTGGTCATTGGCCTGGGACGTCGAGGTTGGATGTTACAAAAAATCAGACATACTATGCCTGTCACTCTCTTGTTCTAATCTCCAGCTTCATATCTTGTTTCTCACTTTGAGAAACACTTTCTCAAACTTCCAAAAAAATTAGGGTTCACCTGAGATTGTTTATCTGTGAGTTGTCTATAACAACTCAGTGGTTGAAGGCTCTATTCTTTAATCTTTTCGACGTAGGATCACACTGATCACAAGCAATGCCTGACACCGACAAGCACCTCCGTCACGTATGTTCACGGAGCTAAGGCCAAATCTCTCGGATAAGTTCAACGATAGCTGCACCAAACTCTATGGCTTTGTCAACCAAAGTAGGAGTATCATTGGTTTTCAATCTCTTTACTACCCAACTCCATTGTCGTAAGTTTTCTCAACAGTGATACAGCCTTGGCTAGATGCTCTAGAACGTTAGAGTAATTTCTGAGCACATTGTTGTATGACTCCATAACATTCTAAAACAGGATACAGTTCGTTGTCAAGCAGAATCGTTACTGCATCATAGAAATAAGTCATTTTGTCCAGCTATTAAAAGTTTTCCATTTTCCCTTCATCCACAATTCTTTACAGCATTTTCCATCAAGGCACCACAAATGATGCCGAAAAAAATGACAATAAGAAACATGGGGTACTGTACTGTACATAGATTGCAAAGGAAATTACCCATTCTATGGTTTTGTTATGAAATCTTACAAATGGCTTGAACTGACTATTGAGTGAGAGAACGCATAAAGCGGTTGAAACAAGCGAAGACACCAACTTACAGCATTTGTTGTAGCTGATGTCTGCTCACCGTCTTTCGCTGTTTCCTCCACCTAAAAGCAACATCTGATTCCGAGACACCCCCCACAGAAACCCTCATGAGATAGTTCGAAGAATCGGAACAAACATTGAAAAAAAACATTCGTCGTCTTCATCGTTTAGAATATAGCAGATTCTTAAGAAACAAATGTTTAATAACTGCTACCAATTGGGCGGGCATCCTCAAAAGACAACCATGCTTAGTGATGAGCACAGGGACAAGTTAATGAAAAATTGAAGTGCTGCAAGGAATGTCAAGGCCAACAAAAGAAAATTAGAGAGGAGCACTAATGAAAGGTTTAGACAGAATCAAATCATCAACACCATCCACACTCCAAAGTAGGTCGATTTGGTTGCTCCTTTGCTCAAACTAGGCGTCCAGGTTGCTTACTATCATCTACAAATAATTGGTAAAGGCTGCATGTACGAGGTACAAATATTAGTATATCACCGACACTAACCAGATACAATCATCAATTGATGCTACCCAACACGATAAACCAGAGAGCTACGAAATATAAAGGACCCTCGGAATTTAGGGTTTAAGGATTGTAAATGGAAGTAGTCTCTAAAGTTTGCATCAAAACCCAACAAAATCGAAAGTACTAATTGAGCAACAGCATCAAGAAACTGCTTCAAGAATTCAAAGAGGAAGGCCACCATATACCCTTGATATTGCATAAAGATAGCTGCATCAGTTCTTGTAAAGGACGTACTAATAAACTGTAGTAAATTTACTGCTTGGCAAATACTAAACGGATTATTGGGCATCAAATTGTGAAATATGCAACTGGAGTATTCGCATAGGCTAGAATATGATTTTCGGCTTGCAAGTGATCACATCCAGAGGAGAATTTTGAAAAGAAGAAGCCTTTTAAACACTACTGAGACAACTGAAGGAAGCGGACCATACCATACCATACTTTGTAAACGGGGCAGCATTTTTGCTCAACTCCAGAACATAAGAAAATAACAAGCGTCACAAGGAGACGACTGAGCTTAAGAAGAAAACCACAAGCGATGAGCGAAGATATTTCCCTTTTAAGCAGGGAAGTCTTGCCGAAGCAATTCCAGTATACAAGGCGTGCGGAAATAGTGAACTTACTTTCAGAGAACACGCTAGCGCATTCGCCTGACATTAAGGCCAATTCCGACATCTCCTCCAATCAGTCGTGGATTCAACATGACCATTGCCCTAGCCTGTCATTCCCGTACCAGTGCTTCAGTGTTTCCCTTTGTAAAACTGCAATAATTACATCTGACCCACAATAAAATATAGATTACGAGAAGTGGAAACTTACAGCAGTGTCATCTTCACCCGCAATCTGAGTAGTATTTATACGCTCAACATCGGGCAGACGTTGGTGATCCGGAGTCAACATAACCACAACTTCATCTTCGTTGGAAACAGGCCCTCGATCGCGCGCTCAGACTGCAATTTGTTAACAGTGGGTGTGAGTTTTAATCCTCTTCCTACTTGACTGAGCAAACTTCAGAATGGGGGCAGAAAGGACACAGACCTCAATGCAGCATTAAGTCCACGACATGATGGACAAAAAAAGAAATCTGAGAAAATTACGACGTATCGAAGAGGACGAGAAATGAACCTGCCAAAAGTATCCGGTACATCTTTCCTCCGGTGCTTCACAAATCCGCAACGATCGAAGACGGAGTGATCTCACATTGGTGCTTTGGATTCTGAGATCACCCCGTCTTCGATCTTTGCGGATATGTGGCAGCAGCAAGAGGAGCCTGGGATGGAATATGGTTGCGGAAAGCGCACGCTTGTGATCATGGTGACAGGTGTGCGATAAATGTAAGTTTCTGTGCGGTTCTCGGCTCTTGTATGGGGGCTTTAGGATATCGGTGGCTTCTTTGTAATCGATTTTGAGTTGCAAGTGGGAGAGGACATTGATTTTGGTGCTGAGGAATAGGGTTATGTACAAATATTTGCAATTTGGTCTGTTACACGGAAAGGGATTTACTCGGCGTCATGGAGAATGGACACAGCTTCCACCGGGTGGGCCTCGTCCGTGAATAGGGAAGGGGTTGTGAGATTGGTCCCTTGCATTCGGTCCGGTTTCCCGACCCCGAAATCGCAGCAGACAAATGCCAGGTTTAGTGCTCTGTATTGAAGAGGATTAGGTCATACAGTTTCTGTCTGCCGTGACCTGTTCATGCATTGTAATCTTGAGCTGAAACTTTCTATCACTCTTAGCGGATAAAATTCAGATAGAGCTGAGGTAGTGTAGGAGCGCCTACAGGTGATCAGCCGGAAACAGTTCAATTCGTGACGAGCATTCTGTTCACCACCATACTTGGCGAGGTTCGCCTTCTTGTCCAGGAGCGAGGAAATTGATGCAAATTGATCAAATGTTAAACACATTCGTGACTGTGGAGTAGGAGTATAAACACCAAATAAGAAGTAGCTGTGTATATCCGTATGGTTAAGTATCAGGAGCGCAGGACTGCAAGCAGGTGCGAAAGATTTTTTACTTGTATGAGAACCCTGTCGCGCCTTCGAGCATTTTACAGAGTAGTGTAATGGTACATATGAGGGATGGATCAGGGACTCATATCTGCCAATTAAATCTTTGGTTGCCTAGTTCATGTGAAGGAGAAATTTTACCAACGCTCAATATTGTGATAAATGTTTATGAATGTTCAATCCCACTTGAGTAGTAGGTGGCAAGGGACATGACGTTGCGGTGCCTGATAGAGAGTCTCTAGCTCCCATTTTTTCAGATGGGTTTAATAAGCTCATACGAGAAGTCCGTCAATTGACGAAAAACTGATAATGGATACAGTGCAAGTTTGCAAGCTGCTCTATTAACAGCCACGCATCCCTCCCTGGGAATTGTAAATTGTTTTTCAGAGTTATGTAGTCCTTTTAATTTGTGGTCTCTGATCCCGATGTGTCGATACTGGTTCTTCTCTTGATGTCGAGCAGGTGAGAAGAAGCTGACGAAAGTGGTCCATAATGCCTGACAAGTGGAAGGAGGGCGCCAGTAACTCCACTGAAGGGCCGGGAGAGGACGGAAGATAAACGAGAACAAGCTGCTGTCCAAGAAGAGCTGCAGGTGTGCTTTCCAAAGTAACCTTTCCACCGCTTCTACTTATCGAATTCATCTTTGATTTATAGCAGCGTGAGTTATCCCAAGATTTCGTTCCTTGAACTCATCCCCTCCCTTTTCTGAGACGGGGTGAGGTACCCCAGTTTGCCGGTTCGCCCTACTTAAACCACATCTTTCTTGAACCACATCGATTTTGAGAATGTACAAGCCGCATCGTTCGATCTTGCTACTAGGGTTTTTACATAGTGTGGCGTGCGAAAATTTTCCAAGTATGGAAAAACGAAATGCATAATCTGCACCAGCCAGGAGGCAAAGTAATGCCAAATGAATCGTGTTCCTGTACAAGAAAGGTAACTATAGGCTTTTTTGAACCTCGCCCCGGTTGTCTTACTCGCAAGCGATCGACTTAATTGACCTGGGTCTGAACCGCTATTCGTGCTTTAGCTAAGCACGTTTGCTCGCGTGCCTGGATTCGGTGACTGCAGGTGTTTGTGCCATGTGTGGGAAACAAGTCTGGGACACGAAATCATACAAGGAAAGCAACGTAGGGTAAGTCATAATGATCCATTCTCAAGAAATGCATGGTGCGCCGTTTCAGAGCCTTGAGCCTTCCGTTATTCTCCATTTGCTTGCAATCGAACGGAGACGAAGATTGCCGGAGCTGTTCCGAGGCATATATCCGAGTTATGTCAGTGTCCCGGTCAGTGTCTTGCGTGATCGTGACAGCGTCAACTCAACACTGAACTGCATGAGAATCACGTGGCCATGCAGCGATCAGTCGATCCTCTGTACTGAAACACGATCGTATCTGACAGGCCGGCTGCGTGAACTCTGGATCAGCCTCGATCCGAGAAAGGGTGGAATAACTTACTGGAATTTCCAGACAGTCCGGCAGGATGATCGATGGAGCTTAATTGCAGATGGTCACAGATCGATCTGTCTTCTCGGCAATTGGAGGAACTGTGCTGTACTTGATTGTAAATCATAAATCAGCTGGAAGGATTACCGGTACACTAAATAGGGTATTTAGTGTTGGCAACACTATTTGCGAACCATGACACTAAATATCATTTACCCTACTAAAGTAAGTAACACTAAATGTAATTTCTAACACTAAAAGTACTATATGGCAAATCTGAAATATGAAGAGGTTTACATTTAGTGTTAGAAGGTAAAAAGTGACGTAAGAGGATTTTTAGCTAGTTTACAAGATTGTGAGTTCCCAAACGTTGGAAACGCATTGGGAACTCTAGGAACGCAATGTTGATGTGGTAGAGCGACTGCCATGTCAGAAAATATTAATTAATTAAATTTATTTTTTTATTTTTTTAAATTGAATATTTTTTTAAAATCATTTTCTTTATTTCTTAAACATTCTGAATTTTTTTTAAATTTTTTTAAAAAAATTTTCAAACTTCAAAAATCCAGACCAGTAAGGAGCTGGTCTGCAGCAATGGGAACAATTTCTGGGAACACCCCTGAAACAGTCTTCTTCAGGGCCAGAAATCCACTTATGAGACAACACAAAGGTGGCGCATTGAAGTTTAGTACTACGCTAATCATCTTAAAATTGACATTTAGTGTAGAGTCAAGTAGGGTGGTAATTACACTAAATGTAATCCAACACTAAATATCCTATTTAGTGCAGTATCATTAATCTAGATGACTGTCAGTTTGCCATATGTTGTGGATCGATGTAGAACTTGGTCGTGGTAAAACGCCGTCCTTAAACATGATATGCTTGTCAGTTTTGCAGGACTGGATCCTCAAACAGAGGAAACGGATATTTCATTGAAATGGCGGTATTCCACCCGGGTGTATTTCACAAACTTGACACTTTCAGGTTCAGACCGCATGGTCTGAAATCTACACAAATTCTAGACTTTAGACCTTGCGGTCTGAAATTTATCTATACCTGTCCTAAAAAAGGAATGCAACAATGGCGTGTGAATACTGCCATTTTAACGAAATATTCATTAGGAGGAACTGAGGAAATGATGAATGTATCATGATGGCCGTTGGCTCATGGTCAATTTTGTTAAAATGGCGATACCTCAATAAAATGGCATGACATTTTGTTAAATTGGCATAACATTCTGTTAAAATGGCACATTTTTTTTTCTACCACTAAGCTTCTATTGCAAAATGGTACACAAAATATGTCAAAATGGCACTTGAAATTTGTCAAAGTGGCATATGGAATATGACAAAATGGCACTGGAATTTGTCAAAATGGCACTCAGAATACCGCCATTTTAACAAAATTGACCATGCTCCCATTACTTCATTGTTTTTTTATTCTATAATCTATATGGCTTTTAGAGAATGTTATGTAGTCATTCCACAAAAATGACCTTAATATGCTCACTCAAAACTTAGCAAACCTAACACACACTTGTCGTTGTAATCACTATTCAAGTTTCCAACATATTTTGCTAGGTAGAATGAAATCAATTTTGTGGTGGTTTAGGATCATTGCAAAAAACACTTATCATTTTTGGCTCAAAGTAGCCCATTTCAATTAGTTTTATAACTTTTGAAAGCATTTAAAAACTAAAGTACATGAAAATTCAAGCCTAAAAAAAATTATCTTTAAAAGATATGCACACTCAAAAAATGATGGAAATACCATGAAAATAGACATTTTAATGTTTGATTTTTTTAAATAATGAAAAAAATCAAAAAATTCAAAAACTCTCCAAAAAAATTACATTTTTCTTAACTAAAAGATGGTCCTCCTCAAGGGTGAGTTCAAGAAAGACCGAAAGGTTTTTGTACACTTTGGCCATAGTACTCCTGATTTTTCGGGAGTACTTTAAAAGTAAAAAAACAATTTTTTTTAAATATGAAAAATATGCTTGATGTATATTTCTTGAAGAAGAAGATATCCTATAAAGGAAAAATGTAGGAAAACTTTCTAAGTAGGAGAACTAGAAAAGTGCAAAATCTCATGAAAATAGGTATTTTTACATTTTTATTTGTAAAAAATAAAAAAAATAAACTTTTTGAGAAACTAAAAATTGGCCATTCGGAAATAGTTGATGATGATTAGATTTCACCAAAATAATTATCTAAAAACCATCTTCATTGTTAAAAATTTGTGCGCAATGGAAGTGTTGTTTGTACTCATGTAGAGGGTATAAAATAATATATTTTCAAATTTCCTTTGGTGGATATATGATTCCCTACTATCATGGTTGTCATAACGGACGAGTGAGGGTCACCGGACGGACCGGATGACTTTATTTTTCAAAGTAGTGGGATTTTTTTGGGTTGACACGTCAGCTTAGAACACGAGATCCAGGGCATGGACGTCTCCGTCAAGGCGTAGACGCGTACAGGTAGGGCGTGGACTTCACCGTGTCACCATCAAGGCGCGGACGCGTACAAGTAGGGCGCAGACTCCACAGTCAGCGTCAGGGCGCGGACGTGAGACAAGGCGGGGACGCAAAAAATGACAGGGCCTGGACATCAACTTCTTTCTGCTTTTGCAATTGGAGTTTTGAGAATTTGGAGGCATGCAATATACCATTGAAAAGGTATTCAAAATACCTTTCCAATGGTATATTACACGCTTCTAAACTCTCAAAACTCCAATCGCAAATTGGAAAACAAATCTACTGCCAAAATCCACAACGCAGTAAATCCGAGGCAGGGCGAGGACATCAGGGTGCGGACGTCAACTTCTTTCTGCTTTTGCAATTGAGGTTTTGAGAATTCGGAAGCATGCAATATACCATTGGAAAACAAATCTACCGCCAAAATCCACTATGTAGAGAGTCCACAAGCAGGCACGGACGCAAGGCCGGGCCGAGACGTCAGGGCGGGGACGCTAGGGCGGCGACGCAATGATAGGCGCGGACACTAGGGCGTAGACGTCAACTTCTTTCTGCTTTTGCGATTGGAGTTTTGGGAACCTGGGAGCGTGTAATATACCATTGGAAAGGTATTTTGAATACCTTTCCAATGGTATATTACACGCCCCCATATTCTCAAAACTCCAATCACAAATTGAAAAACAAATCTGCTGCCAACATTCACAACGCAGTAAATCTGACGAAGGGCGGCGACGTCAGGGCGCGGACCCCAAGCAGGGCAGGGACGTCAGGGCGCGGATGCCAAGCAGGGCGAGGACGTCAGGGCGTGGACGCGAGGGTGCTGGCGGGACAACAAAGTGCGTGGCTGTTTCAAATGGCCTTGGTCTTGGGATTCCTCCTCTTCACTAAACCCGCCCCCCCAAAAGGCCACATTTATTACTGGCAGCTCATTTGTGCACGGTTGATTAGATCTCCAAGTACATGGAGGTCAAATGGGCACATTAAGAACTCCACCTACCAACTACAACTTGCACAAGGGTGGAGGCCTTTGAGAGCTAAGTGCATTTTTCTCTCTTATGGCCTAACTCCTCAAATCTTCTTTCTCACAAGACCTTGGATTCTTCATTCTTGAATTGAATCTTTGGGAGCTTGGAGGATAAAATAGTTTTTTTGTTTGTATTTTTCTTCCTCAATTTGATTGTTGAAGGCTTTGGATGGGGTTATTAGAGGGTGACATAGCCCTTTCTATTTATTTATACCAAAGCTTGGATATGTAGGTTATTTTTTTACTTTCTCTTATAGTAGTTTTACTTAATTATTTATTGTGTAAAATCTAAATAAGGGATTTAGTGAAGGGCGCATCTTTTTCCATTGCTTTTTTAAGTAATTTGGATGAATGGTTTTTTTCCCCTTACCATTTCTTTATTTTACTTTAGATTGAGGTAGGTGAAGTATCTATTGTGGCCATTTGAGCATCATGTACTTCTAGATTTGGTCTCTAGTACAAATATGCCCTCACAACATGAAAGTAATTTCTTAATTTTAGGGAGAAGAAGAATCTCATTGGTGGTGAAGGTTATACTTAGCTTTGCTTACTTCAAGTTATTGGTGGATTAGGAAAGAAGGAACAAGACGAGAGGTACTTGAATTATTTTATATGATTTATCTACAATAGAAGTCAAGGTTGTTCTTGCTAAAGTTTGGTTTAACAATTAAAAGTAGGAATGGAAAAGAAGTGGACGGATTGAATTCATTTAAATTTTTTTTGAATGGAAAGAAAGATTATATATTGCCTAAACTTGGTTCAACATCTAATTGTGAGTATAAAAAGAATGGAACTAAAGTAGAGGCATTTTATTCATTCAAATTTATTTCTGTGTATCATAGAAATCAATGTTATTTCATGTTCTAGATATTTATACAATTAGTTGTGTAAATAGGTTAAATTGAAAATATTAGATTCATTTAAGTTTTGTCTTCTTTATTGCAATTGTGAGAAAGGTTGTGTTTTGTTCAAGATAGGTTCAACTTTTAATTGAATTCTATTGAGAAGAAAGAACTGAAGTATTGAATTTTATTTTAGAGTGTCTAAGACTTTCCTTTGAAAATTTGAAAAAGAAATAATATCCACTTTGACCCTCAAGGATTGAGATAATAAAATTGTTTGATTAATCATTTATTCAATCATTAAAAAATTAAATTCTAAATTCCCTTCAACAATATAAATGCTACATGGAAAGAAAAATGGGGAGAGAGTGCCCTTGGTCCCCATTGTATCATTTTTTAAGACATTCATCCAAAAAAAAAATTCCTCAAGAAGTAAAAACTCTATTTCAAGATTTTAAGAAATACAACAAAGTCACCTCTTCCTCTCTTCCAAATCCCTCCTTCATGCATTCAATAACTAAATGAACAATCCCTAGGGGAACATAATTGTACACCGCCCTAAAATAAATTAAGAACAAGGACCTCCACTATTATTAATTCATTCTTCACACTTTCTAAAGTAAAATAAAGAAATGGTAAGGGGAAAAAAACCATTCATCCAAATTACTTAAAAAAGCAATGGAAAAAGATGCGCCCTTCACTAAATCCCTTATTTAGATTTTACACAATAAATAATTAAGTAAAACTACTATAAGAGAAAGTAAAAAAATAACCTACATATCCAAGCTTTGGTATAAATAAATAGAAAGGGCTATGTCACCCTCTAATAACTCCATCCAAAGCCTTCAACAATCAAATTGAGGAAGAAAAATACAAACAAAAAAACTATTTTATCCTCCAAGCTCCCAAAGATTCAATTCAAGAATGAAGAATCCAAGGTCTTGTGAGAAAGAAGATTTGAGGAGTTAGGCCACAAGAGAGAGAAATGCACTTAGCTCTCAAAGGCCTCCACCCTTGTGCAAGTTGTAGTTGGTAGGTGGAGTTCTTAATGTGCCCATTTGACCTCCATGTACTTGGAGATCTAATCAACCGTGCACAAATGAGCTGCCAGTAATAAATGTGGCCTTTTGGGGGGGCGAGTTTAGTGAAGAGGAGGAATCCCAAGACCAAGGCCATTTGAAACACCCACGCACTTTGTTGTCCCATTCTCAGTGAAGTTTAGCCACGGTTTCCATTCCTTGGTCTGCTTCCTTTGACTTGCCATTGTATTCACAGTTAATTTGAAATGCCTTCCCCTTCTCTGTGCTGAATTTAAGAAGATAGAAGATCTAATGGACAAAGTATCAGTAACATCAGTTAGCGCTAATCCACTCCTTGAACTGATTTTGACATCACCTCAACAGCAAACCAGGGCAATCTGCCATCCAAGTAGACTCACAAGGAGCTCAAAATGAATTGAAGTCCAAGAGATAGAGGCCAAGGTGACAAATGTAGGGAATGTAGGGTTCAGGGTTTTCTTTATATACTTGGGGAAGGTAGGGGCGCGGACTTCACTGTTGTCCTTGTCAATAGGGCGCGGACGTCTTCAGTCCCAAAGTCTACGGCGCGGGTCTAAGAATTTGTGAGTTTTGACGACCAAAATGCACACCTGAATCCCTAGCGTCAGGGCGGGGACGGGAAGTCAGGGCGCGGACTTGAGGGCGGAGAATTTGTGAACTTTGACAACGTTCAAAATGCACACTTGAATCCCTGGCGTCAGGGCGGGGACTTCAGGGTGGGGACGGGAAGTTAGGGCGCGGACTCCACAGAGTAGACCAAAGGGCCAAGAAGTGGTTGAAGCGCATGGCCTTCTTAATTTTCTTGAACATGGTATCCCACTTTTTTCCTCTTTTCCGCTCTTGGAAGATGGTATCCCTTCTTTTTATAGGAAGAGGGAACCATTAATTACAGCGACGACCTTCTTTTACATTCTTCATATGTCTCGAAAGACACGACCGCTTTCTTCCATTAATGCTTGTGCTGAATGGAGGGAGAGGGCGCGGATGCAGGAGGCGGTCGCATGGTTTGGCAATTGCCAAAGGCTGAGGAACTTCACAGTGAAGGACTTCAGGGCGCAGACTCGAAGTCAGGGCGCGGACGTCCTCATCCAGCACTTGAGGAGGGTATTTGCAGTGCACTTGGGCATGAGATCTTTGAATTCATCTTTTTCTTAGAGCAGGAGAACCATTAATGTACCCAATTACAACTTGTTCTAAATTCAGAGAAGACCATGAAAGCAAGATGCCACCATAAAGAGCTCAACGGACTAAGATTTGGAAGATATTTATGGAAGTACATGTCCCGTTTCTTGTATTGCAAGATGTCATTCTTTAGTTCTCCTAACCATTCTACCACTTTGAAGCAAGAAATATTTTATTTCCAAAAAAAAAAATACAAATTCTTTGATTTAGGAATGTTTAAGAAATACTTAATAAATGTATAGAACATACTTAAACCATATCATTTATACAAAACCTTTGGCCTTGTTGTTTAATAAATGCAATGGTTTTTTCATGTTGTTTTCTTTTTAAAAAAGAAGATGCCAAAATAAAGAGATCAACAAAAAAAGATTGCAAAGGAACTTCTTGGAAGACTATGTCCCCTTATTTGATTTGGAAGATGTCATTGTTTACTTTGTGTATCACTTGAAAACAACTTTGAAGGAAAATATATATATATTGATGAAAACAAACAAGTCAAAATATTTTGTTGTTCATTTTCAACATTACCTCAAGCAAATTCTTTTTTTGCGTAAAGGCTACGTTTCATAAATTATGCTCAATTTTGCTGAATGTTTAAAGTATTATTGTTTGGCTGAAAGGGATTATTTATGAAATGAAAGTTGTTGTTCAATTCTTGTAGACTGATGTTCATCACATTCAATTCTTTAAACAATTGCTATAGGGGATCAATTCTGGTTTACGATTTACTAAATCTTACATTCTTTTGGATTTACGTGAACAAATTCATTTTTGGTTTATATTTCGTACAAGGGATTTTTTTTAATGAATTACTATTGTTTTGTTTGTTTTTTGTTTTTTGTTTTTATAAGAAATGGCAAACCATTGCATTAAAAGAATACTATTTTGTTTTATTTCAATCACGTGGAAGGGATCCATTTCTACAAAAATAACTACAATGGATTCTTTTTGAACGAGAACTTAGATCTTCCATTCTTTTGGATTCACGTGAAGGGAATTATTTTTGTGGATGCTTGTTACAAATAATTTGTGTAGCCTAGGCTATGAGTATCATATTCTTGAATTCACTATTCCTATAAAGGGATTCATTTTTGACCATTCTAACTACAAGGGATTCTTTTTGAACGAGAACTTAGATCTTCCATTCTTTTGGATTCACGTGAAGGGAATTGTTTTTGTGGATGCTTGTTACAAATAATTTGTGTAGCCTAAGCTATGAGTATCATATTCTTGAATTCACTATTCCTATAAAGGGATTCATTTTTTATCATTCTAACTACAAGGGATTCTTTTTGAACGAGAACTTAGATCTTCTATTCTTTTGGATTCACGTGAAGGGAATTGTTTTTGTGGATGCTTATTACAAATAATTTGTATAGCCTAAGCTATGAGTATCATATTCTTGAATTCACTATTCCTATAAAGGGATTCATTTTTTATCATTCTAACTACAAGGGATTCTTTTTGAACGAGAACTTAGATCTTCTATTCTTTTGGATTCACGTTAAGGGAATTGTTTTTGTGGATGCTTGTTACAAATAATTTCTTAAAAACTTCCAAGTTTTGTTTCTTGGATTCACGTAGAAGGGAGTCATTTCTAAATAAAAGGTAGAAGAGATCATTCTTTTGAATGAGAACTTTACATTATTTTGGATTCACATGAAAAGATTCACTTTCTTGAATAATTGATAGAATGCATTTTTTAAATGAACAAATGAGTTTCATTTCTTCAAATCCATTATTCATAAGCAAGGATTCTTTTTTTTGCATAATAACTACAAGGAATTTTTTGGGGAAATGAAAAATTACAAGTTATATTTTGTTCTTAATGTGAAAGGATCTATTTTTATAAATACTTGTTACAATGGATTCTTCCTTAATGAAACGTACAACTTAAATTAAAGTAGAAAGGTTGTGAATGGAATCCACAATTAGAAATAATTGCTACAACAAAATCTTTTTCACATGAACTTACAAGATATATTTTTCACATGCATGACACGGGTTCTTTTCTGAAGGTTTAGAGTACATCAATTTGTTTCTTAATTCAACCTTAAACCCATCTGAAAGAAAGTTAAACAATCCAAACTCAAACCCTAAACCCTACACTCCTAAAACCTTTGAACCCAAGAAGCTAAGGAGTTGGAGGCTTGAACTTCACTACGTTGGCGCTACTCAGGGCGCGGACTCCAGGGCGCGGACCATTCTTGGTGCACAAACGTGCATGCACTGAAAAGGAGGTTGACTTCCCGCATGGGATCCCTCCTTGCTCCTATTTATTGCTCTTGAAAGATGGTGTCCCTCCTTTTCATGGAAACTGGGAACCATTAAATTCAGTCATGCCTTCTTTTAGATTCCTTGTAGTGATGGAGAGACAAGAGAGCTTTCTCTCACCAATGTTTTCGTTACATTGGCTGTGTCAGGGCGCGGACGCAGGGCACGGACTTGAGGGTGGACAATTCACAGAGGTTGGGGAACTTGTGAGTGTGCATCTGAATCACACATGGCATGGACTTCATGTCAGGGCGCGGACGCCAGGGCATATAGCACAAGAGGGAGAACTTTGAAATGCGCTTGGGCATGAGAACCAGAGAAACCAAAGAGTTCGAAGCTTGAACTTCACTACGCTGGCGCTACTCAGGGCGCGGACTCTAGGGCACGTACCATTCTTGGTGCGCAAACGTGCATGCACTGAAAAGGAGGTTGACTTCTTGCATGGGATCCCTCCTTGTTCCTATTTATTGCTCTTGGAAGATGGTGTCCCTCCTTTTCATGGAAACCGGAAACCATTAAATTCAGTCATGCCTTCTTTTAGATTCCTTGTAGTGATGGAGAGACAAGAGAGCTTTCTCTCACCAATGTTTTCGTTACATTGGCTGTGTCAGGGCGCAGACGCAGGGCACGGACTTGAGGGCGGACAATTCACAGAGGTTGGGGAACTTGTGAGTGTGCATCTGAATCACACATGGTGCGGATTTGAGGTGAGGGCGCGGATGTGGTTGTACAACATAGGAGGGAGGACTTTGAAATGCACTTGGGCATGAGATCCTTCAATCCTTCCTTTTCTTGGAGCGGGGGAACCTTTAATTTTAGGAAGAACAACTTGTTCTACATTCCGACAAGACCATGAAAGCAAGATTTCAAATAAAAGAGCTCAATGGACTAAGATTTGGAAGAAACTTCGTGGAAGAGCATGTCCCCTTGGTTGTGGTGCAACATGTCGTTCCTTACGTCTTCTAATACTCCGAACTACTTTGAACCTTATTTGTGTCCCAAAAAAAAAACTAGTACCTTGAACTAAAAAGAATTTTATGATTTAAAAAAAGAATTCTAATTTCTTCTATTTAGGAAATGTTCCGGATATTTTGAGGAAATATTTAGGGAATATAGAGGAAATGTAGTATACTAGATACAAGGGTAAAACTTAATTTGTTTAAAATGAAAGAAATAGTAGAGATTTTAAAAAAAAATTCTAGACCTCCAATACGCCACTTCAATTTTTCATCTCATCATCCCCTTTCCAAATTTTTTTTTGCATCAAAAGCAAAACTATCTTATCCGAAGTCAATGCCATCTTTTTATTTCTTAATTCAATTCCTTTTCCGTTTTTCTTGCTTCATTAATTAGTAGAATTCTTATATTTTTTGCCTCCAATGCAAAAATTCTTTTATGCCAAGTCATTGTCATTCCTTTTTTGTTGAATTATTTAGTCTCCTTGTTTTTTTGGCTTCATTCCTTTTTTATTGAATAATTTTATCTCCTTTTTTTTGGACTTCATTCCTAAAACTATTGCATTCAAATTGAATGCCAATTTTTTTTACGTCATTCCTTTTCCTATTTATTTCCCATTAATTAGCAAAGCTCTCATTCCCCAACTCTATGCCATCCTTTTTTTGTTGCATCATTCTATCTTTTTTTGCCACCATTTCCTTTTCAAATTTTCATTTTTATTGGTCTTCATTAATTTCTAGAACTCTTTTATCCTAATTAGCAATACCTATATTTATTAGTTGAATCATTCCATTGCCTTTCCTAAATTTATTTGACTTCATTGATTACCAAAGTTCTTTCATCCAATGTCACTGGGATTCTTTTTTTTATTCCACCAACTGACCAACCCCTTTACTAATTTTTACCATGTTTTTTACTTTATTCTTTAGCAAAACTTGTCCATGTAACTCAATACCAATTTTTTTTGGCCCTCATTCTTGTTCTTTTTTTTTAATCCTAAACCGAAATCTTTTCCGTCTTAACAAATTGTCATTTTTTTTCCCTGTCAATCCCTTTCCTATTTTTTTTATTCATTAGAACTCTCTTCCATCCCAACTGAATAATAAATGTTTTGTATAGTAAGAAATTGAAGTCTTTCCATTGGCTTTCCATTTCTCGTTTATTAAAATAGGTAATCAAACACAATGTTTGTTTCATATCTCTTTCACATTTGTTTGCTTTTATTAAGAACATCTAAAATGCACTTTTACTCCAACTAAATGACGTTTTTTTTCCTTCCCTAATTTTTATCATAGACTGGAAATGAATCCCATTCCAATTCAATGACTTTTCATTTCATTCCGTACATGTTTTTATGATTGAATCCTATTCCAACTCAATGACATTTTACTTCATCAATTTCAAGTCAATCAATTTTATTTTTTTGCCACTAAATTTTTTTATATTTGGTAACCATTTTTTATTAAATATGTACCTATTTCCATGCCAACTGAATTATCAAAAAATGAAAGGGAAGGGAATGATCAACCAAAAATAAATGGCCTTCGGTTGGAATGGAACAATTTTGGTAATCACATGAAATAAAATAGGGAAAAGAAATCATTCTACCCTAGACAAATGGCATTGAATTAAAATGGAAGAGTTTTGGTAATGATGCGAAAAAAATAGAAAAGGGAATGATTCCGCCAATAAAAATAATCGCAGTGACTTGGAATGGAAGTGTGCTTCAAAAGTCAATGTCCAAAAGGGGAGGTAAAGTGATCCAAGCTTTTGAAAAGCGTACCAATTTATTTTAGGGTGGCCAATTATTTTTAAGGAGTAATATGATATAACATTAAAAGAAATAAGGGATGGTGGAGTGCTTTGGAATATAGAAATGGCTTGGGTGTTAGAGTGATATGATTTGACACCCAAAAAATATATGGAATGGTGGAGTGATTTGGATATGGAAATGGTTTGGATGTTACAGTGATGTAATTTAACACCTCCTAAAAATATAAAATGGTGCAGTGATTTGGATATGGAAATGGTTTGGGTGTTAGAGTGATGTAATTTAACACCTAAAAAAATGGAATGGTGGAGTAATTTGGATATGAAAATGGTTTGGGTATTAGACTAATTAGAGTGATATGATCTAACATTAAAAAAAATATAAAGTGTTGGAGTGAAGTCCTAGGAAAGTGAAAATATGGAATATAAAATGGAAATATGTAGAAGCATATTAATTAATTCTAAGGTGGTCCACGCCCCTGCCTAAAACCCATCCGCGCCCTGACGATCGCGTCCCCGCCCTGACGATCACGTCCCCGCCCTGCATGTTCTGGAATCCACATGGTAGCCACGTGGACTTTTTTTCCATTATCAAAAAGTCAACTATGTGTTGACTCTACCGGATGGGCAAGAGCTCTACCGGACAGACGGACGGGCGAACCGGACGTCCGCCCGGTATGATAACCATGCCTACTATGCAAATATACCATGAAATTTTGAGCTCTAAATCATTAAATTTGGGTACTCCTAACGTAGTAGAAACCATGAAATTCCTAATTGTGACAAATTAGCTAAATTAAAAATTAATTATAAAACTAATTTTTAAAAATTTCAAAAAATAAGGGATCTAATTAACATCAAGTTAGGCATCTCCAATAAAAATTTCAAAACTATAGGATTCATGCATCAAAAATTATTGCCAAAAACAACATTGTCACTTTGATTATGACATGAAATAGGATTGGTCTTTCTTGAACTCACCCTCAACCATTTTCATCTTTGGGAAAAAAATTGTGTTCTCTACACCTACGCAAAAGTACTGTACTTTGAGCACATGTGAAAGTTGAAAAATTTACTATTTTAGAAAATCTCTTTGTAGGCTTGTGTAACTTTAGTAGAAATCATTACATGCCAATTTTGAGTTTAAAATTTTCATTTTAGGGTCAAAAATAGGACTATAAATCCCAAAATGTCTAAATTAGACATCCAATTGGAGGTTGTTAAAAATAATAAAATAATTTTTTTAGTTTAAAAAAAAAATTTAGTGTCTAGAACTATTATATGTCCATTCATTTCAAGTTTTGTGTAAAATGAACAAATGAAGCAAAGTTATAAGTAAAAACCACATGTGAGTGATTGCAAGAAACACGTGTACTATTTTGTATCACACATTGCATGTTGATCTGTTTTTTTATCATAATTTTTCTATTTTGGCTCTGATTGACTAAATATTTGTAGAGAAGGTATTCGTAACTAATGTAAACCTTCCCTAATTTTTTCATAATTTTCAAAAATAATTTACTATTTGAAAATAAACCTCGATTGGATGTCACACTTTGCAGTTTACGGATTTATGGTCAATTTTGTTAAAATGGCGATACCTCAATAAAATGGCATGACATTCTGTTAAAATGGCACATTTTTTTTTCTACCACTAAGCTTCTATTGCAAAATGGTACACAAAATATGTCAAAATGGCACTTGAAATTTGTCAAAGTGGCATATGGAATATGACAAAATGGCACTCGGAATACCGCCATTTTAACAAAATTGACCATATTTTTAGTACTAAGGAGTACCTTTTTTAATGATTTTGACATGAAATTTGGATGAGATGGTCTTTTAGTAGACTTTTAGCACTCTAAGGAAGGATTTTTAAAAATAGTTCATTTTATTTGGTGTGAAGGTCTACAAAGTAAGCTCCTTTCTGCTTATATTTTGAAACATATAAAATACTATTTTGGTGGATTTTTGGTGAATGACCATGTCTATAAAGTTGTTGTAAATTAAAAAAAATTATTTTTTGTAAATAATTATTTTTACTATTTTTTCCTAATTAAAACATGAAGGTATGTATTTTCTTGAGGTTTGGCACTTTTCAAGTTCTCCTACTTAGAGAATTTTTCTATACAATTCCTTTCCTACGTACCTTGGTCTAAAAGGTATATACATAATTTATATTTTTCAAATTTTTTGATTTTAAAGTACTCCCAAAAAAATCATGAAAACACAACAAATAGTACAGGTGTTTCTTGCAATCACCCTTATCTAAGGCTAAGGGGTTAAAAAATAGGACAAGAATTTCTTACAATCACCCTTTACAACTAATTTTTTCTTGAAGTTTTTAAATTTGATTTTTTCAAAAATTGTTTTTGCAACCAATGGTGACATTGCAAACTTATGTTGGAATGTCTAACATAAGACTATCCATACAATCTTCATTGAAGTTTCCAACTTATTTTGGGACCTATGTAACAATCTCAATTTGGACGGTTTTCAAATTACAAATTGCTTCACTACAAGAGGATGGGGTGTTTTAAGTATAGTCCTAGAGATAACATTTTAAATAATGACCTTTTTAGGAGGTTTTAATTAAGAAATAAGTGTCTTTCTAATAAAATTTTACTAGAAAGACACTTATTTCTCTTAAAACTTCCTAAAAAGGTCATTACTTAAAATGTTATCTCTAGGACTATATCTAAAACACCCCATCTTCTTGTAGTGCTTCTTGTATCAAAATCTTTAACCAATTGACTTCATCTAAACAAGATTATTGCAAGAATTTCATAACCAACATTATAGAAATTGCTCTTGCAATCATTATTCAAGTTTCTATTATATTTTGGTGGATACAATAAAATTATAACTTATTTTAATACATAGAGTGGAAATTTTGGTAGTTGACAGCTATATTTTTTGTTCACATTTAGTTACGTATTTATATAGTTTGTTCTTTAAATTTATAAAGGGCTTGAATGTAAATAGAATAAATAAATAGCTTCACAATGACACATTCTATCTCTATTATAGCTCAAATTCTCATTTTCATGTAAAGTCCTATTTGAGCTTTCAAAGTACTTAGATACTAATTTAACTTCTTCACTTGTAACTTTTTTCAATACAAAGCTTCTATAAAGGATCAATAATTTGGCATAATCTAAAGATATTTGAACAAAAATGAAAGTTTGTCTAAGAGACTTCTTCAAAGAGTCAAATTCTCTTGAATGCAACCATAGATAAAATTATATATATTATATTTGGTAAATTTTGTATATGTTGTCAAAAATCTTATGAAATTTAACTTCAAAAATTCCATTGCCCCCTTAAAGGACAAAATTGATTCTTAAGAAAATTGTTTCTCATAGATTGTATTTTTTTTCTACATAGAAAGTTTTTATTCATTCCATTTGGATCTATAAAGTGAAAGTTATGGAGCATCTTATTTTGCACGCAATCATAGCATTTTTAAATTATCTAACATGTAGGGTTTGATTTCAAGCTCAATTCTCATATTTTTTCAAAACAAAGTTAGATATCCACTAGGTTAACTTTGATAAATAAAACAATCTCACCATTAGGATTAGTATGTTTTAATTCCAACTTAGAGCTATTAGTAATTTATTTTTCCTTCTATGATGTATCTTCTATTTCGACAAATTTTAAAAGAAAAAAAATCAAATTACTTTTCTAATTTTTATGTTTTGTGTATTCTCAACTAAATTCTTCAAAATAAAAAACTTTCAATTCAAAACCTAGAGTGCAGATTTGTTAAGTTAAGAAAATTCAAAGTCTCATAAACTAATTTGCCAAGGTACCAATAAATATGATTTCTTCACTTCAAGAACATTTATCTTGCAATATATGCAATCAAAGTGTATGAAATCTTTGCATACATTCTCATACTAGTATACTACAAGATCTTACAGTTAGATATGCAAAATATAGTATCTTTGCTCTTGGCAGTTTCAGTTTGAGCGATATCTAATGAAAAATAGGGACTTTAGGGATTAATTGCATAACTTAGTTCCCCAAATTGACAAATAGTTGTTTCGTTCTTTAATTACACGTCAGTTTTATCCACAATGATTTTGAGTATTTTTGAACCTGATGTGGTCAACTCTAATTATTTTTCACAATATTCCAAAACATGCTACTTTAGGGATTAATTGCATAACTTAGTTCCCCAAATTGACAAATAGTTGTTTCATTCTTTAATTACACGTAACCTATATTTAACTAATTATGGACAATTGCATGAATTATGGACAAATTCATAGTCCATAGCCACCTGAGAACGTGGAAAGCACGCTTCAAATGATGGAAAAGTGTCGGCAGCCCACCTACACCTTGTTGAGAATAACCGGTTGCATAAGAAAAAAGAGGATTGTTGTATGCTGGACCGGTTTTTCTGCAATAGCAGAAGCGGTGCCTATAACCGTGCACCCATCCCGTAGCCAATGACATGTATAGGCTGGCAGCCGATAAGAGAGCAAAGTAAAGTGCGGAAGAACAGGAAAACAGGACAACAAGCATGACAGGTAGAGAAATGCCTAAACTGTTTGTGCACTGAAGATAAAACAGTTGCAACATGGTCCCCATAGGAGATTCAGATAAATATGAAATGAAAGTACATAAACTCGCGGCAACTGAGAAATGCAAGGACCTAACGACCGACGAGGACAAAGTATCGCCTAAGATAGTAACGTACTCCGACTAGCTCTGTCGGCAGCCAGCCGACAAATACGGAAAATGTCAGAACTGCCTAGTCATAAGACTTATAGTGACATCCTATGAAATATGAAGGCACACCTTAAAATAACATAAAGGCACACCGAAAAAGATATGAAGGCACATCCTGAAATGAGTAAAAATTGAGGACATGCATGTAATCATCATGAATTGAACATTCTGTTGACGAACCGCGCGATCGTCATACAGCCAAGCCCGTAGTATCGGCTGGCAGTCGACACCTGCATCGAGAAGTCGTATCCGTGTTGCAATGTGCTGGTGACACAACTCCAGGCCACAAATGTTGTATCGGCTGGCAGCCGATAGGTCCGAGGCGATGTTTCCTTAATTGTCTTCGGCATCGTCTGCATCTCTGTCCAAAGTTGTGCCCGCGGCCTCTAGATTCGCAATAGCAGCAGCAACGGATGCCTCCGGGATGACATGAGATGTGGGAGGTCCTTTCTTTGCATGCGAGGGCATTCTGTGCGAGTACAAGACAATGTTGACATGGACCATTTGCGAAAGACAGAGTTCCTTGTGCCATCTTCGTATCCAGCACTCCCTCGCAATGAGCACTTTCGACTCCCTCTTTGCTTTCATGGGAGTCCACCACTCAATTTTAAAGTTTCCATAGGTGGGCCCCGGAGACATGTCCACACATTCGAGTACCCGTCCCAGCCAGACAAGCAGGTGATTGTTGTGACATGGTCGACAGAGCACAAAGTCTCCGAGCAGAACATCCCTGAATGGATTGAATCTCAATCGCGGCCTGTCCTTGGCAGGTCCGCAGTATGGAGTGGGGTCCCCTTCATCCTCCGAAGTGGTGTCCATTGAATAATTCTCCTGTGCCCCCTTCTCTAGAGAGGTGGATGCGTGATCTCTTGTCCAGTCAGAGAGCGGCCATAATCCTCAATGATTTTGTCGTATTTTTGAACCTGATAGTCGTCAGTTTTATCCACAATGATTTTGAATATTTTTGAACCTGATGTGGTCAACTCTAATTATTTTTCACAATATTCCAAAACATGCTACTCCGTACTTGAAATAAAAAGCATCGTTCCAAAATTTCTTAGAAAGAGAAATTCTCTTACTTTCTAAGAGCATCCTCATGCCAATACAGTAAACAGGCAAAACACATTCATTGGGCGGGCCAAGGCAGTGGGAGAGCCCCATGCCAAACTTGCTAAATGGAAAAAAAACAAATGTCAACTCCATACTTTGATGGGGGCACAACCAAATTGTGTGTGCAAAGCATGGCACGCTATGTAATCTTATTCAATTTTCGAGGTACTGTTTGCACATCAGCTCTCGGTCCTTGGGCTTGTAAATGCAAAAAGGTGAGTATTGTGTGCAAAGTCACTCATAAGATGCACCTCATTAGCAAAATGAAGTTTTTCCTATTTTAGTTATTTGTACTAAATTGATGAACTCCTATCTTGGCGTGTCAATTAAAGTTTCAAGAATAGGGCAAGGGAGAACCACAAGGCTCGGGCTAATTGACTGAGCACTCCAAATTAGACTTTGGCGCCCCTCTTTGCCCTGTATGGAATGGGGATGCTCTAAGAGTGGCAGAAAATTGGATTCCCTCCAATGATGTGAACTGTGAAGATGAAGCTGGACGAAAACTCAGGATTGCGACCAAGGGTTGAGCTAAGCTTCAAAATTGCAAAGCCAACATGTGAGTACGAATTGGCAATTTGGCGCGAGTAACATGAATATTACAGTAGCTAAGACATCTGTGTGCAACACAACCGTGCAGGATCCTTGGGCTTGTGGAATCTTTAGTTCTGTTTTGTTTTTTAAATCACACAGAGGTCACGGCAACCCTCTGCAATTACCGATTGTCTTACTGAATGCAATGTGCAATTACGCGGGCCACACCAGCCAATATGTACATGTTAGAGCGCATTTTGCAAACAAAGGTTTTCCACACATGCTACTTTGAGCAATTACTTGCACAGCGGCAGAAAAATGACACCTACAGTACTATCTATAAAGACAGCCTACAACAACGTACTTGAAATCGTTACTACAAGAGCTTGAACAAGATCAAGACCAAGACCACAATCGCAACCATCAGAATAACCATTGTCAGAAGCGACCACCCCTGACCTAGGTTCTTGTTCAAATACCCAAGTCTTTTCTGTGCAGCCTGCAGACCAGTAATGAGCGGGACGTAAGATACAAACATTAGAATATGTCCTCATTTTGCATCTGCGATAAATTCACACTTGCCTACGCCAAATAAATAAATTCAATTCTGATGACACTTATACTGACTCATCGAACCAAAAGTTTTACAAAACTGAAGTCACAGCGCAGCAAACAAAATTGAAGAAGGAACTCACCAAAAGCTTGTTATTCGTAACGTCTGCACTTTGGTCCATGTCATCCTACAGAAATATTAAAACAAGATTAAGCATACAATAGAACGTTCGTAAGATGATCGAATAGCTTGAAGTTGTAATGAACAGTTTTAGGCATGAGTAAGGCGATCCGTAGCATACCAATAAACGGGTATGAAGGTCCAGCTCTTCATTAACAGCAAGCGCAATGTGCTTAGTACTAAGGACTGTATGCTCGAGACTCTCCAGATCTTCGTCTTGCTCTGCGTCACGTTAGATAATCTCAGTTCTAGCAATATATATACCACAATTGCAAGAATAACATATGTTAAGCATTCCTTAAACGAATCACTGACTTACCTCTCATTATTTGCCTTTGTAAGTTCACTAGTCCACTGTTATCTACACCCTTGGTTCGACTTGTCTCCACTGGTACAATATCACTTTCCATCAAATTTGCCCTGCAATAAACGTATTGTCAAAAGGAGACTGCAGATGACATCAACATGAAAATCAGCTCCTAAAGCCCGAACACTAGCTCAGAATCATTTGAACTTGAGAGAAATTCATACCTGTCGTCTCGTGAAGAGGAAAGCGCTGCAGACATCTGCTTGGATTTGTAACGGATATCCACGAGCATATTTTGCCTCTGCTGCAACTCTTTTTCATTCCTAGCTCCAACCCGTATGTGAGTTTTTCAGTAAGAAAGAGTAAAGATACACGACATCCAGGGTAAAGAAAAACTCTTCCACGATTTCTTCGAAAATAAGATGCTCTACACATCATACCCTTCCCAGCGATTGAGAAACTGTGGCATCTCAGATCAGTACATAACATTCTTGAGTAGTAGTGGCATAGCAACTTTCTATACTAGTGTCTACTAACGGCAATTTAGACCACAGTCTTGTCAAGTTAAAAAAATCAAATTTTGGCATACTCTCACACGTGAAGACAAAGGATAATTAACTTGAGGAGCTCTTCCTTGTTCACCTCTGAAGGAACTCAAGCAATGTGTCAAGGATTCTTTTTCATGCCACTCAGACGTTACCCAACAAGATTCTCCAGAATGTTACGACCAATCCAAATCACCGCATAAATCTCGTTTCTCTGTGGACGATCACAAAAACAGAGGCAGAGAGAATGTACAAGCCTGTCGCACGTACTAATACTATTGTGCGAATAGAAGCCAGAAACTTACAAGCTGGCCTTCAAACTGCGATTCTGAAGAAGCGATTCAAGGCGATCCAGCTTGTTGTTCAGCATCGCCAGTTTCCGACGAGTAGCAGAAGCGATTCGAATGCCCTCGCTCGAGTGAGGAGGCAAAGCATTCTTCTCCGAAACACGACCATCGATGTCTTCCGCCAGACGAGACGCCTCTTGAAATTCCTTCGTCCATGAATCCGCCATCTCTCTAAATCAATTCAGCAAAACCTCACCAGAATGTTGAACTCCTTTCAAAACCCTAACAATTCCCAGGCTTCAATCCATCAACAATTCCTCACGCACGCAAGAAAAAACTCCAGGCACTAAAAATTTGGTAACTAATAAAAGACACTGATCGTTTAAGCTTGGAATAGTTCCGGCGAAAGCCGCCGAAACTTCAGAGAGCGCAGAGGATTGCATAAAAAAGAAGACAGAGGTCAGGTGGTTAACAGTACCACCCTCTAGGTAGGCAGGTAGGAGGAAGTGGCAGGTAGGTGGTGAGGTGGCAGTGGGTATGTTGGAATATATGAGGTGGCTTTGACAGGGACGGCCACGTGGATATCGTCTGAGTTGGACGGAGTCGGTGCATGGGTAAGAGACAGTGGACAGTTCTGAGGTTTACGCTCCTATTCCCGGCCATTGACCTATTTCCACGCAGACTAGATTCCTGGCTATTTTCTAGATTCTGAAGAATGCCCCTGTTAGAAGGAGACCTATGACCAAGGGGTACTTTGCCAAAAATGATTCGGTTTGTAGAACCAAAAAAAAGCATTTTTAACTTCTGCATTAATGTTGAAAGTCATCCATTGGCCACTTTTAGGCCTTAAAATCCTTTGAGGTGTAACTCCAAAATATCAAATCTCACCATTTTTGCAAGTTTTTAATTTAGTGAATATTTTGTAATAGAAAAAATTAAACTTATTTTATAGGGATGAAATCATCTATTTTAGAAAATCATCTATCTTTTGAAATCACAAATCACTTAGATTTTTTAGATCTTTTGTAAAAGTTTGAAATTATCATAAATCATTGATGAAATGTTTTAAAAAATTATATCTTATGCAATTTATATTAGAAAAATCCTAAATTTTCTCTCTAAGTGTGAAAAATAGCAAAGAGGATCTTGAATAAACCAAATTCTTAAAACAATCTGCAATCAAAAAATCTATAGACAATGAAAATTGATCTAAAGTCCAATTGCAATAATATATTCAATTTTGGAATTTTTTAATATTTGGAATTTGAATTGAAATTAGATTTGATGAACTTCAATTCATTAATTGGACTCAAATTCAAAGAATATCATTTGTATGGCTCAAATATAGGTTAAAAACAAAAGTTAAATATTTCAAAAATATACTAAATGGTAACCAAAGGTATACTCATCTTTCTTTATTTTTAAAAATCAATAGTACCATAAAGAATAAATTTCTAATATCATTCACAATAATGGTGCTAGTATGTAAGCATGAAAATGTGAGCATGCGAGCCTTGACTGTATGTATAAGTAGATATACTACAACCGCTTATAATATAAACATCTATAATATAGTTGATTATAATATAGGCACACTATAATTGTAAAAGGTATTCATACTATAAACACCTAGAACATAGATGGACAGAAGATTGACTTGCTCATCTCTTATACTCACATAATAGCAATCCGCTTTTTTGAAAACATGCCAAAGATACAAAATTTTCCTAGGAAATTTCATGATGATAAAATATTTCATTCAAATAAATTTATATGTATTATATATTCAAGTCTAATTCAAAACATTGGTGTCAAAATAATTTAATTTTAGAATTTAGACAATATGGTAGCTCACTTTAGATTTCTTGACTTTTGACACTTTGTTCTTCCTAAATTTCAGACCCTCCTAATTTTAGATTGACACTTTTTATTCAGGTGTAAATGTGTTCAATTTTCAAAAAAGATTCAAGAATTATTTTTGGATATTCATATTAGCACTAATGAGATAATTTCAGATTTTTAGAAATAGTTTACAATTTTTAAAAATTTTACACATCTTCTAATTTTTCCCTAATTATTTCCAAAATTAACCTACATGTAGGAAATTTGTTATATGTTTCAAATGCTAATAAGGCAATAGAATAATTCCAAAGTCATGCAATGTCTAGTAGTGCTATTCTGTAAGCATGTGAGTACAAACTTATGAGTATAGAGCAAAGATTCTATAAGTGTAGAGCTCAAAAAATTTTAAGAAACATTTGAAAATTTAATTATATTTATGAATATAGATTCCATCTAAAAATTGAATGAAAATTTATTGTTTTCAATCAATTTTAGTACTGAATACCATGGAAAAATTACCATGAACTTATTATTGTGATTATATAGAATTCAAACAAAAATTCCAATTTTCAATCTTATTTATAAGTATACATTATGAAGATGAAGAACTCAATTGGTATAAAAGATGAATGGAGATGGATATAAATTTGCTTAAAATATTTGTTGATCATTGTCCTAAGACAATATAGATCTTCTTAGGGCCCATAGGAGGATATGAATAATTTTCTATTGATGTATTATTATTCAAGTTGTTTAGGGTGTTTCTTTTAAATTGTTGATAAAGACCTTTATTGCATAGAATTTTATTTTGGTTGATCATTGTCGTAAAGCATTATAAGTCTTCTTACTATAGGATCAATAGGACAGGGTCAATTATTCTTTCTTGATTTGCAAGTCACTGAGGACTTTTTTAGATTTTAGAAAAAAAAATTGTTCATAGAATTCATCATGTATTCATCATGTATGGAAAGTCAGATCTGTTGCACCAAATTTCATTTTGTTGATGACTATTTTGTAGTAGTATGGGTCTTTTCAAGGGCAAATGCAAATACCTACACTTCTATCTTAATGTGTCAATAATTGAACTTGTTAAGATTTTTTTTAAGTATTTAGTTGATAGGGATTCATTTTGTTACACAAAATTGTTGATTAGTTGATCATTGTGTTCTTGTAAGATCCATCAAGAATTCAACTCTTTTTTTTTATTGATTTAATGGTTGTTTAGTTGATCACTCCCTTCTTGTTTCTTGGTATGTCTTAATGTTGAAAGGAAGATTCAAGGCATTTGTCATCTTGATATGAAATTTATTAGACTTTGCTAGATTTTTGTGATCACTCTGCTTCTTCTTGTTTTTAGTACCTCTCAGTGCCAAGACGACCTTCCTAGTTGCAAGGGAGCACAATTGCTAGTATGTAAGTGTAAAAGTGTGAGCTTATGAGCCTCAAAGATGATGCACCTATAGTATAGGTACTTATACTATAGAAACGTTCTATCATAAGAGTGTATTTATACTATAGGTACCTATAGTATAGGTATTTTTACTATAAACACCTTTCAAAGGTGGTAGTATATCTACTTATATACATATTAGAAGCTCACATGCTCGCATGTTCATACTCACATACTAGCATCGTTGTGCAGGGGAGAGGGAGGAAGACTTTGTTTTGGGCCACAGCTACAAGATTCTTCTCAGTGATTAGACGTACCAAGAAACAAGGAGGGGAGTAATCATAAAAATCTAAATAGAATAACCTCATTTGATTTCAAAGGAATCCTAATTAGTTACCAATTTTTTTTCTCAAAAATCTAGCAAAGTATAATAATAAATGGTACAATAGGGTTGTTCAAGAGACCATGGTAATAAGTCCACAATAATAGGTACTAAAATTTGCTTAAGTTAGTGAATTTTGGCTAAAAATTTTAGATGCAATCTTCAAAAAATTGTATACTCATATATTCAGAGGTTCACAAGTATATACTCACACATTCACAAAATAGCAACCTTTTTTTTGTAATGACAATATGGTAGGATTGTACACAATTGAATCACACTTATTTAAATAAGTTATTTCTAAATTAAAATCTAGGTCTCACTTTCACACTTTGCACAAAAAGAGAAAATTAGAAGTTTTTTTTGCACATATGACTTGCAAAAATATATTAGATTTTAAGTAAATGTAAGGATAGGATCCAAGTCTCAACCTTGAAAAAAGGCATTTCAAAATGAAGACATTGTATGCAACTTGTGCCTTATTTTCATTCAAAAAAGAGAAATTGCATCAAGAATTCAAATGTAATTTAGCCAAGTAAGAAATGAAATAAGAAACAAATAGAAGAATATGTATTTGAACTTTTCAAATATCAAATACTTGTTATTAGCCAATTTGTTTTAAAAGAAAAAGAATAAAGACATTCCACCAACATTCTTTGTAACCTTTATTCTAATTTTATGAAAAATAATTTATGAATGTTAAAACAAAATTGGTCACAACGAGATCCCTCAAAATGGAAGAGACCAAAAAATTTAACTCAATACTCCTTCAATTATTTAGTCTAAGGGAGAAAACAATGTGGACAATGTTTTTGCCCTTTGAAGCAAAAAAAGAGTGCACCAATTTTGAATTCCTTCAAATTTGCATGAAGCCCATCTATTAAAAATTTGGAATACCCCTCCAGTTGTACAAAAAGCTTAAAAGCCCATAGATATGCATTTTATAGGAACTTACATTATAAGCTATCCTAGTTCAAGAAATCTACAAAAATACTAAATTTCATACTTTTGTATTCTCCTCATACATTACACTTGTATATGAAAATTTACTTCCATATCTTTTATAGAAATTGTCTTCTTATAATAATTCTTGTTAAAGTAAATTAAATGGGGTATATTAGGCCATTGGAAGGAAAAATCTAATGGAAACAAATTAAAATGACCCTCTAAAATCAACTTGAAATTACTGATTAAGAGATTTTTCATGAATTTTTAAAATAATAAATGGTACCTTCCAATTAGTATCTATTGGCATGTACTAAAACCATTCATAAAAAAGAAGTCTAATTGAACGCACAAAGATCCATCATTTAAAAAGTGAATCATTTGACTTTGAATTGTATAATGAAATAAACAATTTCTTTGAACATGTAGAGCACAATAATAGTAAGAGAACCAATAATAGCCTGTTCTACTAAATTCATAGACCTTGAAAGGGTCTCTCCAAGGCTTCCCCATGTAGGCTTCCCACTTTGAATGAAAAGAGGGCCTCACTGAAATCAACGGCTTGCCTATGGCTTATGAAGTTGAAGATTTGGGATCCTCTCAAATTGTCTCTATTTAAAATTGTTCATTATGCGTACATTATAAATTTACAATTGTACTAAGAGAGAATATTTTTAGAACAATAATTAGAATATAAGCAACTTTAGTACTTCCTACAATTCAAGAACAAATTTGGCATTAAAAATGAAAGAAGTTTATAACTTTCAATAGTCTATATCAAGGTTATTCCCTTACCAATAGAATGATGTAGAATGTTTTACATTTCATCAATAGTTGGGGATAGTTAATCTCTAAAGTTAGTAGCTAGGTGGCAAAAAGAACAACCAAAATGTAGCCATTGTTGGGGTTCATCATTGAAAGAACATAGTGATAGATGAGAACTTTGTAATAGGTAGTTACTCCCTCTTTTGAGCTCATTGTCATTGTGACAAAATACTGTTACAATAAGCTCAACAAATAAATTGAATTTATTTCATTATCCCAATTCCTTAACCCCTCCATTTAATTTTAAAAAATGATATAGATTAAATTCAATTGAAATCATTGCTTCCCTAGCCTCCCCACCCCTCCATTCTATTTGTAATTTTTAGGTGGAATGGGGTTTGGCATTTGATATGAGATATATTATTTTTAGACTGTATCTATGTTTGTATTCATATCCAAATTAGTACCCATACTCGTACAAAATCCCTTATCCATATCTGCATTTGTTGCCAAATTTGTATTTGTATCCACATCATATAGTAACTTCTTAAGGGTGATTGCACGAAAGACCTGTACTATTTGTTGCGTTTTACAATGGTAATCCTGATTTTTTCGAAAGTACTATTAAATTAGAAAATTAATTTTTAAAATTAAAAAAAATTTGACTTATGCATACACCTTTCAAACAAAGGTACCCACAAAAGGATTTGTATAGGAGAATTTTCTAAATAGGAGAACTTGAAAAGAGCCAAAACCTCAAGAAAATACATACCTTCATGTTTTAATTAGGAAAAAATAGTAAAAATAAGTAAATACAAAAAATAGAAAGTGTCCATTTGCAACAACTTTATGGAAATGGTCATTCACCAAAAAATCCACCAAAATAATATTTTATATGTTTCAAAATACAAGCAAAATGAAGCTCACTTTGTAGACTTCCACACCACATAAAATTAACTATTTTCAAAAACCCTTTCCCGAAGAGCTAGAACTCTACTAGAAGACCATTTCATCCAAATTTCATTTCAAAATCATTAAAAAAAGGTACTCTTTAGTACTAAAAACCTCCAAATTGTCATATGTGACATTCAATCACTAGTAATATTTTTATATTAAAATATTTTGAAAATTATGAAAAAATTATGTAAAGTGTATGATAGACACAAGTACCTTCTCTAAAAATCTTGAGTCATTGGGAGCGAAATGAAAAATTTGTAGTCAAAAAACAGATCAACATGAAATGTGATGGAAAATAGTACAAGTCTTTCATGCAATTGCCCTTATATCTGTATCCATATCCCAAGTTGTTTTTGATGATCAATGGCATTGGAGGGGGGGGATTGTTTGTTTTTAACAAAAATCAACGTCTTTCAATTTTTGGATGGGGGAGGAAATGATAGAATAGGACATGTTGCTTCTTTTGGATACATTTTGTAATAGATGAGAGGTTTCTAATTAGCAATTAATACTTACTTAATTACCCGCCCCCCATTGGGTTTGGTTACCCTCCTTTTCTTGTATTTTCTAAAAGCAACTTCACTAGCAATTCATAATTATGCCGTTTCCATGTATATAATGTATACATTTTCATATATATGGCATATATATAGCATATGTATTTATTATTGTATTTATATCTATCTTCTATATCTACATCCATATCCTAAAGTGATGGCCAAGATTGCCTCTTACAATGGCAATCTATAGTGATTATTTATTTTTCAAATTGGAGATCAATGATGTTAGAAGGAAGATTAATTGCAACAAAAAGGGAAGAGATGCATTACAAGAGATAGTCGCAAGTGTCTTCAATGCAAAAATTTGTATGCTTCAAATATTTAAGTGACATTATAGTAATCCCCCCTATCACATAATTACAAGGGTATGATCAATGATGTAAAAATGACAATAGTTAATCCCTAAAAGTCCAAGGAGGTTGGACAAAATACAAATGTGTTATAACACATAAATTCTATAATTCTTTTGTAATTTGCCTCAAATAAGATAATATAAAGTACAAAAAGTAAACAAGAATTGTACAATCAAAATTATACAATAATTTTTGGATTCTCTTTAAGTGAATTTTGAAGATGTAAGTTCAAAAATTTACCAAAATACAATTTCTATCTCTAGCATTTGAATTTTTTTGGATTGATCAAAGCTATGATATCTAAAAGAATGTATAAGATCTAATAATGACAACACCAATACTTTTTTCAAATATTAAATTTTTCATCACTAGATAAATTATAAATGTTTCGTGCTATTAGTCTTATAATATTTGTTTGATTGTAGTGACCTTAGTTTTGAATTCAAATATTGAAAGGTAGCCCAATTGTTAAAAAGAAATTTAAAATTTAAAAATTCCACCTAAATTTTTTACGTGAAGTCAAGTGGTGACCAAAAAATGGTCGCTTCAAGGGCATTTAGGGGTTAATAAATAACATACTACCAAATAGGCAAGTATGGATGTGTATTCAACACAAAGATAAAGAAACTACACATTATATATACTATTGATGATCACTTGTGCAACCTTATTGCTCAACTTTGCATGACCTTCACGGATTAAGTGTTTGGGAGGCAAAAGATAGCCTCTATGAAGGCTACTATTAAGTTATGTTAAATTACCTAATCAACAATTTACGCTACTAGCACCTCACTTCATTTCAACTTTGTTACTACTCAAATAAAGGCTTTCCAAACTACCCTTCATGACACTCCACTCATACTTAGTTCACTAACCTTCCTAATTTTCTAAATGGGAGCCAATCCATTCTTCATCACCCCATTTTGGCAATATAGGTTGCTCTTTTTTTGTGCTAAAAGAGCTGAATAAATGATCTTTCATGGTGCACAAATGGTGCATTATGATTGGCTACAAGACCTCTCAAATTTACACCCTCAAATTTGCAACTAGCCTTTGAATGAAAATAGGACAACTACTATATGAGTAGTATGGAGCAAACATAATCTTCACCTTGAAGATTTATCGTAATTTTGTTTCAATTTCATATAAAATTGTGAAAAAATTATGGGTCACTTAAAAAATCTGATGTTTTACACAAAAAAAATGTCCACTTAACATACTCACACTCCAGATATGCTCAATCGCTTCAGTGGTTAAAAATGGGTCGAAAATGGGTTTGCTCCCTCAATGTTCACCCTGGCAATCACTCTTTCAAACTGTACAGTACCCGGCAACTCTGAATCGTCCCCCCCAGTTTGGCATCCCGATTTTTTTGGTTTAGTATAGAATGAAAATGACATTTTTTGTTTTGCATTATAAACATTCAATTCTTATGTGAATCCAATCAAATATACCAAATTTGAATTTCAAAAAAGCAAAATTCTATTTTTGGTGAATTATTTCATTAAAAATTCATAGTTTTACATGATAATTGATTTAAAAAAAGTGGTGATGAATTTTGTAAATTTGATTGCATAGATAAGTAGAAAACATCCATATGCACATTGTTTCTTTAGAATGCATCTCCAAAAAGTTTTAGAATTTCCTTACAATGGTTTTAAAGGTTGAAGTAACAATGTCCAAATTTTGAAAAATAGATATTTTGATGTTATAATTAGATTTTTCTATTTGACCTTCACATTGAGACTGATTTTGTGCATTTGACCATGAAGGTATAATTGCCTTACCAAAATCAAATTACAATGAAGAAATATCTATTTTTCAAAATTTGAACATTATAACCCTAATTTTTGAAACTATTTTGAGGAAATCCTAAATATTTTTTGGAGATGCTTATTGAAAGAAAGATGTGCGTATATGTATTTCTTTCATATTGTTGCAATCAAATTTTTAAAACTCATCATCAATATTTTTCAATGAATTATTATGTAAAATCATTCAAATTTAATGAAACAATTCACCAAAAATGGAGTTTTGTTTTTTTGGAATACAAATTTGGTATATATTATTGAAATTGCATAATACTTGAATGTTAATAACACCACACGAAAAATGTTAATAATATCATACATTCTACAATTTTCTTTGGAGTGGCAAAATTGGGGGGACGATTGAGAGTTGCTGGGTACTGTACAGTACACTCGTTGTCAAATTCCACATACTAGTAGGAAATTCAATTTTGGGGGCATGCTACAGCAATCTGAAAATGAAGGTAAGCTTAGAGGATGAGTTCCAACTCTGCATTACTCTAGAGGTGAATAAGTGGTGTGCAGAAGCATTCGCAAGCGAAGTTGTTACCCCAATTTTGATCTTCTGCTCCGGAAGTTGTTGATTGCACTGTTGGAACTATTGATCTCACCAATGAAGTGAAAGCCGATAAATGCATTCGCAGGATTCCAATTCTACATACTCACCACCCTTGAAAGGGTGTCACAGGCTCACAACTTGGACGCACTAATCAACTCTTGATTGGATCTTGTTTTTCCTTGTCCTTCTGTGAAACCTAGGTGCTGGAAGAAGCCGTGACTACCCGCATTGTCCTTTCTGCCAAACAACTTAATTACCTGGCCAAAGTTTGCAGATCTATGCTATATCTTCGTTTTTTGTTTCTCCACTGGGAACACCACCTAAACACAGTCAACTCGCTTGGAATGGATTTTGAATCCCTCTATTTGCAATTGAAAATGTACATAGTGGGTAAGGTAAGGTAAGGATGCCATCGATTGCACACTAAATAAAATCAGACATCTACGGGACAAGAACCGCACAATGACTAAAAGTTGGGAGCATGCACATGCCCACCGCACAAGCATGGCACCCTATGCGGTGAAGGGCTGCAAGGATTTTTTTGTTAAATTTTACATTTTGTAACTTGAAGTCAATATAACAATTGCACGAAGAAACCTTTTTGCGCATTTTTTTGGGAACTGAATCTTAATATGGCATTTAATAATCAAGCCAAGTTTGAGGGTGCACAATTTCCTGGAATATTCTGGAGAAGGATTTGAATTTCACTTGAATGTGCAGTGATTGGCATGTCTACCTTAAATGGTCCCAGTATTGTTGTGGGACTACAACAAACAATTTTCAACACAAGGGATTCACACAACGGATTCAATGTGAGCATAGCGGGGTGGCTGAAGTTGGAGCGAATCCTTAGAAGAATGTGGTTCTTATGACATTGCTGTCAAGTGCGTCCACATTAGGGCTTTTTTTTCATTTTTTATAAAGTGCCAAAGTGGTGATATATAATGTTATAGCGGTGCTCCAAATTTCAACATTCATCTATATATTGGATAGAAAATATCACATCCATACATATCACATATCTATAATTATGTTTTCATCCACAATTTGGCAATTTCATCCACAATTTCTTTTATAGTTTGAAATTATTTTGGCAATGAACCTCACAGTTTTTCGCCATTTTTTAGCCAGATTAGTTTTTTTCTGGTGCAATCTGGGACCAGAAAGCCCCCAAAAGAAAGCCCTGGTCCACATAACACACTGGTGTTGTTCTAGTGTGAGCAACAGCACTCTAAATGTAGTGTCCACGAAGTACAACTACATGATTTTGACAACATCCAACTGTTGTTTGAAATACTGTTCATATAATACTCCAATTATACAGAATTTCCCGTGAATTTGCTCTCGCAGTCCTGACACAAATTGATCAGTGATTTGCAGTGCTCACCGATTCTTGCCAAAGGTTGGCAGAATGCTTTGTGTTCATGGTTGTGGTTGCGTTTTCCTCTTTCGCCTCGCAGAGACTCCATGGCCATTTCGTTGCGGGGTAATTTAGTCCATCCTGTACAGTCCACTCCCCAAATCTATTGCGTTTCATGCATTGTTGATTAGGGAAGAATTATCTCGTGATCTTGTCAATTGTCGCAGTTAAGCGAAAACCCACAGTAAACAGCAATGAAATTTCAGGCTGTTGGGTTTTGTTGTCAATTTCACTACCAGTAATGCTCTTCAGAGAACAATACAACATTTCCATCACGTGTGAAATTAAGAACCAACCAAGAGCAGACAGGCTTTTGTAAAGGACGGTACATACTACAAACTTGTGACCCACTTGGTTTCTCCATGATTCCAGATCTACCAAATTGTGCAGGTCCTTAACATTCTGAGACACTCTCTCACTTTAGCTCTCACTTCGTAGAACTGATTTGTCCGCGGGTTTGTCTTCTGGAATCTGGAGTACCCATCAGAGCGGTGGATTAATAACAGTTTTGACTTCAGTCAAGAGCAGTCAAGAGCCATTGAATTGAAAAGATCCGCGAGTCGGGTGAATTATGAGCGGAGCGCCATGAAAGGCACCTTGGCAAGCCCTTGTCCGAACAGTGACGAAGTGACGGAATGAGGCGGGGTCCAGGTTGTGTGCATTGCTCGATGTGGGGTAAGGTCCTTAACGTGGAAATCATTGTTTCATCTAGAACCGCGCTTGGAATTGGAATCCAGTCGTCCTGCCGGCAAATGGCGACAACGAGTACGGACCAACAACGTGCTCCGCTCAAAAGTAGGTTCGTCGCTTGGATCATTATTGAGAACCAAGAGACGGACTGACCGACCGACGGAAGAAGCACGCGGGCGACCAACGGACGGACAACGAAGCCTGTAGTCTCGGCGCCATCCCCAAAGCCCCAGACTCTGCCTGCAAGCTCGCCATCCCGGGCGCCCTCCCCGATCTCCTTGGCCGATTCTTCCCCACCCGCCCTCTGACATTCGCTGCTACAATTGGTACAGCTACATAGTCATGTCGCAGTCCTCGCGGAGCAAATCCTGCCACAGTTTCTGAATGCCAGATGTGTAACGTAGCTCCAGTTAGTTCCTCGCTTCAGCTTCCAGCAGCTAGCGCCGCCCGCTCCGCAGTCCGGCGGACTGTATCTCCTCTGACATTTCCTGTCTGCACGTTAGCTGCCCTTGTCTGCGCTCTCTCAAACTCTGCGCCTGAATCCACTTCTCTGTAGATTTTAAGCCCGGAGGAAAGAGCCAAGGGACAACGCCTCTCTGAAGTAGTTTAGTACCGATGGTTACAGAAGTACAGCGATTTTACTCTTGACTGTGGCAAAGAATTTGCATATATACGTGGTTGCAGAGAGACGTACTGCTAGCTTGTGTTGTTTGGGGAACGGTTGCGGAAGTGTAGTGATTTTAAGATTGTAGCCAAGAAGGATTCCGTTTGTTTGGAGAGAGACCGCTGTGCGTAGACGTTTGGCCGGGAAAGGCTGTTAAGTTTCGTGATTTTAAGGTTGTAGCAAAAAGAGCATTCCATTCATAGAGAGGATGAGCTGCATAGAAATGTTTGGTGGGTTTTGACATCTCTATCAGTGATTGCGAATTTTGACGTTTCTTGATTAATTGACTGAGAGTTGTTGAGTTAGTGCTATGGGAAGGCGGCGAGTGTTGGTGTTGGCGCCCGCGATCACGCGGATGCAATGCATGAGCAATCCGTACAAGAGAGTCGAGGCTGGTGGTGACAAGGCGCCTGAGAAGGAGCCACCGAACGCGGTGGTTCGGAGGACGTCGTCGAGTTTTTGGTCGTCGTGGAGGAAGAAAAAAGCGGCTGGGAAGAAGCGCGGCGGAGCGCCGCGGAGACGAGGATTTCGAGTGACGAAGCTGAGGATTAGGATGCTGTCGCCTCTGTTTTGGCTGAAGAAAGTGCGCGACGCTTATGTGGATATGATGCTCGCGATTGAGCATAGCTCGCCTCAGGAGCATCGCTCGTCTCGGGACTGCAGCGGCATGGTCACCTATCCGGCGTACATGCATCAATCTCAAAGTGGAATGCCCTGGATTTTTCCTACCTTTGCCCCTCCTATCGTCTTTTAGCTAGCCCGGCGCCATGACTGGAATTTAATTCTTCACATCATTTCGAATTCGAATTAGTGCAGAACGCCGCTCGCTTCACTTCTTTTCTTCAGAGAGTGAATCAAATCCACTTGTAAACTTGGAGTCTGGCCAAGCTTCCCTCCATCCACGCCACCAGGGCTAGACCTCAACCTTCACTACTTAGCTAATGAATGGTCTACCGCGGTGGTCTCAACGTGATGATCATGTGAGTAGGCTAGCGCAGAATTTCGGTGGGTTCAATTTCATTGTTCCTGGTTGACCATGAGGAAGTGAAACTCAAATTTCACACATTCAACAGCGATCACGAGGTTGTTATCTAGATTTTATTATCACAGATTCTACGCTTCACAGAAATGGTATGTGTTACGGTATATATATATAAGCATTCAGGTGCTTGAGTTATTGTATTACAGGACTACTCGATCTGTGTTAGAAATTTGGAATGTAACAAATTATGAGGCTTGATCTCATGACTACTCGATTTACAACAGATACAATTCTGATGTACGCAGGAGTTTCAAGTTTACCGTCAAATTTATATACGGAGTACGTCAATGCGTTTATGTTGTGTGTCCGTAGTCCGTAAAATCCTTGGATCGAAGTTCACACTGCATGAAATGGTCTTTTGTCACGCATTTGAGCTCTGAAACCAACTCAACCCAAACAATGATTCCTTTGCGAGGCGAGGCTAATTGCAGCGTTTTTCGTTTCTTATTTTTTAGAGGGTCCTCCGGGTCATGCGGTGAGCGTGATTTGTAAGATATTCTTTTACAGCATCAGGAACCGGTTGTTTGGAATTGACCCCCTTTCAGAGCAGGAAGTTCCTGTGAAACGGGGATTTCACAATTCTAGATCTCAAGGGTCGGTCATCAGCTCTATTCTTGTCGGTGCTTTACACCGAAAAAGATATGGTCAACGTCATTTCTGGAGACCTACTCCAGAATTGACTGAATCCCTGAGGATCTGGAAAATGAGTGAGGAATCTTTTCAATGATGGTATTTTCTGGAGGTTGAAAACTTGCAATCAGTGTTTTGTAATCAGTGTTTTGTTGGGTACAGAAAAGGGCATCTCAAATGTAGAAAGCTCTTGGGTTTGAGATATCAACAAATCTCATAGTATAGGGATCTCAAATTCTACAATCAGTCGAGAGTTCAAATACCATAGTGTACATTGAATCCACATAACATTTACTTCTATATTGTCAACTTTTTCGCAACAAAGTTTTTGATCCACAAGTAGTAACAACACTACATTCATTGGTTCCAATAGTGAAGGATATTAGCATTGCTTTGAAAATTGGTGTAATCACAAAAATAAATTTTTGTGGAAGAATTGGTATAATGTAATGCAATACATTGTTTCAACCTACACTAATTTAAAATAGAATGAGTGTGTCACACACACTATTGTGACAAGTTAGTGTAGTGTGTTGTTTAGTATTTGTTATTTTATTAATACCTATTGGGAAAAAAATAATGGTATAAAATACCATTATTAGTTTAATAGAGAGATTAGAAATTTTGAGACAATTTGATCATTGCAGTTAATGAAAAAAAAATCCAAAAACATAAACTTGTTAATATTCATTTGATCATTGTAGTTAATAAAAAGAAATTTAAAAACATAAACATGCTTGCTAAACATGTTAGTGTTCATTTGTTTTTTAAATTATGAAAAATTATAGTATATCTTAGATTTGGTAAATAATGTGTTTACTTTACAAAATCTTGAATAAAATCAAAATACATAATTTAATCATTTTTCCATTGGCAATGTTTAGAATCAATTGAATAATTATATAAATTAAACCTTAAAATGCTAATGTAGACATTTTTAGTTTGATAGATGATAGAGAATCCTTTTAGAATAGGTTAGAATTACCTTTATTCACCTTTGGAATTTTGTTGTAAAATGGAGAGATTTTTGTAATAGTTTGACTTCCAATGACTAATTTGCATTTTTTAAGTTAATAATTCACTCCATTACCAAAGGGATGATTTTCACGGTCACCAATCCATCCCTTACGGATTAAAGTTCAGATTATAAATTAAGCCAATAGTGATTAAAGGTTATGAAAAATTCCAATTTTAATGATATTCTTATTTTGAAGTCACAATTGCATTCCAAACATATTTCAGTCAATTTGAAAACCATCCTTATTGCAAGTAACAATATGTAGGCATATCATGTAGAGATGTTAAGAATAATGAAATTGGTAGCAAAGAGGCTACACACAACGTTACTTTGTAGAGTAGGCAAATAGAGTGTGCAATTAGAGAGGGTTCAGTCTACGGCCCATTACGTAGACAGCCTTCTGTCGTCTGCACTTCTCCATGCATCAGGCTCCTACCGCCCTTGTTCGAGCATGTCATGAAAATGCCAATACTACTTCCGATTGTCCGAGCATATCCATCCATCCCGAGGCTTTGAATTCTGCTCTTGGAAGCTGAGATTGAGCGCATCGGGCTCACATTTAATTTATTCTTACTTACAAGCGGGTGGATGCCATTCAAACGAGCACCGCTCATCACGATGCGGATGAGTTTCCGTCCTCCTCGAGCTTCAATCCCCCTACAGGTGGTATCAGATTAAATTAGTAGCGAATGGGGAGCTGGTGGGGTAGTGTCAGATTTGTGAATGGCGGATCGAGGTTTGGCTAATTTTGGGTTGGAAGCTGTGAAGGAGAATTTGCAGGCAGTAGCTGCGAATTTCTTGAGGAGGTGATTATGTAACTGCTGATGAGCTTCTGCAAGTATTTGAGACGATTTAGGCAGAGACACTCGATATTGACACTTTTGCTGTTGAGCGTAGTTCCTAACTAGGAGTGGTTAAATTTTTTTCTGGTTGCCGAAGGGAAGGGGATCCCTGCGCACCAAACTCTGAGTTATTTGAACACCGAATGTAAAGCTATGAGGGATTAGGGTTTTTCGGTTGACGTTTTATTATCGCTTCTGAACACCATCTGAGTGTCTGACCAAATTGTGATTTTAGGTGTCCCTAACAGTACCTTAGAATACTGTGGAAACGCTTGGACGTTGCCTCACAGGGGAGAAGTTTGATTTAGGGTATGGAATTGGAAGAGCTAATCATTGTCCGAGCTCGTAGAATAAGATGGGCCTGGGGCAGGCATTCAAAGGCTCGAGGGAAGAGGGTGCATTGCAGCGATGTTCTTTGGAGCTTCGTCCCTTAGCTCATCGTCTTGGGGCAAACCTTGATGCAATGCATACTCATCGCGGCCAAGTGAAGAGCAACGTCCCGCAATGTACAAGCCAACAGATCTCTCTGCAAAGTTGCATTCTCACTTCATCAGCTGCGGAGACAAATTGGTTGCCCAATGTGTACCTAGCTTTATGGAGTCCATAAGATTGAAGCTGAAGTCAGGACGGCTGGTCATCGCAGCTCTTGCTTGAGGGCATTTATCAAGGTATGGTATGCATAATGGTGTAACGAAAATGCCAGTATTTCGGCCGTAGGTTGTATACTAGGGTTCTGATAGCTTGTTTGATATTGATTGTTATATCTTGCATTTGTGCAGGTCTTTTGAGAAAATGCCAGTATCACCGGTGGAGGACTTGCCTCGATTATGGAGACCTGATCACTCCTATGCACCCCGGTGCAAGAATCGCTTTTGGTAAGTATAGTCTTAATCCAGGTTTTCAAAGTAAATTGTGAATGATATTAATTCTATTTTAAGTTTCACTTGTGAAGGCATTTTTTTCTGAATGCTTAAGAGACCACGACTTTGGACAGGCCTACTATCAGTTGCGAATAAGATGTGGACCCTGATGAAACTAAAGCCTGGAGTATGTATCGATGAAGTTTGACAGCTTGTTTTTGAAAACAATTTGGATGGAAAGAGAAGGGTTGCATTGCCGAACATGTAATTGTTTGTGCAGGGAGAGAGGCACTCGAAGGCCTGATTTCATATTCGGAGATTATATTCAAGCGTTCCAAGGAAAAGAATGGGGTGGACTGCTCTTTGAGGTACAGTCTAGAATGCCTCTCCGAGGAAGGTTCGCCGATCTGATGTTCGCCGCCTGAGTCGACAAATAATAACACATACTGCCAATTTTGTTTTGGGCATAGGCGAGGTCGCGTTCTGGTGGCAATTAAAAATTCAGCCTCGGCAGTGAGGCAGTTAATTCAGAGCAGCAAGATGCTTCATCGGAAGTCGGTTCTCGTTAGTAACAATGAAAGAACTGTGCTGCCAAGATGGCTCATTCAAAAAATTTGGAAGACAACTACCGAGGCATCTATGGCAGTGCTATATCAGGACTCTCAGAGGTTAGCAGTTGTAAATTTCATCACTTTTGCGACACTTCAAAATTGGCTCCTTGCCATTTCGTCGTCTCGTTTTACTCTCGTTATCTTCACATCCTGTAGGTCAGAATTTTTGAGCAAGTAGACGGTACCAGAAGTTCGGAAGCATGAAAAGTTAGCTTCATGTTGTCCGATCAACTCTGCTCTATACTAGCTTGCACTTTGCTTTGCTGATCGTTTAGCCCGTTCAGGTTTGTTTGGGGTTTGTGAGGTGAAAGACTAGTATCATCTCTCTGCTTGAAGTATACTAGAATCTGGATCAGTGAGCCTTGTGAATAGACTTCACAATCATTCATTTTTAACTCCTAAGTGCCAATTCTAAACATGGAAAGTCCGCTTTGGAAGGTAACAGTCAATCATAGTAACTTTCAAAACGTATCTCTATTGTTTAGAAAATGTCGGTTATGATTTATTCTTTCCATGGGTTCGTCTTGTTATTTGCCTTTGAAATTCCAGAATGATAAGCAAAGCGGCCACTTGTGGATTCTGGGGCACTTCGGAGTTAACGCGTACTTTTGCTCTGATCTTTTCAGAGGGAAATGGCGAATCTATCCCTTGAGGATAGCCCTGGACGAAATGGGACGTCAGATACTGAGATGGACGACACCGTCTGGAAGGATCTTCCGCAAGAGCTTCTGGAGAAGTGTTTTGGTCACCTTCCAGTACTAATGATCGCCTCTACGCTCAGGGCAGTGAATAGAACCTGGAGTTCCTATCCTGGCACTTCAACATTCATGGCCTTGCACAACCACAGGAAGAATATCGATTCCTGCTTCGGATTTTTAATGTTCGGCACAAACATATTGACCCACCAATGCGAAACCATGGCTTTCGATCATAACACTCTGAAATGGCAGCTGGCTCCATCTCTTCAGCTGGACGGTAAAGCAATTAAGCCATCAAGTCGTCGATTTTCGGTAGTCAAACATAAGATGCACTAGCGGTTTAATTTTCCCTTTGATAATTGGGACAGGCATAGTCTAAATTTATTAGTTTCAATCTATTCTTAACCTTTTATTAACTGAGAATTGCCAATTTTATTTATGGAAATTCCCTCAGGCCCCTACCGTACCTGCCAAGTTGAGTCAGTCTCCGAAGGAATACTCTGCCTCAGACCCCACCCAGCCACTTCACCTCCCTTCATTGTCTGGAACCCGTTACTACCTTCAAATTGCAGACAGACGATCCCCCGAATACAGTCTCAGGAGAACTATTGGAACGTGAACTTGGTAGTGGACAGGGAAAACGCAAGCTTCAAAATCCTTGCCTTCACTTCCTGGTTTCGGGAATGCCACATTTTCTCTTCAACCACGAGCTCCTGGCTATCTCACAAGGAGGGACCAAGAATCTATGAGGGTTTGTTTTTCCCACAACACAGAGATGGCGGTCACATTGCAGTTACTTACCAGAATTGTCTCTATGTAGCTGTGGCAAGCTTGGTTGATGATGTGCATCAAGTTGGAGATTTATGTTACGACGTGAACAGGAATGTCTGGAAGTCGTCGTCGTCGTCGTCGTCGTCGGGTATGTTCCGTTTGCCGCCAGAGATCATGAAGCTCTATGGCTACTGCTTCACCAGGTCACTGTTTGTGGTATCTGACGTGATGTACAAGGTGATTGAATACGTCGGCGGGGTTCACCTCGTCGGAAATGCTCGTCCTTCTCCTACAGTGCAGATTTTGGCCAGAAGCGTAGCTCCTGAAAACAATGCAGGTAAGGGTAATCATGAACCATGTTCCTTGTTATTTTGTTTTTTTTATTGCCCGAATCATCTGAATGTTCTCTCGTACCACCGTCCAAGCTCAAGGTATCTGGATACCCTATTTTCCAAGACTTTTTCGATCTCTTCCAATGTGATATTGTAGTGTAATGAATCATAAGTCGGTCGTCACCTCACACATTCTTATTAACAAGCTTCGTTTTTTTAGTAGATACGAATTCTCGAAGTGTGGTCAAATCCCAGTCGTATGCATGATCCTCCCTGATTTTGAAAGGGTTTCGAATCGTTAGTTTTCTGTGATCGAGAGTGTAGAATGTTACCATACTAATATGAACGGCATGTTTGTCGTTGATGTAGCTGATCGCCTAGGTTACCCTGCATGTGTGTGTGTGTGTGTGCAGAGACTTCGAAGTGGGGAGTGATTGCCACCACAATCCTCCCTCAAGCCGACTGGGAGTCGAATTGGTTTGGAACCTGGTATGGATGCACACTGGAAGGCCATGAGAAGCCCACCATTTGTGGGTTGTTCAAAGCAGAGCCGTATTTGATTTTGATGATGTACAGCATCGGCAGCTGCAAGTGGAAGACGGTGTGTGTCACAGACGAGGCGACGACCACTGCCCTGGATGGCTCCCAAGATCCAGTTGGGATCATGATGCGCATTCGGCAGTCGTGGCGGTGCCAGTGGACTGGGAATCAACGCAAGTGGTTGGCCATGAACATGGTGCCGAATTATGAACCCAGTTGGATTTGTCCATCTGGGGAGTGCAAGCACAGATCCCCCAAGAGCCAGGGTGTGGAAGATTTGTCTCAGCTTCCGGCTTAGGAATGGATTGAACCCTTAAACGTAAGTAGACAGTCACGGAGGTTTGGCTGAATGAAAAGGGGAGATCTTCTATAGCACTTTGACTTCCTATGAGTAATGTTGGAGTTTTGAAAACCAATGATTCTTGTGGTATTATAATGGATGATTTTCACGGTCACTAGTTTGTCCTTTAACCCTATAATGCAGCTACGGGCACTAAATGTCTAATGGATGATAGAGAATTCTTGCATGTTAGATAGAAGTGCAATTGTTCATCCTTGGAATTTTGTGCAAAAAGTAGAGGTCATGAAGAGTAATTTGGTCTCCAATCAATACTTGAAATTTGGTCTCCAATGAAGACTTTTGAATTTTTCTAAAGTAGATGGTTTGCATTGTTGCAAAAAAGATGATATCTACTTAGATGAACTTATCCTTCTAAAGTAAAGGGTTCTACTCCAATCCCGTTTTGGTAGTGTAGGGAGCTCTATTTCTAATCAATTAAGAAATGAGTAAGTGTTCAAGATTAGTGTATTATGATTGGACTATAGGACCCTTGATTTTGCAACCTATCCTAGGTAAAAAATAAGATGACCTATATGACACATATATGACACATAGAATCATCATCTAGAAAATTCATGTTAATTTTGTTTCGGAAAATAAAATTGTGAAAAATTATGGAATCTTCTTGAACTTGAAATCTATTTCAGCATATGGAAAAATTTTCCCACTCAACACACCTACACTCTAGATACACTCAATTGCTTAATCTTGTAAAGAAGTTGCAAATTAGGATGGTCCAATGGATGATAGAAAATTCTTGCATGTAAGATAAAAGTGTACTAATTGATCATCCTCAAAATTTTGTACAAAAAAGGGAGGTCACAGACAATAATTTGGTCTCCAATGAATACTTTTGAATTTAAAAAAAAAAAAGATGATTCACACAATTTCAAAGAAGATGATTTCTATGAACACTAGCCCATCTTTATAGGGTTAAGTGGTTGGAAATGTGTTGGCTCCCTTAGGCAAGATTAGGAGCTTGCTTTGTTGGAAAGTATTTCTTTGGTTCAAGTAATGGGTTCAAGTAATGGGTTCAATTTGTTAAAAAATTGGTCCCATCTTCAAAATATACAAATAAATTTACATTATTCCTACATATAATATTGATTAACCCCTATATGTTCAAGGCATCAAATTTTGGTGTTGCCAATATTTTGAAGTTAAATAAAACCTAGAAAAGTATAATATTTTGAGTATTTTAAATTTTTTTAAACTATTTTGAAGTTCATTTTAGCATTGAAAATAGGATCTTGAAAATTAATGATTTTGATTTTTCTATGCAACATTTTGTACAAGGGTGTTTGTTGCAAATCATAGTTTTTAAGGGTTGAAGGCTCTTACAAAGAAGCTTGAAATACACTAGACCTTGAAGTTATGCATGTTATATCGCATTTTAACCTTGGAAGGACCAAGGCCTTTTTCTTGCCAATAAACTTTCAAAAATGCTATTGCAAAGAATTAAAAACTTCAAATATTGTTTTTCTTGTACATCTAATAATAGGATCTTACATCTGATTAGTATACAAATGTGTGGAATACATTTCAAAAATTTTGATTGTGGATATTGCAAGATACTTGCATTAAAATGAAGAAAAAAGTTCTTTTTCATCTTACATGGAACTTAGATTATTTGACTTTGAACCTTTTTGATTGAAATTTTTGCACTTCAACAAGTTTTCAAGTTTAAATATTTTTGGTGGAGAATTGATTTAAGAGTCTTGGAAAAAAATATCTAAAAATAACTTAATTTTCATTCTTAATAAAAAAAAATACTAAGAAGTAGGTACAAGATAGAAGGAGAATCTAAATTATTAATTCTTTTAAATGGAATTGAAACACTTTAATTCCAATGGTGAGACTATTCTTGCAAACAAATTAAACTATTTGGAACCTTCTTTTCTTGAATTGAAAAAAAAATTGAGTTCAAAAACAAATTCAATTCATTATTTTCTTAAAAAGTTATTGTCAGTATCCAAAAAACAATAAGCTCCATAATTTTCACATTACTTATCCAAATGAAATGAATAAAAACTTTCCATGTGGACAAAAAAATAATCTATGAGAAAAGAAATTTTAATTAAATTTTTTGTTGCTTGATTTTTATTGTTTTGAGCTTATTTGGTATAAATTTTTACCTTAGCCTCCAATTGAAAAAATAATGATATTCCTTCAAAGCTAATCAAATTTTCTATCTTTGAAAAAAATTCAAAAAACCATGACAAAAACTCAGACCATCCATACTTGTCCAAAATCCAATTTGTCCCCTAAAGAGACATTGGTCTTTTAGAGGGTTAATCCCACATCTTTTTGGTGACTAAATTTTTAGATTTGATATGAGGAAAAAAGTGTGAAAGACTTCAAATTATTTGCACAATTTTAATGCCATCATGATCAAGGATTTTATTCTTTCAATCCATAAGTGATATTGTTGAATATATTTTCTTTTCTACGTGATTTCTAAATTTCTAGTTTTAATTTCTAGAGTTACAATTGTAAAAAAATTGATAACACTTACAAAAATATATAACTTTTTTCATTTACTTTAGAAAAAATCCTATGAAGCTCAAGAAGGCCTTGGACATATAAAGATTAAATTCACTTTGGCAATATCAAAAACTACTAGTACAAATCTTGACTTTTACACTCAATTTATTTGAATCAAATATTATATTCCTTACATTCTAATCAATATTGTACCCCCATCCTAATTCCTATCTAATCATATTTGATGTTTATACAATTATCAAATTAAAGATTGCTATTATTTTAGTATTCAGAAAATGTATTTTTCAATATGTTACTTTTTTCTAGAGTGTTTAATGGAAATTATTAAAAGAAAATGAAATATAGGTATATAATCATCCAAATAAGCTTTGAGGATGTTTGAGAAAAAAGATTTTGAGAAATTTTCCCATAATTTTGTTATATAATGTACACTTATTTTTTGGAGAAAATTTTAATTGATGTCATTATTTTTGTGATTTTCATTGGTTTTTAGAAAATTAACTACAAAAATTAAAATTTATTTCAAAAGTAATAGAATTTTTTTTATACTAATAGATATTACATAGTTTCATACAACAAAAATTGCATTGCAATTTAAATATGATTTGAAAGGCTAAATTAAATTCAAAAGTAAAATAAATCGACATGACAATGAAAGCATTCTCTTAGATGGTAATTTTCTACTAGTCTTGAAAATACATTTCCATATTTAATTTGATGAATTTTGGGATAGAAAGAATTTTGTGCACCTTTAATATAGAATGATGAACCTACATTTCAAATTTTGTCTTATATGTGTGGATAATCTATTTTTTTATAGACTTTGAAGAAAAACATCTTAACTTCATATACATGGAAAATTAGATATTGGATCTAAGCATTCATAAAGGAAAGATAATATTGATAATTAGATACTTTGAATTAAATTCATCCACAAAGTAAAATTCAATGTATTACAAACATTGAGAATTGCTTTTAAAATTGGTTTACTTTTTTATATAAATATCTAATGATTTGAATCCAAATTCAATATTTGAGTATCAACATTGATTAAATGATTTATAATTCATCAGATGGTTAAATATGAGTCTTTGAAATTTAAACTACATCAATTTTGACTATATAATTTTGCAATCACATTGTCACATTGTATAGAACATAAGACTCTCTTTTCAAATATTCAATCAACAATGATTTTGATGTTTGTAGAATGATATAATATCATTTAAGTATATAACTTTAAACCTTGTTTAAATGATAGGACTTGAATGAGCGAGATAACTTGTAGATAAAGGATTTGTTACAATGTGCTTCAAAATTTGAAAGTGAACATTATTAATATTTCAAGATGATGAATTCAATATTGAATTGGTGGTAGCATTTGGTAGAGCACTTGGTGGGTTTGAAGATATTGATGTAATAATATCTGAAGGTTGCTTATGCAATACATGAATTATAAAAATAATTCCAACAATGTAAAGAATAAAACCTAAAACATTAAAACAAAAACCAACTTGATAAGATAATGTCGGAAATCTATCTACAACTTTTAAAAATGGTAATAACATTCCAATAAAAAATGGGATTAAGAAGAATTAACCTAAAATAAAGGTAAGCCATTGTTCATTGAAACAATTGGCATCAGACATTGTCTTCTAAAAATTTCCTTGACATTACAGATCTCATTCAATCAATTCATAAATGTTCTACTATATATGATAAGCTCTATATTTAAAATTTTCTTCAATTATATTGTCTTGTTATTCATTAAGCTTGAAAGTAAGACCGATGTTTTCATCATATAAATGTGAAGTATGATTTTAGTCCATGTTTTGGAATTTGATATTGTATAAAAGTTACTATATAGCTTTTAAAAGGATAGTTTGAAATTTAAAAATAAACAATGTTGACATTACTTCTATTTCTTCTTGATGATGGGCAATCAATTTTATCCAATATTCTAGAATGTCTAGTATGCATTGTATTTGTTGTATTTCCTATCAATTTATAATTTAATCTCTTTCATGTTCAAATTTCTTTGACTTGGAATTAATTTCATTCTTTATTCATTTTTCTCCTTTACAATTTTTGTATATTGATAAGAAGTGAGCATTCCAATATAAATTTATATAATTATTGAAAAAATGTAGAAATAATTCTACATGTTGTCTTGTCTTATTTATGAATGAAATTTAGTTGTGATTTATTCCATCTTTCACCTTGTGATACTACAACATAATTTGTTTTGTTAATTTGCAGTTTACATTCATCAATTATAATGAACTTAATTCATGATTGTAAACCACAAAAGTTTCAAGAACTTTAATACTCTATAGTATAGATTGCAAGATATTTTCTTTAACCCATGAAGTCCTATAGTTCAGTTAGGGGACAAAATAGATTTTAGTCATGCTCCTAACTTCCTTTACAATTTTTGAAATTTTTTGTTGAAATTTTTTAATATGATAGGAAAAGTGATTAATTTTAAATTCAATATAATTTTTTTAATTTCAATTTGTGCTCCAAAACAAAAGCTATGCAACAATTAGCCAAATTTGAATTCATTGGACAAAAAAAAAATTCTACAAAAGCTTAAAATGAAAATAATTTTTTTCCTCATAGATTGTATATTTGTCTACTTAGTATGGAAAGTTTTGATTCATTCCATTTGGTTCTATAATGTGAAGTTGTAGAACATCTTGTTTTGTGAGCAATCACAAAAATCTATTCTGAATATTATATGTAGGATTTGCTTTTGAACTCAATTTTCACATTTTTTTCAAACAAAAGTTTGAGAGGCTTAAATTCAATTTTTTGAACAATTTTACAATTGAAATTAGTGTCTTTTAATCTCATTCAAGAGATATTAATGACTTGATTTTTTCTTCTATCATTGACCTTCTATTATTTATCATCCTTTTAAAGGATGAAAATAATTTTATTTTCTTAACTTTTATATTTCATATATTGTCAATTCAATTCTTTATAATAAAAAAAGAATTTCAAAATCTTTAGTAAAGATTTTATAAGTTGAGGTCATTCAAAGTCTTCTAAACTAGTTTGGCATAAGGTAAACCACCCCATTATAGGCCAATTGGGAGCAAGCCCATATCAAACAACATTGTAATGGTGGTGTATATTCAATTTCAGAAATGTACACCATTATAATTTTGCCCACAATGTGTTTGCTCCCATTTTGTTTGTAAAGGGGTAATTTAACTTAGTGCCCCCAAAATATGATTTCTTAACTTTGAATCCATTTATCTTGCAATCTATATAGTCAAAAGGTTTGAAATTTTAATCAAACATTTTCATAATAGTCTTGTATAAGATCCCGAGGCTAGATTTTTTTTTAAATACTTAGAAGGTTCACACCCCTTTACATTTGGTAATCACGTGCAATAATGGGATATTTAATGGGGTGTGTGTGTGTGTTATCTCCTTTAATTCTTTTTTTTCACTCCCTATTTGTTGACAAAAAGCTATTGGCATGTATTTTTTGCACCCTATTTTTTTTGTGAATGGATCATAAACTAATTTTTTATATCCTATTTTTTTAATAAGTGGATAAAAAAACTAATTTTTGGCACCCAATTTGTTTTGTACTTTTTAGAACCACAAATTATTAAGAGGAATTTAAACACCTTGGAAAAACAATCATGTGAGTAACAAATTTTCCATGGCATTTGAACCAACAATAATTTTTCTATAGCATTTGAACTAGCATTAGGTGCAATATACAATACCAATAGTGTATCATAGAAAGGGCCATTGAAAACAAAACCAATGACAAAAGCATACCATTGACTAGAAAACAAACTCTAGAATACACAATCCATAAGTTGTAGCATACATCCAACAATAGTATGCAATTCATGAAAGAATTTGAGTATTTTGAAATACAAGATGAAAATGTAGTAATTTAACATACAAGCCATGTGTTCACAAACACATGTAGGACTAGTCCTAACCTATTAACAAATCTAAAATTTTCAACTTGAAGGTTCACTAACAAAGGTCATGCTCAAGTTGCAACTATCAATTTTGATACCTAGCATGTTTCCACCATGCAAACATGACTTGAAGAACATTGCCCACCAATCTAAAGCGGCACTTAATTCAAATTTAAGACAACAATTACGACCACCTTACTAAACCATTCAATAACAAACTAAACCTACTAAGCATTTTTTGAAGGATCCAATGTTTGCCACTTTATTTTTTTCTATTGTACAAAAAGGGGGATTTTTCTAGGGATTTTTCCTATATCTTATTTTATATATAGTCATCTATAAGGCATATTATTTATAGTAGATCTACCAAATGTATAAATTTTTCCTTCAACAAATTAAATTGACCCTATTGTTTATTTCATGCCATTTTCCAACGACGCTAGTTTGTGAGCCTAAAAGCATGAGCTTGCGAGTTGTGAGCGTAGGTTTTGTGAGCCTAAAGAATTAACCAAAAAAAACTGTGAATTTTTTAAGCCAAGAGAAAAAAAAAAGTGAAGTCATTTAAAAAAAATCTACTTATAGTAAAACTTCAGCTTTATGACCATGGACCTATGACCGTGGAAATGTGGTTAATGTATTTTAAAATTTCAAATCCAACTATCTCTAAAGGGCCTCTCAATACCTTCCAAAAAAAATTTAAAATTTTTGAATTTTTTTTTGAGGTTCAAAATCCAGAATCTAACAAGGGGATGGAGTCATGATTTTTTTTTTCCCAACTTTATCACCCAGAAATTGATCTCTCAGTACCGAGAGAAGGTTTTCTAGGGTGAAAAGTCGCAACAAAAATGAACTAGTAACATAGTCGGAAAAAAAGAAAAAAAAGTTGAAAAAAAATGAAAAAAAGAATTTTGAGAACTCCAAAGCCCTCTACCTCCAAACCCCTTTCAATATCAAGAGGGATTTTGGAGGGTGATGGAGTTGCAAAAAAATTTGAAAAATAAAAAAGGACTGAAAAAAAAATTGAAAAAAATTGAAATTTATAAAAAAAAAAAAAAAAATTTTGAAAGTCACAAATTTCAAATCTTATAAGGGGGATACTAGATATAAAAATCCAAAATTCTTAAAGCACGGTAATAGGTACATGCCCTAAAAATCACTAAAAATTTCACCAAAAATTCTAGGCTCACAAGCTCATAGGCTCACGCTCGCAGGCTCACAAAATAGCATCCCCATGCCATTTTCTACTACATTGGGAGTCCCCCCCTCAAAAAAATCACTATCTTCAAATTTTTATTCCTTGCACTAGAAATAAAAACTTCAAGTAGTTATGAACCAAAGAAATAGGCATTGGGACTTTAGGGATCAAAAGTGAAGAAAAAAAGTTTTTTGTACCTTGCTTGACTAGATTTTTGGCTTTGAATCTTCTTAACCTAACTTTTTGTAATTATTGATTATGAACTAATTTTTTATGTTTAAAAATTGAATGAGTTAGGAGTTGGAGAATTTAAAATAAAAATAGATACATAATTTTCATCTTTACAAAAATTCTTAAATAGAAGCAAATACAAGATAGAAAGAGGAAACAAAATCATTTATAGTTCTAAGATGGATTAAAACATACAAATCCCAAATGATGAGATTTTTCTAGGCTTCTTGGAAACAAATACAACTATGTGTATTCCCAAGCATTGGTCATGATGGTCTACTTGGTGAGCAAATTAATAATCCTTGTCATTTTCATATCAACTTGAGTTTTGGAGCACTCCGATTCCTCCAATGAGAAGATCCATTAGTTGCCTTTGACAATGACCTAATAGAAGATGCCCTAGACTTTCTTTCTAAATATGCTAGTGCATGAGTGCAAAAATATGAACCTATGAGCCTTGAATCTAGTTGTAGATATATACTTCCAAGCATTTGAAGGTGTGTTTAATATATGTACCTATAACATAAGCACATAATAACATAGGTTCCTATAGAAAACATCTATAACACTAATAAAAAATTTGCCCAGTTTTGTTGTTTTGGTTGCGTCGATGATCAACAAATTTTTGTTAATCTATAACCATTAAAGGTGTGTATAACATAAGTTTCTAGAGCAAACATATATAACCCATTGAAGGTGTGTATAACTTAGGTTCCAATAGCAAACATCTATAACCATTGAAGGTGTGTATAACATAGGTTCTTATAGCAAACATTTATAACCATTCAAGGTGTGTATAAAATAAGTTCACCTATAGCAAACATTTATAACAATAAAAAGTATCTAAGATATAGACTCCTAGACTCATAGGCTCAGAGATTCTATGCTCACATGTTGGCACTCTCCATTTCACTTGCACGTTTTTACTTAAAGTAAGGTAGGTACACCTAAAATGGCACCTGACCTTAAAGCGCCATCTACAATGTGCATACATTTTCGAAATCAGTCATGTACCCAGACTGTAGATGGCCATTTCAGAAATCGACTTTGACCATTATTAACTTTTGTATACGGTATCCAAATCCTATGTTCTTTGGTGCGTTGAAACATGTTTTCACTCGCCAATAAGACTGTATAAAAATCTGAACAGCATGATGACAGGAGCTAGGCACAGTAAGAATAAGTGGCCATTTTAGGTGTACCCACCTTATGTGAGTTTCCTGAACCACCATTTGAGCACTTCCGGCCGTTCCGGGCTCAGGTCCCTCCAATGGGTCTTCGTGCAGATCACGTCAGTATGAATCATCTGGGTTTCAGTCCCACGCTTTTGCAACTCGTGTGTTCATTTATAAGTAAAGCGAAACATCCTTACTGAATGTCCTGGGGTTGTTGCCTTGCTTGAAATGACTTATTTCAATGGAAGACCGTCATCTGTGAGCACACGGACAGCAAACTTGTTTACTCCATGTGAGGAGTATATTTCAACATACGTTTTGAGACCTATTCTAGAATCCAGCGGCAAAGTTGGTGGGCGCTACAGCTTCTTCAAGATTAGCATGTTTCTCTACATTTATCCCTTTAAGAAAAAGAGCAGAGAGAACGTGTCCCCACTTTATTCAATGTCGACCTCTCCATAAACAAGACTCCCTAACCCTGGGTCAATTGTGTCCAAAGTTGCTCACTTTCTTGGCGCATCAATTTATTGCAAATCCTTATGAATTGCTTATTCTTCAGCAGGCACGAAGCATGTGAAGCACGAATGGTAAGTAACAGGTTGTGCTCCTGCACTGATGTGTCAACTTCCAATGATGAATGGATGAAGACCCAATAACTCAACTACTCTACACTACCGCAGCATTCTCAATAGCTCGCAAAGAATAATTTGAAAGCCACTGTTTGGGTTGCGTTACCGATGCTATCGAACCCGCATTGCGTGACCGGGAGTTCGTCTCCACGGCCAGCAGATTTCGAACCATCTGGGTGGCCCTCAACCACTTACGAATTACTGTGGTGCCGATGGTCACTTCCCCTGCACTCTCATGGCCCTCATACTTGATTCGCAGTTTCCTCAACAGGGTCATCACTGCTTCTCCGGTCCTGCAAGAACAGGAGAGGATGTAGAATGAGTTGCATTTCTACTGGGGTATTTTCTAGTATGCACAAGCAAGACAATGCAATCTCCAAGGGGAAAGCGAAGGTATAGACCTTGAAGAAACTTGGATCCTCTTGAAGCCTCCTCGAGCGGTAAATACTTTATTTACTTCAACCGCAAAGATTAGTTTCACCGAATTCAGGTACAAACCTGTCCACGCACAAAGGGAATTGACAATCATGAATACACAGAATTCCCGAATCATTGCCTATATTAGGCTTTGACCTGAACCAAAAACGGGAATTTAGGAATGGAGTAATCGGGATGGACTACTGGCAGTCAGATCTGTGACCTTCTTACCTTCATCATGCCGATGCTTGAGGCCCTTGAGGAGAGCAAGAACGCCGACCTGAAGAAACAGCTGCCTTCAGTGACAGGTAGCTAACGCAAGCGTCATACGCGCAAAAGATCAAAATGTCATGATCTCATTATTGCTTTGATAATTTTCACAAGTGATCAAATTTATTCCTATTGTGCTACCATAGTTAACCACATCGTCGTTAATTTACTAAATATGCCTAGAGTGAGGGCTCATTACCTCACCAGCGTAGACTGGAACATTTCTCATATCGACAGAAGTTGGTATAGCAGCGTAATTTACATTTTGGATAACACCTAAAGTCGTTGCATCCTGCGACATAGTTTCGAAAACATGTGAGCAAGCACAGTTCATTACTCAAGTGCCTTCACTCTGAGAGATTAACCAGGAAGTTATTAAGAAAATTTATAATCTACAACCATATTCTAGTCTGGTCAATCTACGAATTTAGAGATTAGGGTGATAAGTACCTCATAAATTGTCAGAGCTCGAGGAATGTAAATCCCACAAGCATTTTCAACTTTGATAGTGGTCAGCTTCTCACTATTTCTAAGCGAGTTTGAGCCTCTTTCTTCGTTCGAAATGTGTCGTTCACATATTCGCAAGCAGCCCAGGACTTGACTGATAATCCCCAACGTGGGTATCAGGCCAGCTGATAATAGATCATCATAGACGGCCAAACCTCGGTTTGCCCTACAAAACAGATCCCACGATCTAACATTTCATTGATTGAAGATATGTTTGCAACATCGTTACTCAAAGCCATACTCTTAAAAGGTTCAGACAAAGAGGAAGCGAAGAAACGATCCCACCGACCGTAACATACCAATACTGTCGCATATATACACCTTCATCGTTGGTGTTGATATTCAAAAGGGAAGAATGAGGAGGAAGAGCCTCGCATTCAACCCGTCGCACCCAGAGGTCTGTGCACATGTCAGTCAGAGATTGCTCAGAAAATGCACTGAATGTATCTTTGCATTAATTAATGTATGGAAATCCATTGTAACCATGCACACATAGGCGCATAAAAAGAGCAAAACCTTTAAACGTTTACCTACGTTTGCAGCAAATCATGAAAAGCCAATACTGAATGTGCGATTACATTGAAGAAGCTTACATACGAAACTACTAACACCACAAGACATTGGAGTACATGGATTTGAAACGTACCAAGAATGCTGCTAAACATTTTCAAGCTGGGTCGTACTGAATCGCCTTTAGAGCGCTCGTAGAGATTAAAAGCGATGCTTGCTTGATCCTCCCTAAATTAACTCGTAAGGTCAGACACTGCTAACCATAATATCTTGAAACCGTACATGTTCGCCAGCTGGTATACCCTTACAAACAAAACTACAGGCCGATCGCTATTCAAGTTCTAGCCTCAATATTGTTCCGTCGCAGTACTGAATTCAGAGAACAGACCTTTCACAAGCCGCAAGCAGAATGCTGTATGTGTCGTTGTTGGGTATCACTCCGATCATTCTGAACTCTTGCAATACTGTAATCGCATAATCTAGATCCCTTCCTGCACCTGACCACCTCTTGAATCTTAAATCCAGTACAACCCATCAAAAGACAAGTGATGCCATTACGGACAATGATATGAGTCAAAATGAGTAACAAACTCGTGCTTTGAATTGAAAGTTATGATAAAAGATTTCATACAAAGAGAGGCCACAAAGGCATTGAGAGTTGATATGGTGGGACGCAATCTCAAAGTTTGAATTTCTTCGTAGACACGCATTGCACACTCAGCATCACCAAGCTGCAGAAAAGGAAGCCAGGCCTCAAGCATGAATTACATAGGATTTCCCAAAAAGTGCATGTTCTAAGAATATAAGTCCAAATATAGAAAGAGTGGTATTTCATGAAATAAAAATATGAAATATGCTGGAATTCAGTTGCTTACGTTGCTGCAGACTACCATCAACGTGTTAATTGTTGATGGGCCAAGATTTATGCCTTCGCTCTTCATTTCTTGCAGAACTGAAAATGCTGAGTCAAGTTTTCCAGCATGACCGGCAACATTTATCAAAGCGCAGAAGAAAACCTGCAAGAGACACTCCCATCACAATACATTACATCGACAATTCCAACCAGGGAACTAGTTCTGACGATGTCGTGATTAACCAATGAGGCACTCAAAGATACATCAAACTAATATCCAAACAATCCGACTCCATCACAGCCAACACGTAACAATCGAATAGAACTCTGGAACAATATAAATCTCATGCACCATAAAGTTGTACCTCATCTGGTACCACGCCATCCTTCTTCATGTCCTCGTAAATGGAAAGGGCACACTTTAAATATCCTTTCTGACAGCAGGCATGAACAGCCGCTGTGTAGCATTCGACCGTTCCAGCAATCTTATTTAAGCGCATCCTCTTGTAGACTTCAAGAGCTCTTTCCACCTGAAAGCCAAACTTAGTTCACAGGCCAAAGCTTTCGTTTCACCTACTGCAAAGAGACGATAATAAGGGCGATTTTTCCCAATAAAACCTTAATGGCATAGGTTTCAAAATACACTGATAAGTCAGTCCGACAGTCTTAGTGTGATGTTTTCAGTCTGGAATCCAGTATCCTCACTAAAGCAGAATATTTTATCTAAAGGGGACGTTGCATACTTCACCAACTCGAGCGCAAGCCGCAATAAGGGTGCCGTAGGTGAAATGATTCAGAGCAACACCGTTAGGCTCATCCTGAATGTCTGCCAGAACTTCAAATGCTCGCAGAAGAGCTCCAGCACGACCACATCCAGTGATAAGCGTATTGAAGATCACTTGGTCTGGTTTCACATTCTGTTTAGCAGATTTGAGGATGACAGTACTCAGTCCCCGTCGTTAAAACATGTGTTTGAACAACAAATTGGCAACCGAATAAGAGTCCAGATAGCAAATACACTGAAGCATTCAACATAGGCATCTTCACATATCTTAACCCTTAAAGGTCCAAGTAGCCCAAATTGGGCCTCATATCGAATTGTTTTAAGCACTCTTGACATATGGGACATTTCTTTCACTGACCTTATTTAGTTTTGAGCGACACATGCAATGCTATTCATTGATTCTGGTAATATAAAATCTGGTTCCATCTTAAGGAGATTGATCAATATACGATCAATTAAATTGATAAAAAATTCTAGGTACTTGAGGAGTTAACAGCATTCACTTACAAACACGACATATGTTTCATTATTACGTGAATGATACTTCAGGAAAATGTACCTGATTCAGCATTTTCTTATAAATCCCGAAAGCTTTGGGAACATCACCAACTCGTGCACACCCGTCGATCACGGCCCCAAAAGTTTGAACGTTTGCATGTATGCCTTCAGTCTCCATCTCATTGAGGAACTGCCACGAACTGGTAAGCATCAGATACGATATACAAGATTTAGCTATGCTGTGTGTATCTCAAGATTGAAACGCTGTGGTTTACTATGCCTCGCACAAAAGTATGGACGCCAAATCCCGTCCTATCCAGTCAAATACCTTGAACATCAGGTCAATCCTTCCAGCTTTTGCACATGCTGAGATTAAGGTGGTGTAGAAAATACAATCTGCTTTGAGCCCTGCATTTCTCACCATTTCGAGCACTCGACATGCCGCTGATTCAACAATTGCAAAAATAATTTCAGTAATCTGAGCAAATCGCTAATTTCCCAGAATACCTATCACGGTAACTACGACTAATATTAAGAGGTTCAGCCATCAAGCACCACTACAAAGATAAAAGAAAACAGAACTTGAGAGGTCAAACCTATTGGCCAGACTACAAGTCGGGTTGACCTCGTCAGGCTAGGAAACTATTACTATCACACTTTCAGGCTTTCAAAGCTAAAACAGTTTTGAAGGAGAAAAAAAAGTTTCACCTGATGCATCTTGAGCTTGAGCACAGACGGAGAGAAGCATGCTATAATTTCGCAACAATTTCCTTCCCACTAGTCGTGAAAATCGAAAAGCCTCCTTCAACGCCCGTGTCTTCTTACAAGCAGAGTAAAACTCGTAAGGGTTAACCTGCACAGCGAAGAAGTTCATCAGAGGCTTACGACGCGAGGAAAACTAGAGAACAGGAAATGAAGTAGAACCGCAAGGAAGATTGACGAATCCCTTTTCTTTCATTGACGGATACTTCAGACATCCTACCTGACACAAGAAAGGATGAAATGGCAATTCCTGGCACATGAAAGATGAAATGACAATGGAGAAGCAGACATTCGTCTAGGCATAACCCAATACTAAATGCGTTCACGAAATGGAGATAAGGAAGAACTTTTATTATAATACATCCCCATCTCTGCTCTAATGTGTTAATGCCCTCAGACTCAACACATACTGATAAAGGCACTGCGAGGGTTCCAAAACGCATCTCCAATAGCCAATTACCTTGTCCATATTCAAAATAGAATGCTCATTCATGTTTTCAAGAATCGACACACAGTCTTGCAACCTGCAAAAACATACACGTCAAAACTTAGCACACAACTATATCAAAGCTTAATATAGGCATCCAGTTGCTGTGCAGGCCAACGAGTAAAACAAAAGGATCCCAAGGGAGTTTGATTGATGCAGACCTGCCAGCTCCCAGCAGTTTCCCATACAAGAACAAGTACTCAGCAGGATTCTTGTCAGGATTCACAGGCAGCACAGCTTCAATATTGTCTGGCAACTGGATTCCAGCTTCTCGGGCTATGGCTTTACCGCCGAAGCCTCCTCTCTCACACTTCTCCTTTCCACCAGTCCAGCTCCTCAGCTGCTTCTGTAGACTCTCCAAGCTCTTTCTCTTGGCTTCGAGAGCGGAATTAGGGTTTCCGGATTTCACTGGCGAGAAAGTCGCTTTCCGCGGAGACACATTGCTCAAATTTGTACTCAAATTCAGCCTATCCCCTCTATCACTCAACATCCCATTCTCCAAGCACGTCGAAGTGCTTGTAAAATAATCTACAGCATCTATTCTTACACTAAGTTCAATTGTACAGTCTACAGCAGCACCGGAGGCGTGATCCACGTCCGAGATCGTCGTCCCCGCAGCATCGATCGGATGTTCGATGACCGAAGTGGCGCTCCTCGCATCACTCAGCGACCTGTACTTCCGTTTCGTAAACCTAAACGTCGCTCGTCTAGCAAGAACATCCACGCTCTCAGTCTTCTTCAAACCGACAACATACACTCTTCTCTGCCTTCACTCAGAATCATGAAACTAAAACTTTGCTAGGTTAAGCGCTCTCCTCGACAGCTATCAAGTTGAAAATTGCATTGGAATAGAATCTTTACTACTAAAATGCACTATCACGTGGAAATTAAGTGTACCAGTAACTCCAATGCGCAATAGAATGAAACTGACAGTGGAAATAAATTCAGCTCGACCGAATGTCAACATGACAAACGCCTCAGAAGTGAGACATTGAAGACTCCCGTCATCAAATACGAATTCGGCAACAGAATACACCAATTCAGCAACTGCAGGAATCGAAACTCACTCACGGAAACTCAAAACCTAGAAAAAAACTCAAGTAGGCGCTCCACAATGAAGCAACCTCTTTCAATACTCCAGACTAGTACAATGACACAAATGCAAGGTAACAGGCGTCCACAGAAAGAATGTTATTTAGTACTGCCCAAGATCCTCACGCGAAATACAGCAGCAAATGCTAGAGCGAGAAGAGTTGCAGCTCCCGAACCTGCTGTGGCGACCCCGGATTCGGCACGATGGAGACAGGGAGGTGAAGCAGAAGCCACCATTTCCACACCGGCTACCTTTCGCACACTCCTCAAAGGCAACTCTGCAGCCATATTTCGCTTGGCCAAAACGAAGGAAAGCATGAGGAAACACTCGGACAGAGGCAGGGGGACTGCCTACGCTGAATGGCATCCGTGACCGTGTCACCACTCCAGCCCACATTGCTCACACAGCTCTGTCCTCCCCTGTCCCCTTCCAAAACCTCTGCAACCCGAAATTGCAGTACTTCACAAAGATTCCGAATCATGAAACTCGTCCTTTTCCAAACATACAATTCGAAACGTCCTCACACCCCGGCTCATGGCCTCTTCAACCTCAAAAGCATAAAAACACGTCACCGAATTGCCTCCCCCAGCTCAATTCCGATCGACACGCCAATCCTCAACTAGCGTCATTTCAAGATTTTCACAATTCTCCAAACCCTAATGACCACACCGAAACCCGCTCCATCTCTCTGTCCACCACTCATCCGGTGCTCTCCAAAAACAACGACACCGATGCCCGGCCTTCCAACCCCCACCCCTGGCGCCACACACCATCAATCCACAATCTGAAACCGCGCCAAGAACGCTAAAAAAATTCACCGCATTAATGCACAAGAATCGGAGCAATGAACCTCGAATTCGATGCAATTCTTGCAATTCTTGCAAACGAGGGATCGTCCTTCGAGCTCCGCTATCGTCGTCCCTCCGTCGTCTATGTCTTTCTCCTCGCTTTCGTATCCACTCTCAGTGCCGACGAGCCGACGAACCAGTCCCCGAACCTCCAACCGAGCCTTGCCTTTTGATCTTCATTCTCCAAACCACGTGGAGACGTTCCCCAGACGCGTGCTCGGGTCGTGGTTGAGAGAATTGTCGTGGCGACGATGTGGGCAACGTCGTCCGGTAGAAGGAAGAGCATTCCCGGGATCAGTTATCCACATCTGGATGTATTTCATCCAGATAGAGAAGACGGAAGTACGGAACCCTCCACGAGGGTTTTGCCTAAAATTATGTGTACATTTTGATATAACGTAGGGCCTCAACTAACCTTTCTCTGAGGTATAAAAACATATCCCAGTATACTTGCTTGCACAATAGATTTCTCTTAAAGTGTCCTTCAAAAGTGTCATTAACCCCTAAATGTCATTGGCGTCATATTGTGGCATTTGGATGAGTTGAATAGTCCCTAAAAGGAGATTAAAAACGTTTTTTCATCCATTTTTTGCTTGCTGACCTTTCATGGAGGGTTATGAAGAGTACCTAATTGAATTTGTAGTCTTGCTACAATAGTGTTTGTCTTCCCATGAAGAAAGGTAAGTAAAAAAAAGAAATGATAAAATTTGCTATTTTAATGTATTTTGTTCCTTACTCTAAAGCTGAAATTTCTCTTTGGAAATGACATTTTTTGAGTTTGAGCCCAACTAACAAAATGGAAGCCATGTTCTCTAGTTTTTGATCCAATTGGAATTATCATAAAATTCATAATATTGAATATTTTATTAGAAAATGAAGTTTGGATGTATTTCAATGTCCATTGTATTCTAATTTCAAAAGGACACGGAAAACAAGTTTACACCATGATGTTTTTCACTATAATGTACACACATGGTGAATTTTTCAGATTTTTAGGAATAATTTTCTATTTGATGTGATTTTTTCTTCATTTTTCCTTCAAAAATTTCCCCCAAAATCAATTTTTCTCTAAAAAAATCTAATTCTCTCAATGAAACATAGAAGACATATAGCTTCATCTTTGAAAAATAAAGATAAATATTTTCATACATATTCACTTCAGAAATGGCAATGATCTGAGTGACAAACATTGAGGCCTGAAAGTAGTGGTTAGTAGTTTGGCGTTTCATGGTTAAACCATCTCCAATCTTAACTATTCATAGTTTTTTGGACTTCTAAAGTTCAATATCAAATCAAAACTAGTAATTCAATAGAGTGCTATATAAGGTGCCTTAGGCAATTTCACTTTGAAAATTCATAGAAATTTGATGCCTTATCTTAAAATACTATTTTTTTTGAGAATTCATAAATTTCATTTGCTAATATTTTAACATATTTTGAAAAAAGGTGCCTTCAATTCTACGGAATTGCTTAATTATTTTGATGGTATTGGGTGTTTCCATCTTATATTGAGCATTATGGTGGAAAAGAGCATATTTTACTGCTTTCTTTTTGTTCTTCAATCCCTACAAATTCTTCCCTATCTTCATCACTATCTTGATGAAAGGATAGTAGATATAGGGATAAAAGTTGTTCTTCCTCAACAATGCTACTCTTCTCAAAGGTTTACAGAAAGCTTTTGTTGAATTATATATATGCTCTTATATACCAACTTGGGGCTTTTTTCCTTTAAAATTTTAAGAATACAAGACCTTCGTCGTGGAGGTTTCTTCTCTATTTAGATGAAAAACATCCAAATAGAATTATAGAACATGTACTTACTGTAGTATGGATGGTCAAAGGTAAATTAGCCTATCATATACAAAATGACTAGTTTGTCCAATCGAGAAGGGAATGATTGCAAAGAATAATTCACATTTTTGGCTCCAAAATGCAATATTTGGCCATAGGATTAGCGGTAGTATGTAGTACTACAAGTAGTTTGTATCAACAATGCCCCTATGGGTGAATGCAAGAAAGACTTGTACTGTTTGGTGTCACACTTTGAGTGACAAAGTTGTCATGAGCTATAACTTTTGAAGCATTAACTCTTTGAACTTGAAATTTTTATTGAAGATGGATGACTTGATAGTTATCAAAACCCTTATTTTTCAGAAACTTTCAAAAATTATTTTATATTAAAATCTAATTTCTCTAATTTGTCACACTTTGCGGTTTAGGGGTTTTTAGTGCTGGGGAGTACTTTAAATTAATAATTTAGAGCTGAGATTTCTAGGGTCTATTCCTACACTAAGTAGGCATGTTTCCGCCAAAGGAAATTTAAAAAATCATTATTCTCTTTCCTCTACATGTGTGCTAACAGGCCTCCCTTGCGTGCACATTTTTGAACAATCAAGATAGTTTTCGGATCATTATTTTGGTGAAATACCTTTACCATAAAGTTTTCCCAAATAGACAATTTTTAGTTTTAAGAAAAATTAATTTCCCTATTTTTTACAAATTAAAATGTGAAACTATAGTGAAAGTTATAATTTTCACGAAATTCAACACTTTTCTAGTTTTCCTACTTAGAGAATTTTTCTAAGCTTTACCTTCTTAAGGTATCTTCTTCTTAAAGGTATATACATCAAACATATTTTTTACCTTTTTTAAAAATTGATTTACTATTTATATAGTACCCCCCAAGAAAAAAGTGAATACTATGCAAAACGCTATGCTTTTTAGTAGGTCTTTCTTGCAATGACCCCTATAGATTTAACCCCTAAAGTTTTTTTATTGTGTTTCCACCAAACTCACTCCAAAACTGCGATTTCTAATACACGTGCAATTTTTTTTCTTAAAAACATTTTATGACATATTTAACCATAAGATCTTGTAGTTAGGTGGTTTGAAAAGATGTCGAAAAAAATTCAAAAATTTTCACTGTGTAGATTGTAAGATTTTAACATTTGTACTAGCAAAAATCCTTTTCTTATCCCTACAAAAACCTAGGCAGCTGTACTTTGCAAGTTCACATTTGTATAATAAAATACTCAAAATTATAGTTACTCTTTCAATTCATTTTACAACTCAAGTTGGCCATATGCTCAAAAAATTCCAAATCTTTTGGAATTGTCTAACATATAGGAAAAAAATAGTTAGTAGAAAGAAGTAGAAAATGCTTGAAAATACTAAATTGTGAACAATTTATTTATAAAAATGAAAAATGTCAATCCCAATGGTTAAAATATTGTAATAAATAATCTTCACTCAATGTTATAGTTGTTTTTTCAAAAATATTAAAAACTGAATTAAATAAAGAATTTCAAACTTTTTTGTAGAGTAAAGGTTCTATAACTACGTGCAAACTACCCCAAACTAAAATTCCTCATAACTTTTGATTCATTTATTGAAATGGAATGATTCAAAGCTTTCCACATAGAAAAAATCTAATAAAACAATTTCAAAATTTTATTTTTAAAAGAAGTTTTTTTAAAGAAGTTTTTTTTGCTGCTTAAGCTGCCCGTAGTTCAAACAAAACAACATATCATGCCATAATTTCGTAACCATGTAGTCAAAAGTTATGAAAATTGTTGGGTCTTGAAGCCACTCCTTGAATACATATTGTGTGGAAATTTCAAAGAAAAAAAATAAAAACTCAATTTGTAGTGAATTGCTTGAAATTTCTATATTGCCAAAAAACGCAGTTCAAGGCTTTAGGGGTTAAACCGTCAATTTAAGGTGCTTGCAAATGCAAACCACTAATCCACTACTTTACAATACTATAGAATACCAACAAAAGCCACTAGAAGAAAAAGTAGTGGAATACGAGTCTATGAACCTTTTTGTTTGTACTTATCAAAAAAAAAAATTCTATAAATAAAACAATTTTGTTAGAGAAGATTGTACTTGCACTGCACCAAGGAATTCTTTTAGGAAATTTCCCCCCTCTTTGTAGCCTTTGTACAGACATTACTTTGACCCTATGTGGACAACCAACATGTTGTTATTTCTATTAAAATTCATTGTTATTCCTTGTAATGTTAGTGACAACCCTTTTGTTTCCGGCACCATGGGGCAAGATTGCATCATTTCAAAATAAATGACTTTTTTTCACCAAAAAAAAGTAATGTTTTTTCGCCAAAATTTTTCCAATTTTCTTTAAAATCTGGATGAAATCGCCAAATCTAGATGAAAAATTGTATGAATATGATGGAAAAGTGTTTTTAAGTCTAAAATATGGATGAATGTAGAAATACAATGCTTCACCAAATTTGAAGTGATCGCCATCTTGGCACTTTCTTAAAAAGTAAAAAAAAAGTTGGTTAGTAGACATGTGACATGTCCAATTTGTTGCTTTCACAATTGCTTTTTGGGGTCAATAATTTGAAAAAAATTAGAAAAAATTTATTTTTAATTTTTGCAACTATTGCACCTACATCCATTCCAAATTTTACACCAAATACATAAACAATGCAAAATTTATAAACAAAAAAAAACACCCATCCAAGGGCAAAGGGACAAGAAATAGAACAAGTATTTCTTGCAATATCTATTGTTGAAATTATAACTTTTTAGATCCAACCAAAGATAAATGTTAGAAATAGAAAGCAATTGGATTTCTTTTTGAGAAAGTATGAATTTGTTATAAGTTTTTGAAATGAGCTTCCCAAATGGCCCTAGTGAATCTCTAAACTATCTCAAAACCAACAAATAATGTATCAATAATGATCATCTTATTCACTTAAAGCAATGATAATATTTTTTTAATTTGGCTACAAAATGAAGGCCTAAAAGTTTCACTATTTGTGATGAATTTATATTAAAAAGGTAAAAGTTCCTATTACAACAACTTATTACTACATCACATCATCCAAAACATTGATTGTTGTCTCTAACTCAAGCTAGTATTGAACCTAGTATAGCCTAAATCTCATTTATTGAAAAAATGTCATGAATTGATATACTAGTCATTTTGTAGGGGCCTATAATGGATCTTTTACTTGCCATTGGTTGATTTACCTTATAGTATCACTTGTGCCTTCTTCAATTTTTTCATTCACACAGAAAACTCTATTGCAAGCTAAGTTTAGAACAACCTCTTTCTATAACAATGTATACCTCCCTCCTTCCGTTAACTCCTCTTTGTTAACTCCAAATAGTCCTAGGACCTTTTCAATCAAGAATCATTCAAAAGTACCATTTTCATTGTATAGAGAATTTTTTTTTTAATTGTTTTCATTGCATATCTTATTAAAAGATCTTGTGCTAGACTAGTGGAAGAATGTGTGGAAGAAATTTTAAAAACTTTGACCAGTTAGATTGCAAAATATTTGTATTTGAAGTGATAAAAGCAATTTTTTTACACCTCACTTGGCTACATTTTTTTACTTTGAATCTTTTTAAATTAAAATCTTTGGGCTATTGATTTTGAATTTTGAAGTTTTTATGTTGAAGAATTAAGTTGATAGTCATAGAAAAAAAAAATTCTTATAAAAAATTCTTTTTAATTTATTAAAAATTATTAGGTAGAAATAGTTTCAAGATCAAAGTGAAAAATCAATTGATAATATCTCTACAATGAATACTAATCTCAACAATGAGGATGTTCTAGCAACAATGCTAATATGTGAGCATGAAAATGTAAGCACATGAGCCTTGAGTATATATATAAGGAGATATACTACCACCATTGAAGGAGCATATAACATAAACATCCATAATATAGGTATCTATAAAATAAATATATTATAACCATAGAAGGCCCTTATACTATAAGTGTATAGTCTTCTAGGCTCATAGGCTCACACTTCTAGGCTCACATAATAGCAACCTTCTAAATAAAAATACAATCTACAAGAAACAAATTATTTAAGAATTTTAATTTTAAGTTTTGTATGAATTTTTTTCTACTTGTCAAATTAAAATTTGGACTTAAGGTGGCATAACTTTTCTCCTATGCATTGATTAAAATAAAAAATTGTATTTTTAGAAATCCAATGTATTTTTTTATTTTCTCAAAAGTTATTAGAAAATCACAATTTTTTTGAGATTGTAGACACTTGCTTCAAAATCTATATTGTTCTTAAAGACAACAATGAAACTTTAGAGGTTCAAATTAAGCATCAATATAAAGACCTTCAATTGCAAATGATATTTATAGGAATTGCATTATTTGCCATGTCCAATTCTCTTACTATTTGGGCATTAATTGCTACAAACATTGGACACTAAAGTTACAAAATGGTAGTAATATGAAGACAACATGACAACTACAAAAATGTACACACATTTGGCTATCCACATACTTTTAACCCCTCAAGGCCTAACCATTCCTTAACAGTGGAGGTTTTTAATTTATAAATAAATAAATCCAATTGATACTTCTATGCATATAGATGTGTGTGAGATTTTAAATTTAATTGTAAAAGAATAAAGAATACTTTGTTTAGAATGCGTGGTAGAAATTGTGAATAATATTGACAATTTTATAACAATTTTGGAAGATTAATTTAAAGATTAAAAAAACACAACTTTAGAGAAGTAAAATTTATAAGAAGATGAATAATTCATTTCCCAGAAAAATTGTATTGGAATATAAGCAGATGTAGTATTTCTTCAAAATAAAAAATAAAAAATAATTTAATTTTTTTTCACATTGTCAAATAGAAGGAATACAAATCCAAAACTAACAAAATTGGATCCTACAAAATTCTAAAATATTCAAATATGCATCAATTTTTGAGATGTGATGATTCATTTTATTGATAGATTGTTTAGAAATTAAAACATCTTCTAAAAATTTGGAATCATTATAATTATTTTTTTTATTAATCACATTAGATCTTGAGCATTAGATTGAACCTTATATTTGAAAATTGTCTAAAAATACAAATTTGATTTTTTTTTCTTCTATACCTAGTTTGATTGTGTAAATCAAAGACTAGAAATGTCAAAGAAAATGTTTTTTTTTATCCCTATTTTTCTTTTAATTTGAAGATCAAGTTTACTCCTTATTTCTATTTGACTATATTTTTTAAATAAATTTTATATTCTTCTTACATTGAAATTATGAAAATTGAAAATTGTAACAAGTATGTCAGCTTGTTACTCTACAAGACTCCTTCTTTACAAGATATTGAGATTTGTTTCATCCTACAAAGAATTTTTGGGAGTATTTACCATTGAAATTTGAAGAGTATGCATTGTGTCTTCTTGATCCTTGAGGGGTTAAAGACTTAAAGGACACAATATACATTGGGTGAGTGAATTTTCATTGTAGAAGTAGTCAATTTTTTCAAGTTGCATTCTAGAAATTATACATTAGATTCCTTTATGTCAAAGCACATCTGAAGAATAAAAAAACAAAAACCCAAACATGTCCTAATAGGATTGGACTATTTTTAATATTCAATAATAAATAAATATACATCTACATTTTAAATGTGTTGTATTAGAAAAGTACATAATACTATAAAATTTTGTATAATCCCCTCCCAAAGTTGAGATCTCTTCTCACTTTGTACATATGGATTGTCATTGTAGCTTGTTGTTCTATGTCTATCTAAAGTTAGGAATTTAACAACTAAATTCAAGAACATTAATAAAAGAATGTAAATGGATATAATAGACTTTGTAGGAGATAGGAGTCTATTGACATTCTATACTTTAGGACTAGTAGTTAACTAATATGCTATCAAACCAAATGCAATTGGTATCTAAAATTCTAATAACATTATTTAACCCCAAATTAAAGAACCAAGGCCATTGTTTTGTCAAAAACCTCTCAAAATTGCCATTTCTGTTGCGTTCACCCAAGAAAACAAAAAGAAACATTTTTCAAAATTTTACCGCAGGACCTTGTATTTAACTTGACTAAGATCATGTGGTAAAAATTTCATGAAGTTTGGTTGTATAAATTGAAAGATATGAGCATTATAAGTTAGAAAAACAAGTTTTTTTGAACTGTGGTTTGCAATTTTAGATGACTTTGACTACCATTTGTGAAAAAAATTTGCACTATAGAATTTTAATTTATAATTTTTTGTACTAAAAAATTGAGTTGAGAGTCTAGGAAAAAGAATTCACAGAAAAACACTTGAATCCTATTCTTTAAAAAATTGTTAAGTAGAAGTAGGTTCAAGATTAAAATAAATGGTTAATAGCTCTAAGATGGGATTAAAACACAATAACTTCAATGGCAAGTTTGGCTTAGCAAGTGAATATAACCTTTACCAACAATTTTTTTGGAAAAATTATGAGAATCGTATTTAGAAATGAATCCTATAAGTTATTTTTTCAAGAAGACCTTTAGATTGCCCCCAAAACAAGATTGTTTTTAATTTTTTCATTACTAGTCTAAATAGAATGAATCAAAGCTTCACATGTAGACAAAAATATATTATTTTAGGAAAAATTTTGTTGCCCACCGAATGAAAATTTGGGATTTTTCGTGATATAACTCTTTAGCACCAATTGAAATAAAAATTATATTCCCACAAAGCTAATTTGTTTATGAGTTTCTCTATCTTATGAGAGAGTTTCAAAAAGTTTCACCAAAAATTGAAGTTATAGGAACCTGCATAAAATCCATTTTGTTCACTAAACGAATACTCATGGTCTTTTAAGAGTTAAAAGTTGAAGACATGAGACTTTGATAAAATGATTTTATTTTTTGAAAAAAAATTTCCTATGCTTTCAAAAAAGTATTGAATGTTATTTGATATTATTTAGATGATTTTAATGTAAAATCTCATTCAATTCTATAATTATGATTCACCTATTTCATTTTTGCATTGGAAAATGTCAAACAAAGAAGCAACTCACTGTAATCTACAAGTTGTTCCTTACACTCACAACAAATATAACATTTATTAGATACTAGCATTCTTCACCACATTACTACACCAATTTTATCCATTAAATAGCTGTTATTGGCACAAATTTATCAAAAGTGACACTAATTGTCATATATTGAAATGATTGAAAGCTCAAATATTAATTACATTACATAAAATACAAATGTCTACAAAAACAAAAGTTTTAAGACACAAACTTTGTAGATGATACAAATTTTGTACCTTAACTAATTGGATAAATGAACTATTTATCATCAAGAAATTCTATAAAGTTTACTTTTACCATTACATCAATAAAGATACTTAAAATGAATGAATATCTTGAGATGTGTGAGTCACCATCTAATGTGGTAATAAAGCATTCAAAGCATATGTTCACTTTGATTCAAAGCATATTGTTCATAGTGGAGGGCCCACTTTTTGAAGTTTGAGAAGTTTTTTTTCTTCTCCTTTAAAGATGAAGAATGAACAAGAAGAAGTTTTTGTGTGCAAAGTTCAATATTAATTAGTGTAGTTTGCTCCATTTTTTGTCCTCCATTCTTCATGTGACTCAAAAGGGGTGTCAAACCTTCTTCATGGGAAAGTCTCCTATTTTCAAACACTCCATATCTTCTCATTCTTTATAATAGGGGTTGTCACGGCACTTCCGAAGTCGAAGCAAAATTCTGTGAGAAAAAGTACATGGTGCATCGGGAGCAAAAGGCGGACGTGAAATTCTTAGAGAAAACGGAGTGCCATTTCTTCTCCTCCGCAGGTGAAGAAACGGCGTTTTTGAAAATTTTCTTGAAGAATTTCTTGAAGCCCTCGAGTTGGCGCAAGTATTGGAGCTCCCAACCCAAGTGTGAGCCAGAAATTCTTGCGGAATTGTTGCGAATAGTAGAAAGGGGTGTCACGGCTCCTCCATTCTACTACAGCAGTTTTCATTGGCTCCTGAAAAATCTCACCAACTTGGGTTTCTCTGAGGAGCCGTAACACCCCCTCCTAATGTAGAAATAGCATTCTTGAAGAAGGTGTGCCAACTCCTATTAAAATCTTTGAATGAAAATCCTTCGTAGGCATCTAAGACGAGGATATTCCTGAATGTAATGAACACTCTGAAGCCCATGAAACAAACGAGGAGAACAGTACTGACTCGTGATTCTGTGAAAGCCTTGGAAACTTGGAATTAGAGTTTCCATGAATTAGAGTTGACAATAAATAAGCAAAATCTTAAAATGCGTGCCTTACATTGAATGATAGAAACTATCCCCAGGTAAGCCACGTGTTCCGTCCAGCATTCTCAGCCGCAGGCTCGGGATTGGACGGTGTTGCTCAGGTCCCTTCCGAGGCTGCAGGACGAACCACGTGGCTTGGAGAAGGAAGAGAAGGAAGATCAAGAGGCGAGGCTCGGTTGGAGGTTCGGGTACTGGTTCGTCGGCTCGTCGGCATCGAGAGTGGATGCGAAAGACCGAGACCAGAAGGCGACGGAGACGACGATGGCGGAGCCTGAAGGACGATTCCTCCCTGCAAGAATTGCATTGAAATCAATCACCATTGCCCCGATATTCGTGTAGTGATGCGTTGAATTTTTTTCGCTTTCTTGGCGCAGGTCCAGTTTCAGATTGTTGGATTGATGGTGTGTGGCGCCTGGGACGGGGGTTGGAAGGCCGGGCATTGGTGTCGTTGTTTTTGGAGAGCACCGGATGAGTGGTGGACAGAGCTGGAGCGGGTTTCGGTGTGGTCATTAGGGTTTGGGGGAATGTGAGAATCTTGAAGTGACGCTAGTTGAGGATTTGTGTGTGATTTTGTTTCGATCGGAATTGAGCTGGGGGAGGCAATTCGGTGACGTTTTTTCTGCTTTTGAGGTTGAAGAGGCCATGAGCCGGGGTGTGAGGACGTTTCGAATTGTATGTTTGGAAAAGGACGAGTTTCATGATTCGGAATCTTTGTGAAATACTGCAATTTCGGGTTGCAGAGGTATTGGAAGGGGACAGGGGAGGACAGAGCTGTGTGAGCAATGTGGGCTGGAGTGGTGACACGGTCACGGATGCCATTCAGCATAGGCAGTCCCCCTGCCTCTGTGCGAGTGTTTCCTCATGCTTTCCTTCGTTTTGGCCAAGCGAAATATGGCTGCAGAGTTGCCTTTGAGGAGTGCGTGAAAGTTAGCCGGCCTGGAAATGGTGGCTTCTGCTTCACCTCCCTGTCTCCATCGTGCCGAATCCGGGGTCGCCACAGCAGGTTCGGGAGCTGCAACTCTTCTCGCTTTAGCTTTTGCTGCTATTTTTTGCCAGAGGATCTTGGGCAGTACTAAATATCATTCTTCCCGTGGACGCCTGTTACCTTGCATTTGTGTCATTGTACTATTCTGGAGTATTGAAAGAGATTGCTGCATTGTGGAGCGCCTACTTGAGTTGTTCTCTAGGTTTTGAGTTTCCGTGAGTGAGTTTCGATTCCTGCAGTTGCTGAATTGGTGTATTCTGTTGCCGAATTCGTATTTGATGACGGGAGTCTTCAATGTCTCAATTCTGAGGCGTTTGTCATGTTGACATTCGGTCGAGCTGAATTTATATCCACTGTCAGTTTCATTCTATTGCGCATTGGAGTTACTGGTACACTTAATTGGCACGTGATAGTGCATTTTAGTAGCAAAGATTCTATTTCCAATCCAATTTTCAACTCAATAGCTTCAACGGAAAGGGCTTAACCTTGCAAAGTTTTAGTTTCATGATTCTGAGTGAAGGCGGAGAATAGTATATGTTGTCGGTATGACTGGTACAGGTTGCCATCTGCGAAGTATTTTTGGCAATAATGCGCTGTTGAGTGTCTGATTTTGTTCTTTATGAGCAGCTACTGTATCATCTCATAATGCTCATGATGACTGTCCCATGCTCTAGTTTCTGCTTTTCACGCAGTAGTGAATTTTGAAGCTGTTTAGTCAACATACAAGTTGCAGCTGTACGTATGAGTTGTGCGTTTATGTGAATTCGTAATCAATTCAAGAATGTTCATAACTCTAGCAGTTTCCTTGAGTAGATTCGTTTTTGCAGATACTAGGAGTACCACATTGGCTCTTATATACTGGTACATAAACTATGTGTGATGATAGGTTATCATCAAGCTATGTGTAATGATTAGCAATAAAAATGTGTTGAAGAGAAATGAATTTGCATTTAATTTTTTAGTGCTGGATTGTTTCTTCTGCAGTGCTAATCAGAAAAGAAGTCAAGCTAGACGAGTGAGGGACCGGCCACTCTCAGAAACGAATAATCGAACAGGAGAAGATGGCAAAGACAATCAAACAACAGTTCACGATGCTCAAACGTTAACCACAGCAGCGGAAGAGCGTCTGCCATTAGGTGATGCAGGTGTACTTCGTTCTCAAGGAAGTGGCTCCCCAGCAGATCCTTCGACTGCTGAGGTTGAGGAAACGGATGAAAATGGGGCTTCCAGCGGAGTACCTGGTGAGGTAAGGCCTGAAGTATCCACCGTTACTTGTCTTCGGACAGTTTCGGAGCGTCCTCACGAGAGATGTTAATCTTCGGTGCAAAATTAAAAAATAATATATAGCAGTATTTAAGTGGAAATTCTAGTGAGTTTCTTATATTGATAGACAATACAGATGAAGGTGATCACATTTCTGTTTAATATGACTTTGGAAGCTTATTTCCGTGATGGGGGGTGCCCTGTGTTGGCCATTGTCTGTGGAAATGAGTTGCAGAGATTGCCAGCTTCAAGTGGTTATAGGGAGAGCTCAGGCGTTAGTGATCTCATGCTTTTGGTTAAGGAGGCAGAAACAAGTGAGTAGCCTTTTGCTGTCCTGTAATAAATACTATCAATTTATTGAAATTCTAGTTTATTTTCATATGAAAAAATTTGGAGATATTTAATTCATTGCTCTGGCGATCAGATATCAGGACGTTGAACCAACTGCGTGAGCGTGCTGTTGATGAACTACGATCAGCGCGCAATGAGAAGGAAGACCTCCAGTCGCAAGTGGAGATTTTAAAGGTCTGTACCATGAAGTTCATTCTCTCTTGCGTACAAAGAGGGTGATTTGCGATTCTGACTTGAAGTCTAGTAGTCTCTCCTGTCATAGTATCGAATCTTGTGTGATTCATGGAATAATGACTTGTCTCATTTTATGCTCTATTTTTCCCGGCAGGCACGTCTTGCAGAGTCAGAGGCGAAACTGAAATCCTCTGTTCAAACTAGAGAAAAAATTCAGCTGTTGGAAGAGGAGATTGATCTACTAGAGCAGAGACTTGCTCAGACAGCAGACAGCGAAGCATTCTCTAAGCTTAAGGAAGAAAATAAAGCCATGCAGGAAAGTTTGATCGCTCTCCAAAAATCTGGCGGTAGAAGTCTACTAGACGCAAAATATCAAAGCTCACGTGATGAAGTAAATTCTCTAAGGGTACAACTTGCAGATGCCCAGACAGAGATTACGAAATTTTCCAGGGGAACCGGAAGAGAGAGCGCTGGGACACAAGAGTACATAGCAGGGTTAGAAAATAAAATAGCTGACATGGAAAGACAACTAGCTGAAGCGACTGCTTATAGCGCAGAGTTTGAAACCCTGAAAGACGAAGGCATAGCCTTACAAGAGGAAGCAGCTGCTCTACGAATTGAATTGGCAGGTCGTTCAGAGGGCAATTCACTTTCCCCAGCAGGAGATACTGAAGATCAATCCCTACAACGTCAAGTAAGAATCGAAATGTTGAATGTCTAGTTAAACGTTTGAGCTGATAATTTGACATATAACAGGCGATTTTGTATGCGATTCTCTCGTCTTCTGCAGTACATTGGTAGCCACAACTTTCAATTTCGTGAATCCACATACTTGAATAGTTGGGAGCATCATCCTAATTTATTCCTTGTCCGTCTGATAAGGAATTATGTGCGATCCTTTGGACCGTGATGCCCCCAGTTTTTCTCCTGGGTACCAGTCTGTTTTCTCGTTTCGGATTAGACTTATATTAGGATGCCGTGTGTTTGTATATTTGTGGATGAGTAAATCGAGGGCCGTTTTGTCAAATATGTCGTGGTGGGTTCGCCGTAACGCGATATCTATGAATGTGTTACACGGCACACATAAATCAGTCGGGTACTAACCATAAAGTGACTTTTTCATTTTAAGCTCGTTTCATGTCATCTTAGTTTACAATTCCAAAGTTCTACTATTCTCTTGCGAATGATTCGGGCCTGTATTAATTGGATAAGTTCTTCACCTTTATGCAATTTTATTCTCTTAATTATCATTCTCAATCTCTAAGGGCCTCGCTGTGTTGACATTCTCATTAATGATCCATTGTAATTGTGAAGGTGGATTCTCTCAAGGCTATGTTGGCTCGAACCATGGCTGAAAAGAACACCCTTTCAAAAGTGCGTAGTGAGAATGTCCAGTTGCGTGAACAAGTGGAGCTTTTGGAGGAGCGTATACGGGAATCTGATGCTGAAATCCAAGCACAACTGCAAATCTACAGTGCAGAAGTGGATGCATTTCAGGCGTCTCTGGATGATTTAAAGTCAGGAAACGAGTTCAGTGTCGTGCAAGTTCCTGTTGATGAGATGCTATGGGACTTTTGGAGCGGGCTGCTGTTGCGCATTGATGCATTGATGCTGGGTGACTTGCTAACTCAGGTCTGGACTGCCCTCACGGAGTCACTGAATACATCGATAATTCTTGCTGATTAATCCATTATTTTCTTTCTAGTCGATTCTCCCTTGCCTCCTTCGGTTGCCATAGAAGCATCCTTCTTCGTAACAGTTTGACTGTGAATGCTTCCTTGAAATGAGCTTGCATAAAAAATGCTCGTTTCTGCATGCCTGATTGTAAAACAGTGGGGATTCAAGTTGGAGGAAATCAGACGTTGCACTAACTCTGCATTGGCCAAGGGATTGTAGCGATTAATGGCGTTGCAAAGAGCTTCTTACAATCGCAGAGCTTCAACCCCATAGATATTAGTGCGATTCAAGCAGTTTTCTATACATGTAGCAGTCACATTAAGTACGTATTTGCCTGTCGATCAGGTGCATTCCTTGATCCTTTCTTGGAAATGAAGTACATCTAATTGAGCATTTGAGCATTCATGTGGTGTAGGATGATGCAAAGGAGCTGCAATTGATGGCTTGGCGAAGAGAGAAGCGTTTGCGTGATATTTATGTCAACCATGAAGACGAGCCTGATGAGGACTTGGCTGGTAGATTTCTGGATCTCATACAACCTAAGAAAAGGTGATGAATCTTGTTTTTTATATTTCAAGTTGTTACTGGGGATAGCCGTTCTGGTTTTTATTCTTGGTAAGGTCTGCCAACTGCTGTCAGTTTCATCGTCTGTTCCGTCCCAAGATGGGGGGTTTACTTTGCTATCGCATTATCTCAACGTTTAGATAGTGGCCAATTCTCTTCCATGTTAAAGAGATTCAATATGTCAGGATGAGTTTCTGTTAAGACATCTTATGCCTTCCAAATGAAGTCACTATTCATAGCTTTGGAGTTATATGTGAATCCATGTCGGGAAGTTTGTGTTCAATTTTTTTATCAAAAATTATTTCAAGTCAAAGATAAGAAGTATTTACTCCCACAGTTTCAGCGTTGCTCTTAGACTAGTATGAAGTCTTGTGAATTTTGGTTAACGTTATCGTAACAATGACATATCTTGTGTCGTTTTTCTTAGGCCAGGAATATATGTGATACACATTGCTGCTGAAATGGCACCTGTTGCAAAGGTATTTGTGTTGCCTTTTCAGAGATGTTAAATCTTAGTGTCGAGGAATTTTTTGTGATATTGTCTCGTCATGTGACTAGTAGATCCTCAGCCATTTGGATCATGACACATTTCATATTTTAGAGGTTTAAGAATGCTGGGTGGTATCTTCTTTATGAAACTTAGGTTGAGAGGAAGTGTGCATTATTAGATGAGAGTAATGAGATCTTGTTTTTTGAAGGTTGGTGGCTTGGGAGATGTGTTAACGGGGTTAAGTCGATCCCTACAAAGAAAGGGGCATCTTGTGGAAGCTATTCTTCCGAAATATGATTGTATGGATTACTCCCGTATCACCAATCTCAAGGTTCATCACCTAACCTCTTGGACCAAATAGAATTTTCATTAAGTTTCCGTAGGGTTGATTGGTTTTCTTGGGGTCATTTTGTGTTCATTGCTCGCTGCATGATAACTGTGCATTTTCCTCTTTCTCTCGTAAACCAGTTCGACTCAAATCCTCAAATTTTGTAGGTTTGTCCCGATGTGCTCCCATGTGCAGGAGTTGGACTTGGAGCTCCATTCGCCTTTTGACGGCCATATGCATAAGAACAAGGTGTGGTCTGGCATTGTGGAAGGTATTCAGCCGTGTGTTTTCCACTATTTCATCCATAAGGTGGCCTTGTGGCTATTTGTATCTATGACTATTGAATATTTTCAATATTTTTTGGGCCCTTGAAGTTCAATTTCCAAAGCATCTCCATCTATCTAGTGGAAGATCTATTGTCGCTCGGGAAGCTCTGAGGGTACAGACCGTTTTCATTTATCGATGACAAGCACCGTGATGTTTTAATGTGCAGGACTGCCCGTATATTTTATTGAGCCACTACATCCGGCAAAGTTTTTCTGGCGAGGACAGTTTTACAGTGAACCTGATGATTTTAGGCGGTTCACGTACTTCTGCCGAGCTGCGATGGAATTCCTATTGCAATCTGGAAAGCGACCAGATATTATTCACAGCCATGATTGGCAAACTGCTGTTGTGGTAATATTATTGCTCTTCATCTGAGCATCAATCCATTTCTTAGTCCTGTAGCTTTGGGGTCTGGAATGACTTTTTGTTACTTGCCTGTTCTTCCCAAAAGAGACTTAATAAAAACACAGCTGGTGCTTACTGCTACGTGATGGACCGATGCTCTTAGCTGTGTGTGATGTGCTGCTCTTTCTGCAGGCTCCATTATACTGGGACATCTACGTGCCTCTCGGACTGGATTCTGCGAGGCTGGCGTTTACTTGTCACAATTTTGAATATCAAGGGGCAGAGAATGCAGGAGCCATTGCTGCATGTGGTCTCTCTGCACGGGACTTAATGCGTCCTGATCGAATGCAAGATAACTCTTTTCACAACCGAATCAATCTTCTAAAGGTTACTACTGGATCCTTCTAGTATTAAATGTTTTCATAGTTATGCGTGTCTTGTGTTTCTGTTCATTCTCCCTTTGACATAGGTAACATGTCCAGCATTAAAAATGGCAAACATCTCGTGTGCCTTTCATCTGAGCAAAGAAATCTGTCAGCACTCTCTAGAGAAGATACAGAAGCACATGAACCCACAGGAAGTCTTCAGATCTTTCGAAAAGGACAACGTCATCAGTAAATTGATATTGAACTGTGCAGGGAGGGATTGTGTTTTCAAATGTTGTGACTACAGTGTCGCCTACTTATGCCCAAGAGGTTTTAAGACCTGAGGTATGTGCAGGAAGTCCACCCAATTCGTTCTTGCGGATAAATGTTAGAAACTCCACTGATTAATAACTTTTTTCTATTTTAATTTGGTCCGGTCTGCAGTTTCTTGCCATTTTACACATGGCCGCCATGTGTCTTGTATGTTTTCCACTTATCACAGTTTTACAGCTGTCTATGTTCTTTGCGATTTAGTACGTGCTCTGGAATTCAGCAAGCTTTAGAAAAGTTGTATATCAGCAATCTTGGAATAGGTTTGTAAAATTATCGATGAGTATACTGGGCAATTGCTTGTGTTGTATGTATTCGACTTTGTCTTAATCGTTGTTTGTGGCCACCTTTTTTTTTCTCTTGAATTCAGTTCCGAGGCTTAAAACCATTCCTCTTCTCTCTGGTTTGAGATTCTGAGTGGTGGTTATTTCGTCAATTCATAATGCTTACTATATTTTTGTACTTTGCAGGGTGGAAAAGGCTTGCACGGAACACTGGGTGTGCATTCAAAGAAGTTTTTTGGAATTCTGAATGGCATCGATGAGGAAGTGTGGGACCCAGCCACCGACACTCTAATCGACTACCAATACAGTGCTGATGATGTAGATGGAAAGTACGTCAACAAGCAAAAGCTGCGGGAGCGCTTGAGGTTGGGAAGTGAGGGTGATGATGCAAGAAGGCCATTGGTACAATCTACTTTGCCTTTCTGTTATTTTCAGTACAATTTTTCAATAAGTTGGCTCCCTATAATCAAGGTATGCCACAAAACTAAGTGACAAGTTTTGAGTTACCTTCTACCAGAATTTTGCACTCCGGATAATCGGATATCTTCTCTTTAATGAATTTTTTTATTGATGCTGTCAAATCATGTTTGTGATTGCCGACCTGGGACTTGTACTCCCTCTCTTGGCTATCACGAAAGTATGAGCTGTAATTTTATAGTTTGTCCGACTATTTTACTAAAGTATTTATAGGGAATAAACTGCTGTGCTGTTATCATAGTGTATAATTTTTATGGCAGTGATTTCCGCCAGTCGTTCTGTGATCACATGTAATAGTGATAATATACGTACTTCATCTTTTTTCATGTGTCTTGCAGCTCATCATTAATGACCATGCAGAATTCTGACTAGTATGTTACAAATGAAAGTCTTAAAGTGTAGAAATTTGTCACTCAGGTGGGATGTGTGACAAGACTTGTTGCACAAAAAGGGGTGCATCTCATTAGACATTCCATCTACCGCACTTTGGAAAAAGGTGGCCAATATATTCTCTTGGGCTCTAGTCCGGTTCCTCAGATACAGGTATGCACCATTTTCGTCCAGCTAGATTGCTTGAACACTGTAAAGCATTCTCATTGAAGTTTCTGATCAACCGCACGCAATTCTCATTGTCCTTTACTCGTTTAAATTTTCTTGAACAGCAAGAGTTCGAGGGCATAGCCCGCCAGTTCGAAAACCACCCCCAGATTCGCCTTATTCTGAAATACGACGAGGCACTTTCACATGCCATTTATGCGGCATCTGATATCTTTGTGATTCCGTCCATATTCGAGCCCTGCGGTCTCACACAGGTCTGACACTCCTAGCCTCAATTTTCTTTTCCAGAGTTCTTAATAGGCTGGATTTCGTTGCAATACATAGGTTTGTGTACACTTCGCGAAGTTATCGCTGAATCCATCGAACACCCTTTGAAAGGTTTATGATTTGGAATGCGTGATATGTTACCCCTAAGCATCCCGGCGTCCATATTTTGGGCACCGGTCAGAGTGTTTCAAGGCAATAGCTTCTCATTCATCTAAAGTAATTCTCGAATCTTCCAAAGATAACCTTCCTTTTTGATCAAATTGAATTGAAGTAATATATTAGTACAAAGATATAAGCAAACATCTGCAAAAATTCAAAAACAAGAAAACGATTAAAGCGTTAAAGGGTTAAGGATTCTGCAAGGATGGTATTTGTTTTTGATATTTGTTCTAATTTTTGCAGATGATATCCATGAGATACGGAACAATACCCGTGGTGCGGAGGACTGGTGGACTTGCAGATAGGTTTGTGCTGACCGCAGATTGAAGCTCGAAGTTCTTTTCTTAGTGTGCTCTCTGATTCACTGACTTCCTTGGGATGCGTTTTTTCTGTTCTAGCTTTCCGCCTCTTACAAGTGTTCAACAGAAAGATGGAAGAGTGTTACTGAGACTGATTTTTACGTGCTGTCTCCACCTGCAGTGTATTTGATGTCGATGATGAAAGGAATCCTGAGGAGAAGAAGAACGGCTTTGTATTTGACGATGCAAACGAAGGGGTGAGTGCAGTTCGAAGCTTTCCAATAAATTTGTCTTTTCATTGTTCCTTTCTGGGCTTATTGGAGAATGTAGTCCAGATTTTTACAGCACCATCCATGTCTTTACACATATCTGTCAAACATTGATATTTGACTATCGGGTCTACACAAGCTAGCACTGAAAAGTGCTGCAAGTTGATTCAAGTAGGTTGAACGACCCAACTCACCAGCAGTTCAAAATGTTCGGGAATATTTCGCCGACTTTACTTAGATCGTTACTTGCAAATGCTTTCCCGTTTTTGGGAGTTCTTCTGAGTTATTCATCAGCCAATATGACTTACCTTTTGAATGTTTACCGGTGCAGAGTTTGAACTGGGGTTTGGATCGGGCGCTGGATTATTATACCCAAAGACCTGAATGGTGGCAAGATTTAGTTAAGAAGGCTATGCTAATAGACTTTAGTTGGGATATTTCAGCTGATCAGTATGTAGATCTGTACAAAAAAATGCTCTCAAAGGTGAAGGTTTGATTTTCCGGCCTTAAGAGCATTCCCACCGTCAAGTATTTATAAAGAAGAGTTTGAAGATACTTACCCCTAACGCCGGGGTTTGTGGCCGTGGCAGAAATGACGCTGACAGCCTAAGGCCGTGCTAGTGCCTCGCACTAAGATTTTCAGTTTGTTTGTACTATACACGACAGGGTATCTTCAGTAGCGAGACTTTTGCTGAGTACCAAGAGTGAAAGTGAACATGAAAATAGCATGAATCGGCAGAAAAAATTGTCAAAACATGCCAGAAAACACGTCTTGAGCAGAGAATTGAGAGAAGAATCACAAAATTGAGGCTACGGATAACTTGGGAGTTTGCAAGGACAGATTTAGAACTTGGCCATCATACTGAAGCGAAAAAAATAGTGAAGGTGCTAGCAACTGGGAAGAAAAGGCCTTGCGTGGCACTCGAAAGGCATCTTCTAATGTAGGAAAGTCGATAATCCCTCAATGAGGCAATTTTCAACACCATCCAAGCTACTCCATTCAAGCAAGATGAAAATTGGTTGAAAAATTCCTTTCTTCAGTCCTCCAAAGGGACCAAAAATGACTAACAACATACCATTTCTGCCACATAGGCCTCTTTCCAGTCCTTATGTGTCTAACCAATTAATGATTCCACTCATCCCTCCAATGTTCTTTCGTAGCCACCCAATTGATGTTCACACATGGCTGTTTCTCAAAAGAATGGTGCTCCAGAACCGTCCAATTTAATAGTAATATATTCCTCCCTTGTGAGAAAATTTGTAAGTTCATCTCGTAACATGCACAAACAGGGCAAATCGCCGTAATAACAAGGCCAATACAAGGCATTCCAAACATTGCGAATCATGAATCCCAATTCTGGAAAAAGGAAAGGTGGTATGATCCTCCTGACGATTATAACTACCTCATGACTGTTACAGTACATTTTTCCTCACTGGCCCAAGTGACTTCCACCGGCCGTTGATTTCAGAAGGGGGTAGACAGTCCAACCCTGGCTCTTGTAACACCTCAGCTTGCTTGCGCACTGTCGAACGAACTGCCGGAACAAACACACAATCCACCACCGCCACCTGGTCCAGAATTGCAATTGAATGGAAAGAAGACATTCCAGAACTCCCTTTTGCAATTGCAACCTCACTGTACAGAAGGAAACCAAAATTACTGGCAAGGGCCAAAACAAATGGGAAAATCAACGGTCCTGAACTCTTCAGAGGCTAATTGCCAAGTCTTTTTCTGTAAGAAGAGTGATGCAAGAAGAATTTCACTAGAGCTGCTCCCGTCCCGAAACTAGTTTGAACACGCTAGGGAGGCTGATTCAGCACAGGACCCCATCCCTCAGGCGGCCATATCTGCAACAAAAACAGCAAATATGTAGATAACAGTCGGTGTACACATTGGCATCGCAGATTAGGACGACTTCTCAATCTCTTTGCTCCATACAGGAAGGAAATTTCGAGAGCAAAATGTGATTTAGTCCAAGCTTGCAAGTGTGCTAAGGTAGGAAGCCTGGAACAGGTTCAAATTTTAAAATAAAATAAAAAGAGCATTCTAAAGCTCACTTGCAATACTTATTCATGTAAGAAAAATAGTGCAATGCGTCTGTAAGGAGGTGCTTACCCTGTAAAAGACTTTGCCTTGGATTAGGGCATATGGCACTGGACCATAATGCCTTGAGTCGGTAGAATTGTAAGAATTGTCACCTTGCAACCACACATGCCCCTTGGGCACCTGCAATCAAGGAAACAAAAGAGCAATATTTTAAGCACATCTTCAAAAGCAACTAAGAAAGAAAAATAAGCATGACAGACTCCAAAACCGAGACCAAAGAGAGGTACACCTCAAAAGGTACCCTGTTAGATTCATAAATTCATTAATGGTGGATTAATTTAATCTAATAGAATATTGAGATATCGCCAAGTCTAATTTTAACGTAATAGCTATTAGTATAACAGCAACTTTACGCCAAGGGCACTAACATCAGATTAACATTTCCCAACTCTATGCGCGGGGGTTTTCGTCGATATTTCATTAAAAGTGATTGAGGGCATGGTGATTCCTTCTATGAACACTCTGAAGCGAAACACAATCCAGGCAAATATCCTGATCAGAACTGTATTCCCAGAGCTGTTACGTCTAAACAGGTCAGGTAAAACATATATTTGGTTCAACGATCTATCACGGGAAAGACATCCACAGAATGAGGACATGATTAAGGAGACGAATGTTACCGTAGCTTGACGAATATGACCCCTGCTAGAAGTGGGAAGGACAGTGACAGTATCCCCTTCTAATCCAAGAACTCGCTTACAGACCACGAGCCGTGGATTTGCTGGGGATCGGGCCATGACCACATCGCCCGGCTTTATCTTCTCGAACTTCGAGGATAGATGCTCCAGAAGCAATATGTCCCCAGAAACATTGAAGGTTGGTAGCATGCTTGGCCCTAGACACTGTCGATCACACAAACTTAACCTTTAGAATTTGAGTCAATCACAGATGCACCTGAAAAGATCTTTCCAATCCAATTGAAGAAATTAAGAAATTTTCATTCAGTGACAACATGTCATTTGGATTCCATCCCTTGAAGTAGGTGAAATTTTCAAAAAAATCCTTACTTGGTGGATCACGTATATCGGTCGACATATTGCTTCCATTTGAGGGTCTCATACCTGATGCACTTCGGCAACATGGTTGGAGAAGACGTTCAAAAAGCAGATGAACTGCGTAAACACAACGGACCTCTCGAAAGCCTCCTGCAGAAGAGCCCTCCACGACATAATGCTCTCCACGACCCTGAATTTTTAAAAATGTGTCCCTACAGGACACTTTCTTGCGTCGTTCTACACAAACTAGAGCGACAAAAGCTTAGGGTTTAGGGTTAAGGGACAGAAACAAGGGCAAACAATGTGATGCGGTGTAAACAATTTCCATTGCCTTAACAGCAAGCCAAACCTCTTACTGCTACTCTACGCCCCACCGCGCTTTTCAAATTCTCAGTCTTACATACGCATACATATTCCTAGTGAACAACATACAAAAAAACAGAGAACGCATATGGATGGTGATTTCAATTCTTCTACAGAATCGTACACTCTCCGTAAAATCAGATTCAACCATCCCGACTTGTCCTACTTACAGCCTTATCCATTCACAATCCTTCAAAGCCTGAAAAAACATCGAAAAATAACATGAATAAACCCATCGCAGAGCACCTGTCATACTGCTCTTGAACTCTGCAGATGACTTTCCCGTAAGAGGACCTTACCTCGCTCTGGCGTAAAACCATCCGCCAATTCGCGAAGTCAGATACATGACAAGGTCTTGCACCACAAGATTCCAAACTTGCGTTGAATTCGCTCAAATCAAATCTACAAGAAGGAAAAATTTAATCAACTGTGTATGGCCCCGCCCGCACCGCACCAGTAGCTAGACTTCTTTAACCACACTAGCTGCAAGAATTCACAAACATTAGCTACCTAACTTTCTTTGCACCCGCAGAGCAAGAAAGTTAGCTCCAGTTAAGCCGCTGTGGGTTTGATCTTTTTTCCCTGCACGTTTCGCTTCCGCTTCGGTGCCCGTTCGCTCACTGCCGGATATCTCCGGCATTCTCGTACGTATACTTGTCCGCATTCTACTGGAATTCTTGCGAACAAATCGAAGTGCATTCTTTTACTGCTGTGAGCTTAGGGTTTCAATAATTGCATACTGCCATGTCCTCATAATGATAAAGTGGATTTTTCAATCGCCCACCATGTGCTCAGTCAGGCTCTTCGATATTTTAGATAGTTATTAACCATAGAAACAATCACAGACTGAATAAAGAAATACGCAAGCATTGCAGACGATATAGAGACGACATTGCAGGCAAAATCTACAGGTGGGAACAGAGATTCAGAAACCAAGCTGTGTTCAACGAAATTAGGGTTTTACAGTACACTTCACTTAAGTGCTGCACCCCAATCCACTTCAAGGTGTAATACTTCATGATAAAACTTCGATCCCTACTGAACAGCCCCCAAATAACAACCAGAGTGTGTCTCGAAGACAAAAGACAAGTAGAAGACTACGCGTCATCATTGTTTCAATATTGAATTGCGTCCTACACAACCAGTTTGGGTTTAGACAAGCGTTGAGATTCGGTACCTGGAGCAACCAGAAGACGACGAAGCATCTCAACTCCAAGCCCTCGATTCTCAACCACGACACCACACTCCCCACAGGATCGTCTTGATCTATTTCGAGAGACTGCAACTCTTTACATTACTGCGAAGAGAGATTACCAGTACACGCATGTGAGCCCCATGACCATGACAAACTCTGCAATTCTGCATTCGAACAAAACCCAAAGCAGCAAAAAAGCTATCAAAATGACGAAATTAGAACCGAGTTTGCAACTGAATTGCCACACCTGCATCAAGCTCACGGAGATTTGCCAACGGCAAATGGTGATCGGAGCAGTCCCTGGGAGCTGGGCGCCCTAAAACCCCTGAAGAACAAGAACGTGAAGAAATCAGCGCGAAAACCCTAACGGGAACGTCAACTGGAACTGACCAGGGTTGCGTTTTGGTGATACGGGTAAGTAACGCTATTCATTTTCAAAGGGGGAGAACGTTAAATCATACTATCGAAGGTGGGCTCAGCGGGGTAAATCTCATTTTACTAGGGTTTGGGGTTTACGAGGGTTTGGGGTTTATATTTGTGTTGGATTTTTTTGGGATGTTTGGGTATTTCCGAACGAATTTGGGGTCTCTGATTCTCAATCTCAATTCAGAATTTGAAAAAAATAAAAAATAAAAAATTTCAGCGTTTTCCTTGGGGTAAATCCAACCTCCGGGGCCCACCTTTGATGGTATGATTTAACGCCGCACTTCAAAGGATACAAGAGAGGGCTCGAAAACAATGCGGGCATTTTCAACTGTCCAGTGGGAGGCTGTGAAATGGACACCTGATTGTGGGAAAATAGACTCTTAATTACATCATAGCATGATAAGATTTGGTTTATATTTCTTCAATGGATGGTTTAAGAGCCACAATGGGTTCTTTCCTAACTAAGTGGATAGGTGTTTACAAATTTTATTCAAAAGAAGAATTGGTAGTCCAGTTACCTTCTTACAAATGTTAACAAATCTGAAATAATGATTGATTCATGCATTCATTTCAGTTTTAGAAAGGGTCACATTTAGAAACCAATCACCATTACTTTTTACATGTTGTAGTGCTCATATTTGAACAAAAATCCTTCTTGTTGAGGGCTTTCGGATGGTACAAAAAATATGACCAAGGAACTACTGGTCTAAGAGATCTCAATACAACAAACAAACAAACAAACAAATAGTCTTAAGGTATAGATCAATGAGCTTGAGGTTATTGATTTCAAATGTACCCAAATAAAAAGACAAAATGTACAATGTATTCACACCTGGACTTAGCAAGTGTTATTTGCTGTAATTGTATAAGATTTTTATGGTAGGTGTTTAGACCATCATTCCTTTGTAACCACCACATACAAGTGCTTGGAGACTCACAAAGATTACAAGCAATGCTTGCTAGAAAAAAGTTTCAATTAGGATTGTTCATGGTTCTTTGAAATTGTAGGCTACTATTGTATAGGTTCCAATCCTTTGATTTATGTAGATTCTTGAGCACTAACAATAGTCTTTCATAATGCAAAGAGATGTAGGCAATTATGTAAATTTACTAGCATTGCAAGTGCCTCCAAAGACATTTGATGATTACCAATCAATTATTTCTCTAACTAGGATTATAGTCATAGGAATCAATGAATTGTATGATATATTTTTTAATTTTGGGTTGTACGTAAACAATCAACATCAAAATCATTGCAATTCACATAAAGACTTTTTGCCCAATTTTAACTTAAGATGAACCTAATTATACCAAAACCAATGCCAAATCAGCTCAAAACAAATGTTTCAATAAAACATGTACATTTTCATCTTTAGTGGAGGTATTATGATTTCATAACCATTCACTTACCAAAAATCAAGTAAAAATAAGCCTTATTTAAGAAACAATACAATTAGATATGCAATATAGATGTCAATGTATTGTTATGAATTTCAACTTTTGGACATGCATAGCAATTTGATATATCCAATGGTAGAAGCCTAGATAGCTCAATTATCAAATATTTGATAGAATTTTTTAATTTAAGTGCATTGGTACTTGAGCTAATACATAAACAAACTTTAAAAAAAAATTAATATTGTTGTATAAGATAGATTCCAACCCATTGCTATCAAAGACACTTGACAACCACCAAGGGAATGACCCCATCATGGATTTGTTCCAATAAATGAGAGTTGGGCCACAATTAATGTCTTAGGTGATAGTAATGAAGTGATTAATGACTTCAATAGGAACTTCTAACTTTTTAGTGTGAATTCAATATAGGAAATGACTTTTTCAAGCTTCTATATTAAAAAATATTGATTGTTATTGTTTTAGATGGGAAAGATGACTATTATGGGTATACTTTTTATTGGCTTTGGGATAATCTAGAGACTCTTTTGGCCATAATTTTCATCTCATTAATTGAAATAGAATGATTTATAGCTTTTCACATGTATACAAATTTTGAAAACCAACTTAAAATCTTTTATTCTAAGAAAAATGAAGGAAATTTTTTTGATCCATTTGAGTTGTCCAATAAGCAACAAAAATTACACATCATGCAATAATTTTTTCAACTATGTAGTTAAAAAATTATGAAAATCTTTGGGTCTTATAGATACTCCTTGGGTACATATTGTGTAAAAATTTCAAAAGAAAAAAAAATTCCATTTGTAGTGAGCTACTCAAAGCCACCATGTTGCCTAGAACATAATTTGGGCATTTAGATGTTAAGGTATGGATTGATAAAGCTTATTAGAATGTTGATTTTTTGAATTTGAGATTTTATCCATATGGTTAGATTTACCAATGTTGACACCAATATTTTTCTATAAATTTTGAAAGGAAAAATTATAAATTCCTTCTAAATTCAATTTCAAGCAAAATATTGTTTTTTGGGGGAGTAAATTTTGTTGGAATGGATTTGAAAAGAAGTTCTTTGCAAATGGTGATTTTTTGAAATATTTGGGTTCTTAAATTTATGACCCCTTTTTTTAGATCTACATTTGAATTAGAGTCAATGCAATTTTGGCTTGGTCAACCACTCGACAATCTTTCACATTTGTAATTTTAGAAAAGTAAGTACTCTAATGACACCAAATCCAATCCCATCAACCTCATAAAGCATCTCTACAATTGAGGATGACTCTTATCCAAGCTATAATTACCATTGAGAAAGAAACAAGATTGAGTTTCAAGCTAAACATCATTCAGAAATTGACATCAGAGCACCTCAGGATTAAGGGAGAAAACCCTAATACCACACCTATCCCTGACTTTGGACCCTAGACTCATCCGATTACGTCTGTAGACTTCAGTGAATGTGTTCACCAAATACTTGACTCCAATTTGCTGATGCATATTAAAGACACTTACTAAAATTTGATTGGCTCATTGCTAATTTTAGCAGGGTTTGTATTTGGATGTACCTACACGACAATTTCAATGGTCTATGGAGCCAACACTTTAAAAGATCATAAAAATTACATACAACATCTGAAAAATCTATTTTTTTATTTTAATATTCATGATTTTCACCTGCTAATACTAGGAAAATATTATTTTCAGAAAAAGCTGCCTGCTACTATGCTGAATTCCTTAATTGGACGGTTTTGGGTGCTTCCACCGTAAGGCCATTCCAACCCAAATACCCACTACCTAACGCTGGGATCTCTGGATTTGAATCAAGGCATTGCGTCGCCGGGAGAAAGTGCGGTGAAGAAGGTTCCCGAGATGAGCGCTTCATTCAGCCTTGCGAGAACGACATCTTCTGTTAACACATCAACCCCTTCAAGAAGAATAAGTTACAGGTACCCACTTCAGCCCCTGTTTGTATCGGCAAGTTCGTGGGGTTGGTGAAACATATTCGGACAGGGGAAGATGTGGTGATGCCGAGAAGGCTGGTGGCGGCGTTTCTGTTGCCGACAATGGCCGACTTTGCGGATCAAAATTATGGGTGGCAAGTAACGGAAACGGCCATTCAGTGTGCTAGTGTTGGCTGTGTTGAACTGTTTCTTTTTAACTTGGTGTGGGATTAGGGTTTAGGGTCCTAGCTTGCTGTCCTCGCTGGTTTTCAAATCTTGTACTGTGGTTAGATCTTGCTATGCGTTTTGTGGGACTGTGGAGTGCAGTGTTGGGTGCAAGTGAGGGTTGTTTAGGATGTGGTTGGTGCGTGCGTGTGTGCGTGCTGTTCTAATGGGTCACTGGGGTTTTGTTGACATAGGGATGTTTCCTTTCACTATGTGTAGTGGTGGAGCGTGAGGGGAGGTTGGATAAATTTTGAAGTTTCGTTTTGGATTATTTGGATCGCTTCATAGTCTTTAAAGCTGCTAACTTTGCAGATTCTCAAGTCTGCAGTTAGATTTCATTGTGGGTGTTCTTTGAGAATACGGGAAGGGGTTCTCATTGACGGTGGAGGCTGGTTACGTATGCGAGGTTGGTGCTTCGAAGAACGAAATTGACGTCCAGTGTGCGTTGAAGGAGAGCTCGGAGGGTGTTTTTTGATTGTTATCAAAGTTAGTTTCGGACGTTTGTGGACGTTTTGCGTGTGTTTATGCAGTTTTCTTGATGTTGAGCTAGAGCTTGTTACGGGTCTTCTAGAGATTGTGCAGAGGGCTTTCATTGCAAACGTGGGTTGCTGGATGGGGAAATGACCTCTTAGAAATTTCCTGGTCTGTACTCTGTGCTATTATCATACAAGTGCTTGACAATCACGGTAGAATGGAGGCCTTGGTGTGTTCTACGTCTGATGTAAGGTCGCTTTTTGCAATGAATGAAGGTTTTTGAGCAAGTATATTTGGAACCTTCACTTGGTAGAATTGATGACCTGATGATGACTTTCTTTGGAGTGTTAAATGGGTGCATGCCCTCTTAGATAGAGCGCTAGAGGGATTTAGAAGGATCAAGTTAATGAAAATTGAATTCTTCCTTAACTCTGAGTGTTGAGATTGTTTGGTGAACAACAAATTGTGGATTCTGCAGATCAGGTTATCGTGTACACACTTCTAGTTGCAGATTGATGGGACCACCTAGGATTAGGGTTGTCCATCGGGATGGACGACACGAGTTGACCGCCTCTTCCAACTGTACCTATCCATTGAATTTCCTGGCAAGCGGTTGCTATTGAATTGTAATAATAGATCTTAGTTCCTAAAGTCCAGCTTCTTCAAGCCCAATCCAGATCTAGGTATGGGTTTACTGCTAGGAAAAGCCGCCATTCCAGAATCGCAAACTCTTGACGACCTCTGCAAGCTGGCAGCTACAAAGGAACCTGAGAATGCGCAAAGCAGCCAGCACGATGTTGGTACGGAGGATAGGGTTGCTGAAGAGTCAGCCTTTTATGATACGATTTCCACCAGAGAAACAGAGCAGCAAGCGCGACCTATAAATACTCCAGAGAGCCATAGCCTCTTAGGAATAGAGCCAAAGACTGAGGAGTGGTTGAACACCATTGAGGGGCTCATATTGGATGACAAGTTCGACGAAGCTCAAGTAGAAGTAAAGTTGTTTGTTGATCAGAACGATATTTGTGGAAAATTTCTTGGTGCTGGATTACAGTTCCAGGTTTGTGTCGCGAGCGAAGATGCAGGGGGCGCCTGGAACAGATTTTGGCACAGTTTGCGTCTTATGTTAGAAATTGTGAAGGCAGATAGTGGTAAACTTCAGGCTCCCTTTGTCCAGCGGTTGATTGCTAAAAGGATAGATGAATTCTACGAGCTCCTTGCCGATGAAGAACTTTTTTGGGAGTGCACGCTGTGCCTCCGGGCTGGTATAGCAATCAATGCTATTTTTCCCACTGTCGAGGGAAGTAGCTTGTGCTTTCACAGGTTGGGGGTTGCTGGTAACTCAACGTCTGATGAAATGAACCTTGGAAAGGCACATGAGATTCTCTACCGGGTACTTACATTTGTCCAGCATCGCTATCATTCGACTAGGATAGACGACCTTCTGGCAAACCAATCGTTCCAGTTGCTACTACTCCAGGACAACATATTGTTTAATGCCATGACGATGTTTGATCCTGCCTTGTGTCTTATACATGTGTGGAAAAAGTTTGGTGGTGACTATGTCGAATCTGTTCAAAAACTCAGGGAGTGGACTGGAGAAATTAGTAGTGTTTCAGAGAAAAAGATGGAGTGCCACGGTAGCTATGTCGATGAAGAGACCTTTGCAGCTGGTGAGGCCCGAAAGCTAGAAATGGAAGATGATCATGGTGCTGAGCTCTCATGGCAACGTGAGCTGGAGATAAAATCATCAGGTTTTCTTGGTCTCTATTTTTATGACAAAAAGGACTATCTTCAGGCCGAGGAGAGTTTGTTCCAAGCTATCAGAGTGGCGCTTGAGCACCACAAAGAATTGGCTAGTGATAGTCTCCTTGACAATGTCATGGATTTGTTTGGGAAAGCGCTCTTTGACACTCTCAGTCGTCTAGGAAAATTTGAGCCTTACTTTAGTTGGTTTGAAAGCCAGCTGCGTCTTGTCGAAGCACTTTCTTTCAAGTACCTACTTGAGCACCGGTTTGGCCAGTGGTTATTTGAAGCAGGTCATCAAAAGTCGGATAAAAAGGTGATGGGAAGATCCTTGGAGCTTCTTTGGGAAAGCGGCAGAGCACTTGTGCAGGACGGTAACATCGATAACATCGATAGCGGCATATATGCCTATGGAGACAGCATACGTGTGGCTATGATAATGAACGAGGATAATTTTGATAAGCCTTGGGAAATTGTTGAGGAGGCCTTGGGATATTCTGAGATACGAGATGACGAAGAGAAGCGATTGTGGGAACATCTTTGGGAAGTAGCCAAGAATTCTTGCAAACCAATCCAAAATGGTAACTCAGGCTGCAAACTACAGCGAGCAAAAAGAGGCCTTGAGAGGGCACGGGAATTTGCATTGCAAGTGACTCTTGAGAAACATAGTATTTTCTTCCAGTCACACATTGAATTTTCCATGGCTAGCTTACTCCTGGACTGCACTTCTTTTGAAATTGCTGCTTATCGAGTGCACGTTGAGGAGGCAATAAATCTCCTGGTGAATGTTTGCAAACGACTCGACAAAAGGCTGGAACTTGATGGTGAAGCGTTTTCCAACGATGCTTCTGAATTGCTAAAGAAAGCTAGGAACGTACTCCAGCACACTTATGGCTTGGCTGATAAGCATCAGGAAGCCGGAGAGACTTCGCTCCACTCTTTCCCAATGTCCCTCACCGATAACAAGAGAACAGTTCTGTCGAAGTCAGCAGAGGCAATGTCTTTGTCTTCATTGAAGTTGCACGATACAGCATTGAAGGCTATCAATGTAGCCATCTTAGAAGTTGAAAGAATTCCTGAACTCCGAGATGATTGGAGGCTCCAAGTTTTACTGCTAATTAATCGGAGCTCCATACTTCATGAAGCAGGCCAAACGGAAAAAAGTTTGGGAGACAAAGAGGTTGCCAAACAACTCTGTGAATCTCATGACTTCGCATTTGGGGGCAACATGGTGATTTTTGAGGGTTTTATGTCCTTATTGAGTGTTTATATAGCTTCCGAAGATTTTGAAGCAGCATGGAGACTAGTGGAGGGCATCGATGCCACTGCAAGGAATAATTTTGCCAGTGGACCTACCGGTGAGTTCGTGGACAAGTATGTACACTGGGAGCATTTGAAGTCAAAACTCACGCTCGTGACGGTTCTCAAGGGAAAAGAGGCGTCTTCTTTCTCAAAAAATACATCTACAGACTTCACCGCAGCGAGTGGTCTGGTGTTCACTCCATTTTTTATGGATGCAATGTGTAGCACTGAGATGCCACTTGCGACTCGGCACGCAATTATTGATGAAGAGAAGTTGGTGATTAGGAGAGATGGCGGATTGTCGGAAGATGTACAGACGCCAATGAGTAGTGAGATGCGCAAAAATCTATTTCGATGTTACCAATATGTTATAGAAGAAGATGGAGAACAAGCAGTTAAGGAATTGCAAAAGGCAATAGACGATTTGGAATTGCTGCTATGTCGGTCTCGAAATACTTCTATATCCCTAGATGTTGTGCATATGTATGCGCTTCAAGCTGTGGTGTACGTTGCATTCGGGAACCACAGTAAAGCTTATACTTCTATCGAGCGAGCCAGGGTGCAGATGGAAAAGACACAGAAAGAATGTGACCCTATGTACGATCAGGCCAAGCAGTATGTGAAGTTCCACATGAATGCATCGGCGCAAAGTACAGCAGACGCAGGTAGAAATCTCATTTCACGATTCACAAATGCGCAATTGCAGATACCCACTCTAATGGAGTTTGGTTGGGTGCAAACCCTGGAAGAAAAGGCAGTCTTTTATAGAAGAATGGAGTGGATTGCTGTTGAGCATAACAATGAACTGGATGGTCTACTCTGGGCTGAACGTGGCCAGATGAGATTGTTTATGCGCATCGTTGAGAGCTACAAAAAGCCCTTGGGAGAGACTGGCCAGGAATCAACACGCATTCTTACGGAGGCAAGAGCCGAGGCAGAGGGGAAGTTTGATAGAGATGATGCGTATGCTGTTCAGATTCTCTTGAAGACTCTAGAATCTTGTCCCAAGAATGTGGCAATCGTCAAATATTCTTATTCTGACCTAGATGATATTTTGGTGGTGTATCTCCTTGCTGAAGCTGGGAAGAAGACGAGTGTGCGACTAATCTCTGACATGGGGAGAGAATTTCGTCTTCTTTTCAACAAGTCTGAGGGTTGCGGCAAAAAGCTTGAGGGTTGCGATAAAAAGCTTGATCGGTACGTGAAAGAGTTGTTGTTTGAGATAAAGAAAAAAAAGGATTCAGCTGCCAAGCAGTATCTGAGTACTCTTTATGAGTTGTTGGTAAAGCCCATACTCCCACATTTGCCAAATGCTTGTGACACACTGCTTTTTTCACATCAAGGTTTATTATCTCGTGTTCCCTTTCATGCCCTCTATGACGCCTCAAACAAAAAATTCCTTATTCAGCAGAAACGCGTGGGCTACATCCCATCCATCCGTGCATTGAGCTATTGTTTTGATCGGCAAGATGAATTCAGAGAGCGCTTTTCTAGGGGTGTCTTAGGACCTCCCTTTTTAGCTGGGAATCCCTCTCCTATGGGAAAGGGTATGGTTCAACTTGAAAATGCTAAGAAGGAGGCCCAGGCGGTGGCGGAGATCCTTGGCAACAAGTCGTATGCCCATGTGGATGAGGCGGTGACTAAGCGGGCTGTCAAGGAGGCTCTCTGTAATAGTTGTATGACTCTCTTGTCGACCCATTGTAATGACAAAGCTCTTATTTTGCAAGCAAGTGGTCAGCAGCAACAGGAAGGGCTAGCACGGTCTGCTTCTATGCTGCAGACAGAAGTTCACTCATGTGATCTGGTACTGTTGTCCCTGTCTATTAGGATATGTTTGGGAAGCTCTAATTTGAAGGTGGCAAACATTGGTTGCGTGCAGAAATGACTTGTCACATGTTCATTCCTTGATAGTATTGTTATATTATGGAGTGTCACAATATGGAGGTTAGATTGTAGTCACCAGGCGTAGTGCTGCACATGACTACACAGGGATGGCAGTTATTGAAGTGCATGATATTGGTTCAGACCTTGAGGGAGGAGGAGCTGATTTGTGGTGTCAGGATGCAGATGGATGACGAATTGGACGAAGAGGTGTTGACTATAGCCGAAATTGGTCGTCTCAAAGTGCGTTCCGGAGTGGTGGTGTTGGACGGGTGTCACACAAATGAAGGGGAGGAGACCCAAGAAGGCGTGTTGGGTCTGGGTCGAGCCCTCCTCCTCGCTGGCGCCCCGATGTCAATCCTCACGCTTTGGACAGTCAATGACAAGGCCACATTCACTCTCGTCACAAGTGAATTTCATTTCCTTTTATACCCTTTGCCGTTTCTCCATGTAACTTTGTACTGTCAGCCCTTAACTTTCAACCCCGAGATCGATAGTACTTCAGTTTCAAACCTTCCCACGAATCAAACCTTGTTCATTTATGAACTTGTTAAATAGCATTGAAGTATGGTTTAGATGCCATAGAGTCGAACTAAGTGGCCCTTGAAAAGCCTCAATATCCTAATAGGTCTTGTGCTAGGTGGGTGCTAGGTGCATTTGCTCACCCTTTCTAAAGCAGTACAATTGTGCACATAGTGATTTGTCTCGAGTGATAAAAGTGGAAAAATTTGGTAACACTTTTACGAGTAGATTGATTTGGGCTAGTTTTTGTGCAGAGCTGCAGTATCTCTCTCTTTCGAGTGAAAACCCAATATCTCATCGTGAAACACATTTTGGAATGCAGGTATGTTTAAGAATGCCCAGGAGAAGCAATTGGATGTACTGGGATCACTGCAAAAGGCCATGGTAGACATGATTGAGGGAAGCGACAACATCTATCATTGGGCATCGTTGATTGCTCTTGGATCCCCTACTATGCAACTACCATCTGCAAACTCTTCTTTTCTGTTACCACAACAATTGTAGAACTTTCTGAATGTTTATAGATGTAATGGAGATTCGCAAGGGAGGGAAATAGGCCTGTGCGATGACTCAGAAAGGTGGAAAAGGAGGAGATCAAAGCAAGGCTCTGTCAAGCAAGATGAGAAGCTGTATCATCTCAAAGGGAGTAGAAAGGAGAAGCCAAAAGGTTACGTTGATTAGCATCCGTATCCTGATCAAGTGAATAATCCTTCCTTACATAAGCGGGGTTCACAACCCCGTCAATCTTGTGCATTCAACACTGATGCGTGTAAGGTTAATATTAGCTCATAACGTGAGATCAATAAAATTGACCCTTGTACACCCTATCGCATCTTGTAAGATTATATCTAAGATTGTTTTTGTGAGTGTGATGAACCAAATTTCCAATTAAGCCTCATGGTTCTCTGCAATTTTCAAGCGTATCACTTGAGGCTCAAAATCTGGAATTGTGTACATCCCTATTAACACAATTAGCCCCACTGGAATGACAACTGTTCATCTATGTCGGGTTGGGGTTCACATGAAGGTGGGATTCCCGGGTATGAGTAGTAGTCCTTGATTGTGCAATCTTACTTGCAATATGACGCATTCTACTTAACCGAATTCTTGGTAATATAACTTGCTCCAGTGGCTCATGAGTTTGTTCACTTCAATAATTTGCTCATTGTAGCCCACCTGATTCTTTTGGCCTTGGATCTTCTGAGGGAGGACTTCGATGGAAACAAGTCCTAATGCTTCTCTATAGAAACCTCCTCCGCAGCAGCTGCCTCAACGTGTGTCGTACTTGGCTATATTTCCGTAGTTGACATGCTTCGATATTTATGATGATTTCACAAATACAAAGACGTTGTATAAGTTACAAGCAATAATAGTGGCCTTCAAACCTGGTGGAGCTGAATTGTATTCACCAAAACTATTGCCGAGCACCAAGACTGTGCAGACGTGACTGCACTGTACATGACCACATCGTCAGTTGGTGACCAAGCCCTTATTGTTATATTCAGTTACACCAAGGAGGATAAGCTTACAACACTTCTAAGGATCACCTGAATTTTCTTCTTACTTGTTGAAACTTCAACCTTCCTTGCCGTGCTGAATACAAATGGGTCTCATCAAGGGAACCGCATCTGGTGCTAAGGGTGACAGAGATATCTTGTTTTGTCAATATATATATGTGGTATTTTCTATCCAATATGTGGATGAATGTTGAAATTTGGAGCACCACTAGACCATCTAATATAGCCACTTTGGCACTTTGTAGAAAATGAAAAAAAACAAAAAAAACCTACTCCTAAGCACTCCTCTCCCAAGGTCAGCTTAGTTCTTCAAAGCACCTTGTTGGTTAGTAGGAGGCTATTAAAGCGTCCATGTAAGCAAAAGAGGAGATTTGTGGAGAAATGTAAGGCTTAGAAGGGTTCTTTTTGTATTTTTGTTGAATAAAACAATGGAGTGCAGTGTGGCAACAATTTTCATCATATTTTTCAGAGTCAATATGAATTATTGAGGATTTATGGAGCTGGCAAGTGTTAAATATCTACAAGTGTTTATAGAGTACCACAGTAATCAATTTTGAAATCATTGTAGACAAAGCCAAATGAATCCAAGAATTGATGAAAGTGGATGTAGACAAGGTTTGTGGCAATCCTTAATGTGTGCACCTAATATCTCCAAAACTAGTGAAGGTTTTGTCATTTTTAATTGGCTTAGAAACCAATTAAAAAGCACTTGCCGCCTTCCACATTCACTTCTAATTGTATTTTAATGTCAGCTTCATCTTAGCACACTTCATTGAAGACAGCAATTGTAGCAATAGCTTGATTCCTTTACTAAACATCCAACAACCATGCACTTCCCAACTAAAATTCACAATGAACACAGTTTTGACAATTTTACAGCACAGTTTTTGGACTTCCTATATGGGTTGTTCACAAACGACAGTCAGATTTTGAGCTTCCTATCATAATAACAAAGCCTTCAATGGACAATATTGATCGGAAAGACAAGTTTACAATCTATAATTCACTACTTGAACTTATACATGTATAGCCAGTTAAAAATTCATAAGCAATTTAACCCCTAAATCCTCAAGGCATCAAATTTTGGTGTCAGCAAAACTTTGAAGTTAAATAAAACCTAACCAAAGTGTTATTTTTTAGTAGTTTAAATTCTTTTTAAATCTAATTTTGAAAATGATTGATTATGATTTTCCTATCTAAGATATTGTGCTAGGGTATCTTGACTTTAGTTCCTTTAGTGTTGAGGGCTCTTGGAAATGTGCCTCTAATATCGACTATATCTTGGAGAGAAAATTGCATTAGAAATTCATTTAAAAAAATTCTAGAGTAGATTTTGAAAAGCCATAAATTGATTGAAGTCATGTAGGTTAGGCCCTTTCACCTCATATTTTTTTGGTGACCAAATTTTTAGATTTGACTTGTGAAAAGAAGATTGAGAGGCTTCAAATCACTTTTGAAGTCTTAACACCGGTTCATGATGAAACATTGTGTTAATCTTTCAACCTGTAAGTGGTATTGTTGTGTACTCTTTTCCTATGTGATCTCTAACATGTTTAGGTTGAATTTGTATGGTTACAATTAAAAAAATTGATATGACTTGTCAAAATGTTGGCTTTTGGTTCAATGTAAAGCAAATTTCTAGATCCTATCAATAAAGGTCTTGGGCATTTAGGAGTAACTCTAGAAAGACAAGGTGGTCTCTATAAAATCATGGTTCTTGAAATAGTGCCAATCAAGTACTATAAATGAAATTAAAAAGTATTCATTACAAATAAAACTATTGTTTATAACCTCCTCCTTTTACAAAAAATTACAAAGATGAACAATTGCACTTTTGTCTTACATGCAAGAAATCTCTATCATCAATCAGACACCTATTGTTTGTAGTGGCGTTCTAGGGTTAATTAATAATGGATACAAGAACTATAGTTACTTTGAGTTAATGTCAAAACCACGTCGTTTTACTCCCTAACTGCCCAGTCAATCCTACATGGTTGATCTGAACTTTTAGGCCTTTTTCAATGCATGCAGTTAAATTCCTTTTAGTGTTTTAAAAAAAAATTGGATAGTTTTGAAGGTTAACTTTTGATAACTTTCATTTTTTATTAAAAAAAGTACATATTTTATTATTGAGAGGTCTTCAAAGGTGTACATGTATCATAAGTGAAGAGTAAAGCTTGTTAATTTTACTTCATTTCCTAGCTTTATGCAAAGTTTTGGCTTGAGTTTTGGCAATTTCACTTGATTTGAGATCTAAAAAATTGTACTTATCCATTTTCTTTGAGAATGGTTCCAATAGAATGAGTAAAGTGTTTTCATGATATTCACCAAATGTTGAAAATTTAAACATACAACTATTGATTTGGAGCTATTTGCAATTTCTACTTATAAGAAATAATTGCATTTCAACAATTGCAAGGTAGATTGTGTAATGAGTTTAATAGCTTTTCATGTGAAATCAAGTTTTTTAGAAGTGCATTTTAGTGTACTAACACTCTTTGTAGTTATTCATGTCACCTCCAATCCCCCAAAAATTTATATACAAATTTGGGAAACATTGTAGGAAAAGACAATATACTAAATATAGAAAATGTACTTTTCTCTCATTATAATCTCACAACTCCTATTCAATACTGTACTCAAGATTTGAGAACTTATTATAAAACAAGTTCTATAAACATCTATACAATTAGATTTTGAAAAAAAAAATCGATGTGCTTCATTAGAGATGACTACAAGCCAATGTACTTTTTTCATAGTCAAAATACACTTGAAAAGGCTTGCGTATTTAGGGGTTAAAGAGGACATCTAATTTGAAATGTTCTTTTCAGTAGTTGAATCTTTAATGTCTAGGTGATGATTGGAAAAGTCGTGAGTAGCCCTTCCACCTAGACCTACTTATACATCTTACAACAATAAATACTTTGAAACTCTAACCATGGTACAACTTTGAGACACTTCAATAACTATTGATGTACTATAAAGGTAAATATTTACAAAGTGTGGAATGTCAATTAATTAGTATAGGTCCCTTTAAAAGCCCTATTCAATGTACATGGTGTGCAGTGGAAAGTTTCTTAGGTCCTACCCATGTACCCCAACCGCACTCGCCATCCTAATGTGGAGTCCATCGGTTTAACCATGTCCCTCTTCACCAATCCTTTCTTTTAGTTTTTCAAAAAATGCCAAGATGGAAATCATTTAAAATTTAGTGAAGCATTTATTTCTTCACCCATCCATCTTTTGGACCAGAAAACACTTTTCAATCATATTCATACACTTTTTCATCCCAACTTGGCAATTGCATTTAAAGTTTGAATGGAAATGAAAATTTTCTGGAAAAAAAATATTACTTTTATTTGGTAAATAGTAGAAGCTTATTTTGAAATGGTGCAAGGCTGGTACCATGGTACTAAAAGAAAGGGTTGCTCTTTGTTGCTTACAAATGTAGACCTCAGTCTATACTTATACCTTTAGCAATCCCAACAACATAGGATATGGATTTAGAATTGACAAACTTAAGACATGCACAAGGCAAGAGTTGATTTAGTGCCAAAGGATTAATAGCAGGTCATTTGTGGGTAGACAATCACTACAAAAAATAGGGATATAAAAGATTTGTATGCAATGGTTGTAAAGACAACAATGATTGCAAAATAATCATTCTACAATCATTTTGCACTCATTGTTTCCTTTACAATCATTGTAGACAAGTCATTTATATCCTTGTTTTTTTGTAGTAAAATTTAAATACTCCAATTCTCAACAAATATGAACCCAAAAAAAATATCAATTCATAGGACCTAGAAATTTGCTTTACATTGAACCAAAAGCCAACATTTTGACAAGTCATATCAATTTTTTTAATTGTAACCATACAAATTCAACCTAAACATGTTAGAGATCACATAGGAAAAGAGTACACAACAATACCACTTACAGGTTGAAAGATTAACACAATGTTTCATCATGAACCGGTGTTAAGACTTCAAAAGTGATTTGAAGCCTCTCAATCTTCTTTTCACAAGTCAAATCTAAAAATTTGGTCACCAAAAAAATATGAGGTGAAAGGGCCTAACCTACATGACTTCAATCAATTTATGGCTTTTCAAAATCTACTCTAGAATTTTTTTAAATGAATTTCTAATGCAATTTTCTCTCCAAGATATAGTCAGTATTAGAGGCACATTTCCAAGAGCCCTCAACACTAAAAGAACTGAAGTCAAGATTGCAATGGGTACCCTAGCACAATATCTTAGAGGGTGAATGCAAGAAAGACTTGTACTATTTGGCGTCACACTTTGAGTGACGGAGTTGTCATGAGCTATAACTTTTGAAGCATTAACTCTTTGAACTTGAAATTTTTATTGAAGATTACTGACTTGATAGTTATCAAAATCCTTATTTTTCAGAAATTTTGAAAAATCATTTTATATTTAAATTCTAATTTCTCTAATTTGTCACACTTTGCGGTTTAGGGGTTTTTAGTACTAGGGAGTACTTTAAATTAATAATTTAGAGCTGAGATTTCTAGGGTCTATTTCTACACTAAGTAGGCATGTTTCTACCGAAGGAAATTTAAAAAATCATTATTCTCTTTCCTCTACATGTGTGCTAACAGGCCTCCCTTGCGCGCACATTTTTGAACAATCAAGATAGTTTTCGGATCGTTATTTTGATGAAATACCTTTACCATAAAGTCTTCCCAAATGGAAAATTTTTAGTTTTAAGAAAAATTACTTTCCCTATGTTTTACAAATTAAAATGTGAAAATATAGTGAAAATTACAATTTTCACGAAATTCAGCACTTTTCTAGTTCTCCTACTTAGAGAATTTTTCTATGCTTTTCCTTTCTAGGGTATCTTCTTCTTAAAGGTATATACATCAAACATATTTTTTACCTTTTTAAAAAATTGATTTACTATTTATATAGTACTCCCAAAGAAAAAAGTGAGTACTGTGCAAAACGCTACGCTTTGCCGCAGGTCTTTCTTGCAATGACCTTAGATAGGAAAATCATAATCAATCATTTTCAAAATTAGATTTTTGATACTAAAACTAGACTTCATAAAGAGTTTTTCAAAAATTTAAACTACTAAAAAATAGCACTTTGGTAGGTTTTATTTAACTTCAAAGTTTTGTTGATACCAAAATTTGATGCCTTAGGCATTTGGGGTTCAATGTTATTGAATAGTAAAATGTTGTTTTGCCATAGGTTGCAGGAGTGGAAACTATAGAATGATCCCCTCTGAGCCTTGAATCCATTTTTTTCACAATGATTTTGTTTCAAAACCGAATCTCTAGTTTATGCAAGGTCAATTATCAAGATGATCACCTATTTCCAATCACTTAAGCAATTCAACCTATCTATGGCATGGGGAAAGATCAAGAAAAAAAATTCTTGTATAGATAAATAGATTCCAATTGGATTTCATAATTTCAAATTAAAAAAATTCCCTAAAAAGAAAAATGATCATGAATTTTTTCCTCAAAGATTCTATTTGTTCCATTCTCGATATGTAGGTAAACCTATTTCATTGAGTTGTAGAGTAGAGCTATTGGAATCAAGTGACAACACCACTAATGGCTCGAGACTCATAGCCATGCAATTTTGCTCCTAGTGAAGAGTTGGTAGCTCATTCCCAAATTGATTTCCTCACTCACAAGTTTCATTCTGTTAGACAACAAAATTAACCCTTAAGTGCTCCAACATCCATATTCTAGACAAAGAACAGAGGGCTTCCAAGTGATTGCAAGAAAAGGCTATCATTTTTAGTATCACAATTGAAATGACTTTGGGGGCATTGGTAATAACTTTGGGGCCATAGAGCCAATTTACTTGAAATATTTTTATTGAAGATGGAAAATTTGACAGTAATGAGATTCCTTATTTTTCAAAAATTTCCAAAAAACATTTTCTAATTAAATTTTAATTTAGCTAATTTGTCACACTTTGCGATTGGGAGGGGTTTAGTACTTTGGAGTATCCAAAATTAGTGATGTAGACTTGAAATTTATGTGGTCTACTCCCACACAAGAGATTCATGTGTCCACCAAAAAGAATTAAAAAAAAATATTATTTCATATCCTCTACATTCATGCAAATAGGGACCTCTTGCACATGCAATTTTGAACATTGAAAATGGTTTCAAAATCATTCTTTTGGTGAAATCTCATTACCATCTATCCTTCCCGAATTGCCAATTTTTACTTCTTAAAAAAATGTCTTTTTCCATTTTTACAATTTAAAATGTAAAAATGCTCATTTTCATGAGGTTTTGCACTTTTCTAGTTCACCTATTTAGAGAATTTTCCTACATTTTTTCTTTATAGGGTACCTTCTTCTTAAAGAAATATACATTGAACATACTTTTCATTTTTAAAAAAATTGTTTTTCTATTTTTAAAGTATTCCCAAAAAAAAATGAGTATTATGGCAAAATGAGACTAAATACGGGAAGCCTTTCTTGCAATCATCCTTCCACGCACTATCATTGATGTCGAACTAACTTTCCATTCATCCAATGTGATGTTTGAGTTTGAAAAGACAACCTTTGTTTATGACCAATTTCATAAAATTGTTGTAGCAAATAATTTTGTACAAAGATATAAACAAAAATGTGCAAAAATTCCAAAATGGGATTTGGGCACTAGGGGTTAACTCCAAAGTGACATTCAATTTTTGGGGTTCAAAAACATCATTGCTTTTGAAGCTTTATGGAATTAAATGTCTTCAAGTTATTCAAATCTCAACCGTACAATCTTTTAGTGTACATGTTGTAGATGACATGTACAAAATTTGAAGTCATTTGACCACATAGATTACAAAATCATAATGTTTTAGTGTTGAAAATGGATGCTGAAATTTTCCCAAAAGCACATTTGGAGGTGAAATTTGATTTCTGAACCTACTCAAATGAAAAAACTTTATACTACAAAATGATTCAAAAGTAGTATACTAACACATTGGTGAAAAAAAATTTCATTCAATTGATTCATTGTGTCTACAAAACGACTTCAAAATGTCAAAAATCAACAAGAAATATTGCAAAAACCACATCTAAAGCTGAACCTCCCTCTACTAAATGCTTGTTGGTCACTCATTGATTATTTGGATTAATATGAAATTTTAGCCACACAAACTAGACTAATATGCACAACTTTTTAAAAGGAATTATTGAAAATGAACTCTGTATCAAGAAGAAACAAGCCACTAAAGTTCATTGTACTCCAATAATGGCAAGATTTTGAACTTTGAATTACTCTCAAACATTCAAAACAACTTGGATTGACATGAAAAGTTTACCACAATAATTACACTTCAAGGGAAACAAAATCCAATAAATTTGATTGAAAATGAGCAATGGATGAAGGAAATACAAGGCCCTAAAGTTGCAGCCCTAAAATGCAGTTCAGTGAACTCAAATTGAAATTGTAAACTTCAATTGGCTTCCAAAAAATCAGTAAGTTTTGGATTAATCTGAAAATTTTACCACACAAACTAAAAGGGAGAACACAACTTTCCTAACAAGTTTTATTGAATTTGGACCTTGGATGCAAAAGTTACAGCACTTTGAACTGGACTTAAAACTGTGTGAGGACACTTCCTGTCCTCTTTGTCACTTTGGGGTTAAGCTATACAAAGGAGGCAGACATGCTGTCAAGGGGTCCAACCAGTGCAAGTGAACAACTTGTGAAGCACCACCACATTCCCTCCGGAAACCTTCATAGCTATGCATGCCCATGCAGTCAACTGCATATTAAACTCTTTGTTCCTTCATTTTGATGGCAGATAACTTGTGAGGACTTAGTAATCTCGATAAGCAATAAACCACGACGAAGACCTGGTGTTCTGTGTCCAGCTTCAATCCCATAGTTAGCAATCTAACATTCTGGAGATTGTTTAACAAATAACATTAATTTATCAGATATCATCTAAATCTATGTAACATTTATCAAATTTCGAGCAGAACTCACCGACCATGCTAGATGGCCAAGCTAGATGCCACGCGCTGTGGACATCCAAAAGCATTCTGACTTACAAGAAAGAGTTTGAAGAGGACCCTAAACCGCAATGTCAATCCACCACCTCTACTTCACATCAAACCGAAGGCATTCCACAATGACTTCCTCCTCATCTGTCCAGCTCCCGACGGCATTCAGTTTCAGGTCCACGTCCCTAATTGTTGCAACTTGGCGATCTGCATGCAATGCTCATATATTTAATTGCACGTTTCAATTGATATGATCTTGGGAAAACTCTGAAAGCATAGACTTCAAAGTCGCTACACAAAGACAAGGAGCGAGTGAGCTGTCTGGTCCCCAATACCCTGGCACTCAGCTACAATGGTCCAAAAACCAACCTGGCTCCAAACGGCTTTTGCTGAATAAAATGTACGCAAAGCAACGCTCAACCTCGTCTCTTGACAAAGCTGTCGCTTTCGCTAGCTTCCAGGACTCAGGGTCATCACTGTGACTAGAGCTAGGGAAAATTCGCTGGTAAACGCTGTCCAAAACCCCACAAAAACCAATACCTCACGGTGAGAATCAGGAAGGTTGGGTCAGATGCACCCTGAACCTCTTGACGAATTTTTAGCGTGATACACGCCTCACCGCATCGGCACTAAAAATCCGTTGGTCCACACACATTGGCACTAAAAATTCTTGGCCATCAAGAAGAGTCATCGACCACCTAGCAGCAGTTAGAGTTGAAAACATTCCGAGTATCCGCACATCCTCAAATGACTACAGAACTCTAACCCCTGCATGAACAAATGCTTGTAGGCTATTTACTACCCATAATATATGACTTCACGGACGTATCGAAACGTTGATCAGGCAGTGATAAGCAAACGTAAAGAAGGGCAAATGATAGATCAAATCGCGTCAATCAAAACCAGAGATACGTCTCACCTGGCCGTCTTCTTGCGCAGCTGGTTCTTGGCAAGTGGAGTCGTAGGGTGGTATAGTTGTGGTTCCGGGTTGGACGAATCGAAAGTCACAACATAAAAATACCGTTGTTCTCCCGCTTCCATTGTCAAGCGGATCTTACAGTTATTTTCCACCTCATAGCCGCCAACTACTGATCCGCGCTCCACGTCATCGTCGGCGCCTCCGTCCTCAACTATAGCATTCACCCCTCTGACGAGTCGATAAGTTGCGCTGTGAGAAGGGGCCACCGACACTTTCCGTATAATTGGCCCTTCTGCTGTCTTCCGACTGCTCAGGCTCTCGAGTTTCGAGACCATCTCCGATTTGGGAGCCTGTGACAAGAAGCAAGCAGCTTCAGGCCCCCGATTCTTTGATTGTAGCACAAGATTTACTTTCTGGTGCGTGAGCTCGCCAACAACCCCGTCCAAAATATCCAAACCGTGTTTGATAGAGGTTTTGAGGCGCTTGGCCCTGGGAAGCTGCTCACTTGGTCCAGACCCCAGTAACCCAGCACCGAAATCCTTCTTCCAATCCTGATTCCCAGATAACTGGAGGACAAGGTTACGAGCCTCCTCCAGATCCTTGCTTAAATGCTCCAGGCCATGGCGGAAGCGATCCTCATTTTCACGTTGTACGAACTTGGACACGCTCGCAATCTTCATGTCACCCTCTTCAGCAATGTGTCTCAGATCGTCTAATTCTGTGGGTAACTCTCTCATGTCTGACAGAGTTTTCTTAATCGCGGAAAGCGAAGAAGTGATGTTTGTCATCAACTGCGTCACGGAGGCAGTTTGTCCAACCACATCCATCACGCCCAAACCCCCTGTCATCTTCGTCGTAAGTTTGTTCGCTCTCGCTTCGAAACACTGGTAGTGAATGACGATTGACAGCTTCAAAATAAATTGAACACAATTTTAAAATACTAAAAAAAAATTGAAACTCATATGGAAAAAAGCACATAATCAAATAACTAGATGAAGTTTTCGAAGATGAATTAACCCTTGAGAGCTCCAACATCCAATTTCCAGACGACATTCTTGTTTCATTCTCATTACTACTTGATAAAAGTCATCCTAATTTGTGGAGATACTTTATCAAGTTGTTATCCTATCTAATGGTTAGATTTGGTGTTATTAAAATACTTTTCTTTTTTTTTAATTACAAATGTGGAAGTATGTCAATTAGTTGACCAAGCCAAAGTTGCAATGACTCTAGTTCAAAACTGGATTTGCAAAAATGAGGTCATAGATTTGAACACAAAAATTTCAAAAAATCCCCATGTGAAGGGAACCTCATTTCAAATCCATTCCAACAATTTTTACCCAAAAAATGATAATATTTAGCTTGCAATCAAATTCAGAAAAAATACCATGTCAAGAGAACCTCATTTCAAATCCATTCCAACAAATTCTACCCAAAAATGATATTATTTTGATTTTGAAGCAATTTTGAAGTTTCCCTTTCAAAATTTATTAAGAACATAGGAGATAGCATTGATGAATCTAACTGTACAGATGAAATCTAAATTTCAAGTCTACAATTTTATTTGTATGTCAAATCCAAAATAAGGGACAGATGTAGTATCAGCAACCTCCACTGCAAGATGTCTCCATTAGGGCTATGTTGAATATTCTTCCAATTAGTACTTTAATGATGATTTTTATCAGATCATCAAGTTTGGAGAACACTCTGTACTCTGTAAGGGTTAATTGCAACAAACTACGCAATTGAAATTGAAATGCAAGAACAGAAGGAATATGATGAGTAGGAATTGTAGGCAACTGACCCCCTTTGTACCAAAGTCGTTGTCAATGATCCGTCTCAGCTCCAATTGCAGCTAGGATAGGCTCATTAGAGGCCCAACCGTGCAACGTTCTCCCGAAAACTCAGCCTTGATCTCCTTGGAGTGGCTCCGTAAGCGGCCGGTAAAGTCAGTAATTTCTTATTTACAAGGCAACAAACCCTAAACCCTCAAACGAACCCCAAGACCTTCACTTTTAACTGTGTTGTTGCCACAGCCAAAACAAAAGTAAAAGAAATTTTCTAATTTTTTTAATTCATGAAAAATTTGAAATTCAATAACTTTCACAGCATGGATCCAATGCCACAAAACAAGCCTCTGCATCCCTCCTTGCTGAGAGCTTTCCAATGCTACCAAAAACACTACTAGGAGATGCACCGTCCAAGAGATCTCACCCTAACAAACAAAACAAATTAAACAGCCTGATTTGTGGTATGGATTGCTTCAAACCTGGTGACCTTTTAGTGCTATAGAATAGAATTCTAACAACAAGGTCTACCTCCACAGGAAGTTCAGCCTAAGAAATTACTCAATGTCTACATTAGGGAGCTCTAAAGCTCTGTTTCCGAACCCCGCGGCAGTTAACCTCCCCCCGTCAATTAAGCGCCACTCGTGGAAGTTCTAAATCTAGTGATCTTTGATGCTATGGAGTCCTAACAACAACAACATCTAGTTACTTCAGGAGTTTCAAAACTACATTTGAAGCATTGATGGGTAAAAGAGCAAAGTGACACAAGACTCAACCCACAAGGAGCGAGGAGACAAAACGGGAAGCGCTCCGCCTCAGTCCAGTCGGTGAATGGAAGGAGAGAGGAAAAACCTCCACCGGTCCTGAGCCTATTAAGGTAGAACCACCTATAACCAATAGGCTCCCCATAGTCAACCTTTTGATGGACGTATTTCCAACCAAGGCTAGAATGAGTTTTTTTCTCATTTTTAAAGTTGGGACTAAAGGTTCAGGGCACATGTTCTAATTTAGTGTGCAAGAAAATAAAAAAGAGTGAGTAAAAATGTAGTTTTTTGCGTGATCGAAATTAGAAGACTCCACAGAGTGGTATTTGGTCAAGCACACTTTATGCCTTCTAAAATTCATAGTGATTTCAATTCATGTGATAAAATTACCAAAGTTTTTGGAATCCCCATCATTTTTATCTTTACACCTTTGAAAATATTTGTTTTGCTTTGCACTACACTAGATCATGCCTAAAATACCTTAAATGATCGGTTACAGGTTGTTCTACCTTATTTGTCTTATTATTTTTAATCTAAGCAGGGAGATGCGTGCTAATCCATCTTAGCCCTTCCTTCAAGATCTAATGGCTATCTGAAGTGGTATAAATCTAAATGTGACTAAGTAATACACATCTTAATCGTACAATCTTGTAGTGAGCATGTTGTAGGTGACATGGATCAAATTTGAAGTTATTTGATCACATAGATTGCAAGATTAAAATGTTTTAGTGTTGAAAAAGAATGCTAAAATTTTCCTAAAAACTCATTTAGAGGTGAAATTTGACTTCTAAATGTAAGCAAATGAAGAAACTTTAAACTGCAAAGTGATTCAAAATCAGCATACTAACACATTGGTGAAAAAAATATCATTCAATTGACTCAATGAGTTTGAAAAATGGCTTGCAAATGTCAAAAAGTAGGTAAGAAAAGTTGCAAAAAACACATTTAGGGCTGAACCTCCTTCTACTAGAACGCACCTCAGTCATTGAGAACTTCTTGGTTTGATGTGAAATTTTTAGCAACACAAACTAGACTAATATGTGCAACTTTCCCAGAAAAAGCTATTGGAATTGGACACAAGCCACCAAAGTTCACTAAAGTTGCAAAAATGGCCGGATTTTGAATTTTGAATTGCTCCCAAACAATATGAACAACTTGGATTGGCTTGAAAATTTCACCACAATAACTAGACTTCAAGGGGGGTAGAACCCAACAAATTTTATTCAAATCAAACATTGGATGAAGGAGATACAAGCCCCCGAAGTTGTAGCCATGAAGTGCACTTTGGTGAATCACATTGAACCTATGTGAACTTCGATTGGCTTCCACACAATCATCACCTCTTAGATTGATCTGAAAATTTCACTACACGAACTAGAATAATAGGTGCAAATTTTCCAACAAGTTTCATTGAATTTTGACATTGGATGCAAAAGTTACAGCACTTTGAATTCTATGAGAGGCCACTTTTTGGCCCGTTGGGCGGTCTAGGGTTAAACTGTCTAAAACATTAGGGCTAGCCGCCTACCCGTTGGATGGCCTTAGAGCGCGCTTACATGTAGGATCGGTGGGCGGTTTAGGCGCTACAGTCCAAAAACTTTACAGACCGATTACCATGCAAGTGCCGCTAAGCTCGGCAACCGGTGGGGGCTTCTCAACCGATGCATGGGTCATATCGGCAGCCGCTTGAGAATATTCCGAAGCTCCACCGATATCGGTCAAATGGTTTCATTGGTTGCCAAGAGTTGTTTATAGTATCCAACTTGTGCTAGCCGGTTGTGTAAAATATCTTAACTTGCATGACACGGTTAATACGAAGTGTTTAAAGGAGCTAATGAAGATTTATTACATCTTTTTGGCTTCCACCCTTGGGAGCTGTGGAGGTACGATGTGCGGAGCTTTCGAGTAGGAGTGCAGATTTTGGAGCTTGGGAGCTGGAGCGTTCAGTTTATACCGCAGCTCTGTGGCGCTCAGTTTATACTGCCTGTGCAGCTCTGTGGCGCTGAATTGGGTGCAAGATTATATTTTTTGGAGGTTGGGAATTTGCACAAGAAGTGTCATTGGGTTATTGGGAGGTACTTCTTTATATTCTTATTAATTCCAGAACCTTCTTCTTCTTTGGTTCGATGTATTGTAACTCTGGTTCGATGCATTCTGACTTTGGTTTGATGTAAGCAATTGTATTACTTATCAATAGAATATGGTCCGTTTGTTTAAACAAAATAAAATAAAAATTGTGTGCACATATAGTACTTCACAGTCACAATGATAAAAAACTTGAATCAATATATGTGACTTCTGCTGTTTGGTTTGCCGTTGCTTCTGTTCATTATAATTAAAAAAAATTGGTACCTCATCTCTTTTAAGAGCAGCTCCACTTACATAAATGAGGTGTTTGACTTTGAGTGGGTTCTGCTTCAATTGATTTGGTAATTTGATTTTTTTGTGAGGACTTATTAATTAGATTCTTCGTCGCTTTGTTCTTGTTATGAACTCACCAACACGTTCAATTTGAGACTCCTAAAAACGTAGAAACTATTTTTGTGTAAAAGTGTTATGTTCTTTGATGAGTTTAACTAGAAGAATTGAGTAGTAATCTGTGTAAGTGCAAGACTGTGAGGGAGTTTTCACTGGGAGAACTGAGGTAACTGGTTCGTAAATAAATCATGTAAGGGCATAATGGTTGAAATTTTTTTTAGGGAGATGGAACACCTTGAAAAAAATTCCATTAAATTTCCCTTCAAAGACCATTGGAATTGGCATCTAACCCAAATCGTTTCATATTTTACAAAACTCTGTATAATTAGGTGTAAAATTTTGAAGTTGATATGGAGCACTACTATTATATTCCATATCATTGCTTTGCTTTCATCTACACGTATGGTAATAGAACATGCTTTTGGGATCTTGAAAGGAATGTGGAGGATTCTTAGAAATCCTATTACAAATCCTAATCTCAAAAAGATTCCAAGTTTGATAGTAGCATGTTGTTTACTCCATAATATCATCATTGATAGAAAAGATATGATAGATGAGTCAATTGTTTTATGGGGACACCATGATTTTGGATATGCACAACAGTTAGTGCAAAGTCCACCACAGAATGATGGTGAACAATTGCAAATGGCAATTGCAAGACACTTGTACCTTTTAGAAGCAATGCGCTTGAATGAATAAAAAGTTGTATCCTATTTCACATTATGTAACGTTTTTAATTTCTTGGGTTCCTTGGAAGGATGTTATTTTTGAAATGCCCAAGGTCTTTCTTGATTGTCCTCTAAATTTTTTTCTAAATTAAACAAAAAAACCAACATTTTGATAAGCTTAATCAATTTTTAAGAAAAAAGAAACATATAAGATCAGAACTAGATAGGTTAGAGATCACTTAAAAATAAATAAAAACAACTATATTACTTATATAGTTCAAATACTGTAATATTTGATCATAAGGGTGTTGAAACTACTTAAGTCAATTGAAGACTTTCAATCTTCTTCTCTCATGTTCACTCATAACAAGTTAGTCACCAAAAGAAATTTAAATCAAAGAACCTATTATGAAAAACTCCAATCAATTTATAGCTTCTCAAAATGTATATTATAATTTTCTTAAATGAATGTCCAATGCATTATTTTTTCTAAGCTCTTGTGTACTTGAGACTCATTTCCAAAAGCCCCTACCACTAGGGAGTGTTGAGATTGCAATGGAGAAATGTGTACAAAGTCTTGAATAAAAAAATAGAATGTACCATTTTCAAAATCAAATTTCTGATGCTAGAACCAAATTGACATTCATTGTTTTCAAAAATAAAAAACATTAAAAATATGAATTTCACTATGTTTTATTTAACTTCAAAGTTTTTCAAGAACTAGATTATGATATATCTGGCATATAGGGGTTCAAGATTGTGTAACCCATTTTACAAGGAAAATGGACTTTACAATTAGTCCCTACAAAATAAACAGTATAAATTTGGATGAAATTGCCTAAAATTTCAAATTAAAAAAATTGAATGAAAATATGAAATCACTATACGGTATACTGGATGAAAATGAAATTATGGTTATGGTAAATGTGCTAATTTAATATTCTCTATCAAATGCATTAATGGAAGTTGATTTGGAGCACTACTATTATATTCCATATCATTGCTTTGGTACTTCATAGAAAATGCAAAAAGAAACTTGCAATAGTTAATGGATTTTTTGATTCAACTCGACATAGAAATTTTGGTTAGTACTATGTTATTCTAGAATATCTTGTATGCAAATGGTGTAGTTCTTAGATATATTATTGTGTTCTGTATTTGATATGAACTGTTTTCACTATTTTTTCAAAAATCCCCAACAATTTCAAAAACGTATACAGAAGTTTGAATTTGTTAAAAGATACACATGAAGTGGTTTTCTCCCTAGTATAATAATGATGAAATGTTTCATTGAAATTCAGAATTGAAATGTCCATACATTAGAGATTGAATGGTCGTCCTTTGTTTTTGAAACAAATGAAACTGAATTTCTTTGCCAAAGTTAATCCCAAAGAGTCCATGCCATTTTTTGAGCTTCTTGGAATTCATTCTGAATTGAACAAAAAGTAACATTTTGGTATGCTTTATAAATTTTCTTAAAATTATAATCATACAAATTCAAACTAGACATCTTAGAGATAACTTGGATAAATAAAACACAACATTATCAATTGTAAATTGAAAGATTATAATGTTTGATCGTGAGGGTGTTAATATTGCAAAAGTGACTTGAAGTCTTTTGATTCTATTTTCACATGTAAAATTTGAGAAGTTAGTCCCACAAGAATATGAGGTTGAAGAGTCCAAGATGCATGACTCCAATCAATTTTTGTTTTTTCAAAATTTGTTCTACAATTTTGTAGGTTGAATTTTGAATGTGATTTTTTAATCTAAGCTTTAGTGTATTTGAGGCTCATTTTCAAGAGTCTTTAAGACTATGAAGAGTCAAGATTGCAATCATTACCCTTGCACAAAATCTTGAATAGAAAAATCATAATCCATCATTTTCACACTCGGTTTTTTTAAACTTAAAGCAAACCTTAGAAAAAACACTCAAAAAATATAAACTATTAAAAATAACAACTTGGTTAGATTTTATTTAGCTTGTGAAATACCAAAGTTTAGTGCCTCGGGCAATTCAGTTAGGGGTTAAGGAACTGATCGAGCCAGGGCTCCAACAGATGGCCTGTCTCGAAACGCAGGCAGGTAGGGAAAAGGAATTTCAGTTTTTAATTTAATTAAATTAATGAACGTGCCTGCCTGTGCAGGTCACCGAAGCCACCCACCGGGTGCAGCATGAAAGTGCCTTTCATGCTGGGTGGGTGGTTTCTGCCCACCGGGGGTCGGGCAAATGCAACAGTGCATTGACCCACCCACCCAGCATGTAAGGAGGCCCTTAGGAAGGTCACAGCAACTAGAGATAAGCAAATCAGTAATGATTGTCAACAATTGGCAAATATGTACAGTCAAAATCAATCACTATAGTTGAATCAGTCATCAATAAGAAAATTGTAATATATTGAATCAGTTGTCAATAAGAAAATTAAAATGTTCGTGAGCTCTAGTCTCTAGATGATGTAAAAAATCTGCGGGTGGTGAACTGAATCATTCACATTTAATTCATTCCGATCCCTTCTCAATTTCTAATTTAAGGAGATATATACATTCCTAAAGATTTTGCACAATTGAGTTATTCGTAAAGTACACTAAACCGGGGTTTAAATCCATGAGTTTTGTAAAAAAGCTGGTTGAGTTAAAAAAGTCAAAATAAAAGTGGATATGAAACTTATTTTTCTATCAAAATGACAAAAATCCCTTTTCTGGCCATGCAAAAATCCTAGTAGTTGCACTACAGTAAGAGTCACATTTGTGTATAAAAAGGTCCAAAATGATGGTAATTCTTTGGATTCATTCTTCAAGCCAAGTAGGATACATGATTGAAAATTTTTGAACCATTTGGAATTGTACATGTTGGAAAAAAATAGTAAGGAGAAAGAATTAGAGAAAGTCTCAAAATACTAAATTGTTAACAATTTATGTATGAAATTGGAAAATACCAATGTGACAATTTATGGTTGTAATGTTGTAGCAAATAATCTACACTGAATACTTTATTTTTTCAAAAATATTAAAAATTGAACTAAATAAAGGACTTCAAAGCTTAGAGATTCCATACTTACTAGCAAACTACCTGCAAACTAAAACTCCTATAACTTTCATTAATTAAAATCAAATGATTCAAATCTTTCCACATATATGTACAAAGACAAATGAAACTGACTACAAATGTGAAATGTTTTCTTTCAAGCAACCATACCACAAGTGTCAATTGACAAAATCTAAAAGTGTACATACAAAAGTTTTACTGTGCAACATACTTCATATTACCAAAGTTGATTAAAAACTTAGTTGCAATTTGAAAGAAAATTGAATCCAAAGTTCACCATGTCTAAAACTCAGTTTTGTTCAATATGATTTGGCATTTTGTTTTCTTTTGTGAAATTTTTCTTAGAACTCCAATTTTTTTTGTGCCTTAGCATATTAGTATACATCATTTTAGATTGTACACAAAAATTGAAGGAATTCACATTTACAAAATCTAAAATATCAACAATTTGACAAATATACAAATGATGTTGGTTCTCATAATATTTGAATTTCTTTTGGAATTGAGAGTATGGGATAGCATGAGCTATTGTAGAGAGAATATAGGTTGCAACATAGTCCATTGTTATATCTAAATGCCCTTGCATTTGAAATATTTGTTGAATTAGGCAATGTATACAATTTATATTTTACAATTGTATAATGCACTTTAAGGTTCAATTTTTTTGTGCAAAGTGTAGAGTTTATGATGCACATAATTCATCCAATATATTAAAATAATAATAAATTATTATTGTCCATACAATCAATCAAATTTTTTTTCAACCCCCATATTTGCTATCTTCTTGCATGAAAAACAAATTCCACTACCTCATACTATTCACAATCTACTCCAAAATTGCTTAAAAGATCAACTATTGATACCTCTACCATACATATCTATCATATCAACAATTTAGACATTAGCCACACTAAAACTTTGACCCTGGCCTCCTACACATTGTAGGCTATGAAATTGTGCTTTGTTGGCCTACACAATCAAGTTAACCCTTGAAAGATGGACCTTGGTGATTATGAAGTCATCCATTTTGATAGCATAGGAGTCACTCGTTCAAAAAATCCAGAAGTGCCTATTGTAAGTCAAGGCACTATAGAAGATCTCGTCTTTCTATACAAAATTTCAAGAATGTATAGTGCACTCTTTTTCTACAAAGAATATTCTTTGGCATCCATTGGACATTTGGCATCCATGTTGACATTCAAGAATTAAACTAGAATTTTTGAAGTAGCCATATATGGTCAAGAGTTGTTGAATGCTCATTAACCCAGTAAGGATGGACTAATCTCCATAGAAATAATCTCTTTTGAAACAATGTAAATCATCTACCATAAAAAAAAATACTCATTGGATGTCAAACTACTTTGCAAAACCTCCTTTTTTTACACAAAATTCCAAGGATAAACAATTTTACTTCTATCTCATATGGGAGGATTCTTTGTCAACCATCAAACACTAATTGTCCCCAACAACATGGCAAGGTTGAAGCTATGGTGCCTCAATTAGCAAAAAATTTGATGAAGATGTTGGATTATCAAGAATGGATGTCTACTTCATTTGAATAGTTTGTAATAGTGACAAACTACCAAAACTTCCTAAATCAATTTAAAGAAAAGAACACATGTCATTTTCATTCAGTGAATTTAAAAAAATATATATTCTCAAAGACATACACTAGTCCTTTTTTTAAAACAAACTTGAAAAAATCTATTCAAAAAATATACCACATGTGTTTTAAGAAAATCCATAGTTGTTTCAAAATTCTACTCATTGAAGAAGTCATAAGCGTTACATTAACTGGAACTATATCTCATCTATCTACTAACACTATTCTTATATCAAGAACAAAGTTATAATAAGAATTATTGTTCTTTCTTCACATGTTGGTACAAAAGAAACTCAAATGAAAAACTTAGGAAAGGAAATCTTTTGCAAAAATTCTAGTAATGATGCACTTTGATGCTATAACTTTTAGTATTACCAAACAGGACTATGAGGCAATATAGAATGTAGATTCCACCATTCACAATAGATTATATATTGAGATATCATGTTGATTCCTCATACTACATCTCCATTGTCAACCTTGAGTAGAGGCAATATAGAATGTAGATTCCACCATTCACAATAGATTATATATTGAGATATCATGTTGATTCCTCAGACTACATCTCCATTGTCAACCTTGAGTAGAGTCAAATGGTTGGTGATTTTCACACATGACTATGTTCCATTGAAATCAATGATGAAAGAATTCCAAAGGAAAAGGGATGCAAAACAAAGGAATCAGTGCTACTCACAACTTTATAGGACATTTGTCTTTTCATTCATTGTTAATTATTGGATTGTTAAGAAAAATTATGTGGACCAAATTTCTATAGCTAACTATCCTAGTCTTCACACGTCTATCAAATATAAGTATTTGACCTCATGGTCTAGAGAAGCAAACACTTAAAGGCTTTGTTAATTGATTCATGAGGTTGAACTAAACAGGCATCTTCAAACATTTGTAGAAAAGACATAAATACCTCAATGAGGCAATTTCCAACACCATCCAAGCGACTTCAATTCGATCAACTTCCCAAAAAAAAATTGGATGAAGAATTCCATTCGTTTCAGTAGTCCTCCGGAGGGACCAAAAGTACTTACCAGCTACAACATACTACGAACCATTTATGCCACAAAGACCTCTTTTCGGTTCCTCTATGTGTCTAACCAATTAATGGTTCACATTGTTCTTACGTTGGCCACACAATTGATGTTCACGCATGGCTGCTTCTCAAAAGAATGGTGCCCCAGAGCCGTCCAATTTACTAGTAATAACAAGGCAAAACAAGGCATTCCAAACATTGCAAATCATGAATTACAAATAGTGGAAAAAGTACAGGTAGTCTGATCCTCCTGACTGTTTATAAATACCTCATGACTGGTACAGTACATTCCTCCTCACTGGCCCAAGTGACTTCCACCGGCCGTTTGATTTCAGAAGGGGGTAGACAGCCACCCCTGGCTCTTGTAACATCTCAGCTTGCTTGCGCACTGTTGAACGAACTGCCGGAACAAACACCCGATCCACCACCACCACCTGGTCCAGCAGCTTAGCTTTTCTTCAATTCTCGGAGTCACCCACCCAGGCCAGGAATTCAACTCCCTTAATTTGCAAAACTCTCTCCAAACCAAATTAAAAGTGTGGGAAGAAGCTAGCTAGCTAGCTAGCTCTTTCTGCAAACTATTTGCTAGGAACCATCATAATACAGCTGCAGTAGGGTTTCGTTGCACCAAGCATGCCTCTCATGCATCACGTGAAGTTAAAAGGAGTTTACAAACTGCGTGAACTAGAGGCTGGTGGCACTTCAGTATGTACAAGCAAATGACTTTCACCCACTACTGCCCTTCCATATATAGTACACCAAAAAACAAGGGTAGAAAATGGACACCCTCCCAACTTAACCCTACTTATGGGTTCAAACTGACGCTCGGCACAGGGTGACGAGGGTTGGCCGCAGTAACAGCCAGGGTACTCCTCAAAGCCAAGTAGAAACGGACCCAGGAAAACTGGTGCAAGTACGGCGTAGCAAGGAAGAAAAACAAGCCCACTTTCTGAAAGTAGGTGGGCGTCGGGGTTCCGTGCGCGGCAGCAGCTCGGACCAAGTCCATGACCGAGCGCGTTTGGTACTTCGGAGGGCCGTTCATGATGACATTGTCCACTTTGTGGGAGTAGATTTTGCCATCCTTGTCGAGCTTGTACTCCGAGGTGCCCTCGAACCGGCCTTGCGCTTCCCAAGGCACGCGTGGAATGCCACGCACGATCCACCGAACCATGATCGTCTTGTCAGACGGTTGGTACACGCGCACGATGTCCACCCAGAGGGCTTTGAAAAAGATCCGGCCGTGGAACCGCAGCGCCCAGAACAGCGTTTTGTAGTTCTCAATCCCCGCAAATGTGTTCATGGGGTCACTGAATGTGATGTCTTCCCTGTGGACACAACAAAAAAAAATACATTCTAAGTGTATGAGCAAATTGATTGCCAGTGTCTGGATGCAATAAAATAATTAATACCCGCATCGATAGACTTTCTCATGGGAGATCTTTTAGTTGCGGGTAGACCATGAAATAGGCCACGTTGTACTAGTTTCTCCGAAGAGTGGTCTGGATCCGCCCCTCCTCTCTAGTCGAACCATCAACAAACGGAAGAATTAATTAAGGGGTGACACTCACAAGCTACCACAAGCGCCACAATTCGCCATTCCATGAGATAAATATTATCATTTGTAAGCATGGAATTCGAAGATGTCTCCAATATGTGAGCTTCTACTTTTGAAGTGGGTCTCCACTGCTTTCCATGCACTAAAGCAATCTGAGGGCCGGAGTATTCTTAATGACATCCGGGATACTCATAGTCGAGTAGATGTTACGGACAAGTCTGTATGAAATTTGTAATAGCTGAAGAGTCCAAGCTTACCCAAGGATTCACTCACGACTTAAAGTAGCTGAATGCGTCCCCTACCTAACCATAATAGGCTGAAAATGATCATGCAATTATCCTTGGCAAATTTCAGTTACTTCAGGCAGAAATAGAACCGAGGTTGTCCATGAACAATAATAGATTGGAGCTTAAAAAGAAGCGTGTACCTATAGATGCCGTAATTCAGGTCTTTGTAGAATAGGGCGGGAAGCTCGTCTCTGAGGCTGCGGATAGCCGAGCCACAATTCACGTGGAAGTTGTCTTGTTCGGGGCTCTCTTGCCTCTGCTTTGAAGGAGGTGGAACACTATCCTCTAATTTGGTCTGAACTGCCAACAACAACTCCAGCCTTTTCTCGATCTCCTTCATACCTACGACCACCTCTCGCTCCCTCAGCGAAGCGGAAGGGGTACCCCCAGTTTGTTGGAGGCGAGGTGCATGACACTGCCCCAAGCTAAGTGTGCCAATCGAAACTCCCTGCTCACACATCACCAAAAAGAAGAGCTTAATCATTCAGCCGAAATGCATGGAATTTGACATACATAACAGAGACGATTCACAAATATTCATAACATCATCATAGCAACTGATATAATGGAGTCAGAACGTGTGCAAGCAGTGTAAAACTAAGCAACAGAGTGTCCCCTCTAAATACTAAATAAATTCTTATTGCTCAAACTTAACCCCTAAAGGACCTAGAGATTCACATTGAACTTCGTCATTTTTACAGCACTTCAGAGTGAGCCATATGAGGGACTTACTTTATTTACATTTTGACCAACACATGCAGTGTTCTTCACTGATTCTGGTGATACTAAATTCGGCTTTTCATGATTTAATTAAAACCATGATATCTTCGTCCTTTAAGGGTAAGGAATGCATTCATATCCTATACGATGAAGTTCAGAACCGCACACAATGCAAATGCACCTACCTGATTTTCTCTCCATTTCCCTGGATCCACAGTGCCGCCACCAGTTCGCTCCGCTGTATCCGCGGTTGCCCTGATAGCATTTCAATACATGGAAAGTTACAATCCATCTCCTCAAAGTCATTGATTCTTGAAACGTACATAAAGCAAAAAATCCACGTTGCTGTGAATGTATTGAGGAAAACTTGTCGTGCTAGACCATGATGTTTGAAAATAAAGACCCAAATTCGAGATCATGGTGGATAGTATACAGAATCCCATACGGGCCAATGGAATCCATGAATCAAAGTTTCTTAAAATGGCATTCTGCAAGGGAGGTCCCCAAGGCCATAGGGGCAAACCCTATATACCGAATCTGGACATAATCTGTGAAGTGAAAAAATGCCACGACGTACCAAACTTCTAGATTTAGAAACCCTTTCTCAGCCATTCTGATAAGTGGAATGAACGGTGGACGACTGACCTGGTATTCCCAAACCTCGGACGACAATTTTCAAACCCTGCCAGAGAAACAGAGTTGGAGCTCGGCATCGTCGTAGCCGCAAGGGCCACACCGAGCGCTGTATGTGCCGACATGACTGCTATCAAAGATTGCCAAACGAACCACCTGCACGGAGCCAAATCCAACCTCCAATCTTCACTTCAGCTGAAAATCGATACCACAACAACGCCACACACAGAAAAGATGTTCTTCCACCATAGCCATTCAAATTCACTTCAATCCCTGAAACCCTATCTTCACCAAAACTCCGAGGTCATACACCACTCGACTTCACGACTTCCAAATCTCAACCTAACCCCAATCTATGCCGAAATTCACATCTCAGCACTGTCGACGTCACCTACCAACACTTCTTGAAACCAAAACATATTCAAATTGAGCACGAAATCCTCCGCCAAGGAACCACGAAACGGGCGGAAAAAAACATCCAGAGAATCACCAAAACCGAGAATTCACCACAACAAAGTCCCAGGCAACCCCGTATTGCAAGTACCTGAGAATTACGCTCTGCCCACCACAAGCTCGGTCCAAAACGCCCGCAAATCCAATTCTCACTATCGAAATCCTCAACACAAAGACTCTCCGAAGGTGAGAGTCAAATACACCAATTTCAGTTGCAAAAATTATGCAAAGCGCGCTGTATTTCCAAACCCAACTACAACACTGCGGCTGAGAGCTTGAGAAGGGGCTCAATGGGAGCAGAAGTCGCGATTTTTGCGAGCGTGGGTGGTAATTGGTGTGTGTCTGTCGATGGCCGGGCACGAAGATTGGCGAAGCAATGAGAGCCAGGAGGACAAGCGCGCTGCCCATTCACAGGTGCGGGTGGCAGTTCTATGCGGAATGGTGGCTCTGGTGATGAGGATTGCGTGAAGTTTGGGCGAATGAGAATTCACCTACGTGGAGAGGTGACTGTTCTGGGAAGGAATTCCACGCGGAATCGTCGTATCGATGAGGCTCCCGCGCTTCGAAGCTTCGTTTTAAAAAGCCTGGCTTGGAATTGGTGGAAACATTTTCATTAAGATTAGAGGATCAAGTGGTAGATTCCTTAGTGGAAGATTCTTGGTGGAGAATGTCCGTTATGGATACATTTTTGTCCGTGTTGGGTGCGATTCCTCTGGAGTGGTCGCTTGACCTTGATATTATTCAAGGCGGTTTCTATTTTATTCCTTCAACCCTTGAATCTTTTTGAATCTTTGCATATTTTTGCTGATATATTTGTACAATGGTATACTTTTCCCCGGGTTTTTTAATCAAATTGTTAGTGAGAGAAGGTTGTTTATTGAAGATTTCAACATAATTTTGGAATCTATTGGAAGTTGAATAATCTCTAAAGTTCCAAAAGTACTTTTAAATTTTTTTGAAGGTTTGTGCAAGTACCTATTTTTGATAAGATTTTTTGAAACTATTTAACAAGAAAAGAAACCAATTTACTTTCTAGGAATATTATTTTTATTTTAATTAATGCTGAGAAGTGAAAGCCATACTACAATAAGTTGATAACAAACAAAGGCAAATAGAAAAAAAAATACTTTATATTATTTTTTTAGATTTATTCGTTACAAATTACAATTTTATCTACGTAAAAAGATTTGATTCATTCATTTCAATAAGTGATGTGAAAGTTATGAAGCTAATTGTTTTAAAGGCAATCTCAACAAAATTCTTTAAATTAATGTGTTTAACCTCTAAAGGACCAACCTACTAAAATTTGGTAACATAGCAACTTTAGGTAGGTATATGTGAGTGGAGATTTCTATATTTTAGGCCCAAATTTTATTAGAATGTAGGGATAAGGAATATCTTTTATATGTACTAAAAATCAATATGTTTGGAAATATGAATCAAAAGTTATGGCCTAATATGTTATCTCTTTTTTGTAAATGAGCAATTCGGGCAAATTGGAAAAAATTTCTTTTTCTAAAAACAAAAATTTGAAATTGGTTTTCTTCATTTACATATATATGGAAAGCTTTGAATCATTTCATTTTGATCAATGAATCAAAAGTTATGAAGAGTTTTTGTTTGTAGGCAATTATGGATTCTTTATTCTTAAGTAAACTCTAAAGTTTTTATTTTACACAATTTTCATTATTATTTGGAAAAAATAAAATTATAAAATGTATTTTGTTTATTACAACATTGCTAGCATTAGGATTGGCATTTTCCAATTCCTTATTAAAGAAATTCTTAACAATTTTGTATTTTGAATAATTTGCTACTTCTTTCTACTTATTATTTTTTTCCTATATGTTGTACAATTCCAAATAATTTGAAATTTTTTAGACAAATATCCTATTGAGCCTCAATAACAAATCCAACAAAGAACAACCATTTTGAACCATTTTTCATGTGATTGCCACCTGTTGAAAAGTGGCTACCCTATTTTTTGAAGGATAAATTTTTTTATTTTTGAACATTCAAATGCTAGGATCTTACAATCTACTCAGAGAAAAACTTTGAAATTTTTTCCACATGTTCTTGAATCAGCTTACTACAAAATCCTATAGTTACAAATCTCAAAAAATGTTTTTTAAAAAGAAATTTGGTATTGGTACTAAAATGACCATTTTTGACCATTTTTTGGATTAAACATTGTCAAAAATTTAAGAAGTTAAATTCCACCTTAGAGCTATCAATCATTTTTTTGTTTTTTTAAATCTCATATTTGCTTTGATTTAACAAGTCTTTAAAGAATGGTGGGGAAGTGATTTTTTTCTTGAACTCTCAATCCAATTCTTCAACATTTAAAAAACACTTTTTTATTTACAATCCGTACTATTAAAAAAACTTGATTAAGAAGATTTGAAAACTTATGATCTTGTTAGGGTAGGAGCCAAAAAAAAGTTATTTTTTCACTTTAGATGCTTATATCTTGTTATTAATATAGTCAAAGTTTATAAAATTTCCTCTACACATTTTTATAATGATCTAATATAAGATCCTATAGTTAAATATGTAGAAAAAACAAATGTTGAAATTTTTTGTTGTTTGTACTTAGAATGATAGTTTTGAATGTTTTTTGGTGGAAAAATGGCCGAAGACATTAGAAGAGATTTGAGGCCTCCAAAAGACTACGAGTTCCCAGACTACGGAAACATAGAAACTACTGCAAGAATACAGAATCGCATGAATTTGATATGGTTGAGAGAGGGTTTTTTTTTTTGTAAGTGATGGCTTGATGACAACCAACAATTTCAGAAATAGTCCCAAACAACCCTCTAAAAGCCTCAAATTTCCTCCAATGACCTTCAAAGTTTATTAGATGAAGTATTGCCTACATCATTGTTTAGAATAGGAACTTTGGAGCACTTAGAAGTTAATTCTTGAAGTATTGACCAACCAAATTGTTCAAATATTGTAGGCCCCAAAAAATAAAGTTTTTTAAAGTGAATAATGTATTGAAATTATATAAATTCCAAAGATATAATATGTCAAAGGAGTGTAAGACAAGTTTCTTCATAAAACCATACAAAATATTTTTTTAGCAAGATACATATTGAACCATGTTTTTAGCATTGTGATAGTTATACTATTTCAATGCATTTTTCATATAGAAACAACATAAGACCTCTTTTTACCATAAGTAATGGAAATGAAAAATACAAACCATTTAGCTTCCTAAATTTGAGATAGTAATTGACCTTCTTGAGGCCAAAACTAAGAATATCTCCTTCACAACTTTTTAATCTAGGCTACATTGAAAGGAATTTGAGAGGCTCAAGCTTTTGGAATTAGGCTAGCTAATTGGAAAATCCCTACTTTTTCAAGAGTCATAAATAGTATAAGTATAATAAGTATAAAAATATTAAATCTTTTGATGACCTAGCCTCTATAGGATTGGATACATGGCCTACTTGCAAAAGCATCTCTAATTAAAGATTAAGAGTGGCAAAATGTTTTTAGGAAATTGTAAAGTACAAAATGTATTTGTTGAGAGTTTACACATATATTGTACAAGAGCTTACCATCTCCAAACTCAAATTTGACACATCTACTACTCCAAATTCCATTGGCAAGTCTCTAATAGATTAATTTTTGAAACCTCCATGAGAGCCTCAAAAGGTTGGTCTAGAAGGTAATAGTAGAGGTACTGTATCTTTTGCACAGATTTACAAAAAAGATCGCATCCTTGTTACAAAATTTAATAATAAATTGCATCCTTGTTACAAAAATTGATAATGCTCTCAAATTCAAATTCTATGTGAATAAAGATATTCTATTTAGAGGTTTTGAGATAGAGGGTGCTCTAACATTTCCACTATGTATAATATTTTGGTGACCACCAACTTAGTGTATTCTATTGTGTGGACTAACATTTATAGCAATTTTGGAATTTCCATCCAAAATCATGTATTCAAAAATGCTAAGGTATGTACCTCTAAAAGAGACACATTTTTTTTTTCAACATCTAAGATATCTTCTTTTTCAACATCTAAGATATGCACTCGAATGAACATTACCAATGACTAAATATCACCACAAGTTTTAAGAGTTTTCCAACATTTAAAATATGTACTTGAATAAACATTACCAATGGCTCAAAATCACTACAAATTTTTAAGAACAACCAATGAAAAATAGCTAGTTTTGAAGCAACTAATGTAAGTAGATACAATTTGTATTTCAAAAAATCAATGTCCATTTATAGTGAACCTAGTGTTATATTTCCTTTATCTCAACATAAATTTGTGGTACTTCCACAATTTTCCACTAGAAACTATAAATATACTTTATTGGAAAACCACACATTTTTTTTTGTAGAAAAACTACAAATTTTGTTGCAAATTTTGGATTTATTTTGAGACAAAAGAAATATATAAACTTAACTTTCAAAATCTATAAAATATTATTTTCTACCTTAAATTAGGTTGCTTGCTTGTTTGTTTTGTTTGTTATATTGAAATCTCCCAAATTGTGCATCCCTTCACAACCTCAACAAAGAAGGGTGCACAAACTTCCTTTCAAACTCATGGTGAGAAAGTTATGGATTTTCAAATTTTTTTTGGTTTATTAAAATTAAAAAACAAAAACAAAAACTTGTACATATGTTTCAGCTATGGAAATGGCACAAGGCACACTAGTTTGAATTACAAAACAACTTATAGTGGATTTCTCGAGTTTGCTAATAAGCTCAAACAATCTTTTTGGTCATTTGGTCACCGAGATAAAAGTTTTGCTTTTGGATGCACAGAGCTTAATTATCAACCCTGTCGAGGTGCAAAACTAGTCTAGCCTCACATTCCCTTTGCATTCTGAGAATACTTCCAAATGTCAAGTTGTACGCGGAGCAGTGCATTCAGAAAGCTTTATGCTGTCGATGCACATAAGCGAATCCTCCAAAGCTACTGGACTCCTTAAAAATTATCAGCCTCAGTATGCCTGCATACACAATTGCCCGATCTTTTGGTGCCATAGTGCAGAGAAATTACATTCATAAGGAGTACGAAGTGCTTACGTGATTCTGTTCGTGAGCTTGTTCCCAATTCCACCGCTTTGTTTGGCATCTTCAGTTTGCTCATCTGGATTCAAGCGAACAATACCCTGCTAACTAAGCAATCACGCAAATACACTGGCAGACACATGCAACTCGATGTCCAGTGTCCTTCAAGAGAATCAAACCACAATTAAAAATAAACGTAGTTTATTCGTCATTACCCAAGGTCAGAAGTCTCTGCTCTGTGACTACCAAAAACAGAGCGTAACTCGATACAAAGAAAACAGTGCTCTTTGCTGCAGAATTAAAGCCATGGTCCTCAAACTAGCAAAATTGAGATTAACGCCTGCAGCAGACGTCTACTCGTAGAGCCACTTCTCGTCGTTCTTGGTGTAGCTGACGAGCTCCTCGGGCTTGAACCACAAGCCGATTTCGTTGACAGCCGTCTCCGGGCCATCACTGCCGTGGATGATGTTCCTGGACACTTGCACACACAGATCTCCACGAATAGTTCCTGGCTCGGATGCTTGTGGACTGGTGGCACCTATCAACTTGCGCCCGTATTTGATCACTCCTTGTCCTTCCCAGACCTGGAGATGAGTAGTATTCTCTCATCAGAAGCTCTTAGTGCGTGCAACGAACACTCAACAGGACAATTTGGGCACATACTGGAACATATTGGCATGCAGGGTAGATGCTTGTAAATTAGCTATAAATTAGCGATATTTGAGGGGGAGGAAACTTTCAAATGAGAAATGAACAGAATGTTACTAAATTTAGCCCGTTCCAGAACCTTTTGACACCAGAACAACGATTATCATAGGTAGGCCTCCACATGATCACTGCGACCACATGGACACCTCCCCGTGAACCAGTCTCGTTATGATGCTGTCTAGAAGTCCTTCAAACAGTCTAATTTTTCCGAAAACTCTTCTAATAAAGATCAATTACAATGGCCACCACTGCACCAGAGCTCAAGAATTTACGCAAGAACTCGATTCTTAGCTGAGAGACACGAACAGGGTTTTCGATAATATTAGACTCTTTTAGAACCCTTACACAGCATCATAAGGGCTATCATGGGGATTGGAAGGCCTCCGTATGCCAGTGACCATAAGGAGACCTACCCATAAGAGACTCTTCTTGGTACAAGTCACTTACCATGGCAACCACTGGGCCGGAACTCAAGAAGTCACACAAGCCATTGAAGAAGGGACGCGAGCTCAAGTCATCGTAGTGCTGGGCGGCGAACTCCTTGGTTGGGACTATAAGCTTGATGGCGACCAACTTGTAACCCTTGCGTTCAAAGCGGCCAATAATCTCCGAAATCTGTCAACAGGTGGGATGAAGTATGTCAGAAGCGAAATCCGAAAGTTTAAATAGAAGGCGAAATGAATAACCCGCGAATCCATTACGATGCATACACCATCAACAGTTTGCTAGGCCGTCTTACCAGGCCTCTTTGGACGCCGTCCGGCTTGATTGCAATGAAAGTACGCTCGAGCTAAACAATGATAGAAACCGGTATTAGTAAATAAAGTGAAACATAACCAAATTGCCTAAATAGATAGTTTAGCTGTAAATGGGCTCAAAAAAAAGATTAATTTGATGAACACATAAGAGCGAGCCTTACTTCAGCAGCCTCGACTGTTGGGTCCTGGGCCATGTATACTGCACAACAGAAAATATTATGATAAGTACCATTTCCACAGCAGCAAATACCCAATGCTACTGTAAAATACAAATAAGTAAGTAGTAACGTAATGCCAAAGTCTGAGTTTCAAGGCCATCATGATTAGTCAGAAGAAGGTTATAACCTAAAATACTTCTGCTCAATGTGATGCCAGAAGAATGTCATAACACGTAACCCTCTGCTCTGTCTGAATTGATATCCAAAAGAAGAGATACGGTGTGCTGAAGATGAAACGACTTGGCATTATATCCAAACAACCTCCTCAAGCCTCCTGGCTCGCGAATGATATCTAGTTTTTCACAAATCTAGAGTACATGGTCAGGACGAGTACCTGCTGCTGGCAAAAACGCAGCAGCTGGGAACCACCTGCTGTATCCACCATTGGTGCCTGCGGAAGCCCGGCCAGCAATTGCCGCCGCAGCAGCTCCATTGCCTCTACAAGCGGCGGCAGCCAAAGCTGCACGACCATCTGCCACCACCCGCAACAAATATCCAATAAAAAAAATCCTCAAATCAACAAAGCTGATCTCAACCGGTGCTTTCTATCATCGCCACTACATTTCTCGAAGATTAAACACCACTAATAAACGATAAACTCTCTAGGTTAGATCCACATGAGAACATAATGACACCTACGTACAACTATCGTTTTGCTCCACACAAACCCTAGTACGCAAACAAACCACACAAACCCTACTACTAGATCCAATGCATTCACATACACACCCTTTCGAGCTTCAGATACTAGATCTCGCCGCTACACAAAATCGAATGCCAAAAATCTGAACTTCACAAATGCAAACTAAATTCAAGCAAATGATATAATGTGGTTGCATCAGAACTTACGGTTCTCAATAGCACCGATCACTATCTTCAGAGCACTCTACCTACTAAACTGAGACATTCAAATCAAGAATTCTCAACACTCCTATCACTAGCACACACATTCGACATACTCTAGACGAAAATCCTCCAAATATATGAAATCACACTAGAATATACAAACCCAAAGAATGAATCTCGTAAACTCCAAAGCATCAACGCAATAGCTAAGGCAAGAGAAGAGTCGAGAGAAAATACACAACAGACAGGATCTTGGTTCAATCCAGACCTGAGAAGAGAGCCTGGCGAGGCGCACTGGTGGCGGCGCGTGCAGCTCGGGCGAGGCCGGAAGCAAGACGAGCCCTCACCATGGTGGTGGCGAACTGAACGGGCGGGGAAATCGAGATGGAGAAGACGACGAAAAAAGAAGCCGAAGCGGAAGTGCAGGCAGGCAGGCAGGACGGGATGTTTTACAAAGCACGACTAGAATACGAAAGGACCGTGATGGAAGGGGAGACTCGGAAGGAGAGAGAAGGAGACGAACAGGGTTCAGGAATCAGGACACGTGGCCTTTGCAGGGATTTTTGGACATCAATTATTGGGTGGTGTGCAAATCATGGGGGAGGGGGCCATGGCTAAATCAATGGCAATCAAGTCAAGTCCACTTAACCCTTGAACGCCGCCACGGATGTTTGGCATCCTTTGAATGACAAAGAATCTTTCCTTATAGGATAGAAGTGCAATTTTTCATCCTCAGTATTAGGGGTGGAAAGGGAAGATCTTCTATAGTATTTTGACTTTCATTGAGTATTTTCGGCTTTTTCAAACTAGATGATGACCCATGGTATTAAAATGCATGATTTTCACGGCCACAAGTTCATCCTTCAAGGCTTGAGACATTTCATTTCTTGGGATGTTGAAGCCTACAATGGGTGCTACAAGTGCATTTGATGTGATTGTATGGGGTTTGTAATATCATATGATAAACATTTTGACAAAACATTTCAACAATTAATGGTGATCAATTTTAAGGTGAAAACATCCAAAATGAATAAAATAAGCATCTCCTCTAAGTTGGAGGCATCTTTCTCAAGGGAATTTTTTCTTGTAGTATTGGCAATCAAAAATGAAGAATTTAAAAAAATAAAAAAATAAAAAATGTCATATGCCATTGATTTTTGTTTTGTTTTGTTTTAATAAGATATCTAAGATTGTGCACCCCCAAGTTGCATTCTAGGTACTATCGGAAAGCTCTATGCAAAAAGAGATATATGGGCTTTGTTTTGTAGCGTTTGGAACTACATTGTAAAATATTTTGAATTTCAAACTTTCTATGCATTAAAAAAACTAGATATTTATTTCTAGTTTTATTTTATTATACTATGGCAAGAACTTATAATAGACTAGTAATTTTTGGATAAAACATCTAAATTACTATAAATTTTCAAAATAGAAGCTCCCTCACCATTTGGAATCATTGTACAACTTGGTCATAAATTAAAATAAAATTTAGAGAATCAACAATCAAGTAACAAAATGATTTAATGACACTTTTAAGGATAATTTCAATGGAAGTCTATTTATCAAAAATAGATACAAGGATATTTACCTTACGTAAAAATATTATCTTTTTTACTTGGTTAGAATGTTGAGGACTTGAAGTGCTTGATAAATGATCCTCAATGAAGCTATAGAAACAATGCTAATATACCTATTCAACCTAGAATCTAAAATGTTTTGGATGATTACATTGCCAAGATCAAATCCATATTTTATAGTAGTTTACAAATATGATCTCACTTCAATACTTGCTTCTATTTATAAAATGCATATATATTTTGGTGGCTTATTTTATACCTTTATTGTTTCTCTTTTGATTCCAATGAGAAGATATTAAAGTAGTCTTCATCAAAAAAATGAAGGCATTTACAATTTCTTTTTTTAAATAATAGATTCTCTTATATTTCTTTAGAGCCCATATATTCAAATTTAAAATGATTAATGCACATATTACCAATAAATACATAAATTTATATTTTTATCCATCAATTAAAAATAGAGATCATTTAAATTTGATTAATTATGTCTCTTCAATTTGAAGAATAAAGTCTCAATGCAATTGTTGCAAGAAGGTGATGCTAAAGATGATTAGGTGTAAATGAGTCAAAGTTAAATATCTTCATTCTAGAAAATTTAATTCATTTGAGAATTTAATGTGATTAAAAAAATTCCATTTATAAAGTGAGGACAAAATAGAGCTTTTTTGTAGTTGATGCTTTTAATGAAACACTAAAATAAATGAATGTTGTAAATGAAAAAATAATATTTAATTTTTGTCATTTTAATCCTTGCAGCCTTTAATTATTTAAAATATTTTTTCCATATTTGAATAAGTACCAAATAATTGAAATTTTTTATTTATATTCTAAGAGCATTTTTTGGATAAGTCATAGTCTTTATATTATTCATTTCATACTTTGTTTTGTGTAATTTCAACAAGATCAAAATGTATGTATTTTTGAGTTTTTAGAACAAACTTGAGCAATATGGCTAGCTATGAAGTTTTTCTTCTTTCATTTACAAAATGGATTTGATTTCCTTCAAGTATATATTTAAATTTTTTTGGTTTATTTCATTGTTCATGAAAATTTAAATTATACGCACTTTCATTTTAGGAATAATCATAAAAAATCTTTTTGAAGTTCTTTTTTAGTTTAATATGATGTATACTTAGAAAAAAAATTATATAAATATAATTCGCATACTACAATGTCTTTGCCATTTGAAATTCATTTTTTTAATTTTTGCTAAATTTTTAATTTTTTAGTGGATTTTGCATTTATATATACAATCTTCTTGAGTTTCATCGATGTGTGTGATTTATGAATACAACAAACAATTTTTTTTCATAACACTTCATATGTAATAAACCATAAAGCCATTATTAATAAAAAGATCATTTTTATTTATGATATCATACTTTAATCACATTATTTAATACCCTAGACTTATATAGTTTGTATTGAAGTTATATAATATTTTTTAATACTACTTCTAGATTCTAATCCTTGATGTAGAATTTTGTCCAATAAGTGAAGGTGTGATCTAAGATTTTGTAGTCTAAAATAGTTCAAACAATCAAAAAGTTACATTGCAGTATTTGCTATGATAAATAGAAAAAATAGTTTACTATTGGTTGGATTAAGTTTGAGGAGAAATTTATTAATAAGCTCCATCCAAAATTCCCTAGAACATATAACTAATCGATATATTTCTAATTGTTGTTTCCATTAAAATATTCTTATTTGACTTTATAAATAGAGGCAAAAACAAAATCAACAGTGTTCAAATATTGCTCTCAATATTTCAATGATAAATTGATGCATTTCTAATGTCTACTACATGCGGTAAACTATGGTATCTGCACAAATACTAGGAAACAACTAGAAATGTTTCAACCTAATTTCTAAAGTAAAGACAAACTAACTCTTACTCACACCAGCCAAAGCAAAGAAGAAAATTAGACCCCAATTCAATAGTATTTCATTTAGAGTATCTTGACCACTACAAGCTCTAGGAAGATTAGGTGAACTTTGGAAAATTGACCGGAAATTTGAATTGCAAATTGCATTGGCATCATACTAAAGTTGAATTCGTCATCATCTAAAATACACATATGTAAGTAGAAATTATACAAAGGGTTTGGTATTTTCTATACACTATATACTAATTAGTGTTGCCAACATTTCTTAAGATTACGACTAGTAATCAATGGTGCATATAACAAATGAACCTTCACAATTGTTTTAGAGATACTTGATTGCATAAAACTTGAATTTCTTGGATGATTTCTTGCTTGTTCTTCACCCCAACACAAAAAAAATTTCACTATCTTGGCCACCGGTTCCCTAAATAATGGTAAATAATTTCGAGTTTTTGTATGATTAGAAATAATTCATTTTTCAGTTGTTAAGAAGTTCATGTGCACTCTAGTATGTTTCCTATGCAGTTTGCGGTTTTAGAATCAATTCATTTTTTAGCACACTCAAACTTCTTAAGGTTATTGAATTTTTAAGTGAAAAATTTGTAAGCTTTCTGAACCCAACCTAAATATTGATTCGCTCTAACAATATGTGTGTGAAGTTATTAGTTACTCTAACATCTAATTGGTCAAGGTGAAAATAGTATAATTTCCAAGAAAATAATTTCTCTCAGAGAAGCCACTTATTATATGCTAAATTTCCCCTCACTAGTTGGACTTATCAATTTCGCTTAATCCTAAACTTTCCTCAAAAAAAGGCACAAAAAATTGACAGTCTTTGACATTCTAAAAAAATTGCAAAAATTATTGCGGTTTTCTGGGCCCGACCTGCACAGGAAGCCAGGAACAAGTTCGAGCGAGAAGAATAAAGCCGTCGAAAAAGAAGAAAGACAAAGGAAAAAAGAAAAGGCACAAGGAGGTTTCTTTAGGGTTCCGTCGTCGTCGTCGTGAGATGGTGAGCAGGGCGACAGGAAACTCCTTTTTCGCAGCTGCATCCCAAGCTTTCGCAGACGCTTGCTCGCCACCGCCGACGTGCCCCAGCTCGTCACCATGAAAGAGAGCGATGCGCAGATGATGTTGGCTGCCGATGTGCACCTCGGCACCAAGAACTGCGACTACCAGATGGAGCGCTATGTCTGGAAGCGCCGGAACGACGGTAGGCCACCAATTAGGGTTTCGTGTTTTTCCTGTTGTGCCTGGTGTGTTTTTCGCTTGCTTGCACTGTCCTTCCTCTTTCCCATCCTTCCACGCTTCTCATGTGAGAGCTTCCCGGTTCGCTTTGCTGGTCCGAGAACGCACTAGGGTTTTGCTCATTCTCGGGTTTTGGCAGGCATTTTCATCATCAATGTGGGCAAGACCTACGAGAAGCTGGAGCTGGCTGCGAGAGTGATTGCCGCCATCGAGAATCCCCAGGACATTATCGTGCAATCCGCGAGGCCCTACGGCCAGCGCGCCGTGTTGAAATTCGCGCAGTATACGGGCTGCCAGGCCATCGCCGGACGGCACACCCCTGGAACTTTTACGAATCAGTTGCAGAACACGTTCTGCGAGCCTCGTCTGCTGATCTTGACGGACCCGCGCACTGACCACCAGGTGAGCTTCTCCTTTTGGAATGGTGTTTTTGTGTTTTGGAGTGTCTCCTGTCGTGTGGGGGATTAATTTCGAGGGCAGCGTGTGTGTTTTTCGTGAGGATTGTGGGGACTCTGTTTGTTTTAGGTTAGAGCGTGGATTGGCGCTGACCGTGTTTTCTTGATTGCACAGCCTATCATGGAGGCGGCTTTGGGCAACATTCCCGTGATCGCGTTTTGCGACACGGACTCTCCGATGCGTTACGTGGACATTGCCATCCCCGCCAACAACAAGGGCAAGCACAGCATCGGTGCCCTTTTCTGGCTTCTGGCCCGCATGGTGTTGCAGATGCGGGGCACCATCTCCGCCGCCCAGCCATGGGACGTGATGGTACTGGCCTGGAACGCGCGCTTGTCTTGCTTTGTATGATATGGAGTGTGTGCACTACAATTTATGTAAATTGGTGTAGCTTTTTACTCGTAACGAGTATTCCATTGTAATTGGTGGACTAAATTTTATGCTGACCCATTCTTCCGGATGCGTGTTCTAGTTCAATTTGACAGCGAGTAGTGCGAAAGTCTGTTGTAGAGTTATCTGGGACTTTGGTACTTGCGCTTTCTGGTGTAGTGGAGTGTTATGAGGGTAAAGCGAGGTTCTCTCCCATTTTCAAGAGTGGTTCCCTGCATTGAGTTTCCGTCATGACATTAGTGAGAACCTTCACAGTACTGGTTGTAGTGGTTGAGGCAGACCACTCTCATGTCCGACTGCAAGCGGGAAGATTGTCATGCATGGTATGATAGTTTTGGTGAGTGTTGTCGACGACTGTAGACGCTGATTGTTTGGGTTGCACGGTTTCCTTGGTTCAGGTGGATCTGTTTTTCTACCGGGAGCCGGAAGAAAGCAAGGACCGTGACGAAGAGGAAGGAGCAGCCCCTGATTTTGCAGCTGTGGAATACACCGCGCCGGCCCTTGCTCTGGGAGGGGACGCCCAGTGGGGCCCCGATGCCGCGGAGGCTGGTCAATGGGAGGTGGATACCAGCGCTGCCGCTGCCGTGCCTGCGGGAGCTCCATCTGCGGAGTGGACGGGCGCTGCTCCCGCCGCCGGTTGGGATGTCGGTGCTGGCCCTGTGGCTCCCACGGGCTGGGACACTGGTGCTCCTGGGTCTGCTGCACCTGGTGCACCGGCCGGGTGGGAACCCGCTGCTCAGTGAGGACGAGGAGAGATGGCCGGATAGGTATGCCTAAGATTTTGTTGAATCCTATTGGGGAGTTTAGTGGAACTCTAACCACCAGCAAGGTTGTATCGATGTCACGTGACCAGATTTGGTAGCGGAAATCAAGAATTGTGGTCTTCGAATATGATTTGAGCCGTTTGTTGATCGGACGTTCAGTCGGTACTTGTGTGTGGAGGTTGTGCTGACTGATACAAGGTCTCTTGTGTTGAATTTTTATTGATTTTTGAGGAACAGTCGGATGTTCCGCTGAACTCGTCGTAGATTTTGTGGATAGGCCTGGTTTTGTGTGTGCTCCTCCAACTCTTGGATCTTGGTATTTGTCCCTGCTTTTCTTCTAATAGTCCATCATCACGGTTGAGCTGGCTGTTGGCAATCCACGGTTTTTGTGTTTTCGCTGGGAGATTTTGGAGGAGGTCCCTGCAGTCGTGGCCCTCTTTTAGTGTTCGATAATATTGCGATGCTCTATTAGGCATCCAACTTCGAATTTGTTCCTCAAGATCGTCGTCCATCTGCGGTCTTGGCATTGGGCCTGAATCGACAGTCCAGCGTGGAAGGACTCATTGTGTTTGCTCGTCCGTGGCCAGGACCGCACAGGAGCGGAGCACTTGTGTTGAAGTTTGTGATAGTGAGCATGTTTTTCCCTTTTAGAGTGGTGACAGGATGTGAGTGGTCGTATCTTCACGTTATAAACTGAAGCTAATCGTAGGTCTTGGGCAGTGTCTGTGAAGTGTTTAGAAAATACGTGTCAAAAAATGATAGTTGAAGAGTGTGTCGGGCCCAAGCCTTGCATTTGTTCAGTTCTTGCTCTTTCCCACTTTGTGAGAGTGGCCATTTTCCTTTTGTAGTGAATTTAAACTGGCTAATGTAGTTCTCTTTTAATCCATTAACTACTTTTTCTTGTATGATACATGGATTAGTCGAAAGTCCTGTCTCGTTTAATTGAACTAACCAATATTCAGGAGTTGATTTCGAAAAGTACTAGTACATATTCATTGAACCCTTGAAGGACGGACCGGTGGTCGTGGAAACCATGCATTTTGATACCGTGTGACCTACTTCTTTTTTTTTTTGAAACAAATGAAAGAATTTCATTGCAAGGGGTGAAATACAAGGCTGCCAGCCACAAGTGGCCTGGCAGAAACAAAGCGAAAACAACCAACCCAGCCCAACAGAACCAACGACAAGGGACACAAGACAGCAAGACGGAACCAAGGCACAGGGAGGGCCTTTTCACGGCCGGCAAGAAGGTCGAGGCCGCATCCCTACGAAGCACTGATCAGGGGGGTTGGAATACGAAGCCAGCGATGGGGCCGGAGATTTTCCACTTGGGCTGATTGTCTTCCATTCTCGCAAAGAGGTGGAATCTGCAGCGTCTCTTTGTGTGACCTACTTTGGAAAAGTCAAATATATGCATTGGAAGTCAAAGTACTGTAGAAGATCTTCCCTTTCCACCCCCAATATCGAGGATGAATAGTTACATTTCTGTCCTGGAAGGAAAGATTCTTTGTCATTCTGCGGACGTCAAACATCCGTGGCGTTGTTCAAAGGTTAAAAATCTTGGTAAAACTTTAAACTACTACAAAATTGTATGGCCCATAATGTATGGTTTTACATTTTCAATTGTTTTCATTAACCCTGAAATGCGGGCCTATGACCACTAGTTTCAGGTTGCCTCTTTGTCTCTGAGTTTGTTGCCATTTTGTAATTAGATATGTATGAAAAATTTTATTTTTATTTTTCGGAGATGAAACTACATGTCCTCTGTACTTCACAGAAATTTCAGATTTTTTTGAGGAAAATATATTTTCTAAAATTTTCTGAAGTAAAAATGAAGAAAAAATCATATCAAATAGAAAATAATCTCAAAAAATCTGAAAATTTCACCATGTGCAAACATTATAGTGAAAATCATCATGGTGTAAACTAATTTATTGTGTACATCTATAATTAGAATGTAATGGACATTAAAAATACAACCAAAGTGCAAACTACAATAAAATATTCTTTTTTACAAATTTTTCCAAAATTTCAATTGGAGTAGAAAGTTGAATAGAGGACCTTCATTTCATTAATTGGGCTCAAACTCAAAAAATGTCATTTTCAAGGAGAAATTTCAGATTTTGTCAATTTCTCAAAATACACTAAAATGGCAAATTTTGTCATCCGTTTTTTCTCATTACTTCTCAACTACATAAGAAAAAACATTAGTTAGACTAAAAACTCAATTGGAGATTCTTTACAACTCAACATGAAAGGTCACTAAAATAAAATGAAGGAAAAAAACTATTGTTCAGGTCTTCTTGGGCCCATGTGAAGCCTACCGAACGCCAAAAATTGGCGTCGACAGTGCTTAGGGGTTAAATTTTGTGTGTCACCCTTTGCTGCAAGCTTAAAATCACAAATGGATTTTTGGAGAAGAAATTGAGTTCGTTGTATCAACTTTTTTAAGTATGAACTGTTTTGTGACACTACAAGAGAAAGGGGTGTTTTAAGTATAGTCCTAGGGATAACATTTTAAGTAATGACCTTTATAGGAGACTTTAAGTAAGAAATAAGTGTCTTTCTAGTAAAAATTTACTAGAAAGACACTTATTTCTTACTTAAAGTCTCCTATAAAGGTCATTACTTAAAATGTTATCCCTAGGACTATACTTAAAACACTCCTTTCTCTTATAGTGTGAAAAGCTATTCTATTATGCTAAAACGAGGTTTTAAGTTCTACCTTGAAAATTATCTCTTTGATTTGATAATGAATGGTGAAGTTCTCATCTTCAAATTATCCCATTTTCTTTGAGGATTTATGATGTGTAATGGACTTTGTTATAAGTGCCTTTGTATCTTTCTCTCATTGAATGTCATTTAAGGAATTCCTTTATTTTATTGTCAAATTCTTATATGATGATGGATGGTAAATGCTATAAGCATGTAGTAGTTATTTGAAGGTTCTACATTCAATTAATTCATAAGTGGTGAATTATAAACTTAAGCTACTTTTTTTTGGTGCATGAAGTCTACAATTAATGACTTTTTTATTTTGGGTGTTAAAATTGAAATCTAGTCATGTCCTTGAGTGATCTATTTATATTTGTTTATTTTTAATTCCAAATAGATAATTTCTAACCTACTTCAAAAAAATAGAAATAATTTTCCAACCTATTTTCCAATTTCCTCCTCATTTGATTTGCATCTACATTTACTACTTCATAATTTGACTTTCACATGGTCAAATTTCAATTTTAATCAGGTGATATGTAAGTAGCTACTAATTTTTAATGAACATTAGTGCAGGGTTGTTGCAACCCAAATGACTCCTTACAACATCAAACAGTTTACTACAACTTGTTTACATCATCATTTGGATTGCCAACTCATTCTGTTAAGCCCAATCACTAGAACTATTAGCATACTTCTATTTTATTGTACTATTCACCATAGTCTTAACCACCCTTGAGTGTCATTACATTCTATGCTAGCCCATTTTGCATTTATTATTGTCAAATCATGGCTAACTAACACTCACACTTCAAAATACATCCAAGGACGCCTCACAAAGAGGCAACTTCATCCAACTAATGCTAAGGGTCACACTAATGTCTCATGGTGCTTTGCAATGGTAAAGTTACATTAATAACTTTACGTCATCAAGGACTCACTAAGGTTCTAAGACGGAATGAAGAGGGAAACTAATCCCTCTTGTAGTACTCTCTGTGGTTTTTGACAACCTATGTAGTGAAAGGGTTCTCCTAACAATGCTAACACCCTCGGGTTTGGGAAGACCACCCGTTTCTAATCCAAATCACAATGTTATTGACCATTTGGAAATCAAAACTTCCAAATGATGTAACTTTGGGCTTAAAGCTCTAAATCCCACATGGGTTAAACCACATTAAGGGACCATTGAGATTACCTTTGTAGGGGGTGAAAGCACAATAATAGGAGCTACTAGTAGATGTTAGGGGGTTTCTTTGGACAAATGGTTTGATGCTTATTAGACAATTTAATAGGCAATTGAATGGGCAGCTGATGGAGAGAGTGTATTAATCAATGTGTTCAAGAAACTTATTGCCTTGTCAACTTGAAAGGGTCGAATGGTAATTTTTGAATTCTTTCCCGCATGTTACAATGTCTCTATGGAACCCACACCAGATTTTGTTTCCGCATGGTCTAGAATCTTGCCTCTTCACATAGTTTTGGATTTTTGGTGTTTGGAATTGTATGCAATGGACGAAGCAGGGATATGTAGAGAGAGTTTAAGAATGGAAGAGAAACAATTATGTCGAGAAAATTCAAGGAAGAATTTTGAGCAAAGGTTGCATATCAATTTAGAGATTAGTATTCAAAAATGCAAAGAAGAGAGCGCCTTGTACCGAATACAAATAGAGAGTTTTTTTCAAGAGGAAATGGGATTAAGTAGCGTAGGACTGAACCCTAAGGTTGCTACCGAAGTTGCTTTCATCACTAACACGGATGTAGAGGATTTGTTTGGAAAGTGCACCAAACTATACACAACAAATACTTTCTTGAATCTGATGCAAGGAAGGACCTGATGGAGCTTTCCTTGAAGATTTTTGGATTGAGGTTTGTCACTAACAACGAATTTGCCAATTGGTTGATTGAGGAGTACATTGCAACTTTGAAGAACAAGAACGTTAATTGGAGTTTGGCGGCTTGCACAATTACTGCGAAGAAAGCAGAATGAGCACATGGATGAATGCAAGAAACACCTGTACTATTTGTTGCGTTTTACTACAATACTCATGATTTTTTCTAGAATACTTTAAAATTAAAAAATTAATTTGAATTTTTTTCAAAAATATGATTAATGTATACACCTCTAAGATGAAGGTTTTCACTAAAGGAAATTGATAGAAAAATTCTCTAAGTAGGAGAACTTAAAAAGTGCCAAACCTCAAGAAAATACATACCTTCATGTTTTAATTCAGGAAAAATAGTAAAAATAACTAAATAAGTAAATACAAAAAATAAAAATTGTCCATTTGCAACAATTCTATGGAGATGGTCATTAACCAAAAAATCCACCAAAATAATATTTTATATTTTTCAAAATTCAAGCAAAAAGAAGCTCACTTTGTAGACTTCCACACCACATAATAATAACTTTTTTCAAAATTGCTAATGCAGAGAGATGCAAGTCTACTAGAAGACGATCACATCCAAATTTCATATCAAAATCATTAAAAAAAAGGTACTCTTTAGTACTAAAAACCTCCAAATTGTCATTTGTGACATTTAATCACTAGTACTATTTTAGTATTGAAATATTTTTGAAAATTATGAAAAAATTATGTAAGGTGTATGATGGTCATGAGTAGCTTTTTTTTTATAAATCTTGAGTTATTTCAAGCAAAAATGAAAAAGTTATAGCCAAAAAATAGATCAGCACTTAAATTGTGACGGAAAATAGTACAAGTGTTTCTTGCATTTATCTACATCGGGCCTATCTTTGGCTATTGAATCTAGAGTCTAACGACGATGCAACCGCTTCAAGATTGAAGTACAATACTTGTACATCCCAACGAGGCAGGAATAGTAGTCGCAACATGGGAGCAACCATGAAAGTAGAGGGAGCTGAGATTAGGGCAAGGAGCGTCAAGCTTAGGGTTTACAAACCTTTGTCCTTATGGAATATCATTGATTGATTTACATGTAGTTTGAGGTGTTTATGAAATTGAAAGTAAGCTTCTTGTGATTGCTACGAGTAAAGTGAAAAACTTTGAGGCTGATTACCAGAAAATTTTGGACATGCTTGTTGGAATCAAATTCACCATGGATGATTGTCACATTACAACGAAGGAAGACAAAGAGAAGATCAAGCAATTCAAATTACAATTACAAAGAGGTGCAAAGGTAATTTTAGAGCTGGAGTTGTAGATAGGTTTTAGAAGCACTACAAGAAAATGGGGGTATAAATGACTTGTCCACAATGACTACATCAACAACAATGACTGCAAAACAGTCATTTTGTAGTCATTTTGCAATCATTATTGTTAGTGTAGTAATTGTGGACAAGTCATTTATACCCCCATTTTCTTGTAGTGGGGTGTTCACATTTCCTTGTGCTGCACACTAATGTGAGATTGTTAGGGTTTAGGATTTAGTTGCACCTAGGGCATTTTCCTAGTTGGGTGAATGCAAGAAACACCTATACTATTTGTTGTGTTTTACTACAATACTCATGACTTTTTCTGGAGTACTATAAATTAGAAAATTAATTTTAAATTTTAAAAAAAATGACTTATGTATATACCTTTAAGATGAAGGTACCCATGAAAGCAATTGTATAGAAAAATTCTCTAAGTAGGAAATCTTGAAAAGTGCCAAACCTCAAGAAAATACATACCTTCATGTTTTTATTCGGAAAAAATAGTAAAAATAAGTAAATACAAAAAATAAAAATTTTAAATTTAGAAAAACTCTATGGAGATGGTCATTCACCAAAGAAAACACCTAAATAATATTTTATATGTTTCAAAATTCAAGCAAAAAGAAGCTCACTTTGTAGACTTCCACACCACATAAAATTAATTATTTTTAAAAATACTTCTTTATAAAGCTAGAAATCTACTAGAAGACCATCTCATCCAAATTTCATTTCAAAATCATTAAAAAAAGGTACTCCTTAGTACTAAAAACCTCCAAATTGTCATTTGTGACATTTAATCACTAGTACTATTTTAGTATTAAAATATTTTTTTAAATTATGAAAAAATTATGTAAAGTGTATGATAGTTATGAATACCTTTTTCAGAAATCTTGAGTCATTTCGAGCAAAAATGCAAAATTTATGGCCAAAAAACTTATCAGCACTTAAGTTGTGACGGAAAATAGTACAAGTGTTTCTTGCATTCACCCAGCTTTCATTCTTGCATTGCTTTCTTTGTATGCAGGCTATTGACATTTATGTGGTCTCTTTTGAGTACAAGGATTGTGCCCAAAAATTAGGGATCTTGTGGGGTGATCGAGATTTTGTAGAAAGAAATTAAAGTTGGACATTCACCAAACCATGGCAAAGTCTAGTCAAGAGAGGGCAATCAAGGGGGAGGATTTCTATCAAGATATTAAAAGGAGTAGATGAGAGTAGAATCTCATTTAGAAATTCTGAGGAAGGAGATTGTCAAAATTCAAAGACTTGTTCCCGTTGTGGAGGATCAATGTCTGGAGATGGAAATGGGAGGGGGTTCACCACTGTGGCCAAAGCCAACGTTCCATCTAACAACATCAAATGACCTACATCTCAGCACTATGACTTTGCAATTACATCCTTGTATTTTCTGCAATAGAGGTTATCCATACTTCAATATTGTGATTGCTTCATGTAAACATATACACCATATTTTTTGTACCACAGCCTTGTTAAAGTGGACAATAGATGCACCCACTGTGTAGAGGTTTTCCATCTAAGTTGGTAGCAGAATTTTGGCTTTTGAGGTGCATACTCTGGATTTGAAGATGAGAGGGAGAGGTGCCGGGGAGATTACTCTTTGTAATTTTAAGCATACACTTGAATTACGAGGGTATTTAACATGGGGCTATTTATCTTTATTATAGTAATTAAAATCATTGTATTTATATATCTAAATATTGTCATTTGATTTTTATAGTTGGGCTATCTTATATACAAAATTTAAATATCTAATTTTTTCATACCATTTACAATATACACCATAGAAGTATTGTCTTACATATACATTTAAAAATATATATATGCACTACTTGTATTGTAGTATAATTTCAAATGACAAATAAAAATGTGAAATCCAACAATAGTCTTAAATATTTCTTAGAAGCTCTATACCATATATTCTAAACAACCTAATATGATGAATAATAAACATCATAGAAACATTAAACATAACTATGATATTGAAATTAAGAAAAACACCAATACTAGCAATATAATATAAACAATATGAGAAATTGACACTCTTAAAACATTGTAGGTTAATACAAGAATATGACCTCTATTGTAGCATAGACACCATATATTTTATCTATACATATACATTTGCAATGGTTTTGAATTTAGAATCAAAAAAATAAAAGAATGTATAAAACACTAGTAAAAAGAAGATGATTCTAAGCATTTACAAGCATATGGTCAAGTAGTTGAGGCAAATTTAAAGTTTGTAGTGTCAAAGCATAGAAAAAATTCCATGCAAATGTTACAAATCCTTCATCAATTTCTTAATAGGTACTTTGTGTGAATACAAATCCTTATAATATAACTTGAGTGTAAATTTATAGTTCAACTCTTTTGTCTTAGAACAATAGATGTTTACATGCTGTCACATAGTTGGTATACTTATAGAAAGATTTGTATGTACAAGCTATAATTATTTGATAGTAAAAACAAATCTCTTGAAAAAAAAACCCTAGATTAACTAAATTGTGTAAGATTTATCATTCACTTAAAAAAGTTTGTCTATATCTATACTCACTGTACTACAAACAATTTGTAAGAACCCTATTTGTAAAGGCTAATTTATTGATAAAAATTCCTACTAAATGATATTTATACATAGCCTAATTTATATATAATAGAATATGTGACATTTCAAGGACCCTATAGTAGTCTTACATATTATATAAAATTTATCCCTTTTGAATTAAATAAATTATATCTTTTAACACACATACACTAGAAGAAAACTGCACTATTCATGCCAAAAACTATGTTAAACTTGTCAAATCTATGTTTTACTTGACAAAGACTATGTTGCACTCAATAAAAAAGTATGGAATCGATTTTGTTGAGTTCTCCCTTTGTAATGCAAAATTCTACATTTCAACATTTTAACACAAAATTCAACAAGTAAAACACAAAATTTTGTATTAGAATGAAAAATTTTGCATTACAAAGGGAGACTTCAACACAATGAATTCCATACTTTTTTATTGAGTACAACACAGTTTTTGTCAAGTACAATGTAGTTTTTTCTAGTGGTAGTTTTTTAAAAATTGCGAGTAATCTCCCCAAGGTAGAGGTTGGAATTACTAGCAAAGGAGGCAAAGTTGAAGGAATCTTTGAAAGAAAATGGTAGCCGTTATGTGATGAATTGTAAGCCTGAAGCTTGTCTCATCTACCTTCTACTGTACTACTACTCCTTGAGTTTACTTATGTTGCTTTGATTGATTTTGAGAAGAACATTTAGTCTTTACATAAGAACAATTTTGTGCTTATATTCTTGTGGTAAATTTGGCAAAGTGCTTTCATATAAACTCCTTCTACAACTAGTTGGGAGGAAGTGCCCAAGCACTTTTCACAACCAAATGTTCCTAAGTGCTTATGATATGGTCATTACTACTTAGAATTGAAGTGCTTAGAGCTTATTTGACAAGTCTAGCACTCCCTAGGTCGCCTTGCATGAAACTTATTACTCTTCTCATACAAGAAATGGACCATTTAACGAACATTTTGCAACTCCCTTCCATTGGGTTTTAGTTGCTCCTTGTATAACTCCCGTTTGAGAAGTGCACCTACCCCATCTACTTCCCCTTTGCCATGCCTAGAAGCAAAATAATTCCAAGGCATTTGACAACCTTTTAGCAACTCATCATTCATGGTCAAACTTAGAAATCGACTAATAAAATATCATGCTTGGACTGACTTGAATTGCCTACTATAGCCATCATTCTATACCACATGATTAGTTGGTTGATAACCCTCTAACTTCAAATAAACCCAATGCAACATAAATGCATACTGGACATACAATGAGTTATGTTGTTTATCATCAAATATATAATAGTGTACTTCTTTAAGTACATATGGCTCACCGTTTGATAAAATCTACTCAGGGTTCAATCAATACGCTATATGTACTAAAATGGAGACCTACTCAATACGCCAGTACAGAGATTGGATTTTGTTTTGAACCTTCATAGAGTAGTTCTCTGAGAAATAAATGTAGGACAAAAGAATTCCATCAAGAATAGAGGTGAAGAATTCCTTAAACTACAAGTCTTGCCATGAGGCAAAAAAATTATGTAGGATGAATTGAATTAGTTTAGATTTCAAGTACTCAAAAAATTCAGAAGGCGTAGTCTCACAATATATGACCTTAATGGACTTTTTTGGTTTCCCATCTTCATCCATACTGATTGTTTTGTAGTATGTACATGTCCACTTCACCAGACAGTCTGAAGAAACTTCACAGGGACAAATCCGCAAGTTCTGAACTCTGCAATTCAAACAATCACCTAGAAGATACTTTCGCTTATACCACATCTCAAATTCACCTTTCTGGCAGAGAACTAAACTCCACATATGAGTTAGCCGGTCATACACTTCATTACATACATCACATCCAACCAAATTGGATTCAGAATCTTCAGTAGCAACAGAAACAATGTAGGAACAAGTGTAGTCTTTGTGAATACATTCTACATTATGATGCATAGCATTGAGGCCCTCTTGTATATCCTAAAAATCTTGGTGGTACCTACAACAATACGTATTCTATGCTATCAATCTTTTCATCCACCAACACTTTAATCCCTCAAAAGTTCTCAAACAACATGGAGCTTCGAAATACTTTTTTTTGAAATGTGTGAAGAACTCCAACTACCACCCAAACATGCGTTAGCTAGTACTTATTGCTTCTTCTAATCAAACCAAACTACAAAGTAGTGCTCAATTGCTTACACAAAGTACATTGAAAGACCCACAAGGACCAAAGCAATAGACAATGCTTAGCTACGTATATGTGTGGGCGCTTTATTCCCACCCTTAGAATCAAGTGATCACAACCAGGTTTTGTAAAATTCTAACTCCTATAGGTGTCTAAGCGTCAAATCCATTGTGCCTTCCAAGCAATGGATCTATTGCTATCCTACCTTTTCTAATGTGTAAATTACTTCTACCTAAAACGTTCCTCCTATTTTCCTTTAGGTGTTTTGTTCATTCTACTTCCTTCTAAACGATTGTTCCTTTCTATTCTACCCTATATGGTTGTTCCCTGACTTTATCTCTATGTAATTGCTTCCCTATTCAAATTCTAGGGACTTCTTCCTAATTATTTGTGCGTATTTCTCCTTCTATTCTATTTTATGTATTTTATCCCTCTACTCTATGTTTATATATTGTATCCCGGTACTCTATGTGTAGATATTTCCTCCCTCTACTCTACTCTATGTATTTTATTCCTCTACTCTATGTGTAGATATAGTTCCTCCATCTACTCTACTCCATATATTTTATCCCTCTACTTTATTCTATGTATTTTCTCCCTCTATTCTACATGTAGGTATTTCCTCCCTCTACTCTATTCTATGTATTTTTCCTCTAACTTATTTTATGTATTTGTTCCTTTAATCTATTTCTACGTGTCTATTCTTCTAGTCTATTCTATGGTTGCTAATTGCTAGCTCTTAATTGTAATTAGGCCCCTAGTCCCTTCCTACTAATTAGCTACTAATTGCATAAACAACTTAAATCACAAGAACCAAGCTAGAGTTAGGAACCTACCTTCAATACGTATATGGCAGCACCCTCCGGTTTCCCTTCATTCCACACCATGTCCATGCTCCTCTTTTGTTGAATTAATTGGTTTCTAATCCCTATACTATTTTCCAACCGTTCCCTCTAATTGATTGGCTTTGTTCCTAGTTTCTAACTACCCTAGACTATTCCCTCTAATTATTTTGCTTTGTTTCTAATTTATAATTTATCCCTGGATCTCGATTGGTAGCCCCAACTATGGACCCCGATGAGCGGTTCCGACCCCCAGACCTTGATGAGCAGTTCTGATGCCCGGCTCTGTACCCAGCTTCAATCCCCACCTAGCTAGGGGATTCGGCTAAACTAAGCACTCCAGTTGGACTGAGGGGCTTCAGCTTAGATTGGAGCTTCGGCCTGGACTGGAACTCCAACTTAGATTAGGGGCTCCTAGACTCCAATTGTTCGCTGAATGTGCTATCCTAATCCACAATTAACTAGGCAAGGGCTAAACTAGGTGTATGGGCCTAGCACCTAACTAACTCAAGGAACTAATTAATATTAATTTATTAAAGGCTAAATGTTGAATTAGTTTTCAAATGTGTTGAAAACTAAACGTTGAGACTTTCTCAAAGAAGGTTGCTTTTGACATCCTGCTAAGACTTTAGGGGTTCAAAGCTTCGCGGTGAAAATGGTGATTTTAACACTTAACTAAGACTTTTGGATCTACTAGCAACCTATAGAAGCCAAAGCTTTGTTGTCCCCTATGGGACCGCTATATTATCGTGAACAAGGGAAGAGGGGGAAGAAAAGGTTACACAAAAAGTGGGATACTTTCATAAGTCACCTCCCAAGTCACCCCTCAATTCTCACAATCTCTCTCACAACAACTTTCAAATGACCCAAAACACACAAAGTTCCACAACAAGTCTTTATGAAGTACTACACAAGCTTAGAGGGGGCTCAAGTCCTCAAGGTGCCAACAAAAAGTGTCCAAGGGTGTAAAAACCCAAGTAAAACTATCAAAGGCTTCTTGACATTACAAATCAAGAAAATCTAGCATAACCCTGGCCCTATAGTACTCCCCTCAAAATGTGGAGAGTGAGAGAGAGAAAGAGAATGAAAGGAGAATGGACACCCTTTTTATACCCAAAAGGTAGCATTCACCCTCCCTTAATGTACTAAGAAAAACTAGATTGAAAAATAAAGCTTGGCTGTACATGTAACTACTCTCAAAATCTAATTATCTACTTAGGATCTATGTAATTTGAATTTAGAATTCAAATCCCACCTAACCCTTACAAGAACTTGTAATCTACCTACTTTTGTCTTCCCAAAATCTACAAGTTCTTACATGGGATTTGTTCCCATATGTTTCCACTTATTTTTTACTTCAAATTCAAATTTACACACCCAAGCACTTGGGCTTACATCTTCTTGTTTTTCAAGATGTACTTTGCTCTCATGTGCTCTCAAAGTTCTCCACATGTTTCCAATGCGTTCCCCACGGCCGCTGAGGGCCAAATCCTCTAATTTCACATTAGGGGGCCCTAAATTCCATTTTCTCCAATTTGTGTTGTCCCCAAATGCTAATTTTTGGATTTTCACTCTAAATCGAAAACATATTGCGCCATTAGGTCCGAAAGGCCATAATTAGTCTGGAAGAATCCCTTGCCCCTTATACTATGCTCTAAAACTCAACAAAACCTAGTGTAGGCTAGGGTCTAAGTTGAGGAAGAATCCCAACTTTTGGAGTTTGACTTTTTGGACCCCATTCTTTCACTAGGCTCTTAAGTAGGTAGAAGGGAGTAGGAATAGACCTAAAGTAGCTCTCAATCTGATGTTGTACGCTTCCAATATGCCGATCAACTTTCAATACTACCAATTAATACGCCAATTGTCGGGGGAGTTCGCTAGTTTGAGGTCATCTGCTTATTGAAATGTCATGAAATTTGGGAGAGTGCCTCGTTAGTGTGAGACCGCCTAGATAGATTTTTAGTAGGATTTTACCGCACCTCGGGATATTCTTACGAATTTCCACCCAATGACTGCTACGGTTGACTACTTGGGAAAATGACTAATAAATATTAGAAAATTCTCAAACTTCAAAAAGAACCTTCCATGAATCCCCTCATGTAGATGTGGGCTCACATCTCTACTGCATATGCCAGAAAATAAAGAATTGTTAGGTACTTACAATTTGATGGTTAGTATTTACCATGTATTCTCTTCAATGCTATGGGGAGGTGGGATCTCACCCTAGATTTGCCTATTCGGGACTACCTAATCCAATGTGGTTTCTGCAAGCTTATTACCCTATTCCCTCACATTCCATTCAAACCATCATCAATTTACCCAAGACAAGATTCAATTGGAACACAAATTGATACAAACCCCTTCTATTGACCAAATACCGTATTGGCATGTAGGATGTCAATAGTGGTTCTATACTCTTTTGTGGGTTTATTGTATCTATTTGTGCGTTGGATTATGTAGGAATTCAAAAAAAGAACCCGTGAATTTTTGGTAACAAATTGAAGGCTCATAACATGGAACAACACAAAAGACTTCAAAGAAGCTCAAATGTATAGTAAAGGACTAAAGAGTACCAACGCAATAGGCAATACTTACCTGCTTATAATGAACATAATAAAGGACTTCAAAGGAGCCGAAAAAACACACAATGCTTATTTGCTTACATTGAATATAGTAAAGGACCTCAAAAGAGCTCCAGCCACACAAAATGCTTACCTCAAAGGGGCCCATAAACAAAAAATGCTTAGCTATTATGGTAAAAGAAAGCAAAAGAACGAAAAGAACCAAGGAAACAATTGTCCTGCCTAGCTTTTTAGAATAAGAGGATTTTATCATTCAAAATGAACCTTGCTTAGCTTTTTAGAAATATCCTCTCCTTGTCTTCTTAGAGTGAAGGAACAAAAAGGACTAAAGAACTACTAAGAAGCACTTGTTTTGCAATATGGTGTGGATAATTGCTTTATTGTTAATAGTCAATGTGCCAAGGCAATTTTCATGATTTAGAGGCTATGAACCATTTGTCAACCTACTAAACCCTACACATCCAAATCCTAGAACGAAGTACATCTTGAAAATTGCAACGTTCGGCAAGCTTAAAGCATTAACATTGAATCAAATTGATTGTTGCAATGTTTAGCAAGTTCAAAGCGCCAATATTGAATCAAACTGATCATTGTAACATTCATCAAGCTAGAAGTGGGAACATTTCCGAAGCCCTAATCTAAGCCGCAACATTCAAAAGTCTAATCTCATTACACTAATCACAATCTACTTGCAATAATGATTATTGCAACGTTTACCAAGCTCAAAGCACCAAATTGAATCAAATTGATCGTTGTAACATTACCATACTACAAAGCGGGAACATTTCCAAAGCCCTAATCTGAGCGGCAAGATTAAAAACAAAACATCTTATTGCCCTATTCGCCGTCCACCTGGTTCAGGATTTGGCACTAAAGACAAGATCAGATCCTTCATCGGAGGTGTTAATGCTCTGACCAGTGACAATCCTAAATTGCATCTATCATCCTAAAATGACCATCCATTTCATAGAACATTCATCCAATTACTTTAGCAAATAAAGACAAAAATGATTGGTTATACGTAGTATATGGTGCTTATTCCATTTGAAAAAATTATAAAACATCACTATTTTTTCAAATAAGGAAGATTTAGTATAATCCAATGAAATTGTAAAAAAAAATAAAGAGAATTTGAAATTGTGTCATTTCAAATGATGAATTTTAACCAAAAAAGGACTTGTTATGCCCAACTTGGCTCCTATTAATGTGCTTTCGTCCTAGGATAGGACTTGAGTCCTTTTTTGAACTTTTGAAGGTTTAAATTACTTTGAAGTTTTCATTTTTTCAATAAATTTATAGATGAATAGTATTGCAATGCATCCCTTTAATAAGTTGGAGGAAAAAAAATTTAGAAAAAATTCTCACAAGAACATTAATTAAAATTAAAGTTGCAAAATTAAATTAGTGTCTATAGTACTAAATAGCACTTTAATAGAATATTTTCATCCAAATTTTTTATACTTGTTGAACGTACAACCATCAAAAGGATTTTTAGTGATTAAATCTTGGATTGAAAAAGTGTAATTTTTTAATTAATTAATCGAGTTTTGACAAATTCTTTATTTTTTATTTTTTTAAATTTAGAAAAAAAACTTATATAGGGATATTAATGTGAATAATATATACATTTTTTATTCCAACACAATGAAAAAATATTCAAATTGTATAAAAAGAATCCTTTTCTATATTATTATATGATTATATATACACATAATTTTTTTGGATTCAATCACAATGTTATTCATTAGAATTAGATCCTTTTTCTAACATTGAAAAACCTAACAAGTTGATATCTAAACTTCAATTGGAACTTTAGTAAAGAATTTTTTATTTCTTAATGAATAAAAAATTATTAGGTTTAAGATTACTTAAAATACTAGTTGTGAAGGACTAGTTTATCTATAACTAATAGATTTAATTTAAAAAAACAATAGCTAAAAAGAAGTTACATTGTAGATTTCATTGTGTTTGACCCCTTTTGTGGTCTATTTCAATATGATTTAACCCTATCTTAATGTCATAGGGAACATGTGGTAATTAAGAAGCACAAGAAAGGTGAAGCTCAACCCTTAACCTAGGACTGCCACCAACACCATTTAGTGACATTTGGTTGATAATCTAGGATCCTCAAAAGAAATTAGAAAGAATTTTTTTCTTCCACACTTATTTATTGACCTTTTTTGTTGAATTATAAAGAATATGAAACTGAATTCTTAGTCTAATTAGTATTCTTTTCATGTGGTTGAGAAGTATGAAAATCAAATGGTAAAATTTTCTATTTTATTGTATTTTGAGAATTTATTGGTCCTTGCTCTAAATCTAAAAAATTCCCCCAAAAATGATATTTTTTGAGTTTGAGCCCAACTAATGAAATGAAGTTCATTTAAGTTACTCTAGTTTCTACTCCAACTAGAAATTTCAAAAATTTCATAATATTGAATATTTTATTGCAATTTGAACTTTGGAAGTATTTTCAATGTCCATTGTATTCTAATTATAGAATGATATGGAAATTGAATTTATACCATGATGTTTTTTTATTGTATTGCACATACATAGTAAAATTTTCAGATTTTTTGAAGTCATTTTCCATTTGATGTGTTTTTTCTTCACTTTGTCTTCAAAAATTCTCAAAAAAAAAAATCAATTTTCGTCAAAAAATCTAAAATATTTGTGAAGTAAAGAAGACATGTAATTTCATCTTTGAAAAATAAAAATAAATTTTTTCATCCATATCTATTTCCAAAATGGCAACAAACTAAGTGATGAGCAACAAGGCTTGAAGTAGTGGTTATCAGCCCTTTTTTTTGGGGTTTTTAGAAAATGCCAGTCTGGCGACAGTTGCTCTAGAGTTCATTGCCTACATGGCGAGGAATCCAAATATACTCATGAATTCCACTGGCGAAGGCCGGACTATGTAATGGGGTAATCTGGCACACATGATTTTGAAATAGTAAAAATTTCTGGCAATAGAGAGAAAATTATAGAGGCCAATAAGGTGAAATTGTTTAGATTTTGATGTAATATCTGGCACTTAATCAATTTACCCCGTAAAAAGACAGGCTACTCCTTAGACTACTAGTGGTGCATTTAGGCACCACCGCACTTTATAAAATTACAATTACTTGCAATAAAAGACACAAGACATGGCAAACGGGAAAAATATGCATTTATAAATATTCTTCATGGACACATATAGCCAAGCTAGGGCCTTTCCATTGAAAAAAAGTCCTACATCATGCTTGATAGTTGGACTGAGTAACTTGCATTGACCTACAAATTCAATGCAAGAGGCCATATCTGCAGTCTGCTCCTTCTGTCCACTGCTTGTAAGAGTCATCATAAGGAAAATTCTCTAGGGTGAAAATCTTCTGGGAGTACATGCCCACAACATACTCCAAGTGGTTGTCTAGAGCATTTCTTAACTTATTTTTCAGAAATGCCAAAGAGCTAAAACAACGCTCATCCTCCACAGACCCTAGCACTTGTACAATTGCAATTTGTGCCAATTTATAAAATTCAGGGAATGCTTTCACTCTTAGGACTGTGCATGAATCCAAAAAACGCCACAAGCGGGTAAGAGGATTCAAATCAAATGGAGGTTCCATGTGTTTTGCAGAGTTGTTCACCATGGCTAATTTAAATAAACCCTGCTGTGTTTCCAAACTGTGACGGTCAAGGATAGGTGCTATAAGTTTCTTTACCTTCTCAAATTCCACCAACTTTGGCTCACAGTAGTAGGACATCAAGACTCAAAGGTGTCTTGGAAAACATTCTTCTGCTTCATTTTAAAGCCAATACTGAGGGTAAACAATTCCTAGGGCATCCATCACTGCATGAGAAGGAAATCGAGATTGTAACTCCCGTAACACCTGCTGAGTTGCCCCTACAAAAAAGAAAAAATTGTATGCTTAGAACCCAAAGTCAATGTGTGAGTCAGCACACCAAAATGGATCACTTTTTTTGCAAATAGTCCTTCAAAAATACTAATCACAACTTCAACATACTATTTACATGACTCTAGCATCTGAAAAATGAAGACCTCAGCTAAGCATCTACAATAAAATAAGCTGAACTTCTAAGCCCAAGCATGTCTGACTCAAACTGAGATCGAATTGTACAGAAGGGAACTCAAATGAAATGCAAAAGTCTAACTCAAATTGAGATTGAACTGTACAGAAGTTCTATGTCGGAAGTGAAAACTCAAATGAAATACAAAAGTAAATCTGAATGGAAACAAGAACACTGCTGAATCGATGCAAGTGGGTCACTGAACGTCAAAATTACAGCTATAGCCTTTCGTGAATAACACACATACATTAAATTAAGGAAAGATGCAATAATTTATCTAAATTCAATTACAGTCAATATTAATTAAGGTACTCAGATGACCTTAATACAATACTAACACCTAAAAGTAAAAAATTAATCATGTGAAGTTCATGCTACAGTTGATCAACAAAGTAGAGAACACCCAAGCCAAAAACAAAAACCAGGAAGAAACTAATACTTGAGCACTCTTTCTTCACAACCATCACTAGTGCTCCAAAAACTTCTCTACCAACTGGTAAGTCATCATGAACTGCCCAAATCTAAGCACCGTTCGCAACAAAAACGAGCTCCGCAGATTCGTCATTGAGATCCGATACCCACTTCAGATGGATTTGGCTATGAGAGCAGTCCATGATAGTTTTCATTGCCCAAAACTCATCTCCATCAAAAGCAGTGCTTTTGTCAACAAAGAGAGTATACAACTGCCCTTTAGCAATTTGGAGGGCAGCTACAAAATCGCACACATAAACATCCCGTTTCTGGGCAAACGTAACCAACAAATCAATTGTTTCCAGCAGCGGTATGAGTGCCGTCATCCCTAACAGAGTATAGGGATCCAACATGAGTGTCAAACATTTTTGCACAAGCCCAACAACAATTACAGTTAGCAAATTATGAGTTACAGAAAGACTAAAATAACAATGCTTTATGAATCCTCCAATTAGAACCTTAATGAACAACAAGCATACATACCTGGAAAAATGACAACAGAGCTTTCAAAATGCCTAATTCCACATCAAACAGGAATTTCTCAAAATGACAGACTTTAACATAATCTCAAGAACCAGTCCAATCATGTATAATTCAGTCTGTGCTTCTATTGGCCTGGTGCTACACGCCAAAACCTTTTGAGAGATTCTAACTCCGAGAAGTTTGTTTTCCCATCCAGGGACCCGGCTAGGGCACTGAAGGCAGGATAAGTGATTCTTCGAAATCCTCGAAATTCAAACAAATTCTAAGTCATCTCCAAGCCCATGACGTATGCTGAATGGAAGCTCCTCCTTATTGTACGGTGAATGGAGACTATACATTACTCAAAAACTGCACCCTAAGCCATTAAACCAAATTTAGGCTTCTCAGTACGCAGCAGAGTCAAGCGCAACGAAAACAGGGATTCCTTAAGTCAGCCACGATGTGAAGACAGATAATATCGGCGTCGAGCGAGTCGAGGAACGCTAGCAATTAAGCGCAGCGAAAACAGGGATTCCTTCAGTCAGCCACGACCTGAAGACAGATAATATCGATGTCAAGCAAGTCGAGGAACGCTAGCAAGTTGCGAGACCGCAATTCAATCAATGTTCTATACAGAAGCTGATAAAAGCAAGAAAGCAAGAAATTGGGCATATCTAACTTCTGGAATGGGTTTTACACTAATAGAAAGTGAGAAATTACTAAAAATGACCTCCCGAAGTGACTCTATGCAGTGAGACTAAAATTAAAGAACAAAACACAGCCCAAGGAAGAAATGCAGTGAGACTAAAATTAAAGAACAAAAGGTTAGCGCGGGGAAGAAATCTTGCAGTCAACACCAAAAAGACTTGCTCCCCCGGGCTCCACCACTTGCATTGAATTTGGCCAAAGCTACTGGGGCCTGCGCCTCGCCGGAACTAAAGAGCAGGCATGTTCACGGATACGAGCTAGACACAGTAACTGCGTAGACAGGGCATGGACTCCTAGCTAGGTACAGCAGTCGAGAGCCACAGAATTAAGGGCCAAAAAACACCGAAAAGAGGCCAACAAGCCACAGAATTAAGGGCCCAAAAACAATGAAAAGAGGCCGACAAGCCACAGACATGAGTTCGACCAGCCACAGCTGTGACTCCGACTAGCCACAGAGAAGAATTGGACGACAAATAGAGAAGAATGCACCGCGTAAAACCACTTAAATTCAAGCTATAAAATTTTAAACCTCTATGCAACCAAGCATCAGATGCAAACAGGCAACAAACTAGTGAGTGATTTTACCTCCGCAACATCACTTTTCCTAGCGTCAGCCTTCATTTTGGCAAGCAGCGTTCTATAGTCCGCCAGCAACCTCCTGAGCGGCTCCAAAAGGGACACCCACCTCGTAGCTACCTGCAATAGAGGCTTCAAGCCTTGGGTCTCCATCACCTTTGCTAATTTTTGGTACTCTGAGAGGCGCTTAGGGCTCTTGCTGAAGTAAGAATGCACTTTTTGAATAACTTGCTCTACCCTTCCAAAGATGGGTAAAGTTGACAATGACTTAGCTGCCAAGTTGCATCTGTGGGCCATGCAATGGACCCCCATGCAAAAAGGAGCATATTTCGTCTGGATTTGCACAGTCACCCCACTTCTAATCCCTTGGAAGGTGCTGACACCATTAGCACCAAAACAAATCAACTTTCTAGAGATTTGTTCAAAGGTAAGATCACCTCCACTCTCTAAGGCCTTGAGAAGGACCACTGTCAAATTGTCTGCACTACCTCCTTCAACTAGACGCTGCAACGAAATCAACAGTGGAATCCTCACATAATTTTCAACAATGTAGCCATGAATACAAATCCAACTGCCGTTGTCTACCGTAGTGACTTCGTCACAAGTAAGAGCAACAAAGTGGGCAGAGGTAATTTTTTTTCGAATGGCTTCTTTCACTTGGATGAACATGTAATCAGCCATATTCCACCCAGAATTGTCTGACCAATGCATTCGAGGCAAGTTTGGAACGCTTAGAAACGCATAGAGGGATTGCCTTTCTTCATATTCAATCATGGGTCTTCCAGATGATAAAATCTGGAAAATTGTAGATAGCTGCACAATCTTCTTTGAATGCGCAATGGAAGTAGAATTATTCACCTGTTGCAAAACTGATGCATGCAGCCTTGCTGCAAAATGGCGCAAGTTCACTTGATGACGGCTGGACCTTGAGATGTAATATTCTCCCGCCTTGACCTTATATTTGGGCATATCGAAAGCAGCTTTCCTCCTCCCCTCGTGCTTGGTGAGTATATCCCACTTAGGACCCAGAACCTTAGGAGTCTTTTCAAACGTCGAGCAGACAGTGCACTTCACAAGATGCACCTAGCCATCACTTCCCCTTATCGGTTCTGCCCATACAAGCTTTGCAGCCCATTCGTTTTGAAACCTTCTAGTCTGATCATAATTCAACTTAGCTTTTTTTGGGGCTAGAATCTCTTCAAAGTTGTCATCAGTCTCAATGTCCTCCTCACCATCTGTAATGTGGACCATATCCGCACGTAAATGCCGATGCATTTCATGAGTAGCTTCTGCAGCTACCTGAGACTGGTCCACGCTGCTGCTCCGGGGTTGGGACAGATTCTGAGGATCGGATTCGAGAAGCACTATGTCCATAGACACGGTGTTCGATGCAGAAGCGACAAGCCTCGGAGCGGATTGATGATTTACTTGCAGGGGCTGCCGGTTCAAGGAATTCCTTGAGCTGTGAAAGAATTGTGTAATCGAAGTTGCCTCCCGCGCACCTTTTCTCGCTTTGGAATCTTCCGGGCAAATGGATTTGCCCTTGATCTCCCGGCGTATTCTCGCAGCTTCTTGGGCTGCCTTCCTAGCAACTGCCCGAGCAGCTCTGGCATCGACCATCGGGCCTTCGAGATTCTTGCTATTCGACAGAGCTGTGCCGCCCACCAGGCCTCCGAGATTCTCGGTAGTCGATAGAGCGGGGCCACCCACCAGGCCTTCGAGATTCTCGGTCGTCGGCAGAGCGGGGCCACCCACCTCCCGTACCTTGGAAATATCAAAACCCTCCAACCTCGCCGATAATTCATCGCCCAAATTGGGGCCCTCCGTCTGTGGACCCAAAGGTTCTTCACCCATTGTGGAGGATCGTGTACACCCCTGCATGCAGCTCACAATAAATCAATCGGAAGGGAAAATCGTCAGGTCGGCAAAAAGCAAGCACCGTTGGCGAGCTCTTCAAACCATGGCGTTGCTTATAGCATGAAGAAGACAGTAATATTCAAAACCTCCACTCGTGAGTTCCTCTCAAACAATGGCAACATAGATAGTACAAATACCCATCGGCAAATTTCAAGAAGCAAATAGAGAACGATACAAAAGTCTTACAATCTGGGCCTCATTGTACAATGATGACAGCAAAAAACAAGTGAAACAAAGACACGTATAAAACAAAGATTCGAACATACATTGATATCACTAGAAGAAAACCATGTTAAAATTGCTAAAAACACGTCATGTGGTTTGTGTTGAGTCCCTGTTTTAGAACGCAGTCAAAATGCAGTGAAAACACAAAAAAACGCAGAAAAAGCATTTTTCTGCGTTTTTTTGTGTTTTCACTGCATTTTGACTGCGTTCTAAAACAGGGACTCAACACAAACCACATGACGTGTTTTTAGCAATTTCAACATAGTTTTCTTCTAGTGTATATACGAGTAGATCCACCAATGTTTCCCAGCTTCCACCCTGCAACCACGAAGTAGTACAAACCAAGCCATAACGACAAGACGTAGTGGAAACAAGTGTCCCTCTCTTGCAGCAATTGCAACGCCGCTCCAAACCATCACGAAATCAAAGTGAAAGGGAGTGGGAATGAAGGCGACAAGGTGGAAAAATATGTACACTACTTGGCAATGGAAGTTTTGAATGCTAGGAAATAGGTGATGTACATAATCTTGAATTGGCTGCATTGGCAATGAATGCGCCAGAGTCTGACATCTAGAGGCGAGGAAGGCGGGGGGGAATCAACAAAGTGGCGCATGATTTCAAACTCCGAGCGCAGCAGGAGCTTGACGGCAGGCGACTCCGGCATTTAGGGCTGGGGTTATAAGGCAGCGCCTCTCCAACCCTAGGGCACCGTCTGGCGATTTTTTCTCTTTTAAATTTTTTTTTCCATAGGCCTTTTCGCTTGGATTGTTTCCCTGGTGCTAACTGGCACCATTTCGCCAGATTAAAAAGGGCTGGTGGTTATAGGTCTATGATCCAATAAGAGTTAAACAAGGCAAAATCATCCTTCCTAAAACCAGGGAAATCATTGGTTTAAGAAAAAGCTAAAAGTATACATTGGAAGTTAAAGTATTTTAGACGATCTTTACTTTCTATGCCTAATTCTGAGGATGAATAGTTGCACTTTTGTTCTACATAACAAGATGCTTTCTCATTCATGCTCTCTCCCAAAAACGGCCTTGGTGTTGTTTATGACATTACTTAAGCAAAGGCAATTGTGAGATAAGAGATTGACTCATCTGTATTTGAATCTTCCTTGAAATTTGTTCATGATTATATTTTGTAGTAAGAAAAAGAGGAAAAATGATTGCTTCAAGGAAATATTTATAATAAAGATGCATATGGTCAAAGAAAAGACCATATCAATTTGATTTATCTACACAAGGTATGTATAGGATGAAAAGAGTTAAAAGAAGTTAATTATAGATAACCATTGCTTATTTTGGACCATTATTGGAAGTATAGCTTAGTTTTTTTGGTTTGTTTAAAAAAATATGCTTCATTAATAATAATTTTGGGGAAATCACTATAAATGGAATTTTTATTTATTTTCTTTGAATTTTTACACAACATGTAGACAAGGAATATCCTAAAGGCACAATAATTTTTATAACTTTGAAACAAATTGATTCAAAAGTTATTACATGATAAGTAATTTTTTTGTATCTTGGCAATCTATGTATAAGGTGATTGTAAGAAACACTTCACATTTTTGGCTCATAGGACTGACAGTAGTGTGTGATCCTGGTAGTACAACGCCTGCAAATCTTAATCATCGATTTTGGATGCCTGCAAATTTGAACTGTTAGTCAATACTATACATTCCTATAGATTGCTACAAAGTACTAATGAGGTGACTGGGTCGTGGACCTTTTCATTTTTAGTAATTAAAAGAAATCAAAAAATTATTTTAAAAAATCTATTTTTCTAAACAAGATTGTGCTCACATTGCAATAAAAAATTCTTCTAAGAATTTTTTTTCCTTCTTCATAGCCTTTGCGCAAAAGAAGGTGACTTTGACCCCATGTGCGCAACAAGCATGTTGTTATTTACATAAAAACTCATCACCAATCCTTGTAATGTTAGTAGACCTACAACTTGTCCAATTTGTGGCTTCAAATTTGAATTTTTGGGTCTAAAATAGGACTAAAAACCTCCTAAATGGCCAAAGTAGACATCCAATTAGGGGGAGGTTAAAAATAGTAAACTCATTTTTTTAAAATGAAAATGCAAGAATGGGTATTTCTACTTTATGTTTTACAGAACAAAGGAATGAAAGGACCTTGAAAAAGCAAGACTAAAGGAGAAAAAAATTAACTGAGGTTTCAAGACATGTGGCCTTTGCAGGGATTTAGGACATTGATCATTGGGTGGTGTGCAAACTATATAAAAAGAGGGCCATGGGAAAATCAATGGCAAGCAATCAAGTCAAGTACACTCAAGACATTTTTATTATTATTTTTTGGATGTTGAAGCCTAAGTGCCTAAGGTAGAACCACCTATTCCAATTCACTACCCCATAACCAATCAATAGTACCATATTTCCAACCAAGGTTGGAATGAATTTTCATTTTCTTTTTGGAATGCGTGTTTTGTATTTTTTCAAGGTTTGGACCAATAATTTAATGACACATAAGTGAGCAAGAAAGTACAAGGCAATGAGTGGAAAGTAATTCTTGGATTATTAGAATTGGATGACTCTAGATGTTGGTCATGGGTCCAGCCTAATTTTTGCCTTTCAAAATTCCTAATAATTTCAATTCATGCGCTAAAATTACCAAAGTTTTTGAAATCCGCATCATTTCTATCATTACACCTCTAGGATTTACTTTTTTTGCCTTGCACAACACCAAATCATGTCTAAAATACCTTAAATGATTGGTTATGAGTGGTTTTACCTTAAATGGAAATGTGATTATATAGGATTTTGTAACATAGAGAGAATGTGGGCACCTTTAAACCTGCCACTTCTTGTAATAGATTGTGCATAGTTATTATAATAATCTTGATAAAATTTTCATACTTTTCTTGTTGGAACATGAAAAGAGGTCACAATGCAACAAAGAATAAGGCATTTGGATAATTTATGCAAAAGTTATGAAGGGTTGGAGTTTTTTTGTTTTGGGTTCATATTAATTTTGGAGATGTATCCAAAGTAATGATGCCAATTACAATTGATTTGTTCGTTTATCAAAGCCCACCTTGAACATTTTAATGAAACATTTCTACCATCAATGGTGTTCATTTCCATGTAAAATTAATATTAACCTTTAAATTCAATAAGGATGTTGTGGATTACAAATGTTGAATGAATGAATTCTAAAGATGCCAAAGAAATGATGATAATGACGCTATTCAACCTAAAATCTAATTTCTTTCAATGACCACTTTGGTCAAAGGGGAACATCCTTTCAAAACCAAATCCAACTCTTACAATTATTACCAAGCATAATGATATTTTTGAATGCATTCCTATATTTGTTTTTGTTTTTGTTGGAATATTCTTATTTGACTTCGGTAAATAGAAAACAAAAACAAAATCAACATTATTTTAGTATTGTTTAAAATATTTCAATGTCAAATTGATGCATTTTAGTCAAATGTTCACTACATGTAAACTATGGTATCTTCATGGACATTGTGAAAAAATTAAAAATGTGTTAGATGAATTTGTAAACAAAAGGCAAACTAACTCTTATTCACACCATCCAAAGCAAGAACATAAAAATTAGGCCCTTTACTATAGTATTTCATTTAGAGTACCTTGACCTCTATAAGTTAATTCCCAATGCCCGATTCCAAAATATAGCTACTTAAAATGTCAAGGATGGTCAATTATTTGTGCTTCTTTTCTAGGATAGTTTAGGATTAAGCTACATTAATAAGTCCAACTAGAAATGGAGGAAATTAGCATTGTTTAGAAAATAATCAATGCCCCTCATAAGAAAAATCATTTTCTTGGAAATTACACTATTATTTCAACCTTGACCAATTAGATATTAGTGTAATATGTAACTTCACACACATACTATTACAACAAATAGGTGCACAAGTCAAGTTCAAAAACCTTACAAATCTTTTAATTTAAAATTCAAAAACTTTAAGAAGTTCCAACATGTTAAAAAATGAACCGATTTGAAACCGCAAATTGCATAGAAAAGATACCAAAATGCACTTCAAGTCCATAACAAGTGAAAAATGAATAATTTCTAATTAACCAACAATATTGAATTATCTACCATTTCATAGAGAACTATTGAGAGATAGTCAAAGATTTTTTGCAATTGGATAAAGAACAAGCGAGAAATCTTACAAGAATTTCAAGTTTTATGAAATCAAATATCTCTAAGAGAATAGTGAAGGTTCATTTCATATAAGTATCACTGATTACCAATTGTAATTTTCACAAATGATGATAACACTAACTAGTACATAGTGTATAGAAAACACCAAACCCTTTGTAAGATTTCTAATTATGTATGTGTATTTTTAACCCCTAAAGTTCCATGACTATGTATTCACCAAAAACGCTCGAAAACTGCCATTTCTAGTACAACTACCAATTTTCTTGAAAAAAACAAATTTTGACACATGTAACCGTAGGATCTTGTAGTATAATGTCTAAAAAACATCTGGTAAAAATTTCAGAAAATTCCACCATATGGATCAAAAGATATAAGCATTCAAATTCACCAAAACCATTTTTTCAATCCTGCAAAAAATCGGGCAGCTGCACTTCACAAGCTCACTTCTCAAGGAAAAAATGTTGAAAATAGTGGTGCCTCTTTGAATTCAGTTTCCTAAACAAGATGGAGATATGCTCAAAAAATTTCATGTCATTTGGAATTGTATAACATATAGGAAAAAAATAGTAAGTAAAAAGAAGTAGAGAATGATTCATAATACTAAATTGTTAAAAATTTAATTATAGAATTAAAAAATGACAATCCCAATGGTTGTAATGTTGTAATAATCAATCTACATCCTAGGGTTTTATTCTTTTACAAAAATATTGAAAATTGAGTGAAATAAACCACTTCAAAGTTTTTTTAATAGTGGAGAATCCATTACTACCCGCAAACAAAAAAAACTCATAACTTTTGACTCTTTGATTGAAATGGAATGATTCAAAGCTTTCCACTTATATATAAATGTGGAAAACTAGTTAAAAATTTTCATTTTTGAAAAAAGTGATTTTTTCTGATCTGCCCGAACTACCCAGTTACGAAAAAAAGTAACATATTAGGCCATAACTTTTGACTCATATCTCCAAATGTCATGAAATTTGGTACACATGAAGATATTCCTCGCCCCCACCTTCTATTAAAATTTCAGCCCAAAATATTCAAATTTCCAATCACACGTACCTGCCCAAAATTTCTATACGGCCAAAAAACACATGTTGGTCCTTTAGGGGTTAATGATGATGAAGTAGACTTTAGTGTGATTCCAATGCAACGTGAAATTTGAAATTCCGGTGAATTTACCAAAGTTCACCAAATCTTAGCAGGCTGCAAAATTATTGCGGTTTTCTGGGCCCGACCTGCACAGGAAGCCAGGAACAAGTTCGAGCGAGAAGAATAAAGCCGTCGAAAAAGAAGAAAGACAAAGGAAAAAAGAAAAGGCACAAGGAGGTTTCTTTAGGGTTCCGTCGTCGTCGTCGTGAGATGGTGAGCAGGGCGACAGGAAACTCCTTTTTCGCAGCTGCATCCCAAGCTTTCGCAGACGCTTGCTCGCCACCGCCGACGTGCCCCAGCTCGTCACCATGAAAGAGAGCGATGCGCAGATGATGTTGGCTGCCGATGTGCACCTCGGCACCAAGAACTGCGACTACCAGATGGAGCGCTATGTCTGGAAGCGCCGGAACGACGGTAGGCCACCAATTAGGGTTTCGTGTTTTTCCTGTTGTGCCTGGTGTGTTTTTCGCTTGCTTGCACTGTCCTTCCTCTTTCCCATCCTTCCACGCTTCTCATGTGAGAGCTTCCCGGTTCGCTTTGCTGGTCCGAGAACGCACTAGGGTTTTGCTCATTCTCGGGTTTTGGCAGGCATTTTCATCATCAATGTGGGCAAGACCTACGAGAAGCTGGAGCTGGCTGCGAGAGTGATTGCCGCCATCGAGAATCCCCAGGACATTATCGTGCAATCCGCGAGGCCCTACGGCCAGCGCGCCGTGTTGAAATTCGCGCAGTATACGGGCTGCCAGGCCATCGCCGGACGGCACACCCCTGGAACTTTTACGAATCAGTTGCAGAACACGTTCTGCGAGCCTCGTCTGCTGATCTTGACGGACCCGCGCACTGACCACCAGGTGAGCTTCTCCTTTTGGAATGGTGTTTTTGTGTTTTGGAGTGTCTCCTGTCGTGTGGGGGATTAATTTCGAGGGCAGCGTGTGTGTTTTTCGTGAGGATTGTGGGGACTCTGTTTGTTTTAGGTTAGAGCGTGGATTGGCGCTGACCGTGTTTTCTTGATTGCACAGCCTATCATGGAGGCGGCTTTGGGCAACATTCCCGTGATCGCGTTTTGCGACACGGACTCTCCGATGCGTTACGTGGACATTGCCATCCCCGCCAACAACAAGGGCAAGCACAGCATCGGTGCCCTTTTCTGGCTTCTGGCCCGCATGGTGTTGCAGATGCGGGGCACCATCTCCGCCGCCCAGCCATGGGACGTGATGGTACTGGCCTGGAACGCGCGCTTGTCTTGCTTTGTATGATATGGAGTGTGTGCACTACAATTTATGTAAATTGGTGTAGCTTTTTACTCGTAACGAGTATTCCATTGTAATTGGTGGACTAAATTTTATGCTGACCCATTCTTCCGGATGCGTGTTCTAGTTCAATTTGACAGCGAGTAGTGCGAAAGTCTGTTGTAGAGTTATCTGGGACTTTGGTACTTGCGCTTTCTGGTGTAGTGGAGTGTTATGAGGGTAAAGCGAGGTTCTCTCCCATTTTCAAGAGTGGTTCCCTGCATTGAGTTTCCGTCATGACATTAGTGAGAACCTTCACAGTACTGGTTGTAGTGGTTGAGGCAGACCACTCTCATGTCCGACTGCAAGCGGGAAGATTGTCATGCATGGTATGATAGTTTTGGTGAGTGTTGTCGACGACTGTAGACGCTGATTGTTTGGGTTGCACGGTTTCCTTGGTTCAGGTGGATCTGTTTTTCTACCGGGAGCCGGAAGAAAGCAAGGACCGTGACGAAGAGGAAGGAGCAGCCCCTGATTTTGCAGCTGTGGAATACACCGCGCCGGCCCTTGCTCTGGGAGGGGACGCCCAGTGGGGCCCCGATGCCGCGGAGGCTGGTCAATGGGAGGTGGATACCAGCGCTGCCGCTGCCGTGCCTGCGGGAGCTCCATCTGCGGAGTGGACGGGCGCTGCTCCCGCCGCCGGTTGGGATGTCGGTGCTGGCCCTGTGGCTCCCACGGGCTGGGACACTGGTGCTCCTGGGTCTGCTGCACCTGGTGCACCGGCCGGGTGGGAACCCGCTGCTCAGTGAGGACGAGGAGAGATGGCCGGATAGGTATGCCTAAGATTTTGTTGAATCCTATTGGGGAGTTTAGTGGAACTCTAACCACCAGCAAGGTTGTATCGATGTCACGTGACCAGATTTGGTAGCGGAAATCAAGAATTGTGGTCTTCGAATATGATTTGAGCCGTTTGTTGATCGGACGTTCAGTCGGTACTTGTGTGTGGAGGTTGTGCTGACTGATACAAGGTCTCTTGTGTTGAATTTTTATTGATTTTTGAGGAACAGTCGGATGTTCCGCTGAACTCGTCGTAGATTTTGTGGATAGGCCTGGTTTTGTGTGTGCTCCTCCAACTCTTGGATCTTGGTATTTGTCCCTGCTTTTCTTCTAATAGTCCATCATCACGGTTGAGCTGGCTGTTGGCAATCCACGGTTTTTGTGTTTTCGCTGGGAGATTTTGGAGGAGGTCCCTGCAGTCGTGGCCCTCTTTTAGTGTTCGATAATATTGCGATGCTCTATTAGGCATCCAACTTCGAATTTGTTCCTCAAGATCGTCGTCCATCTGCGGTCTTGGCATTGGGCCTGAATCGACAGTCCAGCGTGGAAGGACTCATTGTGTTTGCTCGTCCGTGGCCAGGACCGCACAGGAGCGGAGCACTTGTGTTGAAGTTTGTGATAGTGAGCATGTTTTTCCCTTTTAGAGTGGTGACAGGATGTGAGTGGTCGTATCTCCAGGGAGCAATCAAGTAACGTCACGTCCCATGGCTTAGCGATGAAGAGCAATGCAGGAAATTTCAAAGTCGGGGTGCCAATCTTTGAGCTACCTGTAATAATCTATTTAGCTTCTTTTTGTATCAACTCCGGGTTCTCAACAAACAGCATTTAAAGAGGTTACATTACTGGACAGAAATAATGCTGGTAGGATGAAAATCCATAAGACCTCCACAGCTCTTAGGGTTACTTATAAAGGTAAACCAACCTATGAGCACCCTGAATGATGCATATTTTTTTTGAGTTGTGTGCATGTTTCATGAATCAAATTCAAGTGGAATTATAATTTTCTTATAATTTTTTAAGTATGCAGCCTTGCATTACAAAAATAAGACTGGGGTGATGAAATCCCTAATAACAATATATAACCACCTTCTTATGTCCCTATAATGTTTTAGGCATTTACCAATTAGCTATTGCCATAGTAGTCTAAATGATGTAAGTGTACTATTTTGTGAGATTTCTAAAAGGATTTGGTTCAATTTTGTGTACATTTAGATGGTGGGATGGGTGGAATTTTGGCCAAATGTAGGGTGATTAGAAATGACATAAATGCATTATTTTGTGAGTTTTCTAAAAAGAATTGGTTCAATTCTAGATAGATTTGGATGGTGGCATGAGTGGAAATGGGGCCAAATATAGATTGATGGAAATGGGTTGTAGATGGAATTAGGTTGGTCTACCTTATTTACTTTGAGGATTGGGGGTGGCAAAGAAACCATATGAGACAATTTTATTTTCTATAGTTCCCTCTATGATTTTCCTTTTCATAATTGCAGATGGACACGGTTCTTCATTGCTTTTAAGAACATCCCCATATGATGCGTACAAGAGAGGAGGAGCTAAAGGATGCTTGCCAAGGCATTGAAGAAGCTTGGGCTCGGCCAAAGAAATTTCCTCTACTCCAGTATAGTGAAGGAGCACGAGGAACAAATAATTTCGGAATTCAAGGTTCTTTATTGTGGATTCAAAGAAAATAAGTCGTTAGTCAATGTTAAAGTATCTCAAAAATAAGAATTAAATTTTTAAAAAGGTATACTGAGCCCAGCCAAGTTTTCTCCATTTTGCCAAGCCATCCTTAAATTTAGTCGGGTCTAGCCTTTCTTTTTGCTTGGGCAGACCTCCCGTGGGGCAATTTATTTGTCCGGGTCTAGCCATTCTCCAAGTTAGCTCACTCCTTGAGTCACTCCTTGAGTCTTATAGGGATGTTCTAACAATGTTATGATACAGTTACAATTTGTAAAGTAAAAGTCCTCTTCTATTTCTCTAGATCCAAGAATACCTAAAGACCTAAACTAAATCTGAAATTTAAGACTCTGCAATGTAGTTAGATAGATTTGATCCCCATATTGCCCCATTTTTTACCCCTGGAAAAAACACTAAATTTTTTATTTGCCACGTATGAATAAGCAAATTGGCAAATTTAGAATTCATATTTGCAATCAGAGATCCTAAATTTGTCATGGGAGATGAAGAATCTCAAAGTTAACCCCTAAAGGACCACATGACCATTGAACGTATATAAGAAATCTTGAGTAGGTTCTTACAAAGTCATTTTTGGTCAAATGCTCTTGAAATTTGGTTACAATGACTATGTACCTTCTTTATGAAAATCTAATTTTTTTTCCAGTTGGGAGCCTAGACCAAAAGTTATGCTACCCTAAAATTTCTAAGCAGTTCGGGTATCTTTGAGCAACTTTTGCAAAATTCCTTCATTACTTTAATAATTTGGCAAGTATGTAATTTACATAATGTTAGATGCAAATGTAAAAGAAACTCCACTGTAAATAGTATAAAATTCTCATATTAGAATGAGTTAAAGGTTGTTGTTCTTGTTAGGCAAGGTAAAAGAAAAACTCATCCTTTGAACTTTGAACATCATAATCTTTTAATCTACACAGACAATGTTTTTGAAATGTTTTCACACATTGGCCTACAGTAGGCTAGTTCAAATTTGTTCAGTTGAATCTTGAAAAAACTTCTTTCTTTCATTTTTCTGTTACTACTCCAAATAGTTGCAATTTTTTCACAATTTCTATCTGAAATATACCTTGGTCCTTTAGAGGAAACTAAGTACAAAATAAGGGGGCACTTTTTTACAATCACCTTGTGATGGGGCAGTAAAGGGATCAACCCCCACAAGAAGTTAATTCCTACCAACAAAGGTGGGCCTAGGAACGTGGATTTACCTACGGAAATTACAAGCTTTTTATTTTCTTACAAATATTTTTTTTTGAAATTTGGAATTCATATTTGCAATCTGAGATCCCCAATCATGAAGACAAGGTGTATAACATACTCTAGATATGGCAGAAAATAGGGTCACTTTGCCTTAGAGAACTCAAAATCCACCTTACTAGGCCCACCTTTCATAAGAGGTTTTTCAGCTTCTCTAGAAGACTGCAAGTTCCCAGACTCTGGGAACTCGTTGAAATCTGCCTTCAGAGTCGATCTGATGTGGCCAAGAGACTGCCACATCAGATATTATTATTTATTTAATAATTTAATAATTTTTTAAAAAATTATTTTTTAAATTATTTAATAATTTTTTAACATATATATATATATTTAAAATATTTTTTTATTATTATTTAATCTGACGGGTTCACAGATTGGGGAACAGGGCTGAAACAATCTCTCAGAACCTTGAAAAAACCTCTTATGGTTGGTAGGATTTAACTCTTGCAAGCTTCTAGGCCTTGCAAGGAACCTTGCTCAACCACTAGGACCCCTCTGAAATTTATCATTTTTCATGCATGATAAAATTTGCAAATTTCAAATTCATATTTGCAATCACAAGCCCTAAATTAAGGTATTCCAACCTATTACCACCTTGATTTGCAATCTGATTATCTTGAGGCTAATTCCAAGAGGCACGTATTTATCAGAGGTGCGTGCATTTTTCACAAATCCAACTCAAGTGGAATTTTAATTTTTTGATCAAAATTGTAATTTCTATGAATTTTTGAAGTGTTGAGCCCTATTTAACAAAAACGCCCATGACTAGGGTCATGAACACCCTAAAAACAACCCATAACCACCTTCTTATGTCCCTATACGCATCTAGGTATTTCACCAATTAGCTATTACCATATTACCCTAAATTACATATATGCATTGATTTTGTCGGATTTATATATAGAATTGGCTCATTTCTAGACAGATTTGGATGGTGGAATGGGTGGAAATGGGGCCTACTACAGGGTGACGGAAATGGGTTGCATACGGAATTAGGCTGGTCTACCTTAGCTTTTTTTTCAAGCGCAAAATAGGGAGCCTTTTCTTAACCTGCATCCATGGAGTGGCCGACGGAGGGGGCGAGTTCACCCCGACCGTGCAGGACGGCCCTTGCTCCAAAAAATTACACAGAAACGGTGGAAGCCATTTCATGGCCCACCGCCGCTGCGACCGCAGTCAACCTTCAACGCAGTCAAGACAAAGGCAGTCAAGACACGGGGCCGTTTGAAAATTCCACCTCCAGCCAGGGTTTCTCCCTCCTGGTCTTCATACCGCCAGCCACCTCCCCATGAAGCAGCCCGTGCAGTTTGGAGGAATGGGGGTCACCTTCAACGCAGCAACGCGACCCAACTTTCCAAGGCGCGTCCACAAGAGCCCCTTCACTTTGGTCGGGGTCGCACCTCTGCTTCACATATAAACCCCCAACCTCTCCTCTTCCTCTCATCACTCATTCGACCCACCTGTGAAAGTCTCACAATCCAGGATTCTTTAGTATAATTGCAATCAAGGTTTTCAAGTGTTGGAATCACGAGTGCTACCCCAAGTTGCTTGCGAGTGGAGCAGCAAGTGTTGCCTTTCATGGTCAGGAACGACCCCCATCGTTGCACTGCGTGCGCTGCTGCACCAGTTGGAGTTGGGTTTCACGAGCACGAGGCTTCAGTGGAGCATCAGGTCGACTTGCTGCTCGTCTCCGGTGTGCGCTTGCTGCACGACTGGCGTGCCGAAATCTCGTGGAAATTGGACATCGATTGAAGGAAGAGTCACACATTGGTTAGCGAGCTCAAGAATTGGATTAGCGAGCAATGGCAGATCAGTGGAAGGGGTTTGTGGAGGGCGGCTTGGCGTCCATGGGAGCCGGGTTCGCGACTCACCCACTCGACCTCATCAAGGTGCGCATGCAACTGCAAGGAGAGGCTGCACCCCAGCTCGCGTTCGCGCTCGACGGGCGCCATGGCGCGGTGGCAGCGCTCCCACGACCTGGTCCATTCGGGGTGGGACTGAACGTCGCGCGCTCCGAAGGCGTGCAAGCTCTCTACTCGGGCGTGTCCGCGACTGTACTACGGCAATGCTTGTACTCCTCCACTCGAATGGGGTTGTACGAGTACTTGAAGCAGCAATGGCGCGACGAGACTGCCCATGACGGCACGGGCCTGCCTCTGTACAAGAAAGTCACGGCCGCGCTGGTATCCGGCGCCACTGGCGCCGTGGTGGGCAACCCCGCGGATCTCGCGATGGTGCGGATGCAAGCCGACGGCCGTCTTCCCATTCACGAGCGACGCAACTACACGAGCGTGGGGAACGCGTTGTCCCGAATGGTGAAGCAAAACGGCGTGTTGTCGTTGTGGACGGGCTCCGCTCCGACTGTGACCCGAGCGATGCTCGTGACGGCGGCGCAGCTGGCGACCTACGATCAGATCAAGGACTCGATCAAAGAGAGTCGCTTGGTTCCCGAAGGTCTGGCGACGCAGGTGGTGGCGAGCTGCGGTGCGGGCGTGTTGGCTTCCGTGGCGTCGAATCCGATCGACGTGGTGAAGACGCGCGTGATGAACATGAAAGTGTCGTCCGCTGGAGTGGCGCCTTACCGCGGCGCGTTGGATTGCGCGTTGAAGACGGTGCGATCGGAGGGTCCGTTGGCGCTGTACAAGGGTTTCATTCCGACTGTGACTCGTCAGGGCCCGTTCGCGATTGTTATGTTTCTGTCGCTGGAGCAGATCAAGAAGATCATGGAGTGAATCCTAGCTAAATATTTCAGACAATGACGACACGCAAGTGATTCATGAGAACGCGAGGCAGTAATACATTAGATGAGAACCTAGTTATTACATTGAAGTTTTGTGCGATGAGAAACACATTGTTTCTTGTTTGCACTGACAGTTTTGACAGAGTGTGATATTGTGAACAAATGATTTTTCTTAATCTTGAAATGAGCAAGATTTCCGATTAAATTGGGTTTGTGAATGAATGTCCCGATTGAGATGCGTATAAGAAAGGTTGGAGTGGGCTCTGCTGAACTTCAAGTGTATTTGAGTGGGGTCGAACGGTATTTATCTTGAAAAATTGCCAAGTTCCGGTTAGTTTAGTGTTCATAGTGCTGTGTTATCTTGATATCGGTGTACGAGTTCTGATTCTATGGTGCAGCGAAATGGCGAGCGATAACGGTGTTGAAACCCACGACTGTTTGATCTTGAGGAATTAATTTTTCTACGAGCAGCTTCACTTCGTCACAGAATGAGCTCCTTCAACATTGCTGTACTGAATCACGGTTATTGATTGAATCTCATCATTTTTCTTCGGGTGACCGTAAATGTGGACCATTTAGTGCGGACCTTCAGAAACACTCCAGTGTAGACCAAGGAACCGGAGAATTTCCTCATTTTTGCACGCTCTTGTTGCAATGCCCAGAGTATCGCTGGTCAAAGAGCTCTTCCACCTGCCTCTGTAAGAATTCTTGTAATTGGAAACGAGCTAGACTAGCTAGATTGTGGAGGACTCGGTTGAGGAATTCTCAACATTTTATATACAATGGTAACAGCAAATTTGAACAACTTGGTGTGCACCATCAACTAGCAATATATGCGATATGAACTAGGAGCGCAAGTTTCTGCACGGCAATCTGCAGAGATCGAAAATATTTGCATCCAGGGTAGGTAGACCGGCACAAGTGCTGGGCAATTAAGAAACTGTCGGAGTGTAGCCACTACTGAAATCTTCTAGCACTCGGAATGGAGAAGCTCTGACGGTACTTGACGATTGTAGCTCACTGTTGAGTTCTTGTTGCTCGAAATCTCAGTGTATTTTACATTCCCCGAACAATGGAACCTGCAGGATCAATTCTACCTTGCGAGTGATCATTTTCAAAAGTAGTAAAAGTTTAACCACAACAAGCGTGTACGTCTGGAGTTAAGTTTAGGGTTGGGTTTGAATTCGCGAAAAAGTTTCATGTACGTGACGTTTCCTCTGAATACGTCAAACGTACTTAAGTAAGTCAAACGTAGAAAGAAAACTTCAAGCTAACACTGCTAGTCAAAAAGACGTACTTGACACAATGGAAATTGAAGAAAAACTGTGGTCCAAAGATTATTAGGAAGGAAAGTTCGATTGAGGTAGTTATACTAACAGCGTCACTCGGATGGCGGTATCACACAACTGAAGGTATGAAATGCTTGAGACTTGAAGGAACGGCCCACGTAACATTCACTAGCATTGGGTGGCTCTGCCTTGTGGGGTGTGTGGAATATTCGACACCCCAACAGTGTTTCATCAGTAACTACTGAAGTAAGTGAACATGTGGAGGATGGAGAGGCTATTGGGTGTGGCATAGAGGGAAGGTAGAGCCACAACGTGCTACTGAATTCTATGTAGAAGCATGTGTTGATCAAACCCTTACTGGGAGATGCTATTGAGAAGTCCCTTTTGTTGTACTATATGTTTGATGAAATGGTGTAAATGAGCCCCACCTAATGTAAACCTCCCATAATGTCCAGGCAAAATCTCCCATGAGAGGCTCTTGAGAAACTATCCATGAAAGGTTTATATGTATTCATGATAGATTTGTGGCCATAATCAATGCCTTGGAAGATGGTTATGAAGTTATTAGTGACTATTCAAGAACAATTTCACCTTTTCGATATAAACTTGTCATCAAAAGTTATTTTTTCATTTCTTCAGAACACCATTATGTTAGGAAATCTTCTAACCATGCTAAAAAATTTGGAATTGCTCTTGGCATTTTGATGACTATTATGAAAAAAAATTTATTAGTTTTGGAGTAGTCTAAAGATTCTTTTGAACCAATTTGGTAGCATACTTCAAAAATTCATAAAAAATTCATACTGTGCCTTAAAAATAAAATTTTGATTGTTCTCTTTATTTCTAACATTTGTCTTTGTATGGAAAAAAATATGAATATTTTTTAACCCCTAAATGATCAAGGCATTTTTTCTATCTAAAAACCCTCAAAACTGCCATTTCAAGAAAAAAACTTTGAAATTTTATTTTTTTTCATATCTAATCATAGAATCTTGTACTAGACTTGTATATGAATATGTGGGAGAAATTCTAAAAACTTTGACCTCATACATTGCAAGATATTTGCATTCAAATTTTTAAAAAATAAGTTTATTTGTACTTTGCTTTGCAAGGATTTTTGGCTTTGAATCTTTTTAATTTAAAAATTTTCCACTATTGAATTTGATTTTCTAATTGTTTATGCTGAGGAATGAAGTTGAAAATCTATGGAAAAAAATTCAACAAAAATATCCTTAATTTTCACTCATCAAAAATTTGTTAAGTAGAAGTTGGTTTAAGATTGAAGAAAAAACTAAACTATTAATTAATAGCTTTAAGATTGAACTAAACTACAATAATCCAAATAGTGAAGATATTCTAGCAAGAAAATATAATCTTGTCTTACAATTCTTTTTTGAAATATTCTAAATATTGCATTAAAAAATGAGTCTAAAGATCATTTTTTCTAGTAGATGCTTAGATTGCCCGAAAAAATAAGATTGTCCATAACTTTCTCAATATTAGTCCAAATAGAATGAATCAAAACTTGACATGTAGACAAAAAATATAATCTACAAGAGAAAAAAATATAAGAAATTTGTTTTGACATTTTGTAAATTTTTTTGTATTGCATGTGAACTTCCATTTTTGTTCCTTATGCCATAACTTTTGTTGCTCACCATCAATTCAAATTAAAAAAATGTGTATTCAAAAAACTCTTGCAAAGTCACACATCCTTAAAAAAATCTCAAAAAAATTCATTTCAAATTGAGACCATAGTAACCTACCTGGACCCAAATTGTCCTCCAACAAGACAAACAATCCTTTAGGGGATAAATATGCAACAAATTAGGCCACTCATTTTGCTTGGTCATAGTTAAGTTTATCTTATCATACTTCAAAAAAATTAAAGTTATTAGAGCGGAAGGCTTGTTTAGAGCATTTGTAACATTGCTCTCAAAAACTATGACATATGTCAAATTGTTCTATACCATCCAAAACAACATTCATGAAGTTTTTTGAATTGCCTTAGTTTGTAATTTGCCTCCTCTTTGTAGAAGGGGACAAGGTTTTTCCCAAAGGTACTATAAGTTGAATTAAAATTTCTTCATTTTGATGTCCTCTCGTATCAAATTTTCACCAATTAATATCTTTCAACTTCAAAGTTGTAAAGGCTACAATATAAGGCATAAGGATGAAATATTCTATTATTTTGCAAAAGTCAAGTTCAAAATTGTTGTAGTTGTCATTTAGGTTTGTATTGTTCTCAACTCTTATTTAACTCCTCAAGGACCAAATTGTATTTCTCGGCAACATAGCAATTTTATGCAGCTTACTACAATTGAAATGCAATTTTTTTCTTGACACAACATTTTCTTGAAGAGTATCTTTAAGAGTAAAAAATCTTCATAGCTTTTCACTACATGGTTAGAAAGTTATTGTATGATATGTAGGTTTTAGAATTTCAATGTTCCATATGCAACTTGGGCAACCCAATTTTCTTTTGAAAAAAACAACTTTTTCCAAAAAAAATTGGAATTAGTATTCTAAATTTATATATGCTTGAGAAGTTTTGAATCATAACATATTGACTAATGAAACAAAAATTATGAGGAGTTTTAGTTCAATTATGGATTCAATACTCTAATATAAACTTTGAAATCCTTTATTTCATTCAATTTTCAATTTTTTTGAAAAAAAATTAAAAAAAATTGGGTGTGGATTTTTCATTATTAATAGCATTACAACTATTGGAATTGGAATTTTTTCAATTTCATAAATAAATTATCAACAATTTAGTGTTTTGAATTATTTTCTACTTCTTTCTATTTACTATTTCTTTTTTGTATATAGTACAATTCCAAATGATTTGAAAATTTTCAAGAGTGTATCTTACTTGCCTTGAAAAATGAATCCAAAGAATTAAAACCATTTTTGAAATTTTTTCATACAAATGTAAGCCTCTGAAGTGTAGTTCCATAGTTTTTAACAGGGCCAAAAAAATATTTCATCAATTTGAATTCTAATATCTTCTAATCTACATGGTGGAAATTTCTGCAAATTTTTCTTAATTTTTTAAGAATAAGCTACTACAAGATCCTATAGTTACATGTGTCCACAAATGTGTTTTTTTCCTAAAATTTGTTACTTGTATTAGAAACAACAATTTTGGAGTGTTTTCGATGAAACATAGTTTAAAAACCTTAGGGGTTTATCAAAACACTTGTAGCTCAATGTCAAAGAGCAACATTAACTAGTTGCTACAAATTGATTGAAAATAGATTGGACATTAATCTATACATTTTGCAAGGACTACTTGTACAACTTGCACATCATTGATGTTATACGTTGTCATGCCAAAATCCAAGTTTGATATTGACACCCAAACATCATCACTAATTGTAGTGCAATAAGCAAAAAACTAGTAATGGTGCAAGACAACCCTAAATCCAAAAGATAACCAAGATAATTTTAAGTATAAGCACAAACAAGCAAGAATTTGTAACACAATAAGGAATCAACAAAAAGCTTTATATTGAAGAGATTTAGCTTCTACAAAAATTTGACTTCATAAAAGAGTCTCAAATACTAGACAAAGTTATAATCCTTGAATGCATCTTGAAAGTTGGTTCTAATTAGTTCAAATGTCTTTTATACAACATTCATGCTTACAAAGTTCCATACTAATTTCCTTGGCTTTTGATTATTAGATCAATGTCAAACTTGAGAATTAGCTAAAGTCATACAATGTGAAAAAGTATTTGAAATTCAATCTTTGCGCTTCACCAAGCAACTACACAATGCAACAAGTTTCAAAGTTAAGAACATCAAAATGTTTTTTCCTTTGGAATGAGAGAGTTCAATACCTTTGCTTGGTTTAGCAAATGTGTTCCTCTAACATAACACAAGAGGAAGCTTGAAGTGCCCTTTTGGCATGATTACAAAATCCATTGCTTTTCATTCCCTTCTATAGCAACAAAATGTGAGGAGAATTATGAAAGAAATCACCAATGACAAATTATACGGCCAAGTTGGCTACTAATATTAAATCATTTTAAGTGAGAAGTGTCATAGTCCCAAGCCTCTTGAATAGGATTCACTCTAATGTAAATTCAAAGTTCCAAATGATGCAAAAGTTGTTAGGTGGTGAAGAGGCCTAAGAATTTGCCAAATTCCAAGATTGACAATAGAAGGTTTGTGTTGTAGGAATAGGAGCTGATGTGAAAGTAGGAGCTCAAAAGCCAAGCAAGATCTAGCGCAAGCAAAAATACGACCAACTCAAGTAGGAACAAGAGTGCAACATCCAAGCACTTCAACAGATAGTGACCAACCCTAAAGAAGCAATACTGGCTATATTCAAGAAGATGCTTGCTTCTAATAATGGGGGCATAAGCCTTGTTGGATTGCAAGTGGCTAAAATTTAACAATTTCATGGAAGTCGTAGTTAAAAATCTGCCATTTATTTTTGTACACTAGTTGGATGTTGCTCTTATCAATTATTTGTTCAAATTTGAATCTTCTATTTTCACACTTCAACCTATCATTTGCCAAAGGTATGAGGTAGCAATGAATATACTAGTACTAATTCTTCCTAAACATTGCTTCAAAATAACCTTAGGCCCTTCAATCCTACCTTGTCAAGCAATGACCTTTGATGTTAGTGTTCATCTAAGTTTAGTGAACTTTAACCTATATTTTTATTTGGTAATTGAGAGATAAGAATTTTGAGGGCTTTTCAAGTAGATGTAAGGATATCAAATTTGATGCGCATAGGTATAAATGCTACTACACCTAACTTTCACCATCAATAGCTGTAGACTTTATAAAACAAGATACAATGAAGTGCCCTATTTTCAAAAGCATCCCTACAATACTCTATGAAAAGATGTTTGTAAAATTATTTTTTTCCATAAAGAAATTCCAACTAGTGAATATCAATATTTCAAACATATAGAAAATCATAGCAAATAGATATTAATTTTTTTAAAACATTAAAAATAATGGATTGGGGTACCGCATAATAAACATGCATTAGATTTTATTATTTTTTAAGAGGATTTTTTGTAAATACTACTAGTGTCTTCACATAATAGTAAACTTCATGTCTTCATATAATAGTGTTTGTAGCCATATTTGGACATTGAATTAGAAAAAGTTGATTCAGCAAATGACATTCAACTTTCTTTTGTAAGTAATGTACTTGAATATTCTTGATGAAAAATTATGGGTGTTTCTTGAAGTAAATCTCTAAATTTTCATTTTTGTTGTAAAATGCATTTTGATAAATCATTTTTGATAATGTCACTAAAACATTGGCTACAATGTTTCAATCATAATTACCAATCCATCTTCAAAAATGTTGTTATAATGTTACTATGAATGTTATAATCATTGCTCATTTAAACATTGCTAATTTCTCCCAATTTTAGTAGTAAAAGAAGAAATACCATGTTGTTTGACCAATGATCAAATCTAGATAATTTTGCATATTATGGACATATATTGTGGATTCATTCAATGTACATTAAATGGATTAACATACCTTCAATGAATCCAATTGAATGTTACACTTTATAGTTTAGGATTTTTTAGTATTATGGAGTACCATTTTTTTAATGATTTTAAGATGAAATTGCAATGAGATGGTCTTCTAATAGACTTCTAGCTTTCTAAAAAAGGATTTTTTAAAATAATTAATTTTATATGGTGTGGAAGTCTATACAATGTGTTTCTTTCTGCTTGTATTTTGAAATATAAATTATTTTGGTGATTTTTTTGGTGAAAGACCATCTCCAGAGAGTTCTTGTAAATGGTCAGTTTTTATTTTTTGTAATTTCTTATTTCTACTATTTCTCCCTAATTAAAACATGAAGATATATATTTTCTTGAGGCTTAGCACTTTTCAAGTTTTCCTATTTACAAAAAATTTCTATGCAATTCCTTCCCTGGATACCCTTGTCTTAATAGTGTATATTGTAGTGATATTTTTCAAATTAAAAAAAAATCTAATTTTAAAGTACTTTCCAAAAAATCATGAAAACGCAACAAATAGAACATGTGTTTCTTGCAATCACTAGTAGACTATAGAAAAAATACCCATTGTTATAACTATGCAAATTCCTATGTATTACTTGTTCATATTGACTTCATGATTAGTAAAGTACTTATTAGATCCTTCATGTGTCTTTGTAATATATTACACTTACTCTTGTATTAGTGCATTGTACGTAGACTACCATATCTATTGCAAAGAGCAAAAAATTTGAAAATTAATTATTTTTGGACATTCAACCATAGTTGATCTTATAATTTTTGTGCTTCTTGGTCTCCCCTATTTTGAGCTTATTTGAATATAACTCTTATTTCCATGCACCAATTGGGAAGATAATTATATTTCCATGAAGCTATTTAATTTTTTTGTCTTAAAAAAAAATTTCAAAAAATCATGACAAATATTGAGATAATAGGTACCTCCTCAAAATCCAATTTGTCCCTCCAAAGGACATTGGAACTTTAGGTGCTAATAAAGACACTTAGTATTAAGGTAGGAGGTCCATAAAGTACCCATTTAAGAGGAGAAACTAAAATTGGCAAGGTGAAACTTCTTGAAATATTTGTCAACAAATTTCACCTAAAGACAAATGGAATTGGCATGTACCCCAAATTCTTTCATATTTTTTGAAGCTTTGTTTAATGAATTACGAATTTTTGAAGTTGAAATGCAGTAGGTTCTAAAATTGCCCATCTCTTGAAATATAATCTATCTATACATTGAAGAAGGCTCATATTTAAGCAACTTGTACAAATATTTCAAATAGTGTACATTTGAGGAGGTGGGCAATTTTAGAACAAAGTTTTTTTTTGGATGTATGTTTATTTGTTGCATTTGTTGCATTAGCTAATATTTGGAGGGACAACAATAGATGGGTCTTTTTTTGACAGGCTAAGTGAATTATTGCTCAAACCAAAAATGTTGTTTAGAGCCCAAGCACTTTATGGGCCTTCTACCTTACCTTCAACTACAATAGTTGATTTCAAAATGCTATACGTTTTGTGGCTGGCGGGTTCGTCTTTTTCTTTCCTTAGAGCATCACCACCAGTTGCATGTAGCGTTCTCTGCAACGATACTCCATATTTGGCGTGCTTTTTTAGTGGTCAACAATTCCACACCAACATCCCGCCATACTATAAAATTTGGAGTAAATCACGCTAGCTATACAATTGCATGCCAAAGGAAGGGCTTTGTAGAGGGCAATTGTATACTTGATGCTCAACGCTATCTTAGTCAATATAGACTATTCCCTCCTAGGATTCCTTCAATGAATGCCAACGTGGAAGTAATGGAGGGCTGTGATGCACATGCAAGGAAAGGGAAGAACTTTTACGAGGTGAAAGAGAAGCAATTTGATTGTGTGGAGAAAAATAATAAAAGACTTCAAAGTTTTTTCCCATGTATATCCTTTAAGGATTTTGGGTGCTTTGGAACCAATTGTTCAACAATGCACTCACCCATATACTCTTGAAGGGAGGGAAAAATAATAAAAGACTTTAAATGTAAGAATATAGGATTAAATAAGATTTCATTCAAATATAAATTTAGATATTCTAAAAATATTAAAACGTTCATGTCTATGTCATACACATTTATAATGTAAAAGATAAAGCTTTTAATTTTAATACATTAGTAAGTGGTCCCAAAATTAGTTAAACAAAAGCAATACACTTCACTCTTTGTTGTGGTTTTCTTAAGTTATTGATAATGTAAAAGATAAAGCTTTTATTTTTAATACATTAGTAAGTGGTCCCAAAATTAGTTAAACAAAAGCAATACACTTCACTCTTTGTTGTGGTTTTCATAAGTTATTGATAATGTAAAAGATAAATCTTTTATTTTTAATACATTAGTGATATATTAAAGTGGTCCCAAAATTTAATTTAACTAAAGAAAGTACACTTCACTCTTCATTGTATTTTTCCAAAATTATTGATGATGTAAAACATTCAATTTTTATTTTTAATAACAAAAACTCAACTCTAAAATTTGTAGCTGCAACAACAAGTCGCGAAGTCTTTGCCAACATTCACAGTGTCTCTATTAACGGACATTGCTCACAATTCAACAAAAATGTTGACTTCTCCACCACCCATCAAGTGAGCTATAATAAGAGCACCTCAGTGGCATTCTATGTGACACAACGCCTTAATGACAGTGGAAAAGGTATTATCAATTCAATTTTAGCAACTTGTTGGTGGGGATCAATACAATGTCACGGCAACACCACATCTAAAGGGACTCCATAACCCTCGCCAACTCTTGATACAGTGGTCATTTGGAGTGCCGCTGGTGGCGATACTCTTACAATGAAATTCCCTTCAATTGCGTAAGAAAAAAAGAGTGCTATATGTTTGTACTTTGTACCCTTTGTAAAAAAATTCCACTCCAGCCGGGCTATTGTCTTCTGGTCTTCATGACTGTCTGGTCTTCGTACCACCAGCTACAGTAGCGCCCCAAGAAGCCGCCCATGTACTGTAGTTTGGAGTCACCTTCAACGCAGCAACGCGACCCAACTTTCCAAGGCGCGTCCACACTCCGGTGGCTCCACGAGCTCCTGCGCTTTGGTCGGGTCGCACCTCAGCTTCATATATAAACCCCCAACCTCTCCGCTTCCTCTCATCACTCATTCGACCCACCTGTCAAGGGCTCACCGTCCGTGATTCTTTAGTGTAATTGCAATCAAGGTTTTCAAGCGTTGGAAACACAGAGTGCCACCCAAGTTGCTTACGAGTGGAGCAGCAAGTGTTGCCTTTCATGGTCAGGAACGATCCCCATCGTTGCACTGCGTGCGCTGCTGCACCAGTTGGAGTTGGGTTTCACGAGCACGAGGCTTCAGTGGAGCATCAGGTCGATTTGCTGCTCGTCTCCGGTGTGCGTTTGCTGCACGACTGGCGTGCCGAAAGCTCGTGGGAATTGGACATCGATTGAAGGAAGAGCCACACATTGGTCAGCGAGCTCAAGAATTGGATTAGCGAGCAATGGCGGATCAGTGGAAGGGGTTTGTGGAGGGTGGCTTGGCGTCCATGGGAGCCGGGTTCGCGACTCACCCACTCGACCTCATCAAGGTGCGCATGCAACTGCAAGGAGAGGCTGCACCCCAGCTCGCGTTTGCGCTCGACGGGCGCCATGGCGCGGTGGCAGCGCTCCCACGACCTGGTCCTTTCGGGGTCGGACTGAATGTCGCGCGCTCCGAAGGCGTGCAAGCTCTCTACTCGGGCGTGTCCGCAACTGTACTACGGCAATGCTTGTACTCCTCCACTCGAATGGGGTTGTACGAGTACTTGAAGCAGCAATGGCGCGACGAGACTACCCATGACGGCACGGGCCTGCCTCTGTACAAGAAAGTCACGGCCGCGCTGGTATCCGGCGCCACTGGCGCCGTGGTGGGCAACCCCGCGGATCTCGCGATGGTGCGGATGCAAGCCGACGGCCGTCTTCCCATGCACGAGCGACGCAACTACACGAGCGTGGGGAACGCGTTGTCCCGAATGGTGAAGCAAGACGGCGTGTTGTCGTTGTGGACGGGCTCCGCTCCGACTGTGACCCGAGCGATGCTCGTGACGGCGGCGCAGCTGGCGACCTACGATCAGATCAAGGACTCGATCAAAGAGAGTCGCTTGGTTCCCGAAGGTCTGGCGACGCAGGTGGTGGCGAGCTGCGGTGCGGGCGTGTTGGCTTCCGTGGCGTCGAATCCGATCGATGTGGTGAAGACGCGCGTGATGAACATGAAAGTGTCGTCCGCTGGAGTGGCGCCTTACCGCGGCGCGTTGGATTGCGCGTTGAAGACGGTGCGATCGGAGGGTCCGTTGGCGCTGTACAAGGGTTTCATTCCGACTGTGACTCGTCAGGGCCCTTTCGCGATTGTTATGTTTCTGTCGCTGGAGCAGATCAAGAAGATCATGGAGTGAATCGTAGCTATTTCAGACAATGACGACACGCAAGCGAATCATGAGAACGCGAGGCATTACAAAATTAGCGATGAGAAGCTAGCTGATACATTTAATTTTTTGTGCAATGAGAAACACATTGTTTCTTGTTTGCGCTCACAGTTTTGACATTGAAGCGTGGTGTCCAAGCCACGAATATTGTTTACAAATGATTTTCTTAATCTTGAAAGGAACAAGATTATTGATTGAAACTGGGATTGTGAAATTGTGGCTTGTTCGTTGTTTGTGTAAGAAAGATGTGAGTGGTGCATGCTGTGAATTCTCCATCTGAGTGGTTCCAACGGCATTTATCTTTGAAATTTTGTTGATCAAGACCTATGTTGTTCCAATATCCAATTAAAGTGTTGAATGTATAGTCTTGGTGCCGGAGTACGAGTATTGATACGATAGTGTAGTGAAAGCGTGACCGATTACAGCATAGAAACCCAAGGCTGTTTGATCTTGAAAGTCCGTTCTAAGAGAAGCTTCCCTGCGTGACAGCCTGAGCTCCCTCACCGTTACTGTGCTGAATCAAGGTTGTTGATGGATTCTTTCGATTTCCTTTTCGATTACCCGAATGTGTGGACCATTCATCGTGTACCACAATCTAATCTCACATCGTATAATAGTTTGTCACATGTTGGTTGTGTGTAGTTTGTGAATGGCTTGGAGTGTGAATTGCTATAGATCAGTTTGTAAAGAAATTTACCGTATCTAGGGTGGGGAGAAAGCCTTTAGTGTATGCCAAGAAACCGGAGAATTTTCTCATTCTTGTATGCTCTTGTTGCAATACATTAACGCTGGTGAAAGAGCTCTTCCACCTGCCTCTGTATTGGACCTTGCAATTGAAACTAGCCCAGATTGTGGAGGACCCGGTTGAGGAATTCTCAACACTTTCTGTAGACGATGGTAACAGCAAATTTGGACAACTAGATGTACACCGTACCATCAAGTAGCAAGATATGCAACAGTATCGGTAGTAAGTAGATCAACATGAACTAGAAGCGCAAGTTGCTGCAAGGCAATTCGCAGATGAACTTGTTGCATCCAGGGTGGGATGAACGACACAAGTGACGAGCAATGCATGAACTTTGGAAATTTTGCCATTATTATTGTCCTTTTGAGCACGAAATGGAGAAGCTCTAGCGGTACTTACGGATCATAGCTCATTCTCTAGTAAATGAAACTAGAAATTCCTATTCGTATTTCACATGCCCCGAACAATTGGATCTACATAATCAATTAATTCTGCCTTGCTAGTGATCAGTCCCCAAAATTGTAAACTCAAGCCACATGAAGGGTATTCAGAGATATTTTAGGGTTTGAATTCGCAATGTTGCATGTAGACGTTCCCTCTGTTGCTCTGAAATTCCTTTGAATAAGTACGTCAAACTCAAATGGGTCAGACTGAGAAAGAAAATTCCAAGCACTGCTAATTTAGTGAGAAATGTTTGACACAGTAGAAACTGAAGAAAATCTCTTGTCCAAACAGTAAGCTTATTGGGAAGGAAAGTTCGAAAGTTCGATTGAGGTATGTTGGTTCTACTAAAAACGTTACTTGAAAGCTGGCCTGGACTGATTAGTGGACCAAATGGTCCTTACGTGTCAAGCGCACACAGCCCTGACAAACACGTCAGAGTCCACCTCAGCAACGTGCTCAATTCTCTTACCTGTGCCACACGTCAGGACGCCATAGGCCCAATCCAACCATTCAAAACTTCTCCAGGAAATTCGGCGCCAGCGCAGGAAGCATCATAAAGTCCCATTTGAATCTTCCATATCCCCGAAAAAGAACAATTAGAAAAATGACATGACCTAAAAAGCCACAAGACACTCAACTCACTACTCACGAGTCACTACTCACGAGCCCCTTCCCCACGCAAAGGGAAGACTGTTCACGGGCCTGCCTCCTCGTTCACGATTCCGGCGTTATACAATGAATGCTCGGATTCTTCTGTGTTGCAGCATTCGTGCGCAGGGATGGGTCTGACACTAATGCGCGATCTAGAGTGTGTTCGGTCTCACAGATTGGAGTGTAGTAGAGCATTCCTTGAGTTTCCGCGGCGATGAGTTGGCTACGTTTCAGAGCGTCTGGCGTCGTGGGGGGAGAAGAATTTTCGCATCTAATGTGAGAGTGTTCCTTTTCCTTTCCATGTCCAGAACCGATTTCTTTCGTCGCACTGCTTGCGGTACCCCTGCAGCAGTTGCCTTTCGAATCGAATTGCAAGGTGGGCGGAGTTTCGGAGGAAGTGACACGAAATTGGCTTGGTGCTGCTTGTTTCGTGTGAGTGAGTGAGTTGATTGAGGGTGGTGGAGATGGTGTTTTTTGGGAATTTGGAGTGGGAGGGGTTTGTGGAGGGCGGATTGGCGTCCATGATCGCCGGATTCTCCACGCATCCTCTGGATCTGATTAAGGTGCGCATGCAGTTGCAAGGCGAAGGAGCTCCGCTTGCTGTTGCTTATGCGACTTCGAATGGATCCACTACCAATGCGGCTGTTGTTTCACGACCCGGGCCGTTTAGGGTTGGCCTTGAGGTCGCACGCTCGGAAGGGATTAGGGCTTTGTACTCGGGGGTCTCCGCTACGCTTCTAAGGCAAGTACTGTACTCGTCCACTCGGATGGGGCTGTACGAGTACTTCAAGCATCATTGGCGAGACGAGAATTCCCATGAAGGCACAGGCCTTTCGCTCTACAAGAAAATCACCGCTGCGTTGGTATCTGGCGCCACGGGCGCCATGGTAGGAAACCCTGCGGATCTAGCGATGGTGCGGATGCAAGCCGACGGCCGTCTTCCCATCCACGAGCGGCGCAACTACACGAGCGTGGGGAACGCGTTGTCCCGAATGGTGAAGCAAGACGGCGTGTTGTCGTTGTGGACGGGCTCCGCTCCGACTGTGACTCGAGCGATGCTCGTGACGGCGGCGCAGCTGGCGACTTACGATCAAATCAAGGACACCATCGAAGAGTCTCACTTGGTTCCCGAAGGTCTGGCGACGCAGGTGGTGGCGAGCTGCGGTGCGGGCGTGTTGGCTTCCGTGGCGTCGAATCCGATTGACGTGGTGAAGACGCGCGTGATGAACATGAAAGTGACGCCTGGTGAAGCTCCTCCGTATCGCGGCGCGTGGGATTGCGCGGTGAAGACGGTGAGGGCGGAGGGACCGTTGGCGCTCTACAAAGGATTCGTTCCGACTGTCACTCGTCAAGGCCCGTTCGCGATTATTTTGTTTCTGTCGTTGGAGCAGATCAAGAAGGTGATTGAGGGATGAGGGATTGATTATTTCAGGCATTGATGAAATTTTTTAGTTCAGATATGTGTTGATTACGTGGTTTTGAGAATTGCATTACATTTCCTTTACGGCTCTGCGGAACTTCTGAACACATTGTTCAAGCAATTGTGGTCTTGTAATCTATTTGTAGAATGGAATGGGTATGCGAATGTAAAAAGTTGATTGTACATTGGAGTATGTTGGTGCGCTGGTTGATCAGCATGTTGCTTGCCTGTTTCATGGTACCGCATGTTTCGAATCTCATGCTTCTGATTGTCGATGATTGCTAAGAAGTGAAATTGGAAAATATTAGCATTTGATGTGGAGAATTTGAAAGATTCGGGGCATGATGTGAAAGATTAGCACCGAATGTGGAGAGTAAGATGCATATTTGCGGCTGAGACTTGGTCGGGCAAAATAGTGACACGATTGTGGTTAGTTTACGGAGAGAGTGATCAATAATTTCGAAAACTCGCCATGTTTTTTCAATTGAGACATCCTGTTGCAAATTCTGGAGCGAGATCCAGCCTCATTTAATTCTCAAGTTTAGCAAGCTTTGTTGGTGAAACTAAGTTTCCTCTTTTGAAGTCACTCATAAGTGTTGAGCACAAACGCATCAATCAGGTACCGAGACTTGAGATTTAGCCATTGGCAAGGCCTGAGAATGAATGAGGTCACTGCATCTACAGGTGGTCGTCGTGATTTGGCATGTGTCATGGTTAACCCCACGGCAGAGGCTATAATATCCACAGGTCCTTTTCTACATGGCATGAATAACAAAGAGCTGTGGTTGTAGAGTCTGTCCCTGTGGCAAACTGGCAACCGCTTGGATGTCCCTGTGGCAACCTCCTGAGACCTCGTCGCATTCACTTCAGGTATAGCTTTTGAGAATGCGAAGGCATCTTCCCTTCACATTCCAAAGTTATTTCTTTTCTCCAGTCTCGCAGACTTTCAAGCGATACTGCCCTAATCGTGCTTTTCCATATGCATGACACACTAGTCAGTGTTTGAAACCTGTGCAAATGAAGAATAGAGCCTCAATCTTTCTTGCCATTTCTCTAGTGCGGTAGTCACTTTTCTAATGTGCCAATGACATGCTTGGACTTCATTGTCTTTCTTCTGCTATTTGTGGTAAATCTCTGAGTTCTGACCAGAGCTTCAAACAACCATGTGCAGCAAAAGTGGTTATTAGTACCCAGATTGATCATGCTCGATGAAGACAAATTGAAAAAAAGTGACAGTACGACAAAATACTCAACTATCAGGTTCTCTTGGTCTCAAATTTCCAACTGTTATTTTCTTCGAATGTAAGCCTGGTCATGATTTTTCTCACCTTATAAGCTCTTTCTAAAAAACTGACAACTTCCTCATAAAATATCTAGATGATAAGAATTTTTTGTGCATTGGAATCTTTTCAAGGTCATGAACTCAAGTTGACCCACACAATAAAATTAATTGAACACCCACTCCAAAAATCAAACCTACTCATATCTGCATACATGTGCGGAGTGCGGACCTGTGGATTGACTACGAGAAATCTTGAAGGGGTTGTGCCTCAACTGCAATCGTCATGGTACAGTAGGCCATACGTTTGCTTCAAACTTGGGCTGGAATTGATGGAGAGAAGATCTTCGATCACACTTGAGAAACTGTAGAGAAACTCTGTAGCCAACACCGGCCTCCAAGATCTTGCAGGGTTCAAAAACAAGCAAAACCTTCAAAATTGACAGAGGGAAGAGGATACAATATATGCATCACATTAACCCTTAAATGTTGACACAGATGTTGAGTTGTTGACACAATAAATTTAGTGTCCAATGGATGATAGAGAATCTCTCTGTATGTGACAAAAGTGCAATTATTCATCCTTGAAATTTTGTATGAAAAGGGGAGAGCTTCTACAAAAGTTTGACTTCCAATGAGTGCTTTTGAAAATTTGAAACCAAGGATTCCCATAGTATCAAAATGGATGATTTCCACAATTACCAATCCGTCCTTCAAGGGTTAAGCATTTAATACTAAAACACCAGACCTACAACCATTGATTTTGAGCCTCAATGCCTGTCACTCAACTAGTTGCCATTTTAGAACTAAATATGTATGAATTTTTTTTAAATTCAAAGATGAAGCTACATGTCTTCTTTACTTTACAAAATTTGTAGATTTTTTTGACAAAAATTGATTTTATGAGAATTTTTTAAGAGAAAAGTGAAGAAAAATCATATCAAATTTAGAATTATTTCAAACAATCTAAAATTACATGGTTGGTGTAAATTACAGGGACAAACATGATGGCGTAAATTCAAATCCTGTGTCATTCCATAATTAGAGTATAGAAGACATCAAAAATATATCCAAAGTTCAAATTGTAGTAAAATATTCAATATTACCAAATTTTCTAAAAATCCCAATTGGAGCTGAAACTACAATAGATGACCTTCATTTTGTTGGTTGGGCTCAAATTCAAAAAATATCATTTTTGTGAAAAAATTTCAAATTTAGAGTAAGGAGCGACAACTTCCCGAAATACATTGAGAAAAGCATATATTGGAATTCAATTGTTTACTAATTTCTTATTCATGTGAGAACAAACACTCACAAGCCTACAAAGTGAATTAGGTACTCTTTGTAATCCTTTGTCGAAGGTCAAAGAAAAAAAAATGAAAAACTGCTTTCAATCTCCCTCCACACTAATGCAAAGTCATCAAAATGGCGTCAGTAACGTTATAGGGTTAAAATATGAAGTAGGTTGTTTGGGGGAGATTGTGTACAACACTGAAAAGCCATAAGGTAGGTACACCCAAAAGCACCTTGTTCCTAAAAGCGCCATCTACAGTGCACATACATTTCCGAAATCAGTCATGTTCACAGACTGTAGATGGCACTTTCAGAAACAAACTTTGACTGTTAATAACTTTTGCATACGGTATCCAAATCCTGCATTCTTTGGTGCGTTGGAACATGCTTTCACTTGCCAACAAGACTACATAAAAATTTGAACTAATTAATAGCAGGAACTAGGCTCAGTATGAATAAGTGGCGCTTTTGGGTGTACCTACCGTAGATCTTGAGATCAAATTCTTAGAATTATGCATGAGTTTCTTATGCAATTTCGAAGTGGGAGGTTGTCGACGACTCTTCCACAGTGACTTGAGAATGCCAATTCCATTCAAAGATCGGTCTGAGATCATTACGCAAGTTATGCTTACACCAGTGATCATCGGTGGGAACGGGACCGCAGAAAACCAGGACTCCCATTCCACCGATGATTGCTGGGCTCACCAGCCCCCAACTCCACATGGAAGTCAATGCTAACTAAATCCGAGAAATTAGCAAGCATGGAGCATACATGATGACCATTGGCACTTGAAATGCAACCACCACAAAGGTTGGTCAAATCAGCTTTCAATAAGAATCTATCAGTTTTGCATTTATCAAACAACAAAATCACATCAAACGGATAAGACCATGCAGCACTTTGGGAAAACAAAAAGATGTTATCAATTAAATGTACTGCATAAATACATATAATACATAATTACATGTAATATTATCAAGCACTCATGGAAACTCACACAAGAACCTCCTCCTTCATGGGCATCGGTGACAAGCTTGTGACGTGTTAGGCATCAAAGTTCATCGGAGATTTGCCTTTCAAACGCTTCACTTCACGCCGCAACTCAGAGTTTTCTCTCTTTAGGTTTCCGCACTCCTGCTGGTAGGAGATCAACAGCTTAAAGAGATGGTCTTCTTTAGAAAGCTCAGAGCCAAATCTAGGGTCTGAGAGCGGTGCCCCAACATCCATTTCATCTTGCGGACTCTGAAGACCCTGAGAATCAGGCAGTGCGCCTTCGACTGGAACAGTAGTGATGTCCAGACTCACCTTATCAGGAATTGCGGCTTCAACATAGCTCCCCTCGTTTTCCTTGAGGGTGGTAACCTCGACCTCTGGAGAACGTGGTCCACCTGGCTCAGGAGAACATGGTTCATCAAACAGAGAGGCACATGGTTCGTCGGCTGTTGCATTGACCACAGAACAATGTGGATGGTCGTTCGCAAAAAGAACTGAATCCGGTAGAGACTTTAAACAGTTTTCCCACTGGGAACCGTCGTTCTCAAATATCTGATCTTCAGTGAAGTCCTCACGGGAAGCACCGGGAAATTCTGTATTTTCTGGCAGTCCGAGGGATGAACATGGGGGCTCAGTAGAATTCTGGGTCGCAAGCGACGAAGTACTGACAGCAACGTCACCACTCAGTTCCTTATTCACTGCTCCGTCTCCTTCATTCAAGAAAGCCTCTACAAACCACTCTTCAATGTTGAATGCAACCGGCAGAGTCGCCCTTGAGGAAGACGACGCAAGCTTCTCTGGGCTCTTGTAAATTGCAGGAGACAAACATCCGGAATGAAATGAATCACAAGCATTTGCAATCTGCTCCCCAGAAGGATTTACACTTGTGTGATTGTTGGTCACGTTCAACAGGCCCGACAAATCTTTCGCCTTCTTGAATTCTTGGAAGACCTCTTTCGCCTTGCTTGCCACCCACTTCGCCTTCTCCTTGCCGCGGCGGAAATCCAGTTGCTCATTCCACGATGAATCGATGGCGAAGTAGTGACCGTTTCCAAGATCCAAGTGAGGTTCAGCCTTTCCATAGTAGAACGCAGCTAATTGACGCACAATTTGAGCCTCCTCAAGAGTGTCGTATCCACCAAGAGCAAGGTAGTTGTGCACTAGAGTTTCTCCTGACGCAAGAGTCTCTCTTGGTGGTTTAAACCTAGGTTCATACCGTCCACAATGTCCGCCATGACGAATCCTAAAATACACTCCAGACTGTAGGGACTTTCTTTGATTTCCTGGGACTTTAGGTACTGTAAATTCGCCAACGTTGACTTGGTCTTGTCTATAAGCGGACTGCACACTTACAAGTCTCTGCCTAAGCAAGTTCTGTAAAGAATCTGAAATTGTAATGGTGATTCGACTGTCCCACTAAAAGCTTCCTCATTAGGCCGATTTACAGTCTCTGCAGGAAGAATTTGGGAAGCTTTTAGTGGGACAGAGAGAGTGTGCCACTACGCCGTATGGAAGCTACATACGCAAGTTGTCAGCGCAGTGAGGAGACAACTATATGGTCGCCATATATCCTAGGAACCCAATTTTGTGCAAGTGATTGTCCTACAAGAGTGTAGAAGAGAACACAATCAACTGCGCTGCAAAGGTTTTCCAGGGACACTCTTGGCGACGATGCAATACTGACAGCGCTGTACTGTACTGTACAGTGTAGCACGCAGCGAGAAAACCTTGGGTAACGTCGCTCTGAGGGGGGCGGACTTGAGTCTATAAAGGGGCAACCACGGGAGGTACGCAAAGGGGGGCGCCGGGTGGACGCCCTACCGAGGTGCGATGACGGTGGGGACCCTAGACCCAGTCTCCAGGTCACGCACGAGGCTGAACTGGTTGACTGCCTTGCTCCAACATGATTTCATTTCGCAGCAGCACGCGGTCCTTCCTAGACTCCATGTCGGTACAATTAGAGCAGCTCCAATACAACACTGGAGTAAGCACGGTGCCAAGCAGTTTTTTGTGTTTTTTCATTTCACATGAAGTGCCAAAGTGGTGATATTAAATGTTGTAGTGGAGCTCCTAATTTTAACATCCATCCACATATTTGATAGAAAATAACACATTAACACATGTCACATATCCATAATTTATTTTCATCCAAAATTTTACTAATTCTTTTCTATAAACTTGGTGCAAAGAAAATTATTTTGGTGCATAATGACAACAAATTGCCTAAAAACAACATTGGTGCCAAGGGGGCTTATAACATCCTTTTGCGGGAAAAAAAATAGTCCCCAATACAGTTGTTGTAGTCAATGGCACTTTCCAAGGCTCTTCACATGAGAATCCATGCTCAACATTTTGGAACAATTGGTTGAGCATAGGACAATACATTAAGAGCTTAGATTCTTTGACCATGACAAGATAAAGTGGTGGTTCCTAGGTTTGGAAGGAAAATTATGATGTAGAGTGACTTCAAATAGGATATTTGCTATTCTTGAAATCATTGCCGCATTGAGATGTGGTCACAATTGGTAGGCTAGAAAGAAGTCAAGCATGCCCCATGTTCTAGTAATAGATCCAAACTTAACAAGTTGATAGGGCCTTCCAATTAGAGCTACTTCTAGCCTTCTATAATTAATTCCAAAGTGTTGCCTTCCACTATAAACAAGATCAAATCTTCTCAATCATTGAAGTTTGGGAGGTCTTTACAAACACTAATCAAGCAGTATATAAGATAAACTACCCCCAATTTAGGCCAAGCCCATTGTAGGCAAAATTATATGAGTACACTAAAATTGGTAAATAGTGTTGGTTGATAATTAGTGTTGTTCTCTATTTTTTACCCCCAACACTATTTACCAACTTATGTCTAAATAGTGTTGGAACATTTAACACTTGCTGTCAAAATTTGGTTCTTCCCTAGTGTACCACAGATTTTGTCCTTCACTAGACTCCCCCGATTTTACCCTTCCCTTGCCTAGGACAGTTTTACCCTTCCCTGGATTAAGGCAATTTGGCCTCCTTCCTCTTCCCTACCTAGCCTTGAAAACTATTTGGGGAGCTTGGTGAAAATTTGGAAGAGCTCCATGTCTTCATGAGAATGAGAGAACTCCAAGAGCTCCAAGTCTTCTTGAGAATGGGAGAGCTCCAAACTTTGGAGAAGATTGTGAGCTCTCAAACGGGGTGGGTGGGTGGGTAGGGGGGGTATATTCTTTGCCATTTCTTGCCTTGATTTCAAACTCTCCCAGTTCCCTCCACTTTCATTCAAACTTCCAATGCCTATATCTTTTTTTTGAGGTATGAGATTTAACATTGGATGACACCATTGGATTTATTTTTCTCTCTTCTATTTCCTCTAAAAGATTGGGTTTTTTATTTGGCACCACTTTTTCCCCAACCATTGAATCATTTTTTTACTATCATTCCATCATTTTTAAAAGATATTTTTGTAGTTGTTCTAACATTTTTTTCAAATCATTCTCGCATTTTTTACTATCATTTCAATATTTTTTATTGTCATTCTCACATTTTTTACAACGCTCTACCTGCCTTCAGTGGCACCAATTCCATGAAAATTTTACAAGCCACATCACTCATTGCCAAAGTCAATTGGGCAAAAGGAGCACCATTCTCCAAAAGTCAGACTAGATCTCAGCAAAAATGTTTTACTGTACAGCTGAAATAGTGTTAGATTGAGTTAATAATGATCTAACATTAACCTTGCAAATCACAATTAGTGTTAGCTCAACTCATTAGTGTTGCCAATACTATTTACCAATTTTAGGGTAGTTAATATTCAAATTTCAAAATGTACAAGTAGTTACACTTATAATAGAATTTTATTTACAATGGGTTTATTCCCATTTGTTCAAGAGTAGGGTAGTTTCACCTCTAAAGCCCTGAGTTGTGTTTTTTGGCAATATAGAAATTTTGGGCAGCTTACTACAAATGGAGTTTTTATCTTCTTTCTTTGAATTTTTACACAAGATGTGCCCAAGGAGTAGCTTTAAGGCCCAACAATTTTCATAACTTTTGACTTTGTGGTTTAAAAGTTATGGCATGATATGTTGTTTTCCTTCCTCGGTGGGGAGCCCAAGCAACTAAAAAAACTTCTTTAAAATTTTATTTTTTTTAAAAGTAAAATTTCAAATTGATTCTTTAAATTTATGCAGACATGGGAAGCTTTGAATCATTCCATTTGGATTATGAAGATGAAAGTTATAAGGAATTTTAGTTTGCGGGTAGGTATGGTTTTCAAAGACTCCATACCTACTTACAAACTAAAACTCTTCCAAGGTTTAACCCTAAAGCACTCCGACATCCATATTCTGAATGATGAACAAAGGGCTTCAAGGCACTATTTCATCCAATTAACTTCTCCTTTATCAAATGTAACACTTGAATCTAGAAAAGACAACCCTCCTTAATGACCAAATTCATTGAATTTTGATAGAGTGTTGTTGTTGTTTTTTAAAAACAAATGGACAATTCCCATTGAAATGAAGAAAAGTACATTGAACCAAGAGAAACCCCGGCAGATTTTTTTTTTTCCTAAGAGAGACCAGCACCAGCACCTCAAGTCGTCCTCAACCGAGAGCCAGCCACCCAATTTAGCAGCCAGACCTACCTAACAGCCTGGCAACTAAAGTTGAACGGAAGTAAGATGGACGGTGACGGTGAAGTCGCTAGGGCTAGTCGAACGTTCCCCCCTTCAGACGAACCAGGTGCCACTTCATCTGAAGACGCCAAAAAAGTCGGTTTGGAGCCAGATGTTGTCAAACCGCTTGAGGAAGGCTCCCGCTCTGATAAAGTGTCTTTTGATATCTGTACAAAGTTATAAGTGAAAATGTTCAAAAATTCAAAAAAGGATTGAGACGTTTCAGGGTTAAGCGTAGTCTTGTTGCTCCGGAGGGTAACCACCCATGATCAGAAGACGGGAGGGATAGACGACCCGGCCCCTGATGTTGGGTCATGTGCTGTATCGACTTTCGACTGTCACCACCAGGGCTTTTTTTTCTGGCGAAATTTCGCCAGTTTGTCAGAATTCTGACCACTGTTGGTTAGTCCCTCCAAAATCTGGCCACTGTAGTGAAGCCAGCAGGGGGGACACTGGTCCAAAAAAAAAGCCCTGGTCACCACTTGTCACTCATCAGTCATACAGACAAATCCCAAAGCAGAGGGATATGTCTGTACAATTATTGTGGCCAATCACCGGTCCTTGGGCCTTCCCTGATTTCATGAGGAATCTGGGACGATCTTTCCCTTCCACTCCAGAGTCCGGGGAGTTCTGTACAAATTTCGGAGAATTTCTTAGATTTGAGAAGATTCTTTGGATTTTCCAAAGTTTATCCGGAAGTAAGACTACAAAGTGCAAATTTAATCGGTTGACATCCCCCATTTTCTAATGTAATTCGGCTACTAGTCAACTTTTTCTTTTTCCATTTGGCATCTATCTTAAATTTCAAAAATGGGGCCAGTATTTTTGTTTTTGTGGGTGAATTTGTATTCAATCTCCGTTTTTTTCATTTTTTTCATTTTTTTAAGGTATCTTTGGCATTTATTAATTATACTCTCCATTTTTTTTCCTATTATTTTCTTTTAAGGTATATAGATTTCAAAAATTAGAAAAAAAAAAATTTACTATGACTTTGCAAATGCAAAGTTCATTTCTCAAAAAAATTATAACAAAATTTTATGTATCCCACAACTTCTTCAAGTTTGTTATTCAATTTACAATTTGGCTTTGAACTCTACAAGAGATTTCAAATATACAATCTTCTTGTTGCCCTTGCTTGTCTCTATTGATAGAAAATATTAACCTAGACATCCTTTTATAACTATTGATTCTTATTCTATGAAATTTATCTTCCATTCAAAGCAATCATTGTATGTATTTATAAGAAAAAAATCTAATAGAAAGATTAAAAAATTCCATCACAATTGTTTGTTAAAAAAATCAAAGTCCAAAATAGGCCCCTAAATTCTTGAAAGGCTTAACTTCTGAAGGCCTAAGGCCATTTTTCTATCAAAAATCACTCAAAATTACCATTTTTGTTGCACTCATCTAAAACTAGTATAAGACCATAAGAACCAAATTCATAAAATTTCTTGATTCCCCTCCATTACTTCAGATGCTTATAGAGAAAGGTATGACATTACCATAGACCAATATTCCAAATCTCCAATTCATTGTTCAAAACTAAGTATACTAATAAAATTTTCTATATTTATGTCTAAAAAATTTCCTAAAAATTCTATGCTTAGTTGGCTGCCCGCCGTAAAAAATGCATGCAAAACAGTAATTTTCCTAAATACTCCAAAGGTGAACGATCTTATTGCCGAGAATTTTTTTCCTACCTGGTCCATTTCCGAAAATCTACTTTTTTCATTCGGAACCACTTCCTACACTTTTCTATTTCATTCGAAAATCTCAAAATCAACCAACCAACTTGCTACTAACTGCTAGTACTTCCCATACATTGTTCCATTCCATGGACCGAATCGCTGAAGGGATCATACTATCCCTGGAGCGTGCCGATGTCCCAAAAAGTGGATGACGAACAGAGTTCGCAACTCACAAGAGACGTGTGATAACCCCCACTCCCTTAATATTGTTGCAGTATTGGTTTGGTGGTTTCACAATCCCACCCTAAAATTATACTATTGCAAAACAAAAGCAGTATTGCAATAGATATGCTTTAATGGTAATAAGATGCTTTTGTTAAAAAAACACTGTTGTAGCACTGTCTCTGTATTGCAATAGTATAATTTCAGGGTTGGACTATGAAACCATCAAAACAATACTGTCTCAATGGGAGTTTACTTTCTTGATGTGGTGAAACATAGTTTTTCATCCAACAATTTTTTTGAGAGTAGACAAATGCATTCGCGTTAGCAAAAATGATATTCTGGACCACACAGAGAAGGGAAAAATGCTAGTATGAGAACATGTCAAGCGGTTCTTCAGAAAATTTGGAAGTGCCCAAGATGAGAGGCGGGGGGAATGAGAATGGATCGGCCGAAATTTTGACTATGGCACTTTGCATTTCTTAAGTGCTCTTTTTTAACCCCTAAATGCCGCCGAGGACATTTTGCGTCTTTTGAATGACAAAGAATCTTTCCCTACAAGATACAAGTGCAACTTCTTATCCTTAATATTAGGAGTGGAAAGGAAAGATCTTCAATAGTTCTTTGACTTCCAATAAATATATTAGGCTTTTTCAAAGTAGATGATGTCACACAAAATTAAAAATACATAATTTCCACGGCTACCCGTCCGTCCTTCAAGGGTTAAAAAAAAATAAGAACTCCTGCTGTTATTGGCAGCGTGACTTCCGTCCTAAGTACCTGTCAGAGGATCCATGTAGCTCATACTGTTTTACCGTATACTGACTATGGGGTAGAATGGCGGTCTGGTCTGCAACGTTCAAAATTATGCTTAGTCACTTTCCATGTTTTCCAAGAGTGAAGCGATTTACAAGGTCCTCAGATATTCCGACTTGCAAGTTCTATCGAAGAATTTTGCTCGGACTCCTCCCTCATTTCGCACTCTGTGCACTGCCATTTTCCCTGCAATTTTCCATTCATTCTGACTTGATCTTCAAAGAGCACATGAGCTGCCCGCCCAAGCTAACGCTTCAAAATCTGTAGTCAAACCTCATGATCTTCACACTCTCAGTCGTTTTCCTACTTCTAAGAGCCCGTTTCCATTGCCCACTTGGACCTCTAGGAGCTGGAAGGCGACCTGGAGGAACCAACAACATGCACATCTTCTGGAAAGCTTTAAGGAGTCCACATCCTCCGGTGCTTGCATTGTCTGTTTCCCTACATCTGCACAGTGGGAGTCCATTTCCTCTGGTTCGGCTTGGATTGTAGTAGGATTCGGGGGGTCTGGTTTGCCTTCCAAGCCCTCCAGGTTTGTAATTTTTTTGAAACAACGCCTGGACGCTGGACCCTCGCCTAGACATCCAGACCGTCCAGAGCATCAATAGAAAGCACCCGGACGTCCAAGCGCTCTATGGGAAACGGCCCTAAGTGCATTCCCCTCAAAAGGGCACTAAAAGACTCCACATCCTACGGCTACTTCATGCATCATCATCAACAACTTCCAAGCATTGCTCTCCTAAAATTTTACACTTTTCACACTAGACAAATGAATTGTGTCGCTTCAAGGTTAAAGAGACCTTCTACGAGTTGATTGCATTTGGAGGAAGCTAAACCCCCCAAAACAATTCTTAGTAAATTTGCATAGGAAGAAAAATGGAATTGGCATCCAACCCAAGTCATTTCATATTTTTTGGACCTTAGTGGAATTAGTTACGATTTTTTGAAGTTAAAATGTAGTGGTTTCTAAAAGCAACCCCCTTCTGGAAATGTACAGTCTTGCTACATTGACAAAAGCATAGTCTACCTCTATATTAAAGGTCCTTTTTAGAACCGGGCGCCTTTTAGAACATCCTCCCTTAACCCCTAAAAGGACCATTGTCCCCTCGGGGGACAATTTGGAGTTCGGGCAGGTTCCGTAGACCTCAATTTTTAATGAATCTTTTTGAAACTTTCTCATAAGATAGGAAAACTGATTAGCTTCATGGGAATGTAGTTTTTATTTCAATTAGTGACCGGGAGCAAAAGTTATACCACAAAAAGCCCAAATTTTCATTCGGCGGGCAGAATTTTTTTTTGCAAAAAGTCAAATTTAATTTTTTAATTTTTTTTTCTAAAATAATATATTTTTTCCTACATGTGAAGCTTTTATTCACTCTATTTGGACTTATAATGAGAAAGTTATGGACAATCTTGTTTTTCGGGCAATCTAAACAATTTCTTGAAAAAATAACTTATAGGATTCATTTTTGAATGCAATTTTCACAATTTTTCAAAAAAAATTGTTGGACAAGGTTATGTTTACTTTCTAGAACAATCTCACCATTGGGATTATTGTATTTCAATCCCATCTTAGAGTTAATAACCATTTAGTTTTTCTTTCAATCTTCGACCTACATCTACTTAACAATTTTTTAAAGAATGAAAATCAAGTGTTTTTTGTGTGAAATTTTTTTCCTAGACTCTCAACTCAATTTCTTAATACAAAAAATTATAAATTCAAAGTCTATAGTGCAATTTTTTAATACAAATTCCGGTCAAAGTCATCTGAAATTGCAAACCACAGTTCAAAAAAACTTGTATTTCCAACTTTGAATTCTCATATCTTCCAATCTGTACGGTCAAACTTCATGAAATTTTTACCCCTTTATCTCAATCAAGTTAAGTACAAGATCCTACAGTTAGATTCTTAAAAAAAAAAAAATTTTGCTTTCTTGGATGAATGCAACAGAAATGGCAGTTTTGAGAGGTTTTTGACAGAAAAAAGGCCTTGGTCCTTTAGGGGTTAACTAACATCTCCACCTGTCCTGCAAATTGCCTATACTAAATAGTGAAATTAGATTTCCCCTCACTAATTTTTCAACATTCCACACTATATAAATATTTATTGTTACTGCACAAGAATGCACTAACTTTTCACTCTTTATTTTTCGAACAATACTTATTGTAAGCCATCATAGTATTGGCACAATATTGGAAGGATGGAATTATTTGGTATGTTCAAAGTGTCAAAGTTGGCTAAATTTCTCTGGAAGATCCTACAATTAGATTCCAACAATATATTTTGGTTTTTTTTTTGGATGAATGGAGCAAAAATGGCAATTTTGAGTGGATTTGACAAAGAAAACAAACAACTTGTCTATTTTAACCCCTAAATGTTGTCAAAGCCAATTCATGGTGTTTGGATGACTAGAAAGTGGTTTGGAGAGAGACTGAAAGCGTTTTTCCATCCATGCTTTATTTCTTGACTTGTTAAGAAGAATTATGAAGAGTACCTAATTGAATTTGTAGTCTTGATAGTGCTTGTCTTTATGCTATCGTGATATAAATATATAGAGAGGGGGAGAGGATAAGATGTGTATGTGTTTTGTATTTTAAAGAGATTTTGTGATCTCAAGGACAAAACTTATTGGTAATGCTTCTAGTAGCTTTAAGGTGACATTTGTTGCTAGTGGAGTTATTGAAAAAACAAAAGCTTGGACAAGTTTAACTAATTTGAAGTATTCTTTTGAGTTTTATAGAATCTATGCATAAAATTTGAAGTTGGACTTTAGAATGTTGAATTCGAAGGTTTTTATAGAGTTGTTAGATCTAAGATCTCAATTAGAAGCTGAACTAGAGTTTTTTTAATTACAATTGTCAATTCAATCATCTTAGTTGGCGAATTCTACACCATTACCTATTCGTTCACAAGACAAGGTTGGACCTTCTCATCTGCTAAAGAACCTTGTGTGGAGCAGGATTGGTGTGGTAATTTTTAAAGAGACGCTTGTGCTTTAATGATTCTATTTCAAGCTGGATGTGTGAACCAAATATACAAGAAGTAACATTTGAAAGGAGTTTCTAAAGCCTAAACAATCACCAATACTACTATATGATTAGACCAATTAAGGAAAGCGTTGACTACTAGCATTGTTTAACCCCTAAAGGACCATGGCCATTTTTTAGCCAAAAACCACTCAAAACTGCCATTTTTGCTCCATTCATCCATGAAAACAAAAAAAAGTAAAATTTTAGAATCTAACCGTAGGATCTTGTACTTTACTTATCTAAGATCATGTGGTGAAAATTTCATGAAGTTTGACTGCATAGATTAGAAGATATGAGTATTCAAAATTAGAAAACAAGGTTTCTTAAAACTTTGATATGCAACTTCATATGACTTTGTCCTCCATTTGTGGAAGTATTTTGCACTACAGACCTTGAATTGAAATTTTTTTTCTATTGAAGGATTGAGCTGAGACCTTAGGAAAAAAATCCAAAAAAAAAGACTTTTTTTTCATTCTTTAAAAAATTGTTAAATAGATGAAGGTCCAAGATTGAAAGAAAATTTAAATTGCAAATATCTTATAGATGGGATTGAAACACAATAATCCCAATGGTGAGATTGTTTTAGCAAACAAAACCAACCTTGTCCAACAATTTTTTTGGAAAAATTGTGAAAATTGCATTCATAAATGAATCCTATAAGTTATTTTTTCAAGAAGATGCTTAGATTGCCCGAAAAATAAGATTGTTCATAACTTCCACATCACTAATCCAAATGGAATGAATCAAAGCTTCACCCGTAGGCAAAAATAAGATCTATAAGGAAAAAAAATTAATTTTTTAGTTTTGAAGTTTTTGTATATTTTTTTTTCTGCCCGGCTACATGAAAATTATGCTTAAAATGGCATAACTTTTGCTCCCGGTCACCAATTGAAAAAAAATTTATATTTCCACAGAGCTAATCAGTTTTTCTATCTTATGTAAAAATTTCAAGAAAATTCATTAAAAATTGAAGTCACAAGTACCTGCCCGAAATCCCAAAGTCCCCCGAGGGGACTCTTGGTCCTTTAGGGGTTAAAAGAGCTAATGAATCATTTAATAAAGGCCAAATGTGCAAATTACATCGCAAATACTATCAAGTGCATCCTTGAGTTTTGCAAATGGAATAGCATTTTTTGTTCAACTTTAGATTTTTAATTAAACCACTTGATTTTGGTTGAAGTTTTATAGCTAATTCAATTTTTTTGTATTGTATTTGTATGTTAGGAATTAAAAGTTAAGAAAATAATAATAATTTTCCTCCTTGTTTTTAATGTTAGAGGTTCTTTGGCCTTAAGAGGTGAATAAGAATAAACCTTTGAGTGTATTTCTTGGGCCAATGGATGTTTGGAGGCCCATGTGATGTGTACATGAGTTAATTCCACCTATTTAAGGAGTTTAGTGGATAGATAGGCATCTTCTTCTTCCCTTGTAATCATGAGTTTTGGATATTCATGAAGTATGTATATACTGAGTTTAAAAGGCCAAGTATTCAAGTGGCAATATCTTTTGATATATAAGAAATTTTGAAATGAAAATTTGAGGGTTTATTTTGTTTTGATTTTTGTTTTTTTATATGATTTGCACTTAAAAGTAAAAAATTATAAATGTATAGGTGGAAGAAGGTTTGTTGCCACCTAACAAAGAAGAGTAGAGATTCAAGAGGCCACCAAAGTTTGTGTTTTTTGCTTATCTTTTTGAAACTTTGAAGTTTTAAACAAAAATCTTTATCTTTTTAAAAACTCATCATTTAAAGCAATTGGAGCTTTGTGGAAAAAAACTATGGATTTTTGAGTAGCAAAGGATCTATTGTCCTTATTGTTTGAAACTCAAGATTTTATAAGGCTATAAATCTTTCTTGAAATATCAATTACAAATGAAATTTTTAATGAATGTAGGACAATTTGTTAGTTTTTTGAAAAGCTATCAATTTCTTAGTTTGATGAGGAATTGCTAAAGCTATAAGTACTAAAGTAAAGGAAATTGTATTGCCTTCTTATTTTAAGAAGAATGTGGTTGGAATGGATTTAGATTTGCGATTCTTTTGAAGATTTGAAGAGTTGAAGACTTGAAGATAAAAACATTGAAGACTCGTATCTTGTAACTTGTGGTTTATGGCTTGTTATTCCTAGCTAATTTTGGAGGCTCATTATCTTTCTATAGTTATTCCTAGCTGGTTTTGGAGGCTTGTTGTTTTCATTTTTACATTGTAAACATTGTTGTGGGCTATTTGAGTATTGAATAATAACCTTGTTTTGTGTTTGTTGCAACAAAGTGGCATTGACATGGTCATTTTCTTTGTTGTTTCCATTGGTAAAGTACGATTGCTGGTTATTATAGGTTTGAAGTCGAGGAGTCATTTTTTTGGATGGTTCAACTTGTAGTTTTGCCATCTTGTTTTGAGTATTTGAAGCGTGTGATTTTGTATCACCTACCTTTACCTTTGAAACCATTTAGAGCCATTACAACATAGGCCAACAGGGAGCAATTTGAAAATTTGAAGACTCAAAAACTTGATTCAATTTTCTAGCAAACTATTCTCAATTGCAGCCTGATACCATGCATATTCTTAAAGTGTCATCTTCTCTTCACAACAACGTGAATGAGAAGTAAGAAAAACAGATGGCAAAATTTGTTATTTTAGTGTATTTTTCTCTTTGCTCTAAATGTGAAATTTTTCCTTGAGAATGACATTTTTGAATTTGAGTCCAACTAATGAAATGTTCGTCATCTATTCTTGTTTCTATTCCAATTGGAAATTTTGAAAACATTCATAGTATTGAATATTTTATTGCAATATGAACTTTGGATGTAATTTCAATGTCCATTTCATTCTAATTATAGAAAATCACGGAAATTGAATTTACACCACAATATTTGTCACTCTAATGTACACACATGGTGAAATTTTCAGATTTTTTTAAGTAATTTTCCATTTGATGTGATTTTTCTTCACTTTTTCTTCACAAATTCTCATAAAAATCACTTTTCCTAAAAAAAAAACTAAATTTTCTATGAAGTACAAAAGACATGTCATTTTATTTTTTTTAATTTTTTCATACAATGGCAATGTAGTTCCAAAATGGTAATTAACTAAGTGATGGGCGATAAGGCTTCAAACCAATGGTTATAGGTCCATCCTTTAAGAATTAACCCTTGAATGACGGAATGGTAGCTATGAAAATCATGTATTTTGATACCATGTGACATCATCTACTTTAAATAAGCCAAATATACTCATTGAAAGTCAAAATATTGTAGAAAATCTTTCCTTTCCACCCTTATTACTGAGGATAAAAAGTTGCACTTCTATCCTATAAGGAAAGATTTTTTTGTCATTTAGAAGACGCCAAACATCCATGGCATCATTCAAGGGTTAAAGGAATGGATGGATCTTGGGCTAACGTATCTTAATATGGTAGGAGGCTCATAAAGCATCCATCTAAAGACAGATACACCCTTGTAGAAGATAGTATCCAAATTAATGGGGTTTGTTTGATTTTAGCGGACAGAGAAGTAAAGAGAAATTCTAATACAAGTAGAATTAGAATTTTTTGAGCCAAAATGAATAAAATACAATTTAATAAAGTAAAAATGCATAGGTATCTATTATTGCTCATAGGTTGCAGAAATTCTTAGTTGCAACAGGGCTTTTAATAGAGTAAGTGAGTCCAAGAAGTAACCAAGGTAGAAGTGCAGAGTGCACATAAAAGTCTGAATGGTGTCCTATTGAAATCAAAATTGGAGTGGTCTTTCGTTTCATTTGTTTAAAAAAAACAATCTAGAGTAGTCCCCATGTCAAATGGAAATTGTCCATGTGGAAGCCCATCTGCTCACCATGGAATTGTCACTAATACAAAAATTATTATTTTTCAAAAGGTTATTTTCACCAACATTGGAAGTAAGAACCAATCATTGGATCACTACAGTAGTAGTCACCTTGTCAAGAGCCAAAAACCAAGCGCAGGGAACCCACATTCTGTGACTACACAGACATTGCTTCATTTAAGAACTTCTACACATTGTTTTTTTGCCTTCCCTAGGGACGACTGCAAATGACCAATCACTTTTTGAGCCTCCTACCATACACTTCCACAATCCGCATTTCCATGTGCCAATCAACATCTCAAACAGTGGAGTTTTTTTTGGGACTAAGGTAGGTACACCCAAAATGGCACCTGACCTTAAAGCGCCCTGTACAACGTGCATACATTTTCAAAATCAGTCATGTACCCAGACTGTAGATGGCGCTTTTAGAAAGACACTGTGACTGTTAATAACTTTTGCATACGGTATCCAAATCCATTGTTCTTTGGTGCATAGGAGCATGCTTTCACTCACCAACAACACTGTAAAAAAATCTGAACAATATAATAACAGGAACTAGGCACAGTATGAAAAACTGGCGCTTTTGGGTGTACCTACCTTATAGCTCTACAATAAAGCCCTGCATGCCCTCCTACCACGGGAGAATTTTGGGAGGGAGCAAGGCGTAGTGGCTGAAGCTACTGACAATCTGGCGATAAATCACCATTAAAAAAAATTTGATCCCAACCCTTCTTTGAAGTTGCTGAGGGTTTCCATTTGCTTCCAAAGGGAACTGGAAGGAGGGACGGAACTCACGGAAGGTGCTTGAGGCCTCTAGCTTGGCCACCGACATATTTCCATTGCAACTGTAAGTACCAACAAAGGTTTTTTGCAACACATCATGAATAGTATGAGGTGATGTTAATTTTTCTCACGTAGAAAGATAGGAAACATGGGGATTACAAAGTTTTCGTAATTTTGTCCCCAAAATTGAAATTACTACAAATTTTGGGAGCCAAAAAGTACTTGGAGCCCATAGCCAATTCCAATCATGGAAGAACTTCTTTCCATTCATTACTACTCCATTCTTTCATATTTTTTTTGCTGACTACTTTTAGACACGCGACATGACCTTATTTGTTCTAACCTTGAAAAGGAGAAAATATAAACATTCCAAGCTTCAATTGGGAATTAGATCAGGCTTTGGTTGAAAATAGTACACCCTATAGGCTAGGGCTGAGTTGTGATCAGCAATGAGTGCTTCTACCTTAATAATTTACTCCTCTTATGGTAGAGTAGGTTATCTTGAAACCAACAATAATTGGCTTCAAAAAAATTCTACAAAGATTCAATTTGCTCACATTTGATTGACTTATATTTGATTAGGAACAAGTTCCAAAGATAATTGTTTTAGGCAAACCTATGAGACAAGAATGGGGTCCAAATGAAGAATCTATATTTACATTGTAGTAAATATTCATTCTTGAGAAGAAAATAATCCATTTTTATTGCATTCTTTCTTATTCTTGTCTTTGCACATATTGAGCTCAATTTCTCAAGGAATTCCCCATATCCTACAAGTTGAAATGCATATTCTAATTGTTTCTAGTATTTTCAACTTAGAGCAACATCACATCAACACCATTAAAAAATACTGTAAATGTTCAATACTAGTGATCTTTGACAAAGAAAGATCACTGACATAGAACGTTTACAATCATGTTGCTTCACTGTGTTGATGTGGGAAAAACTCAGGAACTTCTTATTTGTGACTCGTGATAAAATTTGTAAATTCTAAGTTCACATTTGCAATTAAAGGCCCCAAACTCGTTAGGAGAGGCGTTAACAATAGAATTAACATGGCACAAAATATGGGGTCTTTTTTTTACTTTCACCCATTGCTGGGTCTCCGCAATCAGCTCACTGCACTACTGCAATAAGGTGGGTACACCCAAAAGCGCCCTGTTCCTAAAAGCACCATCTACAATGCACATACATTTTCGAAATCAGTCATGTTCACAGGCTGTAGATGGCGCTTTCAGAAACAGACTTTGACTTTTAATAACTTTTGCATATGGTATCCAAATCCTACGTTCTTTGGTGCGTTGGAACATGCTTTCACTTGCCAACAAGACTACATAAAAATTTGAACTAATTAATAGGAGGAACTAGGCTCAGTATGAATAAGTGGCACTTTTGGGTGTACCTACCTTACTAAAGACTCAACCGGGGTGTAGTGGCTCTTGACCCTGGACAAATCCTTGCTGCGAGGAAGACAAAAAAGTGACGATTGTGGTCAGTTCACGGAGAGAGTGATGAATGATTTTGAAAAATCGCCATGTTTGTTCAATTGAGACATCCTGTTGCCAATTCTGGAGTGAGATCCAGACTCATGTAATGCTTTAGTTTAGCAAGCTTTGTTGGTGAAACTAAGTTTCCTCTTTTGAAGTCACTCATAAGTGTTGAGCACAAACGCATCAATCAGGTACCGAAACTTGAGATTTAGCCATTGGCAAGGGCCTGAGGCCACTCGGGATCTGCAGGCGGTCGTCGTGATTTGGCATATGTCATGGTTAACCCCACGGCAGAGGAAAGTAGCACTACAATGTCCACAGGTCGTTTTTCCACATGACATGAACAGTAATAAGAGCTTTGGTGTTAGAGTCACCAATAAATTTCAATTTAAAAAAAATTATTGGATGAAATTGCCAAATAATGGATGAAAATAGGATGACATATATGTATTATATGCTAATATGATATTTTCTATCTAATACATGGATGAATGTTGAAATTTGGAGCACCACAATAAAATGAAGTATCGCCAGTTTGACACTTCACAAGAAATGAAAAAAAAACACTGGTCAGTTGATTGAAACCTGTGCAAATGAAGAATAGAGCCTCAATCTTTCTTGCCATTTCTCTAGTGCGCTAGTCACTTTTTCAAATGTGCCAATGACATGCTTGGACTTCGTTGTCTTTCTTCTGCTATTTGTGGTAAATCACTGAGTTCTGACCAGAGCTTCTACCAATCTGGTGTAGAGAAAATGGCTAATAGTGTCCAGATTGGTTATCCTCGATGAGAACAAATTGAACAAAAGACAAGACAAAATACTCTTGACTTCCGATTGCAATTTTCTTCAAATGTAAGCCTGTTCATGATTTTACTCACCTTGTAAGATGTTTCTAAAACACTCACAGCTTCCTCGTAAAATATCCAAATGATAAGAAATTTAATGCATTCGAATCTCTTCAAAGCCAAGAACGCAAGTTCAGTAGACCTGCACACCATAAAATTAATAAACCTACTCATACTTCCTTACATGTGCGGAATGCTGACCTGTAGATCGACTACGAGAGTGAGTTAGTTTTTAAACACAACGAGAGATTTTGAAGCCAGGGGTTGTGCCTCAACTGCAATCATCATGGTTCAGTAGGTTACACATTTGCTTCAAACTTGATCTGGAATTAGTGCAGAGAAGATCTTCGATCACACTCGAGAACTTAAAGAGAAACTCTATGGCCAAGACCGGTTTGCAAGATCTTGCACGGTTCAAGAACAAGCAAAAGCTTCAAAATCAACGGATGGGAGAGAATACATCATATTCATCACATTAAGCAATTTAACATATGAAGGAGACTGTTCAGAAGGAATTGTACACAACGGTAAAGAGCCAAATCTCGAGATCAAATTCTTAGAACTGTGCATGAGTTTCTTAAGCATTTTCGAAGTGGAAGGCTATCGACCATTCTTCTACAATGAGTTGACAACACCATTTCCATTCAAAGATCGGTCGGAGATCATTACGCAAGTTGTGCTTACACCACTTTGCTGTTGGTCAAAATAGGAGACAAGATGAGATATCTCAAGGTTTTAGTATCGTCAATGCTGCATACAAGTGTCGCCCTGGCCGCATGAAATCTTCCGACGTCATGGGTAGCAACAGAGTAAACTCTGCCAAAGTTCTGGACTGACCATTCTCTACCACTTCGTGCAGAGGAATGTCGAGCAATTGCTGGGTACAGCACACAGATTGTACTGTACTCCGTAAGGTTATTCAAGAGCAGTGATTTGCAAGAAGTTTTTCTGACAATGGACAGTTCAGGAAAGGGTAACTAAAACTTTAGATAACTGTTTTGGCTTCAAGAAAAGATAAAATTATTACTCCCTCGGTTTGGAAATGCCTGCACTATTTCCAAACCGAGGGATTACATTTTGTGTTGCAACCATCTATCAACAGACAAAGGGCAGACAACCTGAGAATGTTCCAACTCATTGTTCCCCGAAAGGCACAAAAAAGATGTCATTCACTAGACGCAGTGCTTGTAACTCAAGTGCAGAAGTGATCATCCAGCGCCACTCGAGAACATAATACGACTACAAAAATCTCTATTTTGGACCACGAAGAACTATACCCGAGAGATTCCAAGCATGATGATCATTGCGATTGGAACTGCAACCACCAGGAAGGTTGGTCCAATCAACCTTCAATAAGAATCAATGTGCTAAGCACTTACTATACACCAAATTCATACCAGATGGATAAGACAATGAAGCACTCTTGATGAAAAAAAGATGTTATTAACACGATGTAACTACAGATAATACGATGGATTATCAAGCACTCGTGAAACTCACACAAGAACATCCTTCATGGGGACCGGTAACAAGGTTGCAACGTGTTACTACGCATCAAAGCTCATCGGAGATTCGCCTTTCAAACGCTTCACTTCACGCCGCAACTCAGAGTTTTCTCTCTTTAGGCTTCCGCACTCCTGCCGGTAGGAGCTCCGCAACTCAGACTTTTCTCTCTTTAGGTCTCCGCACTTCTGTCGGTAGAAGCTCAACAACTTAAAGAGATGGTCTTCTTCAGAAAGCTCAGAGAAAAAACTAGGGTCTGAGAGCGGTGCCCCAACATCCACTCTATCTTGCACGCTCTGAAGACCCTGAGATGTAGGCAGTGCGACTTCGACTGGCACAGCAGTGATGTCCAGACTCATCTTGGCAGGAAGTGCAGCTTCAACATAGCTCCCCTCGTTTTCCTCCAGCGTGGTAACCTCTACCAATGGAGAACATGGTCCCTCTGGCTCAAACACTGAGGCCCTTAGTTCGCTGGCTGTCGCATTGACTGCAGAGCACTGTGGATGGCCGTTCGCCATGAAAACTGAATCTAGTGGAGACAACTCTGTATTTTTTGGCAGTCCAAAAGTTGAAAATGTGGGCTCAGTAGAATCCTGGGTCACAGGCAACGGAGAACTAACAGGAAGGTATTCAGTGTCACCACTGAGTTCCTTATTCACTGCTCCATCCCCTGCATCCCAGAAAGCCCTTACAAACCAATCTCCGACTGAGTTGGATACAACTGGCAGAGTCGCCCTTGAGGAAGATGCAAGGTTCTCTGGTCTCTCATAAATTGCAGGAGACGAAGACCTGGAATGAGACCAATCACGAGCATTTGCAAGCTGCTCACCAGAAGGAATTACATTAGTGTGATTGTTGGCCGCGTTCAACAGGCCCGATGTAGCTTTCACTTTCTTGAAGTCTTGGAAGACCTCCTTTGCCTTGCTTGCCACCCATTTTGCCTTCTCCTTGCCGCGGCGGAAATCCAGTTGCTCATTCCACGATGAATCGATGGCAAAGCGGTGACCGTCTCCAAGATCCAAGTGAGGTTCAGCCTTTCCGTAGTAAAACGCAGCTATTTGATGCACAATCTTTGCGTCTTCAAGAGTGTCGTATCCACCAAGAGGAAGGTGGTTCTGTATTAGAGGTTTTCCGGAGATAAGACGTTCCCTGGGTGGTTTAAACCTAGGTTCGTACCGTCCGGCACGACGATTCCTAAAATATACACCGGTACGATGATTCCTAAAAGAAGACCCGGCGCTGAGCAAAATTGGATTATATCTCTCAATCAAAGCATCATCGGTGCTTAGATTATCTATTTTTCGGACTGGTCTAGCCTAGAAGAAGCCAGTCTCAAGGTCGACTTGAATGAAGAATCTGATAATATAAGTTAATTGTGGTTCGACCATCCAGGCCACGCATATGGAAGTACATACGCAAGCCGTAAGCGCAGTAGGGAGACAACTGTGGTCGCTTAAAATCCTGTGAACCCAACGTAGTGCAAGTGATTTCCTACAAGAGCGAAGTTTCATAAGTTTCCAGTGAAATCCTGAGTTCTTGACACCGTCCTGAAAGAATCACCCAACAAAATAATCTCCAAACGTACTCTTATGAGAACATAAGAGAAACAAGCAATTTCCAAAACAACCACTATCTAAACTACTTTATCTGCAGAAGCTGACGCTTAGTCCATTAGTGTGACAACAGTATAAACTCACTGAAATTCATCTCAAATCTAGCTCATGCCCTTCTAATGAATACTTTTTACTTTGAATAAACCGAATACTTTGAATAAACCCTTCCAACAGCAAAACAACGCAAGAGACCCCCCTCCAAGCACTACTATTTTCTACAGCTCACCGACAATTCCCACGCGAGTAGCCATAGCATAATTCGCCGACCATAAAATTGACGCGAAGGAAATACACTGCGTGACCAGATCTGGTAAGCTTCGATCTTCCTCCATCAAATTCTCAACTGCTACTGCTACTCCTACTCCTACAACCCGAGCTTGCGTGCACTACTCCATCTGACGAGAAAATACTACATGAGTGTGGTACAGAACACAGTCCCTGTCAAAACCTCTGCGAGGCAGAGGTTTTGCAGGGATACCCATAGCGATGATGCAACACAGCAAGCAACGAAAAGACCTGGAGTGACTTCGCCTGAGGGGGTGGTGGAGTTAAATACCGTAAGGGAAAGCAGCGGGAGGGACAGAAAGGAGGTCGCGAGGAGGGCCGGCCCCCCCGGGTGGGGTCGTGGAGGGATCGTGCTGGAAGGGCAAAACACCCATTCCCGGAATTTCCCGCACCCGTAACATTGTTAACCCTTAAACGACACCGAAGCCATATGAATATGAGAGAATCTTTTTGTGTAGGACAAAATTGCAATCATTCATCCTCGGAATTAGGGGTGGAAAAGGAAGATCTTCTACAGTGTTTTGACTTCCAATGACTGTTTTTAGATTTCTGTAAATCAATGATTCACACGGTATCAAAATTCCTCAATTCCACAGCCACCAGCTCGTCGTTTAGGGGTTAAACCCACTCAGAGAGCCCCCCCACTGGAGGTAAGGTAGGAGGCTTGTAAACCGCCCCGGCTCCAAAACCATCCACCTTCCAAAATGTACATTATTTGTACATGATGTTTTTTTTAACTTTATAGGAATGTACAAAAAGTGTACATTTTAGGGTGGGGCGATTTTGGAGCCCTATGCCACATTGACTTCAGAAATTCATAACTAATTCCAAAAAGCTCCAAAAAAATATAAAACGACTTGGGTAAAATGCCTATTCTACTAGTCTTTGAAGAGAAATTCACTGAAAATTATTTCAAGTTGTTTTCCCCCGAAAATTCAGTTCCAGCCCTTAGATGGTCGGTTTATGGACCTCCTACCATATAATTCCCTTCTAGATACCTGGGGGGAATTTAGGTTAATTGTAATGATGTTGATTGGGTCCATTCTGGTAACTTGCTGGTGGGTGTCACAGCATTGGGACGGGTTGTGTGAGATGGCCCGTGGCTTGGCAGGTCAACATACTCCACATGGCCAAGCTTTTAGGGCTTATATAAAGCAATTCCAGATTCAACATCAAAAACTTTTTAAAAAAAAGAACTCCTTCCACAAATGAGATGGACACATGCCAAGCTTCAGTTTCAACTTCGAATGTGAATGAGAAGATTGGTTCAACACTATAGTGGAAACCCAAAAAACCGTGCAAATAAGGAATTCAGCATAGTTGGAGGCAATGTTTTGTAAAAATGATATTTTTCTAGTATTAGCAAGTGAAAATCATGAATATTAAAAAAAAAAGATTTTTTCAATATAGTATGTAATTTCTACAAATTTTCAAAGCGTTGGCTCCCTAGACCTATGAAACCGTCCAGTAGGTGCCCCAAAAACTGAACCCTGCAAAAATCAACATTCGGCCAACCGGATTCTCCTATGTGTCCTTCAACTGTGTCAGCTAATTATAATTACACATGTGGCAAACACGTTAAGGAAAGTCTACTGACACAGTTGGGTGAATCTATGGTCCATCCCAAGGAACATGTACGGGAATGTGTTTTGCCCTTACCCGATTCCATGCAATAGGTGCCTGTTTTCAAAAGGCAATAATTGTATTAACCCCTAAAGGACCATTGTCCCCTCGGGGGACAATTTGGAGTTCGGGCAGGTACCGTAGGCTTCAATTTTTGGTGAAACCTTTTGAAACTTTCTCACAAGATAGAAAAACTGATTAGCTTGGTGGGAATGTAATTTTTATTTCAATTGGTGACCGGGAGCAAAAGTTATACCACAAAAAGCCCAAATTTTAGTTCGGCGGGCAGAATTTTTTTTTTCAAAAATTCAATTTTTAATTTTTTAATTTTTTTTTCTGAAACAATATATTTTTGCCTACATGTGAAGCTTTGATTCATTCTATTTGGACTTATAATGAGAAAGTTATGGACAATCTTATTTCTCGGGCAATCTAAACAATTTCTCAAAAAAATAACCTATAGGATTCATTTCTGAATGCAATTTTCACATTTTTTCAAAAAAAATTGTTGGACAAGGTTATGTTCACTTGCTAGAACAATCTCACCATTGGAATTATTGTATTTTAATCCCACCTTATAGTTATTAACCATTTAGTTTTTCTTTAAATCGTGGACCTACATCTACTTAACAATTTTTTAAAGAATGAAAATCAAGTGTTTTTTGTATAATTTTTTTTTCTTAGACTGTCAACTCAATTCTTAAACACAAAATTTTTTTAATTCAAAGTCTATAGTGCAAAAAAGTTCAACAAATGGCAATCAAAGTCATCTGAAATTGCAGTTCACAGTTCAAAAAAAATTGTATTTCCAACTTTGAATGCTCATATCTTCTAATCTATACGGTCAAACTTCATGAAATTTTTACCACATGATCTTAATCAAGTTAAGTACGAGATCCTACGGTTAGATTCTTAAAAAAAAAATTTGTTTTCTTGGGTGAATGCAGCAGAAATGGCAGTTTTGAGAGGTTTTTGGCAGAAAAAAGGCCTTGGTCCTTTAGGGGTTAAGGGAGAGGCACCCAATGGCATCCCTATACCCAATGCCATCCGTTTTTGTTCTGACTTAGAAACTGACAGCATTGGGTACAGGGACGCCATTAGGTGCCTCTCCTCGTAATCCTAGTAAGTTCCGTTGCTAGGGGCTCCGCTTTCGAGGGGAGCAAAGGGTACCCCCAGAGAACATTAATAATGTTATGTCTATTCCTTGCAATGGACAATAGATTCACCTAAATATGTTAGTAGAGTTTCCTTAATGTATTTGCCACATGTTGGCTAAGTGTTCATTTTTGGAGGGTTCAGTTTTGGGGGCACTTATAGGATGGTTTCACAGGTCTAGAGAGCCAATACTTTGAAAACTTGTAGAAATTACATATTGTATTCGAAAAATCTTTTATTTATTTTTTAATATTCATGATTTTCATTTGCTAATACTAGAAAAATATCATTTTTTAGAAAACACTGCCTCCAACTATGTTGAATTACTTATTTTGACGGTTTTGGATGTTTCCACTGTATACCGATTCTTCAAGCGGTGCAAGGAAACTTCTAGACTGTGGACTACTAAGTTCTTTAATCCTTGAAGGACAGACCCATGGCCGTGAAAATCATGCATTTTAATACCATGTGACATCATCTGCTTTGAATAAGTTAAATATACCCATTAGAAGTCAAAGTACTATAGAACATCTCCCCTTTCCACTTCTAATACCGAGGATGAAAAGTTGTAATTCTGTCCTACAAAGGAATAAAAAGGACTATTTCATCAAAGCTTACTTAACCCAAAAACGACAAGGACGCCATTTCGTGGCTTTTCGATGCACGGTTGCTAGTATGTAAGCATAGAAAGTGTAAGCCTATGAGCCTAGAATTCTATACACCTATAGTATAGGTGTCTATATTATGGACATTTCAATGATTATGGTGTATATATGTTCTAAACACCTATATTATAGGTGTTTATGTTATAAACACCTTCAATGAGTGTAGGATACTTATTTGTACTTAAGCTCAAGGCTCATAGGCTCACACTTCTATGCTCATATATTAGCACCGTTGGTAGTACTTTCATTCTTCTTGCTGACATTTGGAGAATTCTTTTTCTGTTGTTTAGAGCAACTAGCATTTAATACGTTTGATATCTATCTCAGGGTCTTGGAAAATTGCAGTAGTGCTCGAGAGGTAGTCTGGGAATTCCTTTGGGAACTTTGGGAACGAGGAGAACATAAGTTACATATAGGGAGATATGGTCGCTCTACGCCACGGTCTTTTCTCGTCGTTGTAATGTTGCTGTTTTGTTCCTGGTTGTTGAGATAAGATAACAATCCTAGATAAGATAATGATTCCAGTTAACTAAAGTAAAGTGAGACTTAGACTAAAGTAAAAGTGGTACTTCCACTACTAGTATTGATACTATCAAGGCTATGACCCTCTGATATATATGTATTCATGTATTCATCATAATACACTGGTTGTCTTTGCTTTAGCTATTGTATTTGCTCAATCACAACACTGCTGTCAAATAGGGTGGTGTCTGTAGATGCCAAAGCCTCTCACTTGTCATCTTGAAATTGCTCAGGAATTTTGCTTGCCATGTCGCGATCATGTGAGCACTAAAGAGTGAAGTTTTGTGATTCAACTCTTAGAGCACATCGGTTTAGAGACAAGTTTGAGGGATCGAAGGGGCACTTTGTACGTATCAAATCTGGAAGAACGTCGTTGGGTGACGATAACACCAACAACCACTAGAAGAAAATTGGGGCTTTTGCGACTACGGTTAGCAACTAGTTTGTAGTTGCATAACACGTTTGCAACTGGGTGATAATTTGGAGCCCGCAGTTGCAGTGGACAAGTCGCACTAGTTGCAAAATCAAAAAGATTGTTTTGCATTAGGTAGTCTATGTGGAACTTCATTGATGAAGTCTTTTGACATGGAACTTGCTTTTGTGCAACTTGCTTGCAACTTGTGTACAACTGCTTTGCAACTAATTTACAACTAGTTTGTAACTTGTAGATTTATAGATTTTTTTATCTTAATGATTGTAGATTTTAGAAATTGAATCTCAATGATCTGTAGATTTTAGAATTTTAAATCTAGCTTTTTTTAGATAATCAAATTCAAATATTGATATTAAATAGATTTCACAAGTTTACAAAACTTTAAATTTCGAAAGTTTTAAAATTTCTTATACTTCAAATATTTGTAGATTTCTATAAATTGTAGAAGTCAACAAATTGTAGAAATTTGCAAGTTGTAAAAATCTACAAAGTAGAGAAATATTACAATTGTAATATTAAACTTTATTACTTAAAGATAGTATAACTTACAGCTCTTATCCATCCAATCTAATGGTACTCTTGATAATTGAGATAGGACAATTGATATAATACTTGATTTAATTATTTTCTAATTGCATCCTAGTTGCAAAGTAGTTGCATTCTAGTTGAATTGTAGTTAAACTTAGATTATTTCCAACTGTAGTTTGACATACTCAACTCTACAAAACCTAAAGTGGTCCATGTGGACAATTGTGATGAATTTTGGATGTAGAATGCATCACATAAATTCTTTTGTTAGATTCTTGTGATCCAAACTTCAATCTGCAACTACTTTTCAACTACATACAACTCAAAACTTCAATTTACAACTACTTTGCGACTATAGTAGTGCAAACATTAAATTTGGTGCAAATACAGAGGGTTGTAGTTGCAGGGAAGTCGCATAGGACACATAGTTGCATATTAGTCGGTTGTGGCGGACGTGATTTTCTTCTAGTGAACATTATTCCAATCCTAAGTTTTGCGATCTTGTTTGTTTTTGGTATGTTCTTTGCTTTTGGTACATTTTGCGGTCGTAGTTGTTTCTAGTTCGTTTTGCGGTTTTGTTTGCTTTTGGTTTGAAGAACTTTTTAACGATTTTCGGATTTCATAGACATATATTTCTTTTTGGTCTAGGTCACTTCTTTATCACTTTGAGGTGATTCCAGGTGATCTTGTCCAAATTTCCCATGCGCCCATCTGATTCAAGAATGAAGAAGCAAAAGACGTCATTTGTGCTGCGTGGCGGGGATACAATGAAAGTTACAAGGGATTTTGCAATAAAGAAGAAGCACAGAATCAATCGGTTTTCAAGGATGGGGAGCGCGTTGGAAGTAAATGCGGACTGTGATTTAGGAGTCGTAGAAAAATGCACGGCATCTAAATTTCAGAGTGCCTTAATAGATGTTATGCAAAGAGACGATGTAGTAGTGTTGTGCCTTTTTGGAAGTCTGGTACAAAGGGCGGAGATGCATTCATCATAGTCTAGGATGGGAGACATCTTCAAAGAGGTGGATCTGCTTTCAAGGCTCAAACAACAATGCAATGACCTAGCGAACTTTATGAGTCTCATGAAGCAACAAATGAACCGTCACGATTTGTTTATAGAAGATGGAAAATCACTTGCCATCAGGGCCTTTTGCGACAGGATCCTTTGGGTTTTTTTCCTCTTTGCAAGTGTGAATGACAATAAAACGAGGTGGTTGATATCACCAGCCGCACAAGAATTCGTAGATGAGCACTTAGGGGACTTTGTCCCTATTGCAAAGTTTGGTGGTGGTTTCTATCTATCAGATAGAGCATTGCAAGCTCTCCGATCTTTGAAAATAGATTCTTCAAGTATGAATTCCGGGACGTGTCATTCCAGCTCTCCCATCAAGGTGGTTGTTGCGGCACAAGAGCTCATCCAATTTAAAAGTGATGTGGAATTCCACTAGCTCTTTAAAGAGATATGCAAGATTAGAGCATCCGAAATGATCCAGAGCTTTGATGTAGGTATTGGAGACAGTTATAAAATCTCATTTACGTGATGGTTGGGGATGATCCCTAATAAAGGAATTTTTTTTCAAAATTCAACCTTACAAATGTTAAAAGAAATTGAAAATTGGTGTGGATACAAGTTTTGACTTTGAAAACTTATAGTTGTAAGATGATAAGAGCTTCTATGGATTGGAGGTAATATAAAAAATTAGAAATTGCATTAGGACAATAAAATTCACTTTCAAAAACTTCACTAGAAGAATATCATGTCCGCCGCAACTGACTAATATGCAACTATGTGTCCTATGTGACTTCTCTGCAACTACAACCCTCTGTATTTGCACCAAATTTAATGTTTGCACTACTATAGTCGCAAAGTAGTTGTAAATTGAAGTTTTGAGTTGTATGTAGTTGAAAAGTAGTTGCAGATTGAAGTTTGGATTACAAGAATCTAACAAAAGAATTTATGTGATGCATTCTACATTCAAAATTCATCACAATTGTCCACAAGGACCACTTTAGGTTTTGTAGAGTTGAGTGTGTCAAACTACAATTGGGAATAATCTAAGTTTGACTACAATTCAACTAGAATGCAACTACTTTGCAACTAGGATGCAATTAGAAAATAATTAAATCAAGTATTATATCAATTGTCCCATCTCAATTGTCAAGAGTACCGTTAGATTGGATGGATAAGAGCTGTAAGTTATACCATCTTTAAGTAATAAAGTTTAATATTACAATTGTAATATTTCTCTACTTTGTAGATTTTTACAACTTGTAGATTTCTACAATTTATAGAAATCAACAAATATTTGAAGTATAAGAAATTTTAAAACTTTCAAAGTTTAAAGTTTTGTAAACTTGCGAAATCTATTTAATATCAATATTTGAATTTGATAATCTAATAAAAGCTAGATTTAAAATTCTAAAATCTATAGATCATTGAAATTCAATTTCTAAAATCTACAATCATTAAGATAAAAAAATCTATAAATCTATAAATCTATAAGTAACAAACTAGTTGTAAGCTAGTTGCACACAAGTTGCAAGCAAGTTGTACAAAAGAAAGTTGCACATCAGAAGACTTCATCGATGAAGTTCTACATAAGCTATCTAATGAAAAACAATCTTCTCGATTTTACAACTACATAACAACTGGTGAGACTTGTCCACTGCAAGTGCTGGCTCCAAATTATCACCTTGTTGCAAACGTGTTATGCAACTACAAAACTAGTTGCTAACCACAGTCGCAAAAGTCCTAATTTTCTTCTAGTACTTTAAGCTCAAATGAAGAGCTATCAAATTCACTATACAATCGACCTTGCAATTGTTGAAGGGTGAATGCAAGAAACACTTGTACTATTTGTTGCGTTTTACTACAATACTCATGACTTTTTCATTAAATTATTATCATTCTATTTATCACCAAATTTCCTTGGGAAGTAATGTAGAGGTGGGGTATACTCCCACCGTTCTACAATCCATGTTTCCACGTGTTCATTACAACATCCCCACCTGCCTTAAAATTGGGTAGAGTAACATAAGGGTACGTTTCCATTTGGGGGTAAGGTAAGAGGCTCAAAGAGCAATCATCTAAGCGCTGATGTGCCTTTTTTTATGTACTTCCTAAGATGGAAATATTTTTAGCTTATTTTTTAGTCAAAGAAAAATAGATGAGGAATCTAACACAAGTCGTTTCATATTTTTTGAAGCATTATTGAATTAGTTATGAATTATTGAACACAAACTGGTATAGGTCCCTATTTGTGATCATAGGCCCTTGGAAACCATCTATGCATAGTTTGAAAAAAAATTAGGCCTTATCCAAAAACTAACATTGCAACATGTGCAAGGTGATTGAAATGGTTTCTAAAAGTGTCCCTTTCGACATCTGAAATGAATGCTTGATTTAATCATTATTTCAAATTTTTTAATACTTGTAAGAAGGTAGTTGAACAATGAATTATGATTTTGAATTAAATTAGTAGACACCTAGCCATTTAGTTAGGAATGAATCTAGTGTGGTTCTTAAACCATTCATTGAAGAAGTAAAAACAAATCTCATCAAGCTCCATTGTAATCCAAAGTTCATTTTTTCAAAGTTCACATGTCCATTTCAGAGCCCCTACTGGATGGTTGAAAATGCCTGCTCGGTTTTAGAGCCTCTCCTATATATGAGAAGGCTTGAAAATAGTTCCGACATGAAGAATTGCCCATATACAAGCATCTAGAATCATACACAACATTCTTAATATGGAACATTCTGTAAATGGTGGTAATTGATGGTTATATGTATATGGTTTAACAATTCTCATGAAATGAAAGATGAGACGATATCATCTCACTTTATATCTTTAATAATTTTTTGAATTATTATAAGAGAAAATGACTACAAGGAAAAGGATGTGATAAAATTTTATTACCAACAGCCAATGAATGTGTATTGTACTTCATTTTAAAGAATGGGATGAATACTTCTGGGTCATTGTAAGAAAGGGCGTCCATTTTTGCAGCGTTTTGGATTTGGACCCTTTTGGAGGGGGGGGAGTACTATTTAATTAGAAAACAATTTTAAAAAAACATGAAAAATATATATAATGCATGTACCTTAAAGAAGAAGGTACCCTATGTAGGAAAAGCTTTGGAAAATTCTTTAAGTAGGAGAATTAGAAAGGTGCCAAAACTCATGAAAATGGGCATATTTAGATTTGAATTTGTAAAAAATAGGAAAATTTATTTTTATTAAATATAAAAATTGAAAATTTGGGTAGAGTTAATGGTGATGAGATTTTACCAAAATTTTTATCTTAGTACCATCATCAATGTTCAGAAATTGCATGCAATGGGAGTGCTATTTGCACGCATGTGGAGGACATAAAATAATGTATTTTTAGATTTTCTTTGGTAGGAATGTGCTTTCCTACTATGCAAATGCACCATGAAAATTTCAGCTTTAGATCATTAAATTAGGGGGCTCTGAATGTAGTAAAAACCCCTAAACCTCAGTTTGTGACAGATTGAGACAAATGATTTTTAAATATAAAATGATTTTTTATAAATTTTGAAAATTAAGGGATGTGAAAACCATCAATTTAGAGAGTCCCACTAATTATTTCATATTATTAGATCTTTATATTGAAAAATTATAGCAGAAAAGAACGACGTTACTCCAATTGTGACGAAGAATAGGACCGACGTTTCTTACAATGACCCTTCTGTACAATTTTCATCTTGGGAAGTAGCACTTTTGTTGGCCATGTGTATGGGTCGTTTTTAATTCACATGCATGCTCATTCTATATAACTTTCAACATTTCCAACTTATTGAACATTTTTTGCACTGACTTGCTTGGCTTAAAGGCTTCTAAGGTGCCATTACTGATGCACCCTCTAAGCAGCTTGGCTTCCCTACTACATCCTCACTTATCAACCAAAAAATGATAGCTATTTGTTTTGAAGAAAAATTTCAATTTATTGGGTCAAAATATGCAAATTATTGCTATATTTTAAAACTTGTAGTCAAATTTTACCTTTATCCCCAAAGAAAATAAAAATAAACATTGGAAAAAAGTTGATAGTACATTCCAATGCTAGCTTATTTAGGGGCATTGAATAGTTAGTTTAAAAAAAAAATTATTGCACTAATGCATTGATATATGTAGAATAATGAGTCCTAATGGAAACTAACAAAGTTTCCATTTTCAATCATTTTGGGCTATGCAAGAAATGATCTTTAGAGGAGTAATGAAGTTATTTATAATTCCACATCTATGAAAATGGATAAAGCTAGAAATATATGAATGAAAAATAATTTTTTCATTCATAAAAATACATATTCATCTAAAATGGAACAATACTATCTTAAGATTTGATAGCAATTCAGCAATTTCATCTATTGAAAAGGAAGAGTATCTTGCCAATTATCCCCCATAAAAAAATTTGTATTGATTTTTAGCAAAAGTTCACTAAAAAATTTTCTAGTCTAAATGCCTTCCATCCCCCCCTTTAAATTCCTAATTTTCTATGCAACCAATGGAAATAGGCCCCAAGGTATCCTCTCCTAAAACATATGTGGGTTTGAAATTCATCCTCTCTAAATACTATTTGGAAAAAACATCACATCATATTGTTAGCAAATGAAAGCTAAAATGAATGCAATTGGAAATTAGTATTGAATTTGAAAATACATTTTGTCAAAATTAGTTAATTAGAGTATTGAATTAGTAGTGAAGATATCTTTTGTAGCTCATCTCAAAAAGATGGGGTTGCAAAAGCGTGAGAATACCTTAGTATTGCCAATGTTCCATATACTCCTTTGACTTTATGATAGGGTGAATGCAAGAAACACTTGTGCTATTTGTTGCGTTTGCATGATTTTTTCGGGAGTGCTTTAAAATTAGAAAAATAATTTAAATTTTTTCTAAAAACATGACTAATGTGTATACCTTTAAGATGAAGAAAACCACCAAAAGAAATTTGTTGGAAAAATCTCTAAGTAGGAGAACTTGAAGAGTGCCAAACCTCAAGAAAATAGATACTTTAATGTTTTAATTAGGAAAAAATAGGAATTTTTTTTTAAAATAATTTTTTTTCATTTGCAAAAAACTTTATGGAAATTTCCATTCACTAAAAAACTCACCAAAATCATTTTTAACATGTTTCAAAATGCACGCAAAAGGAAGCTCACTTTGTGGACTTCTACACCACATAAAAATAACTCTTAAAAGAATTCCTTCTATAAAGAGCTATAATTCTATTAGAAGACCATTTTATCTAAATCTGGGATCAAAATTTGTTTTGGAGGTGCTAAATAGAACTAGAAACCTCCAAATTGGCATTTGTGACATTCAATTGGGTTCTATTTTTAAATATTTTAATATATTTTTTAACTACAAAAAAATTAGGCAAGGAGTATAATATTCATATGCGCCTTTTTTATAAATCTTGAGTCATTTAAAGTCAAAATACAAAAGTTATAGCCAAAAAACACATCAACAATTGTCATGTAATACAAAATAGTACTGAGTATTTATTGCATTCACCCGATATTACAATTCTATTACCAAGGTAGTCAATCAAAAAATACAAATAGGAATCTTGAATGAATAGGTGCATTCTTTGATCCTACAATTTTTATGATAATCATTCATTGGGCATTATTGGTCATTGATGACCTTCCCATGTTGTACTAATCCTATAAGCATTCTTTGGAAGGCAAAAATTTGGAATTCAATTCCAAATTTTTACTTTACAAGAAATGCAAGAAGAAATTATTTACCATGGAATGTAAAATTTTAAAATATAGGAATCATATTTGGAATCAAAGACTTCAAATTAGATAAGAGAGGTCATAAAATACAAAATTAAATGTGTGTAGAATAGTTGGCATGTCTTTCTTTCTTTCTTCAAGCATAGAAATAATAAACCTCATCTCAACTTTTGTAGAAGTTTTAATCAACTACTATAAGATAATACATGTTCTACAACATGGATTTTTTTCCTCTTTAATTTTCATAGATTAATGAAGTAAAATATTATCTTCCATTTTAGGGTGGTTGAACTTATACATTGTGACCTTGTGTATGTGATTCACGGTCCCAATTTTACTATCTATAGTAAATGTGTATATTCCCTTTGCAAAATGATCATAATAATACTCTAAGGTCAAGGGACCCCCCACATTAGCTTGAATGGTTGGTCCCAAGCAATTCTATAGTTGGAATGGATTTGAAAATACACCACCCTATAATAATATAACATTTAGTAGTATGCTCTAGCACTCCCTTGAGTTAGAATAGATGGTGTGAAATTTTCCACACCCAACAATACTTCATAAGTAGCTAAACAATTGAACAAGCTAGTTGAGGATGTAGAAGAAAGATAATGGATATGAAGATAGTTGGGTGTAGAATCTCACCACTAGTTCAAAAACATTTAAATATTCTAAATTGAAATACAAATGACTAGCAAAAGAATAATTACCAATAAAAAAATAATTCTCATTAGAGGAGTTTTTGGCCTTTGAGAGACTATTTCATAGCCATTCCTTGAAACTATTCTCAATACTACAAACCAACCCTTGTTGGTTTAAATTTTTGAATTTGAAAAAAAAGAAAAAAAAATTGTATCAAAAAGAAAATAAATTATTTAATAAAACATTTTCAAATATTTAATAATTAATTTAAATAAATAAATAACAATATTTGATGTAGAAATTGCCCAATCCTATAAGATTGTTGATGTCATAGCATTCCGCCTAGTATTGGATAACTCATAGTCTTCTAAAGGCTCAAATTTTCCTTGATGAATAGAAATGATAATGCTTTCTATCCCGTCTAAGGGAAGAGATCCATAAAGCATTTAGGCTCTAAAATTGCCTACCTCCTCATATATACTTTTTTTTGTACATGTTGCTATTTCATGTCTATAGAATTGTAGAAATAGTATACATTTGAGGTGGGTGGTTTTAGAGCCCTATGCCATTTTTACTTCAAAAATTCATAACTAATTCCTTAATTCTCCAAAAAAAAATGAAACCACTTGGTTTAGATGCCAATTCCTCTTATCTTTCAGAAAGTATACACTGAAAAATATTTCATGAAGTTTCACGTCCTCAAAATTTAGTTTCAGCTTTTAGATAGGTGCTTTATGGACCTTTTCCTTTAATATCCATTGAAAAAAATTCTATTGCCAAAGTCTTTTTATCCAAATGGGGGCCTAAAACCTTTTAGTTGGCCATCAATAATAGTGTATAGAGCCATAGAGCCCTAATTGGTATAAAGTTCTTATACTATTCAATCTATTGCAGTAGGTTCAATTGTGTTTTTTTGCCTTGTAGCACTAATGATGTTCTTTGCACTAGGTTCAATTTGTGTTTTGAAGGGCCTTGATGAAGACTCAAAACCAATCTCTCAAAGCTTATTACTTTATAACCATAATTGCCATTTATAAAGTAGGATTCATTCAAAGCAAATGGTCTAGGGTCATATTTGTAATACTTCAATGGACACCTATTTGATTAAACTAGGAGGTGAATTAAGTAAGGTACATCAAGTTTAAAGTAGATACACTTGAAATCAAACAAATAGGCAATTCAACATGGTTCCTTCATTACTAGTATGCCTTATACCATTGCTACAACAAAAATAATAGTAAAAGTAATTTTCTAAGTTTTTAATTCTTGAAAACTTTAAAAAATCAATAATTTTTATACCATGGATTGCAACACTACAATACAAAGTCTCTGCATCTTTCTTCATAGAGAGCTTTCTAACAATATCTACAGTGCAACTATAGAATGGATGATTTTGGAGATCTCATCAAAACAAATGAAATAAGAAAACAAAATAAAACAAACAACCTCATTTAAGATACATGCATAAAAATGATTTTGTGGAATTTGTACTGTCAAATGGGAATTTCAGATTTTTTTAAAAGTAATTTTTGAAAACTGTATTATTAAATAAGTTGTGGATTTTGAAAGTGTTGATAGTAGTGTTTCCAAAACCAACACTAGACTCTAATGAACAACATGAGTACATTTTAAGCAAGAATTTAAAGATGTCAGTTTAAGGTCATGATTAGCCTTTTGCAACTTGAGCATCCTCGAAAGTGAAGATTTCAGTTAGGATGAAGATGAGGATGAAGAAAATCTACCTTGAACGTAGACCACCAGCGAGCGCTACGCATCCGACATGTGGCATCGTCCACACTTGGCAGCTCTATCCCATCCAAGCCCAGAAAACCCACGCCACCGCCCTCCCTCCCCGTCCCATTCTTGATCGCCTCTCTCAAACCTTCTGTCTAAGTTAACATACTGCCGCATCGACCACCGTCATCGATCACCGTCAAGGTATGCAATTCGTTTTTCTTCACAGTAGTCATGATCCCTCATTGCAAATCTGGTCGTTAGTTGCGCATTTGTAGTCGAGGTTTTATCAATCCGGTGAGTGAAATTTTGGAGGTTCGTATCTTCGGAGAATTTCGGAAGGTCTATTTTGCAGGGTTAGTGAACGTTATAAAGACTACTGAATCTTGTATTACTGAATCTGTTTCGCCATTTATGATTCCGCTTCTATTTGGAATAGAAAATTGAGCTCCGCTGTTTCCTCTGTGTTTAGGTTTGTTAAAATTCAAGAGACTTGCACATTTGTGATTGAAGAGATTCTTGGCACCAAAATGTCGGGAGCACAAGGCGCCAATCCACCGGGAAGCTTCACCGACACGACGTACTCGAGTGCGCCGGAGGCGGACACGCAGGCGACGAAGAGCAAGGTGGACTCCACCCAAGATGAAAAGGGTTTGCCCGTGCAGCTTGCGGCAGATAATGCGCCGAAGCCGAACGAGTCCGCTGGTCTGGGTGGCCCTGTGTTCGGTCCCAACGAGGGCGCAGACAAGGGTGTGCTGGGAAGCTCCTTCACCGAGTAAAGCGTGATGGATGCCAAAGCTTGTGTACATAGTTTGTGAACGAGAGGGAGACTGCATAATGTTGAGATGAAGTACGTTCTGTTTTCGGTTTTAGTTCTTGCGAGGAGGGACTGATAGGTGCGAGCTGTGATTTTTGCCCTCGGTAGAAGTGCGGGTTTTGCTACGGAAGAATCACATGTGTATTTTGAGTTTTGAATGAATGTGAGTATCATAGATATTCGTACAAGCTCCTTCCTGTGATTGAGCTTTGCATTCTACTTGAGTGAGGTCATTTTGAGGTGAATGTTTCAACTCTCGGAGTTATGCTGGTCAGTATTTTCGCTCCCTGACTTTCGTGGATTCAAATTTCGTTTAGGAAAGTTGGGGAAGAGGGTGTTTGCTTATGCACTACTGATTGGTGAAGGACTTCAGCCAAAGATGTGGACAACATTCTGTTCACTGTGAATTACAGTTGAAACATCGGTTTTGGCATCGCTAGTCAATCTAAATATAGCTCAATAGCGTGCCTTAAAAACGAGCGATGACAATTTCGACATATTAGACGTTCAAGCCAGAAAAGTGAATTGGAATCAATCGTCACATATGTTCAAGCGTAAATCTGCAATCTGGACACTAAGGCACTGTGGGTTACCGACAGAATTATTTTGTTTGAGAGAGTACGATATAATCATATGTAAACTATCGAAGTGAAATTTCTTTTTTTAAATTAGGCACTTTAAACACAGGCATCTCACTTGTCGTAAGCTGTGCAGACATGTTGAACTGGTACATTTCTCCGAAACAGTTTGTACTGGCTGTAGATGATAGGCACAACGCTGAAGAGACGGTATAAGCTCAGTCAAAAATGTCAATTTAGAACCACTAGCCCAAGGCACTTTCTGCAGGCTGGTGGATGTTACAAGATTCTACAAGTATCCTAAGAAACCGACCAAAATTTCATGCTGCAGATGTAGAATTTCTCGTCCAGTGTAAGAGAACTACCTTTTCCTACGTTTCAACTTCTTGTCTGCTTTGGGGCTTTTGCTTACTTTGGGAGAAGATTCTACAAGTTCCTGTTCTTGCTTCCTCTTTTTCGCTTTCTTCTCTGAGGTGGGAACACGTTCTACAGGAACTTCAGAATTTGTAGGACCAGAAGGTTCTTCCACCTTGATACCCATTTCAACTTGCACGCTTTTGAGAACATCTTCCCATGTCACGTCTTCTTCAGCATCCTCACTGGCAGAATCCTCTCCACTAGAGCGTGGCACAGCTGTCGTGTCCTGTGCACCCTCTGAAGCTTCTGACCCAAAGAGAGAAATGTCATCACCAATGAATAGCAACATACAAAGAAAGCACCTAGAGCCACTACAGAAGATAAGTTGCCACCATATTAAACTCAAGGTAGGCTCCCAAAATCAACAAAGCCATCACCCTCAATCATTCAAGAACTCTAGATGTATGGCTGGTATATAGGGCTGGTTTCAGGTTTGGTGTTCCAATGCTTAACTTTGATGTTTTCTGTAAGAGCACCATAGATGATTTCAGCCTACCAATATCATCTTGAATCATCTCAATAACTAGACTAGCATGGGCAAAAGAAAACAAAACTAGTCCAAGAGCTATCCTACGAACATGAAAGCATCAGTGCTGTTCTGAGGTACTGTTGTAACTCACCAGCTCTTTCTCCAGCTTCATCATCCCCACTGACAATATCATCCATGCCATCATCTGCCTCCGACTCTGATTCAGAGCCCTCACCGTCTGGATGGGCAATATCTTCAACATCGAAGAAATTCTCCTTAACAGGAACCTTTCTTACCCTTTGCAATTTGACAACCTCAGCAATGGCATCAGCCGCTACTTGAGAGGCTTTCTGCTCCTCGGTGTCTGGTTGCTCCTCAGCCGTAGATTCAGGGCCAGTTGCTGGAGCTGGGGTAGTTTTAACCCCCTCAAGCTGTGGACCTTCAATGCGTGGGGGAGGAATGAAGAACGGAATCCGTCCTCTCACCCAATCATGAAGCACCATCTTGGCAGCTGTTTTAAGATCCGGCTCTCCACCCTAAGCTCAATAAGATAACATGTCAGCAACACATAACGTGTAAGCCTGGCACGCTTATTTGGAAAGTAACAGATTGCTACTGACAGAATCGCAGTGTAGCGACCGCAGAATTGTTGTGGCCACTCTCGGATATTATTATTGCATTAACACCTACTCTTGCACTATGTCAGGTAAAATACCTTAAGCAATTTTCCTGTTATCCTGCAAAGTTGTGTCAGAAAGTCATTGTCGTCTTCCCTACAAAAAAAAAGAGCACACAACCAAGAGACTCAGAAGCAGTAGAACAAAATAATGCAAAATCAAAGTGAATAAAAAAGAGATCATGGCAATGGTATCTCGCGGTCGAAGGTCGAATAGAGTCAGAATACATTTCGGTAAACATCAGGACCTAGTCGAATGTTTAGGATGAATTAGGTAAAATGTGCGCAGAAGTCAATAGGCAACAGGTTAGGATTGTAGCAGCAAAAATGAGATATTCGTGTCTATCCATCACACAACAGGAGTGCTTACCAGTCTTTGATGCGGTACGCTCGTACAAGGTAATCCTTTTTCACACGGCTCAATACTTCCCCGATGTGCTCAGTAGCATCCTCCAAGTTTCCTACTCTGACCTGAAGGTAGGGCAGATAATACATTTCCAATTTCCAATTCAGGAGCAATCTCTACAGCTTCTCGAGCCGAGAATCACACGAACAAGCGTTTTCAAGCTCGATCAAGCCCCCAACATTTGCAAAAAGAATCTATTCCTGAAATCTGTCGCATCGAATGATTTTGAGTTTTAATAATCATTTGACATTCACATTTTCTTTTGAAGAATAGGGCACAAATTTCCCCTGAAGATGCTGACTCAACATCGAGAACAAAGCTGGCAAGTTCAAAAGGCAACTGAAAAAAGCACTAGAGGCAAGAGTGATAGACTTACCACACCCTTGAGAACAATATCAGTCTCGCTATCCGTACTGTGATACACAACGCCAGGGCAATCAATCAAAAAGATGCGCTTAGTGAGTGTAATATACTGCCACACTTTTGTCTCCCCAGGAATGGGAGCCACCTTGCACACCATCTTGGTTCGCAACGTATTGATAACGGATGACTTCCCAACGTTCGGATATCCAACAAACCCAACAGAAATAGCTTGCTTATCACTTTTCAAGCGAGCGAGTTGCCGAAGAAGAGAGAGGAGAGAACCCTGATAGTAAGCACAAATAGTTTCTTCAGTCAATAAAATAGAAGTCGAATCCTCACCACAAGTGACAATCCCAGAGTCTGAACGACATTGACATAAACGCCAAGACAAATAGCTAGGAGAATGAATAAGCGATGAATCAGATAAGACACATCAGAAGAATACATCTAGCATCGAAAAGGTACCTTTCCAAAAGGATTGGTGACACTGGCATGGAAAGCAAGCGTTGGAAACTCCCGGGAGAGAACATGCAACCAACCCTTCGTAGCCCATGAAGGAATCAAATCACACTGCAAAACAGTCGCAATGCAAGATCTTAGCTTGAGAACCAAATGACGTTGGTCAGTCATCCAGCATCAAGGGTGTCGCCTTCTTTACCTACTCCAAGATATGCAGACATCAGAATTTAGTGGCAAAAGCCTGCTTCAAACCTTGTTTAGTAACAATATTAGATGCTTGTGCTTGCAATTCTCTCGCAAATGCTTTTCCAAGTGTCTACACCTTGTGCCCATCGGATCCCTGGCATCTAGTACCTGAGACATCACACATGATTACCCACAAAAACACTTTGCTTCATAAACATCGGTGAAGATAACGCCACTGCAGGTGCGGTAATTGCAGAGGATCGCAATTCATACAACATTCTACGCAGAAATAAAGACGTAGCCAAAAAGTGAAGATCTATAAATAAACTAAGAGAGACACAACTGAGAAATAATCGCAAGATGTTCCACTGAGAAGTTCTGAGTACTAAAATACCTGAATAACAACATCCGAAGAATCTATCACTTTGTATAACTCGCCCCAGATACGCTTACTCTGACCTTTGTCAAACATACTGTGCCTAGCCGCATCTCTAGTACCCTCGTCCTTCCCATCTGTAGATGGATTGCCACCACCGTCCTCGTATCCCTCTGCATTCACAGATTTTCTAATCAGAATTTACGAAGTCGAGCCTAAGAAACTGTCTTTCAGTTAAGGGAGAGGTACCCAATCGCGATGAGTACCTGAATGAAAAAACCTAAAATCTTGCAAGATAAGAAAGAATTAATTTTGAGAATGTACACCATCTCCATCAACTAGTGAATAATCTATCAATGAAACTTTGACCGTTAACTCTTGCACAATATATCCAATTCAGGATTGGTTTTGGAAAACTTGGAATCCTCTGCACTTTGCTAACAAGCATCAAAGAAAATTGGTTGTAAAATAATAGGAACTATACAAAGGTGCTTAGAGTGTGGCCTTTAGATGTGGTTAACTCAATCGACATTAATGAACAGGCAAAACCATGAATGCACCTCGAGCTTTCTCAGCTTTCTCAAGAAGCCCAGCAAAATCTTCGACAGCCAATTTGGATCGCCGACGTTTCTGCTTCGGTCCAAAAGCGTCCTCAAAGGGCTCGGTATCCAACAAGTGCACCCTCTTTTGCTGCCAAATTTTACAGAGGTTCACGTCAGTCAATTTTCACTCACAATTCACCAGGTGAAGGGAGCAGAATTTTGCAGAAACTAAAAACCTAAACGGACCTTCTGAGTATCGTTCAGCAAAGCAAGTGGCAGCTTTTTGTCTTTCAATATGACAGTATACGTATCGGACACACGCTCTCGCATCTCCTCCCGAAAAGTTTCCAATTCCTTCTGCCCAACCACCCGTGTGTTGCCGAACCAGCGGCGATCAGGTTGGATTCGAGTCGACGGAAGCGCGTGAGATTGATACTCATTGGAGAGCATGTGACCCTTGCTATTGCGAACGGGGCGCGATTTGTACATCTTGAGACGCCGCACAGTCGCGGCCGTCCGCGTACCATTTTTCCCATCGCGACGGCCCTCGTCCAACGAATGCTTCGGCTTGCCCTTCACAGGCGCGGCCTTCTTCGTCTTCTGCTTGTTTGAACCCCCCATGGCTTCAATCGTTGAAACGAAATGACTGAAAAATCCAAGGTCCCGTCGAATGGAGAGCTCCCGGCAGAGAGGGTCCCGAAACCCTAAACCCCTCCGACCTAATTTGAGCAACCAGGCAGCCTCGAGTTTGAGGGAGGGCTCCCTCCATCTGGGCCCTCCACGCCATTGACGGACCAGATGGAGGGAAGGTTGCTTGGGCAGCGTGGTAAATCTCATTTTACTAGGGGTTGACAAGGGTTTGGGGTTTATATTTGTGTTGGTTTTTCTTGGTATGTTTAAGATTCACCTCGTTAATTAGGGGTCTCTGATTCTGAATCTGAATTCTGAATTTGAAAAAAATAAAAAATAAAAAAAATAAAAAATTTCAGCGTTTTCCTTGAGGGTTTTGATGGTATTATTTAACGTGCTCCCCAAAATCGTATTATGTCACGCCCTTGCATCTGGTCCCTCGATGCACTGAAGGGCCCCGCTGGAGACGAGGATATTACATACCTGTCTCTCGGTGGGTTGGGAACACAAGTTCTTATTGTTGGGAACATATGTTCCCGCTTATTGATGAAAATAAGTGGATGAACTATTGACGAACGAATGAAACTTGCGCCGCCAAGAACAGCGAGGCAGCCCCATGAAGCTTGTGAATCTTGAATTCTCCCCTGTCGCGGATTCTTCTAAATCTTGGTTTCTGAAGCTTGACGACATATCCTTCGATCATTGCATTCTCTACATCTTCAAGTTCTCTTCAAATTGATCATTTTCTTGAGGACGTTCAGCAATTGATAAGCTAGGTGCGATCTTCGATTGCAAATTTCCTGTTGGAAATTGGTTCATTCGTAATGCGAAGGAAATTTTGTAGCAGAATTTCTGTAATTAAATATTTTGAGTTTTTAATGTTGGAGTGGTGGCCGTTTTTGTGACAGGTCGTGTGGTGATTTGTAATGCAGTAGGTGAATGAGGACGCAGGGAACGGAAATACGGAATTGCTGGATTATTTGAGCTGGCTTCCGTTCATTCGAAATAAGTCTTGGCAATGGAGTCATTTGCAGGTTCATCAAGCACTCTTTTAATTATATGCCGGTATGAAGTTCGTCGGTGAAGTGGGTGGACAGAAGTTGGTAGACGAGGTAAAGTTTTAGTCTTCTCTGCCCTAATTCTGCGTTTGCAAGCACGGCGTCGGTTATGTCGCATGATTTTGAAAGTCATTGAATACTAGATGAAGTCTTCAGATCAATGTTTCATCTTCAGTTGCAGTCATTACTTTCGAATTAATATGTCGAATTATAAAGTTTTTCTTTGTTTTTTGTTATACTTGCTCAATTGAAATGAAGCTTTTACTCGAAGATTGTAGCTCTTATGGTTAACTCGTTAGTATATGGAGCCGATTCTGCTCTTGAGCTCTCCTGAGCGCCAAAGTCCTACTGCTCCGTGATCTCGCTTGGGTGGATCGCTTCTGCAGTTTCTCGTTTTGCGTTCATTAAGTTTCTTGGACAGTCTTATCTTTTATTTTCTAAAGCTTCGAAAAATAAGGTCATGTTGGCAATGCGTCGTTCTGTCAGTGATCAGGTTAGAAGCTCAAATTGAAGTTGAAATGAAACCTCGCCTCGTCTCTCAGAGGTTGACGAACATTATGTGTTCAGGATTTATTTGCTTATTGAATTCTGCACATTTATTGCAGCTAGTGGTCAGTGGCCTGAAGCCTATCGAGTCTTCTGGACCTTCAGCTGACGTAATGCTCACTTTTTCTTTCCTCTGCAGCAATGACTTTGCCTTCGAGGCCTCCGAGAGTGCACCGAGGTTCAGCTCTGCCGCCAGGAGTGCCTCCTCATATCCATCGCATTGGTTCCTTCGGTTGACCTACTTTTGCATAATTAGTCTTAAACGTACATAATTTTTGCCACATTCATTTGAATACGCTTGGGCAGCCAGGATTTTTCTTCCTGTATTCCATTCGTGACATAATGTGTTCTGATGACTGGCATCGAAAATTGGAGGTCTTAAGCAAGCGAGTGGATAATTTTGAACCTGTTGTAGACTTTCGATCAAATTCTTCAACCGTTTCCGTATCAAGCAGGGATGGATTGTGTCAGGGCACGAATTTCATGGGGTTACACTACTTTTTACTTCGAGAACAGTGTGTATAATCAAATGTCCTTCTCGCTGTGCGTAGCAACACTTCATTTTAAAATTCTAAAGTCATCAGATTTTTTACTCTAGCTTCCTAATTTAGTTGTAAACTGCACTGTTCATGCTTCAACGAATAGGTCACTTGTGAAGCACTTAAATTTTCATGAATTCTTTGAACATGCTTTCTGTGAGCTTGCATATCCACTGACGGACGATGGTTGCGAGATTCTTCGTGAGGGATTTATTCTCTGTAACCCTTCTTTTAAGTTTGGTGCACCCTTGACAACAAGACACCGAAGAGAGGAGAGCTGCACTTGCGGGTGGAAGGATTCGAGTGGCAGAACATGGCATTTGAAGCCAAACCGCCAGCTTGCTGTAGCTTGCTGATCTCGTGGTGGGGTCAAGCCAGCTACAATAGCCTATTGATGCCTTTGTCTGCATCGTTGGCTTTTTCTCCTGCAACTGCCGTATTTTCCGTGCACTCCAGTGCGAAACGCTTTGAAAGGTATACACTACCATATTTAATTGGCATGCATCTCGAAGGACCATTTGTGGGAACATTATGCAAATATGTACATATTCGTATGATAATATCAACAGTGCTTCCACGCTTTGTGTTTATTCGGTACAGGTTGTTTGTCCTTGGAACACAATTATTGTGAGATTTTTGCTATGCATTGCGAATAATGCCATTTGACTATCTCAACTAGCCAGACATTGGAAGGTCTTTGTTCAATAATACCGTGCGATCAGATGAGGAGTCCTGCTCACAACTGACAAGTGTAGGTCTTGGACACCACAATCGATCGTCTTTGTCAGGAGATATTTTGGGCTCATTCTGTGATTCGTATGTTGCTAATGTAATGGTCATTGGTCTGGTCTAACTACGATGTTGTTCAAGATTGATGATTTCTCGTTTCCCGTGCAGTTACTTGCAGGACATGGGCTTTCTCGAGTTGACGCTGGTTAATGGAAACACGACTTTCGACTTGAAAGACGTCTCAAGTACAATGCTCGGCAAGCTGTCGGTCAGTGTTTCGAGTTTGGCAGAGGGCCAGCCTGTACGTGGCTCTTATCCCATTTTTGCTAATGGTCATCGGCTCATCGGTTCACTCACACTCGGCATCACAGTCACGTTTTACAACCGTGCTACCGACGAAGCTGTTGGACAATTTAGGGTCGAATCAAATAGATGCCGAAGGGCTCCTCCTAGACCTGAGATTGCAAAATCGCTTACGGTTTCATCTTTTGAGCAAATTGAAGAGCTTGCTTCTAAGAAAAGCACTCTCCCGCTCTATCCTCTCACACCAGTCGTTGACTCCGGCAGACAGTCTATGCGAAGAGATGTAAACGTCAACTCTTATTCCTCGTCGAATTCAGAACGGAGCTCTGGGTCGCCTCTGCCGAACGAGAAGATTAAGCTCGTTGAGCGCTCACTTAAAGGACTAAAGAGTTCACCGTTTGACGAGACTGTGCAGAAGATTGTCAATAAGCGGTTGCCTCGCACCAAATCCTCCTTGTCATCAGAGTCCGAGCTGACCCTTTCAACAGTATCAGATGTAAACTCTTCACCCCTCCAGCGAGACAATGAAACAAATGATACTCATTTGTGTCCTGCTAATCCATACTTGGATCCATCATATTGCGAATTGGACGGGCTCGAAGCTGAGAAGGCAGACTCTCTGTGCGGGAGTGATGAATCCAGCTTGTCGTGTGTCATATCCAAATCTGCACGCCTTATGAAGAGTCTTGCGTGTGAATCTGCAGGACATACTAGTGTCAAATCAGTCAATCTGAAGGATTCAAATCGACTTCAGGACCTGGGCAGAAAGGGGTGTCGTAGCACCATGAACTCAACGCTTGAAAAATGCCAAGACCTCTCTACAAGAACGAGAAAAGACATTTTGAAGGTTGACAGATTGGATAAATATGCCTCGGGAGAAAGCTATGCCAGGGATAATACAGATGTGCATGAAAGCTATGGAAAGCAGTCGAGTGATTCGAGTACATCCGAGAGGATACGGAATTTGAGGGCTATCTCAGCACTCGATGTATGGGAAGGGTTTGAGGAGCGTAATACCCAAAGTAGCTTGAGATCACCGCAGTTCTGCACAGATGAAGCACAGAGAGGGGGATTGTCTGATTTGCTCTTGCCATCAACCTCAGGTGTACCGCGCTCCACCTGCTATACCAACAATTTGTTCGAGAATCCAGCAAACCCGCCCGGCCCGAATGTTTGGAGGAGAGACGAAGAGCAGGTAGCTAACGAAGTGATGCCCAAGGGTGTTTCTTTTACTGAAAGAAATAACTCAGATCCTGTAAGGCCTGTATCATTAGGACTTCAACCTCCTTTGATTCCAAAAGTCGATTTTGGTTACGATCCCGGTGGGAATCGGAACTCTTCAATACCATCGAGATTTTCTCCCGCTCAAACGAAAGCTACTAACTTGGCCGTTCAGATTAATGGAGACCGGACAGATCCTACCGCTTTCTGTCATCTGGAAGGAAAGAGTTGTTCGTCTGTGCCGCAGTCAGGTCAGTCAAATGTTAGAGTCGGGATTGAGCCTGAAAATAGGAACCTTCGTAGTCCATGTTCAAGTCCTCAAAAAGTGATTGAAGACATAAAGCAGCTTATCAAGCGAGCGGAGGCATGTCGAGACACATTGAAGAAGCCGGAATTTCCAAAGATGAGGCTAATTGCCTCCTCACCTATGCCCTCTGCAGAGAGCATCCACCTCAGCAGGTCACATAGTGGGCACTCTCTAGGCCTGAATAGCAGCTCGGATGATCTATTGGACAATATTCTTGCAGCCAACGACAAGGGCCATGATGGTGAACTTCCAACCAAGGTATGCATTCTCAAGCACGGCACTGGTCGAATGTCCAAGGACGCAACTTACATAGATGTGATGCGTTAAAAGAGGTGTACCTTCACAGCGTATACAACATACAATGAGCCTGTGTAATATCATGGTTCTGAACACAATTTCCGAGAAACCAGAAATTATTTGGTGAATGAGGTGAAGAAGTGGAACACCGCGTCTTCATCCACTTAACCATACCTTTGTAGCGGTCCGTTGTTGGGTCAGGCAAGAAGACCATATCATAGCAACCTATGACCGAGAAATTTAACGGAGGTTTCCTAGTCAAAGAATCGATTCAATATCATTCTAACTGACGTGTGCCTTGGGTCTTCGAGTGATCACAAAACAACCCTTCTGTCTGTGCAGGTACACAGAGATTCAGAGGATCTTGACCTAGCAGAGGATATAGATGACGCCACTGATGTTATGACGGCAGCTTTACTTGAAGCCCTATATGTTGACAATGACAAGACCGCCGATGTTTTCTCCACTGTGAGACCTGCCTCTTTTAAAGTAAGACATCAAGATGCTGAGACAGGTGGGGTTGACGGTTACTGGCACAACGACTATTTGCAATCCCGTTATAATGGGTTGAAGAATCCTAAGTATTGGCCTGAGGAAGACAGACTGAACGGCACAGAACGACTCGTCACCTCGTCTTTTGACGATCATATTCCTGGACAGGTGGTTTCTTCCTTAAGGCCAAAGCACGATCAGCCTTTCAATTTGCGAGTCACGATCGGTAAGCTTGTGTTGTGTGGGCCGATGGTCAGGGACTTGGCCGATTGTAGACCTTCCAAGGGACCTCTGATGCATCCTACCTGTACTTGCTCTTTGACGGTCTCGTTTCCAGCACTCATCCCACCCTATTCCTCCAAGCAACGAATCTGCGTCTCCCCAATTTCGTTCGGCACGCGTGACGCTGTGTTCGATCACCAGTCGCTGCTGTCGTGGAACACACTCCCCGGCCATGATTTACAAGACTGGCAGTCTCGAGATCTTCGCGTGGCTGTCCTACTCACGTGGCAGCGATTCGATACTATTGAGTGTGCGGGCTATGTATCATTGGAGAAGGTTGTGACTTCAATGCCGGGAGTTTATAGAACCAGCCTGCCCCTAGTTCTCACATCCCATCTGGCGCACAAGAGAAGCAGGTCACGGAGTCCGTCCAAAGGGCTTAGTCCAAAGAAATCCGGGAAACAGACGACGAAGTCTGGGTTGAAGCACCCCGCGGGTGTATCGAAAAGAAACTGTTCAGAAAACTCGGAAAGGCTCGCCTCAGTCCAGAAGGATGCAGTTGCGAGAGTGGACGTCCTGCTACAACTTTTCAACGGCAGTACAGTACCAGCAAATAAGCACGAACCTTTGGAGGTGGTTACACTTGCAGATCCAAAATTTTCTTTTTCAGATAATTTCATCAGATAATCTTGACTGAGTGAATGCTTGGGCAACTCCGGAAATACCTACAGTGTCCACATTCCTGACCGTCCTGCAAGTCCAATGTTAAGTGGGGATGACTGCAAATTTGATCGAGAGCTCTCAAAGCAGGCAAGCCAAGCTCATAGAAAGGTTTCACTCCTCCTGGCAGATTCACATTAAGGCTCCTAACACTCATACATGTCTTGAGAACAGGAAACTCATCAGACTCGGACAAAAAGACCGTCGAGGATAAACGGAACTAACCCGTTGGCTCCACGCTTGCTGACGAATTCTGCTCCCATGCTGGGCAATCCTCAGGTGTGACACACTCCTCAGTGTATCTATTCGTTTTAATTTTGAAAGCTAAATCTATCTGACCTCCATTGCAACATCCTGCTTCATTCTGTCAGATGAGAATCATTGAGAACTTGCCAGGGCTTACTACAATATTAAAAGCAAGCTTCGAAAAATTAGATCTCTTGCTTGTCTGCAGGATTGGTGGTTGCAAGTCATTGTACACGACGTGGTCAACTGTTTCGAGAACGTACTGAGCTCCCCTCAGTATTCTTCAAACATGAAAGTTCGAGCGCCTCATCTACTTTTAGTAGTCAAATCAGGTTCAGATCAAATCGTTCAAGTTCCCTTTCCGCAAAAACTCAGCTTGCGAAATGAGATACCTGGTAATATCACCGGTGGTGTTCTACCAGCACCTGAGCAACTCTTGATCTCTAGCAAAGCGGTCATGTTCATTGAGGTCGGTTTCCATCTTTTCCACTGGCCTCACATGAATGCACTCAAGTGTCACTGGTGCTCCAATTTGAATCAGCTGTGCACCAATTTCTAATTAGGAAGAAAAATGAGACTCAGCTGTGCTTCAGTTTCAAATAGCAATAGATTTAGCAACATTGATCACAGCAATTTGCCGTGCAGGTGTGGCATGATGCGGGAGTGGTGAAGAGTGCTGATTCTACAAGAAAGCCACCCGGTCTCCTCGTTGGCTTGATAAAAGCCCCTTTGACGCTGGTAACACATGAGTGCCAAACGCCTGAGGTAGTTGCGGAGGGCTGGTACCAAGTGTTTGATCCGCTTCAGTGCACTGCAGTGGGGAATGTGATGGTCATGGTGACACTCGGATCGAGTCAGCAAATGCGTAGGCTATGGAAGGAGAACAAGGCGGCTACACTCATTCAGCGTCGTGTGAGGGAGTTTCTGACCAGGGACCTGGGCCCCGACAAATCCATAGAGATCACTCGCTTTTGGGACACAAATAAGAACTCGATGGTAAACTAATTTTTAGAATTTAGAGTCAGGTCTCTGATTTCAATGCATTGTTGAAACTTATTTGTACTTACCAGTCCTGTTTGGGTACATACGTCCATAGATATTTAAAGGATAGCCAACAACTCGTGTCTGAGCATAGATTCCGAAATCTTTCAGACACGCGCTTCAATCCTAGAGTCTCATGTCACCAATAAGAAGCTACAGAGCCTGTCAAGAAGCTACACGATTGCTTCAGGCACTAGTACCCACCGCATTCATTCTCTGACCCAGTCTGTAGTCTAAGAAGTTGTAAATTGAACTAGAATTTGTAAATGCAGATTCTGGCAAGCAAGGCTAGCTTCACGGACCAATCACATTTTGAGGGCACTTGTGTGAAAAGCACACGAGATTTATTCGTTGAACAGCAATAGTACGTGGGAATTCAGACAGATCGCAGAGTGTCTTTTCGAAAATTAGGTTTTTTCAGAAGTCTCCCCAATTCTGAGGTCTAGACCAACATTCAAGTGATTGGGCGAGATTTTCGAGCATAACTTCAAATTTTAATTCGTAAAGTTGCCACGGTCATTATCGCTTACAACGGCACATTTCAGATCGTCAAAATTGTGGCAATCATCAATAGGGCTCTACAAGCATAGATCCGCACTTCTGGACAGATGACTTTATAAGAAGTGACTAATTATTAAAGTTTTGCTGCAATTAATTTCAAGCAAGATGACAATTCACTTATATGAATATGCTGGACTCACTAGGTCCAATTTTCACACAGGGTATTCAGCATAAGCTGGTGCATCTAATTGGATTCATACGACATGCATGCCGAATAATTGAATTCCTTCGGCACTCCATCCTGATCGACGAGTTCCTATTTACAACAATCGATCTATCAACAGCAGATTCTATTCAACCATATGTACATCCTCCAGAGCAGAAATCATCTGTCTACGTGCTACAGACCAGAGTCACCCCCGTTCGGAGAAAACAGAAAACTCTTCTAGTCCGACACTACTCAGTAAGGTCGTGATCTGCGCCTGGCCCGACGATTTTCTCGATCACTCCGTCCCTCTCCCGAAACAATCCGCCTAGACTCTGTCGCATAAACCAACTCAACGTTAACCTCGAGCTCTACCTCCAGTGGACTGACAACCGATGCGCGCCTTGAAGAAACTGACTCTTCCGAGCTCGATCTACCATGCCGGGTACCATGCACCCGAGATTCCTCCGAAAGAGCTTCGATAAACGACGCGTGATTGTTTGGACGACCAGCTCGATTCCAGGCTTCCTGAAAATGCGTGCCCCACGATTGTAGAAACTCATCGTAATGCTGAAGCGACGACCGCGGTGGCGAGATTCCCCAAATTCGAGCTTCGTAATACTGCAACCACGACATCCGAAAGTCATAAATCCCCGGACAATACTCGCCTTGCGGAATGAGGACGGTGGAAATGAAAATCCGAATGTCATCTGTCGGTCGTAACCCATCGTCTCTAGTTCTTACGGATGGGTTGAAACGTTCTGACGCTTCGGCTATCCATGCAGTTGTCGATGGGGGATGTAACTGACGAATTACGCGAAACTCTGCGTGAGCGCTTGTTCTTAACGCCTCCAAGTGTCGGTGTCGCAATGGCCGGGGCAATGGCGAAGACTCGGAGTCTGGGTGTGAATTGGGCTGTGGTCGTGCTGTAGCTGGCAATGGCGCACTGGGGCGGGGTGGGATGGAACTTTCGATTGTGGAGCTTCCTTTCTGGCAACCGTAGACAGGAATGATGCTGTCTTTGGTTAACGTAAGCTTGCACATCGGGCATGGCTTGTCTTCGTTTCGAAGCCACATGTAAAGACATGACCAGCAGAACAAGTGTCCGCAGGTGGTCAGGACGGAATTCCTCGGCGTTTCCATGCAGATCTGGCACTCAAAGACATCTCGATCGTCTCCCTCGTCGACAGGGACCGGTTCGGAGACGACGGAAATTCGACGACTGCTTCCCTTCATGAGTGTCAATCCGCCTGAACCACGATGAGAGGAATTATGGAACTAAGTCTCCAACTCTTAGTGGCTACCTAGACTATGCCTAAAGCTCTAAGATTTCGTACTCGTTCAAAATGTCACAAGAATCTGGCTGTCTCGACCCAGAAGCCCAACATTCAGACTGCCTATTTATGAGAAATTGTATCCCCGGGAGATGCTACTCGATCGTAGTGGAATTAATTTATGCCAAGCAGCGTATGAAGCCTCGGTTGAAGGATGCTCAATCCAGGGCTCAATCATACTCACTATCAAGAGTGACTAATACAGTATATCTCGGCCGGGGGTTAAGATTACTGAAATTTGAAGCCTCGGTTGGAGGATGCTCAATCAAGTACGTGAACTTACTTCCCGAATGAAATTTCCTCTCATTACAGTCAACTTTCAGTTGAAATGGTAAAGTTTACTCAACTTAAATCAAATCAATGGCACGGCCCTCTTCCTTTAGGAACGTGATTCAGATGAGCTAGCGTCTCTCCCGCGATTTGGGTACTTCCGGCAGAGTCTAGAGAGCTCCGTGTTTGAAGTCTGCCTGCTCTGATTTGAGTTACTTAAGTACTACCGGCTGTTTTTGGAAGGGTCCATCATCTAAAGATTCATCTGAATCGCTGGATGCTTCGTCGCATGAAGCTCTCGTGCAATGCATGGCAGATCCAGAAATCCCAAATGCGAGAAGAGGATTTCTTCACCAGCTTGAATTGATGAGGCACGATCGATTTCCTCATCGAGCTGCACGGGGTAGCTTCAAATTTTCAAATTTTCTGCTTAATGCCCGGCGACTGAGGTATGAGCCAGTTAATTTCAATTAAATTCCATGCACTTGAGGCAATTTCAATGCTGCCAAAGTTGAGATATTGAAGCGTTCTCTCCTTTTGATAACTAGGATGGGTTTTTAGGGTTTAGGGTACACGTACAAAAAATACTTCAAAAATTCATAACTTATTCATACTGTGTCCAATTTATGCATGCTAAAATGCGTTGGAATCCTCCTTCATTACCCAATAAGATTCAGCATAAAAAACAGGAAAAAAACATTGTCAATATATGCTCATTTGCAGGTGTGCATACCTTTCCAATGCTTATTAAGTTCAACATTGAGAACGGGATTGATGGAGAGTGATCTGTGATTCTTTGACAGCAGTCGCATTGAACTCGTTTTAAATTTGCTTCAAATTTGGTGGCGTTCATCTCCGTCTCCATCCTGTTATAAAGTTCCTTGGCAGTCGACACTTCTTTAGCATTGCGGGGAGATTGAATTTTGCGCTTCAGCACCTGCTGGCCGCTAGATGCTGGTGTCGAATTGCCCCCACTATGCAATAGCACCAAGAAAACCACACACTACCGCAATCAATGTGACTTGTAGTTTGACACAAAAGCTATGTGCACTTAGCTTCATTACTAATTACAATTGAGCATAGTCACTATGTTTAACCCTTAAACACCTAGGTGGACATTTTGCATCTGATGAATGACAAAGAATCTTCCTTATAGGATAGAAGCGCAACTATTCATTCTCAGTATTTGGGGTGGGAAGGAGAGATCTTCTACAATATTTGGACTTCCAATGAGTATATTTGGCTTATTCAAAGTAAGATGATGTTGCACGATATTGAAATGCATGATTTCAAGAGCCACCAATCCATTGTTCAAGGGTTAAACATGTTAAGTTATTTTTATTGGATCTTATTGATAGCTATTGTAGAAGAAGACTCCAACACGCTTTAGCATGCATGATTTGAATACCATATGAATAAGTTATAAGCTTATAAGGTATTCTCTACAAGTGACCAAACTTCAAAAATAGGCTCCGCTAGATTTTTTATGCTTAATTGTAAACAACCTCAATCTCTAAATAATCTATATTTTGTTTTTTGTAATGCTTTGGGATCAAAATGTAGATGTCACATTTTGGACAATGATGGCTTATGTGACATATCTTAGAGCTTACAATGCTTGAATTTGTGGAATTGTAGAATTGTAGGATTGTAGAATTTTTTTTTAATAGAGATGATAATAAACTTGTCACACTTTGTTTTCTCAAGTTAAATATCATGTATTAAAGCATTTGAAAGCTACAATTGAGTCCTAATAAGTAAGGTGAAAACATCCAAAATTGTCAATGTATCCATTCCCAACAATTAGGTTTCTATTGAAAGTGTCCCCTCAAGTACAACTAAACTATTCCCATACTTAATTGCAATTAGTTGACAAATGATTCTCAATTTAAATTTGGTAATATGACCAAACCATGTGAGTGACAATCCTAGAGTCTAGAGGTCTACTTTGAAAATTCATAGTGATGATATGTTATATCCAAAAAATTCTAATTTTGTTTCTTGAAAATTCATGATTTTCAATTTCTAGTACTACAAACATGTTTTTAATATGCTAAATTGCTATATGTTAAATTGCTAAATTTGACGGTTTTGGATGTTTTCACCTTATAGCACATTTGGTACTTAGACACTTATGATTTCCAATGCCCCAAGCCTTTGTGGGCTTTAATGAATTTGGAAACTTGTGGTAAAGTGAAGCTTTTTCAAACTTACATTGCAAATCTTTGAATATATTAATTCTTAAACAATAAGTTGGTAACCATGGAAATCATTGGTTCAAAAATCCAAAAGCTCTTGTTAGTACTATGAATGGAAAGCAATAGGAAAGAAGACACTTTGAGAAAGTTGTTACTTGAAGTTCAATATTGACTTGATTTTATTTAGGATATTGCGTAACTTTTAATTTAGACTAATGCAAGTATTTGAATGATTGTCTTTGATCAAATCGTTGTTGGAGCAATCGATCAAAAACTAGATTCAAAAAACCATTCCATTTAGAACTACCATCAAGAAAGGAGAGTGTTAGTGGAATTAGTTCCAACATAGACTTTTAATTGTAGCCATAAGAATTGTACTTGGCTTCTTTTTGGTGGCAAGCTTCTTTTTGGAAACCATATCATTGTATTATTTCATCTTGGTTGTAGTTTATATATTAAGTGTGCAAAAAATATGACCTTTGAAGAATTTTGAATTTATTTGGGTGTGAAAATTTTAGGTGTTTAAAATCTTCTAGATTTGTAGCTTTGAGTAGTGGTTGATGGGTTGCTTTTGTTGTAAAATAAGGTTCTTGTCATTTTTTATTTTTGAAGGCTAGTAGACAATGTTTTAATGTAATCTATGTCATAGTTATAGTAGGGTAGTAGCCAATTAATGAATGCCATTGAATTCATTGCTGAAGCACAATATCTCTACATTCATTCATTTTTTCAACCAAAAAATATTTTTCAATTACATTTAGGTACTTTTATACTCAATTTTGATTGCTTCTTCTACATCTTAAATAGAAAAAGAAAAATAATTAATGAAAAGGAACCACTTTTATTTGGTGAAAAGTAGAGATTATATTGAAATGGTGAAATCTAAGCCCATGGTGTCAAAGTTAAAGGAGTTGGTCCTTATAATATATACAATCTATGAACATTATTTCATCTAAAAGCCCAATTGATGAAATCAACATTTGAGATTGGAAAATGTAGCACTTCATTTATTCTATAAGTATGTGAAGTACTCTATTTACCAATATTTACTTACATTATGTATAAAATACTTGAATTAGTGTAATCTGGAATATTATTGCACTCCACCACTCTCTACAAAAATAAATTAAAATAACTAGTATATCCCTTCATGATAAATATACCCTTCAGTAGTAGTGTAAAGTATAAGCTACTAAATTTGAAAAATCTAATTAACTAAAATGCTGGAAATGCAAGTAAATCCAAGACTTTGTCTAGTTGGATCATATCAATTGAACAACAAAACATCCAAGTCTTTCTTAAAATTTAATACAATACAATACAATTTGAATTTGTAATTTTTTTCCACGTGATTCTGAAGAATATTTCCATTCTTATTCAAATTAATAAAATTATATTGTAAATGTCTAATAGGTACAAATGTGTCAATCTTTTTTAAGAATAGTTTGAAATCTGTAATTTTTAAGACCTAAAATGAGATGTAATTATTAAGTCTCTTTAATCAAAACTAAGTAGCATATAAATTGTGTCTTGTATACTATATATAAATTTGCACAATGATTTCAACTTTGTAATTGATAACAAAAATTTAGAGATAGAAGTGAATTTATGTGTCTTTCATCAAGGTACTTTGTAGTAGGTACTAAATATTTATGACACTTTTTCTAGAGTTTCTCTCATATACATCCCATTTTCAAATGCATTGTTATGCAATTCTTATATAATTGCATTTTTACCTGATTTCAATTGGGAACACAAAATTTGTAATATTGAATGATCAAATTTTAATTTGAGATGATTTTAAAACTAGTAAATTTCAAAATTGTTAGGGATGAATTTCCAATTTCACTCTATAAACATGTTGGAAACATCTATTTGGACTTCTTTCTTATTGACTTCTTTTTTTTTGAAAAATTAGTCAAAAAAGTTTCAAAATTTGTACTATATTGAGTCCAATGTCAATGCTCAAACTTTGCAAAATGATATATTTGATATGTTTCAAATTTTTTTCAAAATATCTTGAATTAGATTTTTCAGCAAATCTCAAACTAAATATTTTACACTATATGGATTGTAAGATATTAGAGTCTGAAATGAGAAGTTCTTTAGTATACTTCCTAACAAGTTAAAGAATATTAAAGCCTCTTTATATGAATTTTTAAAATTATGAAAAGTTGAGATTAAAATCCATCACAATGAAAATTATGTTAGCCACTTGGATATCAAATTTGAAGGTACTTGAGAGTTGTATATAGCATAATTTGAAAAATCTTGTGTCAAGATGAATTGCAAAAAACTATAAATGTAACTTAGAAGGGTCGCTTTGCACATTTTATAAACAATGTGCAACATAATATAAAATGGGTGTCACTCATTTTAGGTAAAAATTATAAAAAGTTTATAGATGAGGTAGGGGATATTGAAAGTGACAAATCAATTATAACTTATTTAGGTAGCCTACAAATTTGGGCCATTAGAATTTAATGCATATAATTTTAAGATTGCAGTTTTGGATCCTCCATATTGTATTTGGTATAACTTGTATATAAAGTTGGTTGAACAATTGGTTGTAGAATTAGGTCAAGGTTACATTGGATGAAAAATCAAGTCATTGGCTAGAATTAAATGGATGAAGTTACAATGTTTTATAATTTAAATTAAATAAACTTATTGCATTGTTTGTGATTCTTCCTCATATTCATTACATTTTGCAAGTGTGAGCGAATCTAGAAAAAATTAGAAGTAATTCAAAGATTGGCGTGAAGGTCGGCTAAGAACTTAGGGTTTTAGGGTGCCTTTGAAATTCTAATTGTATATCATTTCAAGAAATTTCCTATTATTGAGATGGAGTGCATTTGGCCACACGACTGCTTATAGCTAGGATGATTCTTCGTGGATACATTGTCGTGTTGTAAATTTGTTTACTATGTAGAACTTTATGTTTATTGTTGAAGTAGAGGGTTTTTTGGAGAACCTAATTCAACCTTATATGGAGTAGGCTCTACTTTTTTTACCTCTACCAGACAATTATTTGGCTTTAGTTTGTTTATCTCCCTATGAAGATACGCTGTTTGTTTGTTTATTTGGATGTTTGTTACGTTGAGATCTCCCGGACCATGAGTCCCCCGGGTGCATATTTGGTACCGTCGAAAAGCCCTCGGTGAGGAGGGGTGCACGAGCTTTGATTCATGGTGTTCCAACCTACGGCATGAAAGTTATTGAATTTTGAAGTTTCTATACATTAAAAAAATTAGAAAATTATTTATTCTATTGTTTTCCCGGACCGTGGCAACGGCACGGGCTACCCTAGTTTCTATAAGATAAGATAGAAAGCTACATAGGAGTTAAAGATAAGATGATAAGATTTGGCTTTTAGTTGAGTTAAAGTCTTAATGACTTATTAGGAGTTAAGTCCTTTTACTTCGATAGAAAATATAGGGGATAAAGTGGAAAAACTTATATCCGAGATACAGAAAAGAAGAGGGGAGAGGATCATTAATTTGTAAGGTTGTTCATCTTATTTTTGTGATTCTAAAACCTTATCACTCACTCCATTTGAAATTTTGACGCAAAAGTCATACTTAAGGAAGTGGGAGAGGCAAAATTGTCATGTGGTGAGGAGGGTCCTTCATTTTTCAAGCCAAACCTAGTCATAGCTAGATTCCCCGCATTTTCTCAAGGCAAGGCCTCTCAACCTGACAACGTTAAAAATTTGTGTCTATTAAGATTAGAAACCACTTGGAGTTCTTTTTGGCTGAGGGTGATTTCTTCTCATAATTATATTGAATATTTTGAATTCAACTGAATTGATTTGAATCCATAGTTTGTACTTCAATTAATCAAAGTTTAGTTATATGTTCAGGATAGGCCAAGCATAGGGTTCATGGTAGCATTTCATGAGGATTCAAGTGAAAATATAAACAATGGAGGGTAAATTTGTTTTCTGACATCTATAGTAAGGTGAAGTTCTTTGAGGACAAAATACATCATTTGCTTAGGATTTGTTTGGAAGATAAAGTAGGATCATAAGAAGATTTATGGCCCTTCTACAAGACTGCGAGTTTCTAAATGCTGGGAATGTAGTGGGAACTTTGGGAACCTCATGTTGATGTGGTCAAGCGATTGCCACGTTAGATAATATTAATTAAATAATTATTTTAATTAAATATTAAATATTTTTTAAATATATTTTTTAAATCACTTTTTTCTTTTTGATACATTCTGAAAAATTTGAGAAAAAAATATAATTTTTTTTAAAATTCAAAAATTCAGACCAGTAGAGGCTGGTCTGCAATAGTGGGAACAGTTTCATGGAATAGACCTGAAATAGTTTCTCAAAGGCCTAGAAATCCTCTTGTGTTAAAAGTCTGTTTTAGCTTTGGAATAATGAGAAGCATTGCAAAGATGGAAGCGTTGCACAATATGCTTGGTGATGTTTACGTTTTACTAATGTAGTTAGAGGATAAACAAGCTTCCATTGGCATCAGCTAGAAGATGACCATGAGCATTGCAATTTATAGCATTTTGACTTATATATCTCCTTATAAGAGCATGTACTTGGTGATTTATGTTGTCAAGTTCTTTGTTTGCATTACCTTGTGTTTTTGAACACACATAAATGATTGTTTCAAGCAAATTTCATTCAAATTCACTTTTAGTTTCATGTACTTAGTCTTTGATTGTTTGAAAATTATATTTTGTTATTTGCCTTGGTTATTTCATGTTTGTTGAGGTAGGGAGGTCCATGTAGCAAAGACTCAATTTGAGTTAATTTAGAGCTAAAACTAAGTTTGGAACTTTGGATTAGTAAAATTTCTTTAAATAATTTTTCAAAAAAAATCTTTCTTAAACAAATAGAGTTGATAGAAAATCCAAGTCATTTGACATGTTTTGGAGTTATATAGAATTTGTTATGAAATGTTGAAGACTAAATGGCATTGTTATGTCTATTTATATATTTTTTTGGTTTTGGACACAAGTGTGTTGAACAACACACTTTAACCCTTCATTACCTAGGGGGACAAAAAGTATCCTCAGTTACTTTGGTAGTCCAATTCAAAGTGTTGTAACTTTTGCATCCAATGTTTGAATTCAATAAAAATTATTGAAAAAATTATGCATACTAGTCTAATTTGTGTGGTAAAATTTTCAAATCAATCCAAGATGTACAAATATTTTGGGAGCCAACGGAAGTTCACAAGTTCAATTTGAATTCACTAAATTGTATTTGATGGCTACAACTTTGGAGGCTTATATCTTCTTTATCCAATTCTTGTTTTCAATAAAATTTGTTGAATTATATTTTTCTAGAAGTCTAGTTTTTGTGGTCAAATTTTCATGGTAATCCAAGTTGTTTTGAATGTTTGTGAGCAATTCTAAATTCAAAAGCCAAACATTTTAAGATTACAATGAACTTTGGCGGCTTGTTTCTTCCTCATAAAATGTTTCTTCCTTATTATTTTTTTGGAAAAGTTGCGCATTTTAGTCTTATTTGTGCGGCTAAAATTTCATATCAATCCAAAGAGTTATGAGTGATGGAGAAGCATTCTAGTAGAAGGAGGTGTAGTCATAGATGTGTTTTTTGCACCCTTTTTTGCTATTTTTGACATTTTTAAGTCATTTTGAAAACAATTCAATGCATTTGAATGAAATTTTTTTTCACCAATGTGTTTGTATGTTGGTTTTGAGGCACTTTAAGTTTAAATTTTGTTCATTTGAGTAGGTTTAGAAATCAAATTTCACCTCCAAATGTGTTTTTAAAGAAAATTTCAGGATCTTTTTTCAACACTAAAACATTATGATCTTGCAATTGGTGAATCAGCTTTAAATTTGATCCATGTCATCTACAACATGCACACTACAAGATGGTACGGTTGAGATTTTCATATCTTAGTGACAATGTTAAAAGGCAATGATGTTGTTAGATTAATTTGAAGCTTAGGCAACGAAGGATTAAGGTGGCATGAGTGAAGTACAAGCCATTGTCCATTTTCTTCCTATACATATGACTATTGTTAAATGCAATCACATGTTTAAAAATGCATGAAAAAGGTTGAATTTCAATCATTTTAGAGGGGGCTTTTTTCCTAATACTTTTGCTTTCACCTTATTTTTGAATTCATTTGTTTTCCTTATGAGTAATGTAGCTTACCAAAAATTGCATAGACCTTGGACATGTAAGTAATGATAGAGAGCCATAATATAGGCCATTCTCCCAAATTAGGCAATTGTAGGAATTTTTTTTAATCTTGACTTAATAGTAAATAGCCCCTAAAAAATCCCCCCTTGCCATAGGTAGTCTACAAAATGTACATAAAGTGAACCACCTTAGAAATGTAATTGCTAATTTTATGTGACATTTTTTTGAAGTCAAGGTCCATAACATCATTATCAAGTTCTCAATCTAAAAAGAAAACAAAAAGATTATAACATATTACTTTAACAATTGTTTCTTGTAAATAACAAAATTCTTTATTTGTATGGAGGATCTAAGCCATTATTGGAGACTCTTATACAAAATAAATATTTGTTTTAAGAAATAATCTTATAGAAGATTGATTCACATACAAATTAAAAGCTTTATATCTTTTACTATTAATAATAATGGAAATGAGCAAAGCTTCCCATGAGTACATAGATCTAACAAATTGAAATTTTTAAGAAAAATATTTATAAACCCTTCAATTTTATAGTATGTATAAAATCTTAATCTTTCCAAAAGAACACTTAAATTTATTTTTTTGGTATTAGAATTCCATGAAATTTGACTACCAAATATTAAGATTCAATTAATGAGACTTTAAAAAAATATTTGAATAAAAATATTTTTTTGAACAACAAGCCTCAAGTTTTAAAGGAAACTTTCCATGATTTTTAGCCTTTACAAGCTAAAAATGAAAAATTCGAAGGTTTATTTAAGTATTGAAAGCAAAAGTAATATAAAAGTTATTCCATCTAAAACTAACATTGTAATCATGAACAATCAATTTCACTACAAAGGTCAACAATAATGGTAAAAAATAAGACTTCACCTATCAATCACAACCAAGTCATCCCATGGAAGCTATAAGAAAAAAAGTAAGGAAATTCATCAAAGAATTTTTTTGTTTGGTATTAATAAACACATTAACAAATAAATATACTTGAAGACACCAAACAAAATTGACTTTTCATGTGTCATTTGTTGCTAGATTAGAAAAAATTCCCTTCTATATACAATAAATTCAATTTATACTTTCTACATCATCAAAAGTGACTACTATTCCATATTTGTAAGAATTGAATTCATCTCCCTTCCAAACAACTTCTAATATTTTCAACTTCTATCTTTTTCTCAAACTCTTTGGGTATATTATTGAGTTTCTCATAAAATAAATTAAATTTACACAAAACATCAGGAAGCAATGATATTAGTATATAAGCATGTGAGCCTTGAATATATATGTAAGTGTATATATTATAACCATTGAAGGTGCTTATACTATAAATATACTATAAAAATAGAAGGTTTCTTTAATGAAGACACTCATACTATAGCTATATAATCTTCTAAGCTAGTAGGCTTAGATTCCTAAGCTCACATATTAGCAACTCTCCATTAGAAAGGATTTGAAGGCAAAGGAGGGACATTTCAAGGTTGTTCTTGTGCTTGTTCTATGTGTTGTCTAAAACTATGAATCAAATTATAATGGCTGAATTTTCAAATCTTTGGAAAAATATATTAATTTTTCTTAAAATTCCAAAAAGAATTAAAAAGCCTAAAATTTATTAATTTTTTTTAAAAATTAAAATTAAAATTTTATATTTATATAGTAGATTATTGATATTGTGCATTCCCATAGTCTAAGAACTCAAAATAATTCATAGTCTCCCAATGTCTTCATATCTCTTCTAATGATTTATAAGCCATAGTGTAATACTATAATGCACTATTACATTCTTAAATGATGCAAAATTCTAATATGTAACAAGCTCTAGCATTGAGATTTTCCTTCATTTTTTGACAAAATCTTAATATCATTACCACAAATACTAAGCTTCAACTTTTGTGTGTGGATGAAGATATTCGGTAATGTCTTCATTTGAGTTCAATGTTTGAGTAGGATTGCTAGATGGTTCATTGTTAGTTGGTGGAATGAGGAAAAGAACCAATTCCAATTTGAAAACATTGGAAAAAATCCATAGAACCTCTAAATTTTTTGTTTTGAGTAAAAAATAAAAATAAAACCTTGACTCAATACTCTCAAATTCAATTCAATATGGGAATTACACCAAGATAGCTTGAAATGAAACTCTAAACAATATCATGAATGCTACTTGGTCTCCTTACTTAGAGTTCATATATATAAATATAACAAGATTGTGGGCAAACAAACCTTGTATGATAGGATGATACAGGATGCCCTAATTCATTGTCGATTCACCAGAATGCAGGAACAACGCAGCTTCCTCAAATCTCACACGGTTCCCGCCACAAGTCACCGGAGAACAGACAGCCGTGGATTTCCACGACCCACACGTGGACGTATGAGATGAGTCCAGCGGGGCATAAAGTAATTCACAGTTTTCCAGCCAAACCGACGGACTTCGAAGTCCGCCGGAGCTTCTCAGGGTTTCCAAAAGCTTCCGAGAGCTTCTTAGTCGTTGGAATTCTGCCTGTACTTAGGTCTCGCTGCCCCTTCCCAGCCTTTCATTTTTCACTTGTTCTCTTCCGTTTTGCGCCACCTTTATATTTTGCGTTTTTGCTGTCGTTAGCTTTGAGTGAGTGAGAAAGTTATAGATTTTGGTATACGTTTGAAGCAGAGCTTTTGAACGAGTGTAACCATGTCCGGCAAGGGCGAAGGTCCTGCCATCGGCATCGACTTGGGCACGACGTACAGTTGCGTCGGTGTGTGGCAGCATGATCGCGTGGAGATTATCGCCAACGACCAGGGCAACCGGACCACGCCCAGCTATGTGGCTTTCACCGATACGGAGCGTCTCATCGGTGACGCAGCCAAGAATCAAGTGGCCATGAACCCGACCAACACCGTTTTTGGTAAGTTTTGAAGCCTTCAGTTTGTTTGGACCGATTCGTTTGCTAGCGTTCGGTTTTGCAGCGTTCGGTGTTAGTAGTCATTCATCCGTCGGCAGCCCAACGTGTTCCTGTTATTCTTCATGGCGCGGAATTTGTTCACTGTCATTGGGTAATCTGTGTTTGTGAGTGAGAACGTCGGACCGCTTGGGTGCGAGTTCGCAGGTAGGATTCTCGATGGTAGACCGCGTCGGATTTATTCGGCATTGTCCCGGTTTAGTCGGTAGGATACTCTTTCTGCGAATCAGATAAGGATTTCCAGTTCTTACTGCGTTTGCCTGACATGGTTCTCCTGCTGTGGTCGTGACGCAGATGCAAAGAGGTTGATCGGAAGGCGTTTCAGCGATGCCTCTGTCCAGAGCGACATGAAGTTGTGGCCGTTCAAGGTCTCTCCCGGTCCCGGAGAGAAGCCCATGATCAGCGTGCAGTACAAGGGCGAAGAGAAGACGTTCGCCGCTGAGGAGATCTCTTCGATGGTGCTGATCAAGATGAAGGAGATCGCGGAGGCCTACCTGGGTTCGACCATCAAGAACGCCGTGGTGACTGTGCCTGCGTATTTCAACGACTCGCAGAGGCAGGCGACGAAGGATGCCGGAGTTATCGCTGGGCTGAACGTGCTTCGTATCATCAACGAGCCTACGGCGGCCGCGATCGCTTACGGTTTGGACAAGAAGGCTTCGTCCGTAGGCGAGAAGAATGTGCTGATCTTCGACTTGGGAGGCGGTACGTTCGACGTGTCTATATTGACGATCGAGGAGGGTATTTTCGAGGTGAAGGCGACGGCTGGCGACACTCACTTGGGCGGTGAGGACTTCGACAACCGTATGGTGAACCACTTCGTTCAGGAGTTCAAGCGCAAGTACAAGAAGGACATCAGCAGCAACCCTCGCGCTCTTCGTCGTCTTCGTACTGCGGCGGAGAGGGCGAAGAGGACGTTGTCCTCGACGGCTCAGACGACGATCGAGATCGACTCTCTGTACGAGGGCGTGGATTTCTATTCGACGATCACCCGAGCTCGTTTCGAGGAGCTGAACATGGACATGTTCCGTAAGTGCATGGAGCCTGTGGAGAAGTCTCTCCGCGACGCGAAGATGGACAAGTCTTCCATCCACGACGTGGTTTTGGTGGGCGGTTCTACCCGAATTCCCAAGGTTCAGCAGCTCCTTCAGGACTTTTTCAACGGGAAGGAGCTTTGCAAGAGCATCAACCCCGACGAGGCTGTGGCTTACGGCGCGGCGGTGCAGGCCGCGATTCTTTCTGGCGAGGGCAACGAGAAGGTCCAGGACCTTTTATTGCTGGACGTGACTCCTCTTTCTTTGGGTCTGGAGACTGCCGGAGGCGTGATGACTGTTTTGATCGCTCGTAACACTACGATTCCTACTAAGAAGGAGCAGGTGTTTTCTACGTATTCGGACAACCAGCCCGGCGTGCTGATTCAGGTGTACGAGGGCGAGCGCGCTCGCACCCGTGACAACAACCTTTTGGGCAAGTTCGAGCTTTCTGGCATCCCTCCTGCGCCTCGTGGCGTTCCCCAGATCACGGTTTGCTTCGATATCGACGCGAACGGCATTTTGAACGTGTCGGCTGAGGACAAGACGACGGGTCAGAAGAACAAGATCACGATCACGAACGACAAGGGTCGTCTTTCGAAGGACGAGATCGAGAAGATGGTTCAGGAGGCTGAGAAGTACAAGTCTGAGGACGAGGACCACAAGAAGAAGATCGAGTCTAAGAACGGTCTTGAGAACTACGCTTACAACATGCGTAACACGATCAAGGACGAGAAGATCGCTTCTAACCTTGACGCTGCGGACAAGAAGAAGATCGAGGACGCCGTTGAGGCTGCGATCCAGTGGCTCGACCAGAACCAGTTGGCTGAGAGCGACGAGTTCGACGACAAGATGAAGGAGTTGGAGGGCGTGTGCAACCCGATCATCGCTCGCATGTACCAGGGCGGTGCCGGCGGCGGCGAGGGTGCCGCTCCTTCTTACGGCGGGGATGATTCTCCCCCGTCGGGTGCGGGTCCTAAGATCGAGGAGGTCGACTAAATTAATGGTGAAGGGATTGGTTTTTTGGTACGGTGTTGTCGGATGAAGAGGATTCAACGGTTTTGTTTGCATTGTGGCGGGCATTACCCGTGATCCGAGCTTGAGCGGCTGAAATGGGGTATGATAAGGTGCAATTTGTGAAGTCTCCTTGGGGCAAGCAGCCTTAGAAGGGCGAACTTGGTTTTGCTCCCGATTGGGGCAATGATTTTGTACTCCCATCCTGGGGTTTTTGCGGTTGCTTATTAGCCGTGAAGCCCCATGCGTAATTTAATGTCCGGTATGGGCGTTTCACAGCATTGCAGTCGTGCCATTGTATTGGTTTGCTTATTATTTGTTTCTTAAACGACTTGTATGTTCTCCCAGTACCTTGAGAGGAGAATTTTTGAGTTGGGTGGGTTGATTTCGAAAGTGGAGATTGTAGAATGTGTCTGTCAGAAATTCTTCTAGCATGACGATATTCCATGTGCTCATTCTTCTTTGTCAAGAACATTAGGTTTCCTCATTGATTTGTCATTTGGGATCGTTGCAAGTGTCTTTTCTTTGCGATGATTTTGTGGATCTGCAGTTGGACTGTCCATGACTTTTACTTCGTGGTACAGTAGAACCTCTCTTATTAAACCCCCTCTAGGCTCTAATCCTCTAACTCAATGTGTCAGACTGGTCCCGGACTTGCCAAATTACGAAGGATGTGAGTAAATCTGAGCCTCTGTAAGTGAATAAACGTCTGTAAAAATAACGCCAGACTGGGCTGGGACCGATTGAGATAGAGAGGTTCTATACTACCATACCTGCGTATCATAAACTATTTTCTGAATCTACGTCCCTTCAGTGGCTAAATGTAATGAAGTTAGCAAATTTCTTCCCTTACGCAACTTCCAGTTTAAAGTCTGTCAGCAAACTTGCCAAACTTACCTTTAAAGCTTGTGATGTTGTTTTTATGGTCAGTTGTCTGCCATGTGGTGGGTTGAAATCGCATCTCTATTCTGTACGTTGGAGTTCATAACACAAGTGGGCGCCAAGAAGGAACGGTTTGAGGTGTCCACCTCTGCTCTCTTGGAGTTCTCACCATCTAGTGAAACTTAAGAATTTTTATCATTTTGACATTCTGTGGGGGTTGCTGAAGTTATTGATAGTATCCTCTGCTTCTCTTGTTTCCTGTGTCTAATGTGGTTTCAACTTGTGAGGGTATTCAATTTTCAATCGGTTTCTCATCCCACAGGGAGATGTGAGTTGAGACTACACTTGTATGTGAAAATGAAAACTACTGGTAATCTCCCCAAGGGTGGATCAACCAATTTGAAGGATTGAAGGTAGAGGGTGCGACATGCCACATTGTCAATGACTGATAGAAAATGGATGGCAATTTTGTGTATTGATACGGTGAACGAAAATCTACAGTTGCAAAATCTGTGTGTTGGAGTTGCAAACTACTGGGTATGTGGTTTTCTTCGAAGCATGTCTGTATGTGGCGATGGAACTCAATCTTTTTTCTGTGATTAGGCAACGAAAATCACATGCTTTGGACAATTGGCAAAGTCAGATCGTGGTGTTGGCCGTCAGGTGGTGACTGGCAGACTCAAGTCGTTCAAATGGCGACAATGATGATAAAGCGATGAAAACAAATGAATGCTTAAACACGAATCTTGTAAAAAAGAAATTTTCAAGTTGCACAGAGGAGAACCCTGAGTGCGATAAAATGAAATGAAAACAATCATGACAGGAATTGTGTACAGATGACACTTCCAACTGAACCCCAAAAAATGCCCTGAGAAGTGGGACATACGGAGGAGTCACTGCAAATATAAGCTTGCAAGGATTGCCGCAACTGATTTTTTGAGTTCTGCTTACTTCATCAATTGAGAGAGCGCTAAAAAAACGAGCCTGTGAGATCAAAGTACGCACGTTGATTCTTCATGTGCTCGTTGGAGATGTAATAGAATTTACCTTTCTTAAGACTGTAGTAAACACTAAGCACAAAGAGAGCTGTGGATCTTACAGCTCGAGGATCGGTAAAGCATCTGCTTCATTAGATGATCAGGGATTAGCACCCTGTTAGTATATATACAAATGTGAACCCTAATTGGTCAATGTGTTCCTAATGTAGTCAAGGATGAATGTCATCCTCTGATAGGGAATACCTAGGATGCTAAACGGTGCATTAATTCCAACACCCCCTCTCAATCTTGGATTGTCACTACAAGAAAAAGGGGTGTTTTAAGTGGGATTTTTAGTCAAAAAATGCATATTGAAAGGTCATGTATTTTAAGTAAAATCTCCTTGAAATCATGTGTCAGAGGACCTACCTTAAAGTACCTTACTCAAATGTCAATTTCATGAATTTTGCGTCTTTTTAGCATTCTTAAAAGACAACATTAACTAAAAAACAAAATCTTCTCTAGAAGACATTTTACTTTGTAAGAATTTGTACATTTCAAAGAGCCAAATCAACAAGAAATTTATTTCTTACAAGAAGTCCAAATGTACAAATGATAAAGTCTAAATCTATTGAAAGTCCAAATCTATGAAAAAAATTTAAAATCTAAGGAAAAAATTTAGAATCTAAGAACAAATCTAAATCTATAAAGAAAACTAAAATCTAAGGAAAAAAATCTAAAACCTAAGAAGAAAATATAAATCTATGAAAAAGTCTACATCTATACTCCACCATTTTTGGCTTGCTTAGATAACACATCCTGAGAAATACCTATCTACATTAAATTCCTGAGATAAATTTGCTATGGCAATTTTCAAGGGATCCTGCTAGAAAAACAAAAACTGCTATCAACATATCAAAGAATTGTATTCCTAGCACTAGAAGAAAAGCCTCAAAATCTGTGTTTGTTTCAACATAATGTGTCAAGTGAGTTATGTTGAAACAAACACAAAAAACGCAGTGAAAAAGTGGGAAAACGCAAAAAAATGCATTTTTTTGTGTTTTCCCACTTTTTCACTGCGTTTTTTGCATTTGTTTCAACATAACTCACTTGACACATTGTGTTGAAACAAACGCAGATTTTGAGGCTTTTCTTCTAGAGTCGAAACATTTAACTTCATAGATATTTTGCAATTCTTCTGAAAATGTCTCAAACTACAAACATGAAATTATCAAATAGAGGCACAATCCTTCTGTTGGGCAAAAAAACATACTATAGTGAGAAGCTGACTAGAAAGCTAGCAAATAGAGTGCTCTTCCAAAGAGCCCAAGTCATTTTTAGAAATGTCGGGCATTTGTAATCAAAGTACTTAATAAATTCTCTATCCAAAATGACGAAGCCACTCGATTACCCCTAATAGGCATGACTATAAAAATAAAATATACTGATGAAAATGCCGAAATAATGATAAATATATAAACACAGGTACATATCAAAGAACTATATAATAAACACAGCAATGAAAACTAAACGCTGAATAGACAATCATATGAATAAAAACAAACCTCCACTAGGATGTCCACCTCTATCCTACGAATCAATTTTAGAAAATCCTACATCATGAAAAAGAAACATACAACAACATCAGGCGTATACATGAAAGAAATCCATCGAGGATTCAAATTATATCTCTGATACAATGAAAACATACTCCATAGCCAAACAAATACAAATTAGTTGCACTAAAAAGGTTAATATTTCTTGCAATGATATTCCATGTGATTTAGGAGGTAGAAATAACTCCACAATGGACGCACATGTGATGACAACCACCGAGGGCTCAGATGTAGTTGTTGTCTCATATAGGTCTGCATGACCTAAAGTGGGATTTGCTAATTGTTCCATGTTCATGATACAAGGAACCAAGAAGCCCGATGCAAACAAGGTAGTGTCCCCTGCCCTGCCAAGACCCTCCAAACATCATCCTATCGTAATTCAAGCATAATTAATGCTCACATATAAGCTTAGGTGTTTAGGTATTCATACCTCATGATGTGCTGATTATATGGCATATTGGCAATTTGGCATGTACTTAATGCTTAAGTTCTTATGTAATGGCAATTGATAGTTGCAACCTTTCATTATAATACAAGTTTATATTTTCAAATTGACATGATCCATTATAAAAATTCAATTGTCCTTCTTTTGGAACTCAATCAAATAATTAATTTATTCTGTGAAGTATTTGTCTACTTTGTCTATCCAAGGTACACTCAACCACTCACCCTTCATTCTTTGGCCACTCTAGAAAATGCTAAATTTTTTTGTCTTGCAGACATTATAAAATCTCCAAATTTTTAGCTCATTTTTGCAACCAAAGGGCCTAAAGTAACCAATTTAATTTCATTAGGTAAGTTTCTTAGGCACAAAATAGGATACTTCTATTTTTACTTGTACCATATTTAAAATGACTTGTTTTGGTGGAGATTGGAGACTAGAGAGTAGACTGGAGAGAAGGGGCCACTTCATCCCGGCCTTCTGTTGTCTTTTGTCCCCTAGTCCGCCTCGTCCGACAAGTCGTCCAATACTGCAATCGCCACACGGTGTCCGTTGTGTCCGAACATCGGACATTTGGATTTTGGACATGATTTTGCTCCGAATGTTGCAATTCGTCTATCCTGGGTTGCGCTGCTTAGTTGGAGTATTAGTCTTGGGAACTTGAGTTGAGTTTGGAGTATTGTTCGATTGGCTTTGGCTGTTGGAGGTGCGTCCTTGACTACCTCGCATACTCTTGTTGTTCCCGCGACTGGAGTGTAGTAAGTTGATTTCTTCTGCCTCCTCTAAATGTTTGTCTAGTGTGTGTTTGAGTTCTTCTTGCAATAATAGGCCTTCCAATTCTGGGAAGTTGGACAGACATTCTCGGCCCTTTTGAACTTGTCAAAATACTAGCTAGCTTTTCGGGAGGCTGTTGAAAGTGATATCAACTAGGTCTTCATCGAATATCATGATTCCTACATGAGCAAGCTAAGTAACGAGCAAGTTGATCTCCTGCAAGTGATCACTAATAGCTTCCTTTTTTGCTAATCGGAGAGAATAAAATTGTTCTTTGAACAATAGTCTTCTTGACAAACTATAGACATTGCACATGTGACATAGTCTTTGCCAAATGGCTTGTGGATCAATCAAATGGATAATGCTCAATAAAATGGAGTCATGTACCATCGACGTTATGATGCAAGCTGCTCAATATTGTTGCTCTGTGTTGCATTGATTGGTGTTCGTCTGTGTTGTGTTTGCGTTCATCTGTATTGTATCGGCAAGAGGCATTGTCGAAGTGGCTTTATTGTTTGAAGATGAAGCATCTCTATTCTTATCTACGTTTGCAGATTTGATGAGCTGCCAACGGGATTTTTTTTCATTTTTGAAGAAGTGCCATAGTGGCAATATTAAATGTTATAGTGGTGCTCCAAATTACAACATTCATCTACTTATTGGATGTATAGTATCATTTTCACCCACAATTAGGTGATTTCATCTTATATTTTTTTAATTTCAAAGTTGTCTAGCAATTTCATCCAAGTTTTTTGGCATTTTTTTGGGTGTTTTTTAGCTAGATTATTTTTTCTAGTACAATCAGGCACCAAAAAGCCAAAAAAAAGCACCGGATGCCACAAACCTTCTTGCATAAGAATCATGCGCACCTTGTAGCTCCATAAGATGTAGTTGGTTGGTCCAACTAGCTTCATTGTTTCCGGTACATCTCTAACACTCGGATCTATTACTACAAACGTCTGTAGGATGTGGTGGCGTCGCCGCGGCCCCGATTGATTGAGCGGCGGTTCTTCTAAACCAGGTAGGTCTAATAGAAAGCTACAATATTGATCTCTAGAAAACATTGTGACTAATTGCTAAGGATCTTGATGTAGCTCTGATACTATGTAGTAAACAGTAAGCATAAGAGAGTTGTGGATCTTATAGCTCTTGAGGATTGGTAAAGCATCTGTTTCATTAGATGATCAAGGATTAGCACCTTGTTAATATATAATTATACAAATGTTAATCCTAATTGGTCAATGTGTTCCTAATTTGGTCAAGGATGAATGTCATCCTTTGATACGGAATGCCTAGGGTGCTAAACGATGCTTAACAATGCATTAACTCCAACAAAGACACCCTATATATAATGGCCTTCCTCTACCTCAAATGTTTTTGTAACAAATCGATCTTAGACACCAATAGCTTTTCTCAATCATCTACCTTCCTGCAAATTTTACATCAGAAGTGAGTAATGTGGCCATCCTCACCCACCACAGACTCAACTTAACCGCTCCAAAGTCCTGTAGGTGATGATTTGGTGGCAGTGGATGCCGTGACTCTTTGCCAAGGTAGATCAGAATTTATTCATGTTTTTGCAAGAGTTGTGTTGAAGACCACATAATTGTCCTTATCGCTCTAAAGAGCAACAAAACTTGCAAAGTAGAGGATTGCTTGTGGAGACATTTGACGTTGAAACTTGAGTGCTAACCCTCGTGCCAATAGAAACATGTAGCAATTCTAAAGTATTGGACCCTACAACTTTGCTTGTACCCTCATCACCATAATCGTCAAAGAAGGGATTGCCTTGGGAAGAGCCAATGTCATCATCTGCTCGTTCAACATATAGACATTCAAATAATACATAATGCCGGCAAGCCAAATGTTGCCCACTATATCAAAGAAAAAGGTGGAATGAAAGCAACGATAAGGAAAAAACTTGCACATAGTCAATTGAAGATGGAAATGCTACTTAAGATACATCTTTGCGTATGCTTGCTAATATACAACCTAAACCACCTTAAAATTGAGTGACACCAAAACACATATTGCTTGGCTTTACGATGCTTTCATTCAAAATGTATGCTAAAATTGGAAAATTAGGCAAACTGTAGCTTTGTTTAGGAAGGGAAAAACGGCGTTGAAAGAGATTGCTATTGACTGCTATAGAATTGCAAGTGCAAGCTGTGTGCGTATTGTTTGCAACAACAAGTGTATCTAAAATGACAGAGGTCAAGAAGGACGATGGAGCTTGCAAGAATCCCTAAGAATTAAAAAGTCATAATGAGTAATATAGTCTATATGTAAGGACCAATTTTGAGCAACGTTGGGAGTAAAATTATTTCTTTCCGAAGATAGAATTGCCAATTTGAAAACAAGGAAAGAACCTAGTGATTTTTTACAAATAAAAAATTCACCACGGCGGACTTTTATGTGGAGTTGGAATTTGGGGACAATTTTCAAGTTTTTCTATAATTGAAATTGCTCTTGTTGACTTTGATGTGACTAAAGGGGAACTACATTTGTGGGAAATTTTGCTGAAATAAGGCCTTATTCATTAAAATGAGACAATTTACACATTTTGGGACTTCACCCTAAAAAATTTTAGTCATTTATCATCGGGCCGACGATAAAATGAGATTGTAACCTTTGGACAATTAAAGGTTTTTACATGTATTACTATATTAAAGTCTCAAATGATCAAATAGACTCAAAATTAAAAAGTTATGACCATTTATCTTCAACTCTAAGATAAAATTGAGACTACACTTTGTCTCAATATAATGAATAAGGCCTTAAATGGTGTGTCTCTACAACTTTAGTACTTTACAGTGTATAGATTGGGTAAATTGAAATAAATATCTATCCTAGACGATGGTTTAGAATGCATGGTGTAGAAATTGTGTATAAAATATGCTATTTTAATGAAATTCCCTACATTTCAAGAATAGTTTTGTTTAGTTGTTAAACAAAATAAACTCAAAAGTTCAAGTTCAAAATTACAATTAGTTTTTTCGAAGTCAAAAACTTGCTTTCCACACTTTTCATGGGTCTCTTTCTATTATAATCCTGTTGTCAAAAACCTATCTCAATTTTCCAACCTTGGAAATATTACATATTTCCATGTGAAGTTCTAAAAAACAGTTTGTCTTTTCTACAAAGTTTAGCCAATTTCAACATGTAGAACCAATGGAAGCCCACTCTAAAGAAGAGCATTGTAGAATCATTAGGGTTCTTCTAAATTGTTTAAACATAGGCATAGTCATTATTATAGGAAATAAATACATACATTTTTACATACCAATTTTTAAAAAATGATTAAAGACATGTATAATATGCATGTATTCATGGCATGGAATGACCACTATAGGCACATTTCAAGAACCATTCAAGAATTTTGTTGGATTTACAACCTTTTAGGTGATTCTACTCTTTAGACGGTATGAATTCTTGTCATGCACCATCATGTGCATCAAACACTCAATTTGCACCAATTTTGTTGTTCATCACTAAGTGGCACATCTTTGGACCAAGGTTTGCACTAGAAATCTACTTCATTTTGCCATCACTGCAAATGATTTTTAATAAATAAAAATTTGAAGAGTTTTTCTACTTATAATTTGTATAAAATGTACACTCAAAGAAAAAATAATGTGCATTTTCAAATATTAAAAGGCCATTCTAAGATTTTGAATGTTAAACTAAACATAAAAATGTGTAAAAATCGTGAAATAATATTAATATAGCAAATTTCGTTGAAATGAAAAAATTCCATTCATTTGACACTTTTTACAATTCAGATTGTGGGATTTGAAATCTAAACCTATCACAAATTTTTGAAATCTCTATGTGTCATAGATGTCTGAAATCTATACCCATCTAAGATGCTTTAGACTATGCGGTCCAAAATCTAAAGTTGTTATTGATTTTTAAAATCTATATGAATCTTAGATGTTTGAAAATATATACTTGTCTTAGATGTTAGCTTTTAGTTCAAACCGCATGGTCTAAAAAATGGCATATGGAATATCGCCATTTTATTGAAATTTGCCATTAACATTAAAAAATGCAATTCTTGTGAAGATACTAATATATATTCAAGATTAAAAAAATTCAATATTATTGTATAATAAAATCTACAAATTTAGTGTGCACAATGCATTGTCATAAAATATTCTTTTGGATAAACTTCATTTCTAGTCCATTTAGAGATTTTTTATTGATTTTTTTAATGTCATTATGTACCTTCATGGTATGAATTTTCAAAGTTTTGAATTGAAATAGTATATAGTAGTACACTATCACTAGAAAAACTAGTTACAATAGCATGCAAACTCCCTCTACCTAAGTAGTATTATTAATTAAAAAAAATAGTATCTTTGGTGAAGTTCATTGTTGATTTTTAATTGCATAAGTTGATTTTTGTAGAATATTTTCTTATTAACAATGAAAATTGCCTAGAATAATTAAAAAATAGTGTCATGTAGTAATTTTAGAAAATCTTTTTAGAAGGTAAAAAATTATGCTTCCAACCTTCATTGGCAATTCTTCTTGAAATTGGTGGATCATTTTTTCAATATGATATTCTTTATAACCGTACAATCTTTCTATATCTTGAAATTCTTTTTTATAATTACACTTTCATTCTATATCTTATTAACATGTAAATTGAATTCAACAATGTAATTTGAAATGATGGATTGATTCAAGATTGGGATGATATGACTTCATTTTATCTCTAAAATTTCCAAAAAACAATAATTGAATGGTTTTTGTGCCTATAGGCAATTGTTTGTAGGAGATTTGAACTTCTTCAATGGTAATTACTTTTTTCTTCAAAAAGGGTTTCAGTGCTTTTGGTTGATTGTTTGTGGAGGTTTGGACTTTATTTGCAATGACTATCAATTTTTCACAAGCATTTTTCTAAAGTACTTCATTTTGGGCATTGATTGAATGCGTGTAATAGTTGTTTTAAAGATAAAAAGTTGTAAAACCTTTGGTGAGATGATAATGCCTCTTAAAGGCAACATTAATATGAAAAGTTTTGTCAATTTTAAATACTCATTTTGTATATTGTTTTGTGTAAATGGAAGAGTCTGTTTGCATTGCTTTTTGAAGTCTTGAATGTAAGGTTTAGCATTTCAGTTTTCCAAGAAATGTTTACTACCAATATGTATTGTATGCAATGGCATATTTAGTCCCACTCCTTTTCTTAATCCCATTTTTTATTGGAATGTTCTTACCATTTTTGGAAGTTGTAGATAGATTTCCAACATTATCTTATGAAGTTGGTTTTTGTTTTAATGTTTTAGGTTTTATTCTTTACATTGTTGGAATTACTTTTATAATTCATATATTGCATAAGCAACCTTCACATATTATTGCATCAATATCTTCAAACCCACCAAGTGTTCCACCAAATGCTACCACCAATTCCATGTTTAACCATTTCGTAAGGTAAGTCTGTGAAACATAAAACACATCAATTTTGACTATATAATTTTGCAATCACATTGTGTAGAACAAAAGGTCGTCTCTTCAAACATTCAAGCAACAATGATTTACATGTTTCTAGAATGATATAATATCATTTAAGTTATATAACTTCGAACTTTTTGTAAATGATAGGACTTGAATGAGTAAGATAACTTGTACATACATTTGCAACAGTGTACTTCAGAAGTTGAAAGTGAAGATTATTAATATTTCTATGATGATGAAGTCAATAGTTTTTCAAATAGTAATGTGATATATTTCTATGTATATATTTATGCATATCATATCAAAAGTGCGACTTGCTTGTGACTTTCTGCAACCATTGTACTGCATCGGTGAGGAGGGACGAGGAAGATGAAGGAACACGATAACTGCCTGGGCCCTACATTTGCGCCACGCACACAACAAAAATCTTTTCAAACTTTGCGAGGAAGGAGGGGGAGAAAAGACGCAGTTTGTAAACACCATAGATAGTAGATAGTATGCAATGGCATTTTTGATCCAACAATCAAATCTTTGCATGATCGAGTTGGATTTCAGCAAGGTTTGAAGATGCAAAGACACGATAAAAACATGTTAATGAAAACAAATGGTAAATTTTGTTACAATGCCATATGTAATTCATCATTTTTTCAATCAATTCCTCCTTTAGCACTAAGGTTTGATAGGAGTAATTTAATTTCAGACCACAAGGTCTAAACTTGAATGTGCCAAGTCCCCCATTTCAACAAAATATCCATTAAAATCAATAGATTGATCTATATGATTACTGAACCGAAAGAGAAGGCCCACAGTATTGCAGCAAGTGAGTTATTGGATTCCGTAATTCCATATGAGAATTGTTACATGCGCGACATCTCCTCATTGAGGAACAACAGTTTCAATTTTCACAAAATCTTCCATCCCCAACAAATTTCTACTTGTTCCCAATCGCCCACTTACTAGTGTAGGAACTTCAAACTTGTCACACTTGCTTATCTCCCTTAACCCTTGAAGGACGGATTGGTAGCCGTGGAAATCATGTATTTTAATTCTGTGTGGTAGCCATGGAAATCATCTACTTTGAAAAAGCCTAATATATTCATTGGAAATCAAAGAACTATTGAAGATCTTTCCTTTCCACTCCTAATACCAAGAATGAAAAGTTGCACTTCTATCATGTAGGGAAAGTTTTTTTTGTCATTCAAAGGATGCAGAACGTCCTTGGCGGCGTTTAAGGGTTAAAGGAAACATATTGATGGACAAAATCTCAGCACTCCGCAAGGGCTTTGTCATTCTCATGTCCAATTTGAGAGCGTGAACACAAAGAGAAAATTGTTTTGTGATCGAAGGTGTATGTGTGTAGATGTTATTATTAGTCATAAAAGTTAAAGGTTTCAAATTGTCACCTCAAAACCTGACTACACTAAATAGGGATTTTAAGGAGACCTATACCAATTAATTGACATTTCACACTATATAAATATCAACCTTTTCTGTACATCAATAGTTATTGAAGTGTTTGGGAGTTGCACATCATGATTCAAACATTTACAATTTTCCATGATAAGTCCCTCTCATTTTTCTGTCCCTTAATACCCTATTCAGTGTAGAAACGTTTCCGTCCGTGTTTACTTGGAGAAAGTCTTAGTCTAATTTTTAAGAGTTTAAAACACTTCCACTTATATCACAATTTCTGAAGCTCCGAAATCCACGATTTTTACAACTATGACCATGTTGCATGCTTGCTGTTTCATGATCTCCAACGACCAGCTGACGATAAACTATGTTCATGAAGGCACATGCACAGAGCACGCTCCGTATCTTCAGCTGAATAGCAAGTTTGTCTTGTCAGTGACAAACAGCAAGATCTGAATTAATTGCTCGCCCTGTGTCTCAGTCACCTCTCATGCATATGAAAGAAATGTGTATCTCAATCTACCCGGAAGTCTTCACCCACGGAGCATCTCATTCAAAGTAATCTCGTGTTAAAATCTCGTCTTCAAATCCTTAATTAAGTAATATGGTGTTTTTTGGCATAAAACCGTACTCAATCTGGCCTACAAGCTTGTCGTTTAATGGTTTGGATACCGTGATCAGAACTTTTCAGTGCTTCGAAATCTCCTCTGGATGTCCAGTCACGGTGAAACTGTGAAAGGCGGACAAGTACACGTTTTTCGTCCGTAGTCATGGGTTGAGCGTTTCAGGCTAAACTAATTTTTTTTAAAGACTCTAATAATAGGAACCACATGCACTGGAACCGCAAAACCGACGATTTGACGGACCCCAGAATACGTGTGCACAGTCTCCAGAATACTTGCAGAATAGAATCTCACCTACTCGTAGGAATCGCAAGAGCTAGCGGAGGTAAGCTTGGAGGGTGAGCAACGAATGATGTGGAGTGAAAAATTCAGTGTCAGACAGTGGATTTGTTCATTGGAGTGATTCTGTCTGTTCTCTGCACAACTCATCGCCTCAATCCTACCACGCTCATGTCCAAGAGTGAGAGCAAAAAGATGCTGAGAAGCAGCTGCGTTCCAAACCCTTTTGTGCGTCCAACGTTCTGTGGCAGATCTTGTGTCGGTAATTGAAAGTTGGAGCACCTCGTCAATCGCCTTACCAACAACACGCTGGATACGCAGGTTAGATCATAATTAATTTGTATAGCACTCGATCTTTATGGAATACGAATGTAAGGAGCAAAGGTTTCAGGACAAAATTAATATGCTAGACTGTCGGTCATTTCATTTTGAGAGCCGTTAGTTCCAAAATTTGTCAAGCAAAAGTTGATGTAGAAGCATCTGCTTACTATAAATCGCTTATCAACTGATGGCGGCAATCTAGCTATTGCATCTGTGACTGCTGTGTGGTTAGGTACTCCTCGCTCTATTACGTGAATCCATTGTCAAAAAGTTTGTTTTCGACGAATAGTGAGAGATAATCTTGTGACAGTATCCCGATTGGTAGTTACTGGTTTACACGAAAGATTTGAGATTCGAGTGGTTTAACCTTTCTAACTTTTGCTTTGGGATTTCGAGTGTCACAAATTGTCTTGTGTCACCTTCATCGCTTAGCACGGACACAACTTCAGCCAGCCACAGAAAGTGATCGAGGTCAAAACCCAAGTCCTCTCGAGAAAAGGGCTCGATCGCCCGCCATGATTCGCTTCAAGTTTGGAAAACTTGGCAATAGGAGAGTGCTCACCAGGAGCGGCAACGGTGAGTTGATAATCAGACCTCTTGAGCCGAAGGAAACGTATGTAGCGATAAGCCACACATGGGGGGAAAATGCCGCGAGAATCGAGGGTGTAGAATGGGAAGTCGCGTCGTGGTTGTCCCTTGAACATTGTAAAGCCTTGGTCCAAGCTTACGACAACGTCTGGATAGACAGCTTGTGCATCCACCAAGGGAACGATTTGGACAAAGATGCACAAATCAAGAATATGCATAACATATATGGAGACGCCGATTATGCTGCCGTGGTGCTGACTGGAGATTATCGTGCGCAGTTAGACGCCCTGGGTCGTCTTACGCAACTGCTTAAATATTTAAAGACTTTGGGCCGGGAATGTACGTCATCTCGTGATTGTCCTTACGTTAAAACCATGGAGGGGTTAAAAGAAGCGGCAGATGTTGTGAGCCAAATACAGTGGTTTAAGCGTGTGTGGACGTTGCAAGAAGCCGTAGTACCGGCATTGCTCACCTTCGTCGGATTTGATCAAGATGGGAAGCTGGAGGACGATGTGACAACGGAGGAAGAAATTCGCGAATTCATTCATGCATTTGATCTTGTTTGTGACGTGGACTCTGAATATTGGGCAGGATCGATTACGCATTCCAGCTGCACTCAGTCTGTCATCGATCCGTTACAACTATGCAAGAATATTGTTGTCATCGTGGATTCAATGAGGGCAATGGACCTCAATTACTATAAAGACACGGATCGCCCGAAAGAGCAGAGAAAAATCTTGGAGTATGCTGCGTATACAGCTTTCAGGCAGCTCGGTAATGGTAAGCGTGACTGCTCACGCATTCACGATCGAGTTTTTGGGGTGTGTGCACTCTTGGGTATAGAGATAAGTCGGGTGGATTATAGAAGAGATTTTGCAGATGTGTTCTTTGAGGCTGTGAGAAAGCTCGTAGAGCGTGGAATCTGTGTCCTCCCACTGCGACCTCAGTGGACCCATGGCGACACATGGCTACCAAGCTTGAAGGATGTACACCCAAAAGATTCATGGATCACGGTGAAAACAAGTTGTGCGCTGAATGAAGAAGAAGAGACCTACCACAATGTAGTGTGCAAGGGAGACCGTGTGTATGCAACGGGCAGATTGCTCCAAATGGTTAATCCCTGTAAACTCCGGACAAGCATGGAGGCCATTGAGAAGGCCTTGCAAGATTTTGTGGAAGCCGTGAGTGCTGGAGAGAGTTTTGATGCCGTTGGTAGCATTCAAGACCCTGATTTGCTCACAGTGATGGGTGTACTGCTATGGATGCATGGCAACCGTGGAAATGATGCTAATGTTACATCAAGAGATGTAGATTCCGTGATACTTTCTATATACAATCATACAGAATCTGCAGATGAAGTTGCATCGTCCAAGGACAAGAACAGTCCCAATATTTTTCAGGAATTTGACAATGCTGCATCTCATATCAAATGGCACTTGGAAGACCAAAAGTTCACCCCATCGCAGGAGGTAATGTACTTACTAGAGGGTTGTGGCTTAGTGTCACTAGAAGGCAACAGTGCATATGACAGAGTGCCATTGCGCGACCAGGATGCAATATTGGTGGCCAAAAAGAAATTTGGGTTTGTCTTGTACAGCGTACCTTGTTCGGTTCGAAGTTCCTGTAATACTTTCGGCCTCTTCTACAAGCCATCTTTGGGCGTCAAAGTGCGTGAGTTTAGTTGCAATGTGGTTGTTCCGAATGATGATGGCGTCTGGGACAACCATGGCGGTGCACTTTGTTGGTATATTGCGAGGGGATGGAATATTTTCAAGAGGAGGATATGTGTTGGTCCTATGCGTTGATAGTTTAGCTTGTCGCCCTTCTTGGATCTGCATCTGTGCTTCTCTCAAACTCTTGATTCAAACCCTTCTCTAGAGGGACGGAGGATGGAGGTCGCGTAGGATTTCTGCGCACACAAGCATTTGTGTTCATTGTCACAAGTTTGTTAATGCCTCGCGCTAGGGCCTTTCGTCAGTACTGATGATTGGAGTAACTTATTTGAGGACGGCGATGGATCCTGTTTCTGTATCGTGGATAGCTTATGATCTTCGAAAACCAATTCATGGGATTCTGCCAGTGGATCCCACGAATTTTCAAGAACTGGCAACCCTGGAAGGAAAATTGTGGGAGGAGCTGCACACTTTCTTTGAATGGCAATGGAAAGCGGTATACTACTTACGCTCAAACCATCGGTAATGTTGCTATGGATAGGACTTTGTTGTTTTCGACTTGTGATTGATCTGAAACAGTTGACAATTTCATTGCAAGGAACTCTATTTGCCCTACTATACTGAAAGTCTCAGGGTTGAGATGTTGGAGAGGATGCATTAAGGGTTGCGAAGCTGTTATGTGTTCCGTTCTGTTGCATCTACTTTTTCGGTTGAGTACTCGCCAGAACTCATGCGTATCTTAAATGGTGCTAATTATGACGCTTGCAGAAGAGGAGGTGGGAACTTTAGGAAAACAGAGAAAAAGTGATTGCGTCACTCTTCTTTCTTCACATGACTGCAGTGTCACCAAGCAAGAATTAAATTCTTGAGCTTTGCCAAGGGAGCACCCTGTGGTTGATTTCTGCTTCGATTCTCCGTGAGAGACCAGCAAAGTTTCGTTTACTTCTGGTTACACTTGGGTTCTTTCAGAATCTGTTCTGTGTTAACTCTACATTAGAGTTTCGAACTTAACTTAAAAATTTTGTAGCTTTGTGCACAACATTCTGACGCAGTTCGACTACTTGATCAGTTTTTTGAGGCCGGTTTTGTCTACGAGTCATTGCCTTTCCTCTGCCTAACAATTGTAAAGACCTCCCTTCTTATGCCCGATTCCTGTCACCCGAACAAGTGTCCATAGGAAGCAAGCGAGTCTATTCCGTAACTTCCGTTCAAGTCTGCTCTATTCTTTTGTTTTATCGGCATTGATTCTAGGTAGAAGTTGTCATCGTAGACACAATGTTTTCCTTGTGAAGATCGTCATGATTTCTCCCAGCTGATCTTCATGACACTACTCCTTCGACGGCCCGAGGGGGACCGAATTGTGAGTGCAATCTCTCCAGTTTGTTTGTCCAGTTCTCTAATCTATTCTGGCAAAACATAGAGATTCATTCGCTTCGCAAACAACAGAAGCCTCATCAATTCTGGTCTGAAACTTAAGAATGCTTGTACAAGCTAGCTGGGTACCTGGAAAACGTAATTGTATGCACTCCGGTCTAATGATATCTTAAGACAGGAGGGAACGATCCCGTTTGAAGACTGACCGTTTTCAGGACTTTCAAACATTCAAGGACATCAATTCTGACAAAGCCTCCGAAGTATATGGACTTGTATTCTTGCTAAATGCTGGAAGCCTGAGCGAGTGATCGCATTGCATAATGTAGGTCTCAGTTACGGATTCTGTTTCGAGGTATGTAAGTAGGGTTCGATCAGTGTCTATTTTCGATCAAGGATGCCACTCTGTTCAATTCAACAATTTCATGGCTGTCTCATGTGCAGAACTTTGTTGAAATCTTTTGTGGGCAATTATATGTAGGGCAATGCCCGAGGAGAGCAGTGTGTGATGAAAAAGCTCCATGAGGAGAGCGTTTTGAGGTTGATCTCGCTGGGCTGCCATGCTTGGGAAAGTGCAACAAGTAACAAAAATACCTTCCAAACTATTGTCCCGAGTTTGAACCGAAATAGCCATTACTGTGGCTGCTAGTACTCAAAAGAAGTCTATGAATCAGTCCCAACACTTTCCTCGCCCTAATAACCAATCTGCCTTCTTCGACATAAGTAATCCAAACATAAGGAAAGGGGTCCATAAAACCGCCCATCTAAGCACTCAAAATGAATTTGGGGGAGGTGAAACTTCTTCAATTATTTTTCTCGAAATTTTCTGTGAAAAACAAGTGCCATTGGCATTAGTGTTCTGTTTTTCAATTCATATAAAGTGCTAAAGTGGCAATACCTCATTATACTGTGGAGCTCCAAACCTCAACATTCCTCCACACATTGGACAGAAAATATCATATTAGAACACAATACATATCAATCGTTATCTTTTTATCCATTATTTGGCGATTTCATTGAATTTACTTTTTAAATTTGAAGATTCTTGCTAATTTCATCCAAAATTTTAGTCTTTCTTCTTTATAGGATTGGTGCTAGGCCAAAAAATTAGGTGCAATTTCACACCAAAGTACCCGAAAAAAAAACACTGATTAGCATGGGCGCTTTTAAATGGGCGCTTTTAGAGTCCATTCCGTAGTATCATCGTGTGCTTCAAAGACATTCAAAACACCGACAATAATAAGTGATTGAGATCCAAATTGCTTTCAGCGTCTCCTTGTAAGGAGAGGCTGGTCACCGTGGATACCATTATGTGAATCATGCACTTTTTTTTCAAAGAAGAGAACTCCTTCGAGGCAAAATTACTGTGTAAGAGCCCCCGGTTGCACAAAACACAAAACATCAAGGATGAACAATTGCACTCGTGCCTTATGTGCAAGGATTCTCCTGTACTCACTTAATCGTTGCCCGGCTTCACCTGCACTCCTGAAACAACCCCGTGGAAGGTAAAGATCTCTCCATCAATGAGCCAAGCCGCGAGGGGAACAGAGCCACGTCCAAATGCAGGGCAACGATATGGCAACCGATAACAACAAATACAAGAGAATTCAAGAACAAGCCAAGTGAGGACATCACTGGACTGCACGCAGAGTTGAGACCAACTTCAAGGCCGCTCCTACGGTAGCAGACGTATCTCCGGCCAAGTCCCGGACAACAGTCCACACTCCAGTTACGACACAAGCCCAGAAAGAAAGGAAAGACAAAAAAAAGGGCTCACAAACATCCAAGGGCCACGAATACCGTATCACAAGGCAGACAGTGGAAAACTCACCGGAGCCCATCTGACACTGAGCACGTTCAAACTCGCACAAACTTCAGCTAAAATAATGAATCCACAAATGCGGACTTCTTCACAAGGTGCAAGACATATGCAAGTACAAACCTGCCGAAACGCTATAATTCTGCCACGCCAAAACATCAGGAACAACGGGTAGGCGATTGGAGCGGTTCTGAAAACGCAGCACACCATTAACAACGAGCACCAGCGAAGAAAACCGGCATTTCATAACCCCAAGCAGCTCATCGACACTCCGAACAGACCACACCAAATGGACAGGATTTCAATGACGGAATGAAAACCCTATTTCCAAAAAAAACAGCCCCAAAAGACAGAATCCAGCAACCGCCAGTGTCCAACCACTGCAACGCATAGGGAGTCCCACCACATTACAATCTCAAATGCAAAGTGCAAAACGAAAAAACCCGTCACTGCTCGGCAACGACGACAGACACTCACGACGACAGCACTCCATCGAAGAGAAAACAACATACAAAAACCATCGCAAAAACGGACGAGACAGAATCTGACTTTCCAACTGTCCTGCTGGACGTAAATTAAGTCCGAGACCTCACGGGCCCAAAATAAATGCCGTCAGACCTCAAGTCGTATGAGTACAAAATTTCTTGCCCCAATACGAGGCAAAAGAAAAGTCGCCCTATTCGCCCCAATTGCGTCCCGGCGACACAACAAATCAATTTTTCACTGCGTCTCGGCCAATTACATTCACCTCAACGCAAACAATATCGAAGCTAACTCCTACCAACCTCACTGACTTAGTCGACCTCCTCGATCTTAGGACCGGCACCCGACGGGGGAGAATCATCCCCGCCGTAAGAAGGAGCGGCACCCTCGCCGCCGCCGGCACCGCCCTGGTACATGCGAGCGATGATCGGGTTGCACACGCCCTCCAACTCCTTCATCTTGTCGTCGAACTCGTCGCTCTCAGCCAACTGGTTCTGGTCGAGCCACTGGATCGCGGCCTCAACGGCGTCCTCGATCTTCTTCTTGTCCGCAGCGTCAAGGTTAGAAGCGATCTTCTCGTCCTTGATCGTGTTACGCATGTTGTAAGCGTAGTTCTCAAGACCGTTCTTAGACTCGATCTTCTTCTTGTGGTCCTCGTCCTCAGACTTGTACTTCTCGGCCTCCTGAACCATCTTCTCGATCTCGTCCTTCGAAAGACGACCCTTGTCGTTCGTGATCGTGATCTTGTTCTTCTGACCCGTCGTCTTGTCCTCAGCCGATACGTTCAAAATGCCGTTCGCGTCGATGTCGAAGCAAACCGTGATCTGGGGAACGCCACGAGGCGCAGGAGGGATGCCAGAAAGCTCGAACTTGCCCAAAAGGTTGTTGTCACGGGTGCGAGCGCGCTCGCCCTCGTACACCTGAATCAGCACGCCGGGCTGGTTGTCCGAATACGTAGAAAACACCTGCTCCTTCTTAGTAGGAATCGTAGTGTTACGAGCGATCAAAACAGTCATCACGCCTCCGGCAGTCTCCAGACCCAGAGAAAGAGGAGTCACGTCAAGCAATAGAAGGTCCTGAACCTTCTCGTTGCCCTCGCCAGAAAGAATCGCGGCCTGCACCGCCGCGCCGTAAGCCACAGCCTCGTCGGGGTTGATGCTCTTGCAAAGCTCCTTCCCGTTGAAAAAGTCCTGCAGAAGCTGCTGAACCTTGGGAATTCGGGTAGAACCGCCCACCAAAACCACGTCGTGGATGGAAGACTTGTCCATCTTCGCGTCGCGGAGAGACTTCTCCACAGGCTCCATGCACTTACGGAACATGTCCATGTTCAGCTCCTCGAAACGAGCTCGGGTGATCGTCGAATAGAAATCCACGCCCTCGTACAGAGAGTCGATCTCGATCGTCGTCTGAGCCGTCGAGGACAACGTCCTCTTCGCCCTCTCCGCCGCAGTACGAAGACGACGAAGCGCGCGAGGGTTGCTGCTGATGTCCTTCTTGTACTTGCGCTTGAACTCCTGAACGAAGTGGTTCACCATACGGTTGTCGAAGTCCTCACCGCCCAAGTGAGTGTCGCCAGCCGTCGCCTTCACCTCGAAAATACCCTCCTCGATCGTCAAAATAGACACGTCGAACGTACCGCCTCCCAAGTCGAAGATCAGCACGTTCTTCTCGCCCACGGACGAAGCCTTCTTGTCCAAACCGTAAGCGATCGCGGCCGCCGTAGGCTCGTTGATGATACGAAGCACGTTCAGCCCAGCGATAACTCCGGCATCCTTCGTCGCCTGCCTCTGCGAGTCGTTGAAATACGCAGGCACAGTCACCACGGCGTTCTTGATGGTCGAACCCAGGTAGGCCTCCGCGATCTCCTTCATCTTGATCAGCACCATCGAAGAGATCTCCTCAGCGGCGAACGTCTTCTCTTCGCCCTTGTACTGCACGCTGATCATGGGCTTCTCTCCGGGACCGGGAGTCACCTTAAACGGCCACAACTTCATGTCGCTCTGGACAGAAGCATCGCTGAAACGCCTTCCGATCAACCTCTTCGCATCTGCGTCACGACCACAACAGGAGGAAACAAGTCAGGCCAATGCAACAGGAATCCACATCCGACTTGCAACAGAAGTAATCTACCGACCAAACAGGAACAATGCCGAGCAAAACCGACGCGGTCCTGCATCGACGAGAAAACCTACACCCCAGCTGGCGCCCGCGCGGTCCAGAGCTCCCACTCACAGACACAGATTGACCCGACAGAAAACAAGTTCCGCTCCATGAACGACAACAGGAACACATTGGGCCGCCGACGGATGGAAAACTCCCGACACCGGACGCAGCGATACCGACCGCCACAAAACAAATAGGAGCAAGCAAAACGAGAACTTCAAAACTTACCAAAAACGGTGTTGGTCGGGTTCATGGCCACTTGATTCTTGGCTGCGTCACCGATGAGACGCTCCGTATCGGTGAAAGCCACATAGCTGGGCGTGGTCCGGTTGCCCTGGTCGTTGGCGATGATCTCCACGCGATCATGCTGCCACACGCCGACGCAACTGTACGTCGTACCCAAATCGATGCCGATGGCAGGACCTTCGCCCTTGCCGGCCATGTCTGCGTTCGTCCAAACACTCTCCTTTAGACGCTGCAACTGTGACAAATCAAGATCTCCTCCTCAAACTCCACAAACTGCAATACCACTCTCCGCAAAAACTCTCAGCGTCCGGGTTACAGAAGCGGCACAGCACCAAAATGAAAAGGGAGGGCGGCCTGCGAGACCTAAATCACCAACGGCTGGGAACTGGGGAAGCCGTCGGAAGGATTTGGAAACCCTGAGAAGCTCCCGGAAGCTGCGGGAGCCTGCGGGAAGCTGCGGGAGGCTTCGGGAGGCTGCGGGAGGCTCCTCGGTGTGTTATGGTCTGCTCCCTGGATCCGTGTCGTCCACGTGGACGTCATTGAATCTACGGCTCTCCTGCTTCCGGCAATTTTGTGGGGAACCGACCTGGCGACCTTCAGTGGGCTCAGTGCTGACGATTTTTTTCGTTGAATTTACTTCACGGCATTTTTTGAACACTTGAACCCCTAAATGCTTAAGACTTGTTTTGAGCTTCTTGGAATTTGCTCTAAATTGAACAAAATGCCAATACTTTGATAAGTGGTATCAATTTTTTTTGAATTGTAACCGCACAAATTCAAACTAAACATGTTAGGGATCACATTGGAAAAGAAAATACGACAATATCACTCATGGAGTGAAAGATTATAATGTTTGACCATGAGTGTGTTAAAACTACAAAACTAAGGCAAAGTCTTTTGATCCTCTTTTTGCAAGTCAAACTTGAAAAGTTGGTGAACAACAAAATATGAGATTAAAGGGCCTAACATGCACAACTCCAATCAATTTATGGCTTCTCAAAATCTACTCTACAATTTTTGCAAATGAATTTTGAACATGATTTTTTCTCCAAAATCTAGTGTATTTGAGGCTCATTTTCAAGAGCTCTCAACACTACGGAAAGTCAAGATTGCAATGGGTACCCTTGCACAAAATCTTGAATAGAAAAATTCATATCATTCATTTTCCAAAATCAAATTTTTGACACTAAAACTAGACTTCAAAAAGAACTTTCCAAAAATATAAACTACTAAAAATAGCAACTTGATTAGGTTTTATTTAATTTCAAAGTTTTGCAAACACTCAATTTTGGTGCCTCGAGCATGTAGGGGCTAAGAAAACAAGCTTGATTTTTCTAAATTTCACCAACATGAAATTTCCAAATATGTGAATACCATGAAGAGATAATCACTTAACATCCAAACAAAAGGACCGGACAAAACGATGCTTGGGTCAATTTTTAATCCATTGAAAGGACATTTCATCATTAGTTTTCTATATTAACACACCTTTTGAAAAATTTGATATTTTCTTGTGTAGTAATATTATTATATTGTACCATCTTTTGAAAGGATAGGATAGTAATATGTATTCAAATTTTAGTTTATTTTTTTGTAATTAAATCATTAGAATTAAAAGAAATAGTTTTTTTGAATATCTCTTTTGAAAAAATCATAGTAATTACAAAAATGATTAAAATAGTATGAAATTGGTAGAAAAATTAGAAATGATAGTATTAAACATCATGATGTAATTGGTGTACTTTTGGAGCTCACACTATAAGAAATTTAATAGAGAAGTTTTAGAGTGACGTATTGTAAGCTTTCGAGAGGCTACCTTCAAAGTGTCACATTTTAACAATCTTAGAAAAACATCAAAAAAATAAATTATTGGAACTACATTTTTTAGTCAATCTCCATAACATTTTAAACTATGTGAAATTGATGTTTGACCCATGATCTTGTCCCTTGGGCAAGTTTGTCCTCTAGGCATTAAGAAGAAGCCTTCAAAACTTTGTTTACTCAAAATTTATCACAAGTGTTACAAAATATGCCAAAAGTATTCCAACATTGTTTAAAGACTCAACAATGGAATTAGTGGTTGTTCACCAAGTCACAATCACCATGAACAACATAAATTACATTAGCCCAAATGTAGTACAAAGAACATTATCTATGATGGGCTCATGCAACTTTCCAATAAGTGCTTCCAAATCACTACTACCATTAATAACTATGCCATTGTTTATATTTGATTTTGGGACTTCCAAAACATTTCCTACAAGAATATATTTGTACTTTGTACCTTCTCGTGCTATATATCACTTTGAATGCAAGGTATTGCCAATCCAAATCTATAAAGCAAGAACCTTGATTTGTGTGCTCAAAGTAGATTTGGGTCATACCATCCACCTAAATGGCATCTAGACTCATTATACATTTCTAGAGTGTTATAGCTTTGGTGTAGTCCATTTTTCTTTGGCTTTTTGAGAGAATTCAAGAAGCACAAAGGAAGTATTGTCCAAATTTCAACATTGACAAGATGGTACTAGAAAGAATGATTCCCAATTGTTTCTTCATCTTGTACCTATAGTACATCGTGATAACCTTTAGGATTAGATTTTTGAAAGTCAAAATCATTTTGTTCTTTGCAAACAGAGTACCATGCTTCACATACGCTATATTACCATCTACAATCTACTTTGAGGTCTCCATCTTGCCTTCATACTAGAACTAATCTTTCACCTCATACAATCTTCTAAAATTCCAATGTATTTGTGCAAAAATATTTTGCAAAGGGCCTTTATCTAAGCAAGGTGCCAAGATGGAGCACGCAACCTCAATCTTATATGTAGTGGGCGTGGGTCCAGATGGAAGTGGGCGGATTTGCCTTCAGTTTGGTGTCAATTCAGTTGCAATTTATGTGCCCATTCCAAATTAATATTACATCTTGGGGCTAGATTTTAAGGCCGAATTTCTATTTAAGTCCTCTTGTATTTTCATAGTGCTCAGTAAAAAGACTTAAAAACACACATTTACTTTACTGTTCTTTTCTTTTCTATTTTAAAATAGTTTTTGAAGTTTTTATTCTCTTTATAATTTATTTCAAATTTTTATAAAAAATTTATATCATTTATTCTTTTATTTTTGTTTTTATGGGCCCCTTGGTAGACGGTTACGTTCCATTCATTGGAGTTGCGTCTACCAAGGGGAATGGGGAACTTTTTGTTTGCTGGCCTGTTGCGCAGCAACATCACGTTAGAGGAAGTGGAATTTGTGCGGCGAGCAACAGCAGCAGCTGCCATGCGTTGTTGTGGAGTTTTCTCGATCGATTGGACCGTTGTCTGCCGTTGCCGTCGCTGGTTTGGGTGAAGTAGAGCAGCCGAGGGAGTGTCGTGATGTTGAATGGAAAATTGAATGAATTCCGAGGGAGTGTGCGGGCGGTGATCACGCAGGTCGGGGAAGCCACTGCGGCTGGGGTGCGGGAGACAGTGGCCGACCTGGAAGTCGGCAGTGATGGGCATTCCCGCAGTTTTGAAGGAGTGGAAACGGAACAAGATGCTGACCCTAGCTTATACCTGAGTGGCATACTTTTACTAGTAGAAACCCCTATTTAATGTGACAAGGTCTAATTTTTCTTGATAGATTTTGTTAGGCATCAAAAGTAACAATCCATGTTTTTATGTCAGCATTGATGTTGTGTTCAATGTTTTTGTTGACATAAAAACACGGGTTGTTACTTTTGATGCTTAGCAAAATCCGTCAAAAAGAATTAGGCCTTGTCACATTAAACGGGGGTTTCTACTAGTGTTTGGGTGTAGCCAAGTACTCCCTCTATCCCACTAAATGCTTCCCAAATTCTTTCTGCAAAGACTGTAAATCAGCCTAATCAGGAAGCTTTTAGTGGGACAGAGGGAGTAATGTTTTTAGTGTTGTCCAAAGTTTCTTTCATTCTTTTAGGTGAGAATTGCTTGTATGAGGGATAATCATTCCACTGTGTACTCCTGCTCCAGAGTTTCGGACACTTGTCGTTAGTCTGGTTATGTCATACATTCGTTGGAAGCTGTATACCAATCCTGTTTTGTGTATCCTATCATGGTAGTATGCCTGTGCTTGAGTTTAAGTCCTTTTTTCACGTTGAGGCATTCTTCTAGTTTATATCTTCAGCCAAGTAATGTTTCTATCGTTTCCATAGTTTGTTTCATCCTGTTAATTAAGAATAGCTGCTTAATTTATGGAGGGATAATCATTCCATTGTCTACTTTTGCTCCGGGGATTCGGATACTTGTCTGGATGTGTCATACATTCATTGGAAGCTGTATTCTCAACCTTTTGGTATACTCCCATTTCAATGCCAATGCATTTAGCTAGTATGATTGGACTTAAGAGCTTAAATTCATTTAAGACCTATCTGAGTTTTGAGGTTGAATAAGAGCACTGAACTTAATGCATTCACTAATTTTGGTATGATATGAGGGGTTGTCTTGTTCTTTGATCCTTCCCTTGAGAGTGTTGATATAAATTGGGTTGGAGTATCATTTTAGCTAAGACAATTCGTTTGAGATGCAGAATTGCTCCTTGCTATCGCCAAGGAGGTAGATTCAGGTCGATTGCCGATGCGTGCTGGGGAGGGAATGGAAGAATTATATCGGAATTATCGAGATGCTGTAGGTTTTCCAAGTCTACTCTGTGGAGCTTTAGGTAGTAGAATGGTTGGAGATGCAATTATGTTTATTGTTGCACGATGTCATACCACTGTTATCTGCTGTTGAGTTGTAGAGTGGCAATATGTTTTTAGTAGGCCGGATCCAGAAGGATTCTTTTTATGATTGACAATGCATTGTCCAAGCAGGTGGTTGGCAGTGGCGTGGAGAATGCTATGGAAATTGCTGTACGGGTTATGGTAACAGTTTTGGACCATATTCTTCTTCAATTCGAGGTGGCTACATTTTCCTCTGAGTCTTTTGAGTTTTTTAACTTTTTTTTCCTAGTGATTCAGACATACACTTTTAGATGACGGGTTCGAGGAACTAATGGCAGTGTTTGGTGGGTTGTTTTTCCCTGCAAGATCCTTTCACATTTTTAAATTATCACCCGAAATTATCAGTGCTGGAAACATTAGCCTGAAAAGTAGTCATCCAGATCCAGAGTCAACGCCTGCATGCTTACCTGCAGAAGAATTTCAGTGGAATTGCAAATCAAATCTCAAGTTCGTTAGTTAGAGCTACCTACCCTGAGGGAATACGCATTCATTTGCCAATTGTGTGATTGTACTAGACTTGAATTTATGCCTACCATAGTTATCAAAGGAAGAATTATAGCTTGGTGCATCTTGATTGATATCAAACGAAAACTTATAGTTTGTGCATCTTGACTGTTTTTGTCAATCAAAGAATTGATAATTATGTTGAAATTTGCCTTACAATAAGTGACATTGGGACGTCAGCGTGCTCTGTAGGGGTAGAGGGAACGTGAAGGACAACGCCAGGGACACACGCAAAATGTGAAACACTAATGTTAGCGAGGACCATGATGAATCGAGATTCTTTTTCATGAACTGGCAAGTCAAGAATTTTGGTCTCACACTTGTGTTTCGCAATTCTTGAATGTGTACCACAAGTGCTTCTGGTTTATAATCACACTTGTTGCATTTCTTTTTGCCAGTGTTGCATTCAATGCTTGGGAAACAAAGAAAACGATTTTGAGATTTGGGTTTCTAAAACAAAAGAATTATATTTTAGAGTTTCATTGCCTCTGAAGTTTTTCTCATTCTGCTTTCAGGTGCAACTCAAGGTAGTGGAGCTGCGGAAAGCTGAAGCTGCGGATAGACAAATCAATTGAAGAGTATGATCACGATACCAACCTCGCCAGCTAGTCACGCTTCATTTTGAAGAGTGAACCGATACTCAGGCGATCTTTGAGTTCATGTATAGACTTGATACTGGGCATGTCAGCTGCAGGCGCCACTCTAGCATCCTGAACGCGTGAGCCATCGATTCTCACCACCGCAGTTGGAATAGGGCCAGGGGGAATATTGACGACGATTTGTTGCCGGTTTTCGTTAATAGAAAGCTGAATAGCTACCTCTAAATCACTAGCTGCAAATCAACACGGCCATAAAATCCTTTACGTTAACCCTTGAACATCAACTTACGGGATACGTTCTACTGATACTCGCAGCATTTCACAGCAAACAAGAGACAAGAAAAGCGATGACCTCAGAGAAGGAAATCTTATGGGAAAGGACCTCGCCAAATCATCCTAAGTCGAAAATACATAAAAATAGACAACAAGAAAAACATTCATTTAGGATTTATATCCCTACGACCATACTTCCAGGAAAACCTATTCTAAAAAGAACTACGTTACTCGAAAATAACTCGAAACTATGAAACTAAGACAATATCATAAAAGACTTACAAAGGTGATAGACAAAGCTGGAACAAACTATCAAAAAACTAAATCTTCAATTTCAGTATGGATCACCTAGTTCGGTTCAGATTAAGCGATGACCATTTTACAAGACATATCAAAATTTGAATGTCGGTACCTCCACTGCAAGAAGAGTGTCTCGTTGGCATTATGAAAAATTGATGAAATACGGGTCATTAAACTTTAAAATACTGGTACGTGGTCTAGAGCAACCGCTACGGTAATGAAATGTCCACATCAAAGCTTCTTGCCACTGTGCCCACTTGGTGTTTAGGCAGCTCAGTAATACATTAATGAGGAAAGTCAGCCCACCGATACACAGCATGATGACAATCACTAGGGACGCTTGAGAATTGAACACTATCCAAAGTTCGAAGGGAATACGCCAAGAACCTCCGATCTAGTTGCAGGAACTAAGTCTATCGCCTCGTACTAATGCCTTCGTTCCAAAACCGTCATACACTGATGTACAGCAACGAAGTAAAATCCCTAACATACCACATAAATTCAGTGCTTTGCTCAAAGTACGCGTGAGCTACCTAAGAGTGAAACACCACAAACCTAAAGCAGCTTATCAATTTAATTGAGAGCTGAAAAACCATTGAAGATTAAATTCATTCACTGCCTCCCAAACGCAAGAATACAAACAGGGATCCCATCCGTCACCGACATCTGACACACCAGGAGCCGACACAAGAAATCGTCATAGGCCAAATAAATAGTTGAGAGAAAAACAGTGAGTCCGTCTCCTGTGCCATACACAAGCCGAAAAGGAAAGCGCAGCTTGAGAAGGTGTTTGCGCTTCGTTTGAAGCTTTACTGTCGGCAGTAGTCGGGAGAGAAACACCCGAAGGTCCCTCATGTACAAATTCGTGTGAGGGTTGTCCTCAATGTCGTGAGCAGAAACAAGGGACTCGTACTCCTGCGCTAGCTACTACGCCACTCAGGGCCCACACGTCTTGTTTTTTCTTGAAAAAAGGAAAAAGCAAATTGCCTTATTTTTTTTAAATGTTTTTTTTTCTTTTAAAATTTGATAATTCTTTTATCTTCTTAAAATCATATTAAAATGACAATGGATTTCATATCTTATTATATATTTTTTGGTTTTGGGTTATTTGGTGTTATTTGGTTATTTGTTTAGTCAATGTATATTAAGATACATTTCCTTTTCTCCTATTTGTGCACATGATGATTGTTTGAAGGCAAAATGTTCTAGTATTGTTAGTATTGTTCCTTGCTTTGAAGTTTGTTTTCAGTCGTATATTGGCACCCATGCAAGCAACTGTACGTTCAAATAGGTGTTGGATGCTTCTTAAACAAAATCAATGTGCGAATCATTTCTAAAAAAATTTAAACAACTTGGGTTAAATGCGAAATTCAATTTTATTCCTATCTACATGTATTAGAAATTGTTTAAAGGAGATCAAATTCCTTGAAAAGGCAATAAGATCTTAAATGGTTGCTTCAAAAGTAAACTACCTTATTTTGCGTAAACTATTTTGAAAAATATAAAATTACAATACAATATCCAAATGCCACATTCTTTGGTGTGCAAGAGCTTCCTTTAGAAATTTGACAATAAAATAGAGAATTATGAACTATCCACTTTGAAAACTTTCAGTGAATAGGGAATTGAATTCATTTCAAATAGTGAAATAGAATGAAATTATTTTTTCATTTAAATATTCTCATTTTCTTTAAATTTGAAGTTTTTAAAGTTATTTAAATCCTATATTATTAAATTATTATTATTATTATTTAAATGAAGTTATCCAAATGAATTAATAATTCTTGAATCTCCTGAACGTTAGGCACCAAACAAATACAATTAGGAATACAAATACGTTAGGAATACAAACTCAGAATCTAAGCCATGCAACAATACAGAATTACAAAAATTGAACATTGGCGGGTTTAAAAAGATTTATATACTAAATAACTTCAAGAATGATCATAAGTACTTGAAGGTAGCTTGGTGGATTGAACCCTTCCCACCCAACCGTGAGGTGGGGGGTTCAAACCCCCATGCCAACTCCCCATTGAGGTGGCGGTCAATGTTGACCGCCATGTGGACATTGACCTAGGTGTTGGACTTGTGTGGATGCCATGTGTCATTTTGGTGTCACATGGATTGCCATGTGTCAAATGTTGATTGGTTTTTTCAATGTAAATTTTTTTCAAATTAATTTACAACATGACCAAATCAACAAAAAATGTAACAAAAAATTCAACAAGTTTTTGCTACATACTGTCCAAGTCAACTGCACTAAATCAACATAGAAGTGTTATACCCAATCAACACTTTTTTGCTGATTTTTTGTTGATTTGGACACAAATTTTCTAGTAGTGGTAGGTAAAGTGTGAAATTGATTTTGTGGTATTTGTGAAGGCTTTTTTATCCACTCCAACACAATGTTACTGTAGATTAGCTAATAGGATTTTTACTTTAGCTTTTTGTGCGGATTTTTGGGGTTAATTTTGTGTTTTGGAAGGCTTTTTAGGGAGTTTATGCACTAATTGGATGATTTTGTATGTTTTTTACCAATTGGGAGTGCACATTTTGAACCAATTTTGTTGTGTGAATTCAATTTGGATGTAATAGAGTCTACCGAGTGGGTTAATTTGAGGTTGATGTGGGTCAGGTCCGATCCCAATTGGTCAATTTCTTTTGTGATTCCAAGTCGGATTTTTATTTGTCTAATCGGAGTAGTTGGAGGCGGGGCCACTTGTTAGTTCCAACTGGGTTTATTTGGCTAGCAGTTAGGTTGTGTTTCCAAATCGGTTAGTGTTGGGTGGTTAGGCTCCAAGTCGGGACAGTTTTGGTAACTGTTTTTGGAAATTCCTATTTGTTTGTGATTTTCAATTTGGTTGTCACCCACTGTTGAATGAAGTCCGATGCGAGTCCCAGTTGGGGAGGCTGGTATTTTGATTTTGTTTGTAATTTCCCAATTGGGAAGTGTGTCTGTGATCCGATGTTGGATCGGTGTGAGTGTTTGAGTCAATGTCCTAGTTGAAATGTATATGTGCTAGTGTATGGCTGTGTATTGATGTGTAGAAGCTTCAATATTTTAATTGAAATTATCCAAGTCAGGGGTGAGCTTGGAGGAGTGTGATTTAATGACAAGATTTGTGAGAGTCAGTGCTTAAAAAGATTGTGTGTTATAGGAGGCAAACAAGATGAGATTGTGTGTGGCCTAATTGAAGATGATTAGAGTTTTAATAGATAGAATGATCATGAGTTTTTGAAAATGAACAAAAATTGTTAAATTTGTAAAGGTGATGTGATCATCAATTTAGAATGAATAAGGAAATATATTTTTAGCCAAGATGGATTGTTTATCGTATTTGATGTGATGAATGTTGAATCATGTGTATTAGATTAATTGAGCAATTAAGTTGGATTTGTAGTGTCGTTGTAATAATGTTCTTGGTGATGAAATTCCAAATTAGATTAACCTATTAGCATGAATTTCCTACTTGACCGTCTCCCTTGGAACGAACTTATTATACTAATAGGGTAATTTCCGAATAGGTCATTATCCTTCTTCAACAGTTACAATTTGGGATGATACAATTGTCAACGGGCTCATTGGGTATCAACCAATACAAAACATTATCTACCAAACCCCAGTGAGATGATGCTCTTATAAAATCATGAATTTTTTCTAATGAAATATTGTATTGAGATGGAGAAATGGCTAGAGACTTTAGAGTTAATTAATTGTTTTACATCAAGGTACCAACCCTACCATAGTACTATCATAAAAAATAATTCCTAATTACTCTAAAATATTATGGATGCACTTAATAAAGTCCATAGATTTCAATAAGATTCTACACTAAGATTTCATTACTATGAACGTTACACTATAACCATATACCAAAGTTGTAGTTATTTATTTAAACAAGATGTATATTTTGAATTATTCAATCATACAATTTGAAAGCAACAAATAACCTATTGATTTTGGTTGAAAAATTACATTCTCCTATCAATAATCATTTTTAAGTTGGCTCCACCAAACATGAGTTGGTTTTGTCTTAGTATTGAACAACTTTCTAAAAGTAAAACTTTTGAAGTTTGTAGAAAATACTTATAAGCTATGGAGCCCTTAATAGTCAATTCAATCTCAAAGCTTTTTTTTATTTTGTAGTTTATTGTTAGGTTTTAAAGATAAAATTCTTTATAGAGATTGTTAGATTCTATTTAATAAAATCCTTATCAATATATCGTTTTACCTTTCAAAGTCCAAAGTGGTTGCAACACTCCAATCTTGTGCCTTTGAATGAGTATAGTGTTCCCAAGATAGCCTTGGTATAATTTATAGAATCAATTGCATAATGTCCTTTAGAATTAGAATCTAGTTCAAAGTTGCATTTGACAAAGCCTAGCTTGGTATTTTGTATGTAGATAGACTTTTGGAGGGTCTAGAAGACTAAATATTAAGAGAATTCTTGATTACCAATGATTTTGAGTGCAAAATAAAAAGTCTTGTCTTGACCTTACACATGAAAAATCAAGTGGTGTAATGAATGGCACAAACAAAAATTGAATACATGTATTTTTTAAATAATAAAACATGCTCAAAGCCTAGAGATTCAATTCTTTCTCTTCTAATTAAAGAATTCTTGGTCTTCTAGAATTAAAAGAAGATAATTACAATCAAGCCTTGTGAAAAGCACTATATAAAAGTTTAAACTTGCACTAAGTATTCCATACTTGCATAGAGGTTATCATAAAACCTTTGGAGATTTTTGAATTGGAGACATATTTTTCCAAAAAAAACAAATACTTTATCTATTTTGATTTTTTTTTTCATCTTCAAATTGCAATAAAAAATTTATAAACATTGAGAAAGAGTTTTCAGTCACTATAGCAAACTTTACCAAGTTCAGGGCATTTCAACACCAAAAAAAAACTCTAGACAAATCCAACAATATTTGGAGAACCTTAAACAAAATCTCAGCACTAATTGGAGACACCAAAGCATAAAACATCCAAAGGACTCCAAAGTAACTCATTTCTTACACTAATATTTGTTTAACCCCTAGAGTACCAAGGCATTTTCTGGCTGTGAAACCATTGAAAACTGCCATTTCTGCTGCAATCACTCAAGAAACCAAAAAAAAACTTTTTTCTTAGAATCTAACTGTAGGATCTTGCACTCTACTTGTCTCAAATCATGTGGTAAGGATTTCATGAACTTTGACTATACAGATTGGAAGATATTTGCATTTGAAGTTGGAAAAAAAAGTTTTTTTCAACTGCGGCTTGCAATTTCAGGTGACTTTGACTGCCATTTGTGGATTTTTTTGCACTACACACCATAAAGTTAAAAATTTTTATGTTGAACATTTGAGTTGAGAGTTGGGGAAAAAAATGTCAAAATGTCAAAACTTGATTTTCACGTATAAAAAAATTGTTAAGTAGAAGTAGGTCCAAAGTTGAACAAAATACTAAATTGTTAATAGCCCTTAGTTGGAATTAAAAAATCATAATCCCAACGGTGGGATTGTTCATGAAAACAAACTTAACGTTGGTTAAAAAAATTGAAAAAAATTGAAAATTGCATTCAAAAATGAATTCTATAAGTTGTTTTTTGAAGAAGATGCTTAGATTGCCCGAAAAACAAGATTGTCCATAACATTTTCATTATTAGTCCAAACAGGATGAATCAAAGCTTCAAATGGAGACAAAAAAATAATCTTTCAGAAAAAAAAAAAAAAAATTAAATTCATTTTTTTGTGGTTTTTTTATTTTGCCCGCCGAATTGCTTTTTTGACTTCGGATAGCAAAACTTTATATTTTTAGAGAGATGATGTAATTTCCTATCTTCAAAAAAAGTTTCAAAAAATCAGTTCAAAATTTCAGGTTACACAAGCTTGCCCGAAATCCCAAGTGTCTTTGGAGGGGACTTTGGTACTTTTTAGGGGTTAGGACACCCAAAGCAAGTCAAAATTCTTGAAAAGCATGAATCCCTTCACGTAAAATTTTTTAATTTCATAATTTAGCAACTTGTTACTTTAATGAGTTGAAATGATCTAGACAAAGAGTGAAAGAGAATCCTTGATCTAATTTGGAACTTTTTAATTCAGTAAAGCAATTTCATCATACAATGCAAATGTTTTAATTAGTTCTCAAACAAATGGTTATATAACCTTTTCATCTAAGGAATTTAAAAATTCTTCTCTTCTACTAAGGCAACTTGATTTGAAGAAAATTTAGTTTCAATATGCGATCTCCCCTCTGTAAATCTTGTATGCCAATCAAACTAATGTTAAAAAATATTGTTAAACCAGTGTCCAAGGCCATGATGATTTAGATTGCATAAATCCCCTCAAAGAACCAAAGTCCTTCGAAGATCACATATACAAACATTATACTACATTTTGACATCCACAACATGCAAGGTGAGTAAACTTGTTCAACATTTGTCAAAATGAAACTAAGGTCCGCTTTATACTTGGGACCAGATTGAAGGCTGGCAGGAACTCTTTAAGTTTAAACCTATAGGATCACTCAATTTCTCCAAATTCGGCCCAAGGGCTTAATACTTGGGGTTACCTGGAATTACGCCTCATCCTATGTGTCACCTTAGGCGGTGTGGTTTTGTGCCAATCCTTCTAGCCCCAAGGGAGGATTCAAGATGAGGTTTTGGGTGGCCGGAATTCCCATTTAGGATTGGATTGGGCTCCTCTATTGGATTGTATAAATTTCTACCATCAATTTTTAGAAAATAATCATTTTTATTTATCTTAAAATCTACTTCATTGTACTTGTCCTCCCTTGTCTGTGTTGAAGAGGTTCTATTTTTGTTTTTTGCATTCTGTATTGTTGCATGGCTTAGATTCTGAGTTTGTATTCCTAACGTATTTGTATTCCTAATTGTATTTGTTTGGTGCCTAACGTTCAGGAGATTCAAGAATTATTAATTCATTTGGATAACTTCATTTAAATAATAATAATAATAATTTAATAATATAGGATTTAAATAACTTTAAAAACTTCAAATTTAAAGAAAATGAGAATATTTAAATGAAAAAATAATTTCATTCTATTTCACTATTTGAAATGAATTCAATTCCCTATTCACTGAAAGTTTTCAAAGTGGATAGTTCATAATTCTCTATTTTATTGTCAAATTTCTAAAGGAAGCTCTTGCACACCAAAGAATGTGGCATTTGGATATTGTATTGTAATTTTATATTTTTCAAAATAGTTTACGCAAAATAAGGTAGTTTACTTTTGAAGCAACCATTTAAGATCTTATTGCCTTTTCAAGGAATTTGATCTCCTTTAAACAATTTCTAATACATGTAGATAGGAATAAAATTGAATTTCGCATTTAACCCAAGTTGTTTAAATTTTTTTAGAAATGATTCGCACATTGATTTTGTTTAAGAAGCATCCAACACCTATTTGAACGTACAGTTGCTTGCATGGGTGCCAATATACGACTGAAAACAAACTTCAAAGCAAGGAACAATACTAACAATACTAGAACATTTTGCCTTCAAACAATCATCATGTGCACAAATAGGAGAAAAGGAAATGTATCTTAATATACATTGACTAAACAAATAACCAAATAACACCAAATAACCCAAAACCAAAAAATATATAATAAGATATGAAATCCATTGTCATTTTAATATGATTTTAAGAAGATAAAAGAATTATCAAATTTTAAAAGAAAAAAAAACATTTAAAAAAAATAAGGCAATTTGCTTTTTCCTTTTTTCAAGAAAAAACAAGACGTGTGGGCCCTGAGTGGCGTAGTAGCTAGCGCAGGAGTACGAGTCCCTTGTTTCTGCTCACGACATTGAGGACAACCCTCACACGAATTTGTACATGAGGGACCTTCGGGTGTTTCTCTCCCGACTACTGCCGACAGTAAAGCTTCAAACGAAGCGCAAACACCTTCTCAAGCTGCGCTTTCCTTTTCGGCTTGTGTATGGCACAGGAGACGGACTCACTGTTTTTCTCTCAACTATTTATTTGGCCTATGACGATTTCTTGTGTCGGCTCCTGGTGTGTCAGATGTCGGTGACGGATGGGATCCCTGTTTGTATTCTTGCGTTTGGGAGGCAGTGAATGAATTTAATCTTCAATGGTTTTTCAGCTCTCAATTAAATTGATAAGCTGCTTTAGGTTTGTGGTGTTTCACTCTTAGGTAGCTCACGCGTACTTTGAGCAAAGCACTGAATTTATGTGGTATGTTAGGGATTTTACTTCGTTGCTGTACATCAGTGTATGACGGTTTTGGAACGAAGGCATTAGTACGAGGCGATAGACTTAGTTCCTGCAACTAGATCGGAGGTTCTTGGCGTATTCCCTTCGAACTTTGGATAGTGTTCAATTCTCAAGCGTCCCTAGTGATTGTCATCATGCTGTGTATCGGTGGGCTGACTTTCCTCATTAATGTATTACTGAGCTGCCTAAACACCAAGTGGGCACAGTGGCAAGAAGCTTTGATGTGGACATTTCATTACCGTAGCGGTTGCTCTAGACCACGTACCAGTATTTTAAAGTTTAATGACCCGTATTTCATCAATTTTTCATAATGCCAACGAGACACTCTTCTTGCAGTGGAGGTACCGACATTCAAATTTTGATATGTCTTGTAAAATGGTCATCGCTTAATCTGAACCGAACTAGGTGATCCATACTGAAATTGAAGATTTAGTTTTTTGATAGTTTGTTCCAGCTTTGTCTATCACCTTTGTAAGTCTTTTATGATATTGTCTTAGTTTCATAGTTTCGAGTTATTTTCGAGTAACGTAGTTCTTTTTAGAATAGGTTTTCCTGGAAGTATGGTCGTAGGGATATAAATCCTAAATGAATGTTTTTCTTGTTGTCTATTTTTATGTATTTTCGACTTAGGATGATTTGGCGAGGTCCTTTCCCATAAGATTTCCTTCTCTGAGGTCATCGCTTTTCTTGTCTCTTGTTTGCTGTGAAATGCCGCGAGTATCAGTAGAACGTATCCCGTAAGTTGATGTTCAAGGGTTAACGTAAAGGATTTTATGGCCGTGTTGATTTGCAGCTAGTGATTTAGAGGTAGCTATTCAGCTTTCTATTAACGAAAACCGGCAACAAATCGTCGTCAATATTCCCCCTGGCCCTATTCCAACTGCGGTGGTGAGAATCGATGGCTCACGCGTTCAGGATGCTAGAGTGGCGCCTGCAGCTGACATGCCCAGTATCAAGTCTATACATGAACTCAAAGATCGCCTGAGTATCGGTTCACTCTTCAAAATGAAGCGTGACTAGCTGGCGAGGTTGGTATCGTGATCATACTCTTCAATTGATTTGTCTATCCGCAGCTTCAGCTTTCCGCAGCTCCACTACCTTGAGTTGCACCTGAAAGCAGAATGAGAAAAACTTCAGAGGCAATGAAACTCTAAAATATAATTCTTTTGTTTTAGAAACCCAAATCTCAAAATCGTTTTCTTTGTTTCCCAAGCATTGAATGCAACACTGGCAAAAAGAAATGCAACAAGTGTGATTATAAACCAGAAGCACTTGTGGTACACATTCAAGAATTGCGAAACACAAGTGTGAGACCAAAATTCTTGACTTGCCAGTTCATGAAAAAGAATCTCGATTCATCATGGTCCTCGCTAACATTAGTGTTTCACATTTTGCGTGTGTCCCTGGCGTTGTCCTTCACGTTCCCTCTACCCCTACAGAGCACGCTGACGTCCCAATGTCACTTATTGTAAGGCAAATTTCAACATAATTATCAATTCTTTGATTGACAAAAACAGTCAAGATGCACAAACTATAAGTTTTCGTTTGATATCAATCAAGATGCACCAAGCTATAATTCTTCCTTTGATAACTATGGTAGGCATAAATTCAAGTCTAGTACAATCACACAATTGGCAAATGAATGCGTATTCCCTCAGGGTAGGTAGCTCTAACTAACGAACTTGAGATTTGATTTGCAATTCCACTGAAATTCTTCTGCAGGTAAGCATGCAGGCGTTGACTCTGGATCTGGATGACTACTTTTCAGGCTAATGTTTCCAGCACTGATAATTTCGGGTGATAATTTAAAAATGTGAAAGGATCTTGCAGGGAAAAACAACCCACCAAACACTGCCATTAGTTCCTCGAACCCGTCATCTAAAAGTGTATGTCTGAATCACTAGGAAAAAAAAGTTAAAAAACTCAAAAGACTCAGAGGAAAATGTAGCCACCTCGAATTGAAGAAGAATATGGTCCAAAACTGTTACCATAACCCGTACAGCAATTTCCATAGCATTCTCCACGCCACTGCCAACCACCTGCTTGGACAATGCATTGTCAATCATAAAAAGAATCCTTCTGGATCCGGCCTACTAAAAACATATTGCCACTCTACAACTCAACAGCAGATAACAGTGGTATGACATCGTGCAACAATAAACATAATTGCATCTCCAACCATTCTACTACCTAAAGCTCCACAGAGTAGACTTGGAAAACCTACAGCATCTCGATAATTCCGATATAATTCTTCCATTCCCTCCCCAGCACGCATCGGCAATCGACCTGAATCTACCTCCTTGGCGATAGCAAGGAGCAATTCTGCATCTCAAACGAATTGTCTTAGCTAAAATGATACTCCAACCCAATTTATATCAACACTCTCAAGGGAAGGATCAAAGAACAAGACAACCCCTCATATCATACCAAAATTAGTGAATGCATTAAGTTCAGTGCTCTTATTCAACCTCAAAACTCAGATAGGTCTTAAATGAATTTAAGCTCTTAAGTCCAATCATACTAGCTAAATGCATTGGCATTGAAATGGGAGTATACCAAAAGGTTGAGAATACAGCTTCCAATGAATGTATGACACATCCAGACAAGTATCCGAATCCCCGGAGCAAAAGTAGACAATGGAATGATTATCCCTCCATAAATTAAGCAGCTATTCTTAATTAACAGGATGAAACAAACTATGGAAACGATAGAAACATTACTTGGCTGAAGATATAAACTAGAAGAATGCCTCAACGTGAAAAAAGGACTTAAACTCAAGCACAGGCATACTACCATGATAGGATACACAAAACAGGATTGGTATACAGCTTCCAACGAATGTATGACATAACCAGACTAACGACAAGTGTCCGAAACTCTGGAGCAGGAGTACACAGTGGAATGATTATCCCTCATACAAGCAATTCTCACCTAAAAGAATGAAAGAAACTTTGGACAACACTAAAAACATTACTCCCTCTGTCCCACTAAAAGCTTCCTGATTAGGCTGATTTACAGTCTTTGCAGAAAGAATTTGGGAAGCATTTAGTGGGATAGAGGGAGTACTTGGCTACACCCAAACACTAGTAGAAACCCCCGTTTAATGTGACAAGGCCTAATTCTTTTTGACGGATTTTGCTAAGCATCAAAAGTAACAACCCGTGTTTTTATGTCAACAAAAACATTGAACACAACATCAATGCTGACATAAAAACATGGATTGTTACTTTTGATGCCTAACAAAATCTATCAAGAAAAATTAGACCTTGTCACATTAAATAGGGGTTTCTACTAGTAAAAGTATGCCACTCAGGTATAAGCTAGGGTCAGCATCTTGTTCCGTTTCCACTCCTTCAAAACTGCGGGAATGCCCATCACTGCCGACTTCCAGGTCGGCCACTGTCTCCCGCACCCCAGCCGCAGTGGCTTCCCCGACCTGCGTGATCACCGCCCGCACACTCCCTCGGAATTCATTCAATTTTCCATTCAACATCACGACACTCCCTCGGCTGCTCTACTTCACCCAAACCAGCGACGGCAACGGCAGACAACGGTCCAATCGATCGAGAAAACTCCACAACAACGCATGGCAGCTGCTGCTGTTGCTCGCCGCACAAATTCCACTTCCTCTAACGTGATGTTGCTGCGCAACAGGCCAGCAAACAAAAAGTTCCCCATTCCCCTTGGTAGACGCAACTCCAATGAATGGAACGTAACCGTCTACCAAGGGGCCCATAAAAACAAAAATAAAAGAATAAATGATATAAATTTTTTATAAAAATTTGAAATAAATTATAAAGAGAATAAAAACTTCAAAAACTATTTTAAAATAGAAAAGAAAAGAACAGTAAAGTAAATGTGTGTTTTTAAGTCTTTTTACTGAGCACTATGAAAATACAAGAGGACTTAAATAGAAATTCGGCCTTAAAATCTAGCCCCAAGATGTAATATTAATTTGGAATGGGCACATAAATTGCAACTGAATTGACACCAAACTGAAGGCAAATCCGCCCACTTCCATCTGGACCCACGCCCACTACATATAAGATTGAGGTTGCGTGCTCCATCTTGGCACCTTGCTTAGATAAAGGCCCTTTGCAAAATATTTTTGCACAAATACATTGGAATTTTAGAAGATTGTATGAGGTGAAAGATTAGTTCTAGTATGAAGGCAAGATGGAGACCTCAAAGTAGATTGTAGATGGTAATATAGCGTATGTGAAGCATGGTACTCTGTTTGCAAAGAACAAAATGATTTTGACTTTCAAAAATCTAATCCTAAAGGTTATCACGATGTACTATAGGTACAAGATGAAGAAACAATTGGGAATCATTCTTTCTAGTACCATCTTGTCAATGTTGAAATTTGGACAATACTTCCTTTGTGCTTCTTGAATTCTCTCAAAAAGCCAAAGAAAAATGGACTACACCAAAGCTATAACACTCTAGAAATGTATAATGAGTCTAGATGCCATTTAGGTGGATGGTATGACCCAAATCTACTTTGAGCACACAAATCAAGGTTCTTGCTTTATAGATTTGGATTGGCAATACCTTGCATTCAAAGTGATATATAGCACGAGAAGGTACAAAGTACAAATATATTCTTGTAGGAAATGTTTTGGAAGTCCCAAAATCAAATATAAACAATGGCATAGTTATTAATGGTAGTAGTGATTTGGAAGCACTTATTGGAAAGTTGCATGAGCCCATCATAGATAATGTTCTTTGTACTACATTTGGGCTAATGTAATTTATGTTGTTCATGGTGATTGTGACTTGGTGAACAACCACTAATTCCATTGTTGAGTCTTTAAACAATGTTGGAATACTTTTGGCATATTTTGTAACACTTGTGATAAATTTTGAGTAAACAAAGTTTTGAAGGCTTCTTCTTAATGCCTAGAGGACAAACTTGCCCAAGGGACAAGATCATGGGTCAAACATCAATTTCACATAGTTTAAAATGTTATGGAGATTGACTAAAAAATGTAGTTCCAATAATTTATTTTTTTGATGTTTTTCTAAGATTGTTAAAATGTGACACTTTGAAGGTAGCCTCTCGAAAGCTTACAATACGTCACTCTAAAACTTCTCTATTAAATTTCTTATAGTGTGAGCTCCAAAAGTACACCAATTACATCATGATGTTTAATACTATCATTTCTAATTTTTCTACCAATTTCATACTATTTTAATCATTTTTGTAATTACTATGATTTTTTCAAAAGAGATATTCAAAAAAACTATTTCTTTTAATTCTAATGATTTAATTACAAAAAAATAAACTAAAATTTGAATACATATTACTATCCTATCCTTTCAAAAGATGGTACAATATAATAATATTACTACACAAGAAAATATCAAATTTTTCAAAAGGTGTGTTAATATAGAAAACTAATGATGAAATGTCCTTTCAATGGATTAAAAATTGACCCAAGCATCGTTTTGTCCGGTCCTTTTGTTTGGATGTTAAGTGATTATCTCTTCATGGTATTCACATATTTGGAAATTTCATGTTGGTGAAATTTAGAAAAATCAAGCTTGTTTTCTTAGCCCCTACATGCTCGAGGCACCAAAATTGAGTGTTTGCAAAACTTTGAAATTAAATAAAACCTAATCAAGTTGCTATTTTTAGTAGTTTATATTTTTGGAAAGTTCTTTTTGAAGTCTAGTTTTAGTGTCAAAAATTTGATTTTGGAAAATGAATGATATGAATTTTTCTATTCAAGATTTTGTGCAAGGGTACCCATTGCAATCTTGACTTTCCGTAGTGTTGAGAGCTCTTGAAAATGAGCCTCAAATACACTAGATTTTGGAGAAAAAATCATGTTCAAAATTCATTTGCAAAAATTGTAGAGTAGATTTTGAGAAGCCATAAATTGATTGGAGTTGTGCATGTTAGGCCCTTTAATCTCATATTTTGTTGTTCACCAACTTTTCAAGTTTGACTTGCAAAAAGAGGATCAAAAGACTTTGCCTTAGTTTTGTAGTTTTAACACACTCATGGTCAAACATTATAATCTTTCACTCCATGAGTGATATTGTCGTATTTTCTTTTCCAATGTGATCCCTAACATGTTTAGTTTGAATTTGTGCGGTTACAATTCAAAAAAAATTGATACCACTTATCAAAGTATTGGCATTTTGTTCAATTTAGAGCAAATTCCAAGAAGCTCAAAACAAGTCTTAAGCATTTAGGGGTTCAAGTGTTCAAAAAATGCCGTGAAGTAAATTCAACGAAAAAAATCGTCAGCACTGAGCCCACTGAAGGTCGCCAGGTCGGTTCCCCACAAAATTGCCGGAAGCAGGAGAGCCGTAGATTCAATGACGTCCACGTGGACGACACGGATCCAGGGAGCAGACCATAACACACCGAGGAGCCTCCCGCAGCCTCCCGAAGCCTCCCGCAGCTTCCCGCAGGCTCCCGCAGCTTCCGGGAGCTTCTCAGGGTTTCCAAATCCTTCCGACGGCTTCCCCAGTTCCCAGCCGTTGGTGATTTAGGTCTCGCAGGCCGCCCTCCCTTTTCATTTTGGTGCTGTGCCGCTTCTGTAACCCGGACGCTGAGAGTTTTTGCGGAGAGTGGTATTGCAGTTTGTGGAGTTTGAGGAGGAGATCTTGATTTGTCACAGTTGCAGCGTCTAAAGGAGAGTGTTTGGACGAACGCAGACATGGCCGGCAAGGGCGAAGGTCCTGCCATCGGCATCGATTTGGGTACGACGTACAGTTGCGTCGGCGTGTGGCAGCATGATCGCGTGGAGATCATCGCCAACGACCAGGGCAACCGGACCACGCCCAGCTATGTGGCTTTCACCGATACGGAGCGTCTCATCGGTGACGCAGCCAAGAATCAAGTGGCCATGAACCCGACCAACACCGTTTTTGGTAAGTTTTGAAGTTCTCGTTTTGCTTGCTCCTATTTGTTTTGTGGCGGTCGGTATCGCTGCGTCCGGTGTCGGGAGTTTTCCATCCGTCGGCGGCCCAATGTGTTCCTGTTGTCGTTCATGGAGCGGAACTTGTTTTCTGTCGGGTCAATCTGTGTCTGTGAGTGGGAGCTCTGGACCGCGCGGGCGCCAGCTGGGGTGTAGGTTTTCTCGTCGATGCAGGACCGCGTCGGTTTTGCTCGGCATTGTTCCTGTTTGGTCGGTAGATTACTTCTGTTGCAAGTCGGATGTGGATTCCTGTTGCATTGGCCTGACTTGTTTCCTCCTGTTGTGGTCGTGACGCAGATGCGAAGAGGTTGATCGGAAGGCGTTTCAGCGATGCTTCTGTCCAGAGCGACATGAAGTTGTGGCCGTTTAAGGTGACTCCCGGTCCCGGAGAGAAGCCCATGATCAGCGTGCAGTACAAGGGCGAAGAGAAGACGTTCGCCGCTGAGGAGATCTCTTCGATGGTGCTGATCAAGATGAAGGAGATCGCGGAGGCCTACCTGGGTTCGACCATCAAGAACGCCGTGGTGACTGTGCCTGCGTATTTCAACGACTCGCAGAGGCAGGCGACGAAGGATGCCGGAGTTATCGCTGGGCTGAACGTGCTTCGTATCATCAACGAGCCTACGGCGGCCGCGATCGCTTACGGTTTGGACAAGAAGGCTTCGTCCGTGGGCGAGAAGAACGTGCTGATCTTCGACTTGGGAGGCGGTACGTTCGACGTGTCTATTTTGACGATCGAGGAGGGTATTTTCGAGGTGAAGGCGACGGCTGGCGACACTCACTTGGGCGGTGAGGACTTCGACAACCGTATGGTGAACCACTTCGTTCAGGAGTTCAAGCGCAAGTACAAGAAGGACATCAGCAGCAACCCTCGCGCGCTTCGTCGTCTTCGTACTGCGGCGGAGAGGGCGAAGAGGACGTTGTCCTCGACGGCTCAGACGACGATCGAGATCGACTCTCTGTACGAGGGCGTGGATTTCTATTCGACGATCACCCGAGCTCGTTTCGAGGAGCTGAACATGGACATGTTCCGTAAGTGCATGGAGCCTGTGGAGAAGTCTCTCCGCGACGCGAAGATGGACAAGTCTTCCATCCACGACGTGGTTTTGGTGGGCGGTTCTACCCGAATTCCCAAGGTTCAGCAGCTTCTGCAGGACTTTTTCAACGGGAAGGAGCTTTGCAAGAGCATCAACCCCGACGAGGCTGTGGCTTACGGCGCGGCGGTGCAGGCCGCGATTCTTTCTGGCGAGGGCAACGAGAAGGTTCAGGACCTTCTATTGCTTGACGTGACTCCTCTTTCTCTGGGTCTGGAGACTGCCGGAGGCGTGATGACTGTTTTGATCGCTCGTAACACTACGATTCCTACTAAGAAGGAGCAGGTGTTTTCTACGTATTCGGACAACCAGCCCGGCGTGCTGATTCAGGTGTACGAGGGCGAGCGCGCTCGCACCCGTGACAACAACCTTTTGGGCAAGTTCGAGCTTTCTGGCATCCCTCCTGCGCCTCGTGGCGTTCCCCAGATCACGGTTTGCTTCGACATCGACGCGAACGGCATTTTGAACGTATCGGCTGAGGACAAGACGACGGGTCAGAAGAACAAGATCACGATCACGAACGACAAGGGTCGTCTTTCGAAGGACGAGATCGAGAAGATGGTTCAGGAGGCCGAGAAGTACAAGTCTGAGGACGAGGACCACAAGAAGAAGATCGAGTCTAAGAACGGTCTTGAGAACTACGCTTACAACATGCGTAACACGATCAAGGACGAGAAGATCGCTTCTAACCTTGACGCTGCGGACAAGAAGAAGATCGAGGACGCCGTTGAGGCCGCGATCCAGTGGCTCGACCAGAACCAGTTGGCTGAGAGCGACGAGTTCGACGACAAGATGAAGGAGTTGGAGGGCGTGTGCAACCCGATCATCGCTCGCATGTACCAGGGCGGTGCCGGCGGCGGCGAGGGTGCCGCTCCTTCTTACGGCGGGGATGATTCTCCCCCGTCGGGTGCCGGTCCTAAGATCGAGGAGGTCGACTAAGTCAGTGAGGTTGGTAGGAGTTAGCTTCGATATTGTTTGCGTTGAGGTGAATGTAATTGGCCGAGACGCAGTGAAAAATTGATTTGTTGTGTCGCCGGGACGCAATTGGGGCGAATAGGGCGACTTTTCTTTTGCCTCGTATTGGGGCAAGAAATTTTGTACTCATACGACTTGAGGTCTGACGGCATTTATTTTGGGCCCGTGAGGTCTCGGACTTAATTTACGTCCAGCAGGACAGTTGGAAAGTCAGATTCTGTCTCGTCCGTTTTTGCGATGGTTTTTGTATGTTGTTTTCTCTTCGATGGAGTGCTGTCGTCGTGAGTGTCTGTCGTCGTTGCCGAGCAGTGACGGGTTTTTTCGTTTTGCACTTTGCATTTGAGATTGTAATGTGGTGGGACTCCCTATGCGTTGCAGTGGTTGGACACTGGCGGTTGCTGGATTCTGTCTTTTGGGGCTGTTTTTTTTGGAAATAGGGTTTTCATTCCGTCATTGAAATCCTGTCCATTTGGTGTGGTCTGTTCGGAGTGTCGATGAGCTGCTTGGGGTTATGAAATGCCGGTTTTCTTCGCTGGTGCTCGTTGTTAATGGTGTGCTGCGTTTTCAGAACCGCTCCAATCGCCTACCCGTTGTTCCTGATGTTTTGGCGTGGCAGAATTATAGCGTTTCGGCAGGTTTGTACTTGCATATGTCTTGCACCTTGTGAAGAAGTCCGCATTTGTGGATTCATTATTTTAGCTGAAGTTTGTGCGAGTTTGAACGTGCTCAGTGTCAGATGGGCTCCGGTGAGTTTTCCACTGTCTGCCTTGTGATACGGTATTCGTGGCCCTTGGATGTTTGTGAGCCCTTTTTTTTGTCTTTCCTTTCTTTCTGGGCTTGTGTCGTAACTGGAGTGTGGACTGTTGTCCGGGACTTGGCCGGAGATACGTCTGCTACCGTAGGAGCGGCCTTGAAGTTGGTCTCAACTCTGCGTGCAGTCCAGTGATGTCCTCACTTGGCTTGTTCTTGAATTCTCTTGTATTTGTTGTTATCGGTTGCCATATCGTTGCCCTGCATTTGGACGTGGCTCTGTTCCCCTCGCGGCTTGGCTCATTGATGGAGAGATCTTTACCTTCCACGGGGTTGTTTCAGGAGTGCAGGTGAAGCCGGGCAACGATTAAGTGAGTACAGGAGAATCCTTGCACATAAGGCACGAGTGCAATTGTTCATCCTTGATGTTTTGTGTTTTGTGCAACCGGGGGCTCTTACACAGTAATTTTGCCTCGAAGGAGTTCTCTTCTTTGAAAAAAAAGTGCATGATTCACATAATGGTATCCACGGTGACCAGCCTCTCCTTACAAGGAGACGCTGAAAGCAATTTGGATCTCAATCACTTATTATTGTCGGTGTTTTGAATGTCTTTGAAGCACACGATGATACTACGGAATGGAATGGATACCACTCGGACGCTGTTGTGGTAGTAAGGGAGGCGGCTTAAAAAACACTGAGGCTCTGAAAGCGCCCATCTTCTCAAATGTCCACTGTTTGTAGGTGTTTTTTTTCCATCTTTACAGGATTGTACACCTAGGGTACACTTCGGAAGGTGGGTGCTTTTAAGGTTCTATGCCATTTTCGACTCCCAAAATTCATAACTAATTTTGACTTCCAAAGTCCGTAACTCGTGCTGGAAAGCACCAAACGACTTGGGTAACCAGTAGATGCCAATGGCACTTGTTTTCTAAAGAAAATTTACTGAAAAATAATTGAATAATTTTGACCTCTTGCAAATCCAGTTTCAGCTCTTAGATGGCGCTTTACGGATCTCCTCGCTTATGTTGGGCCTAGGGACTTAATGCCTATGCCGGTTCAAGCTTGGGGCAATAGTTTCAAGAGATATTTTGGTTACATGTGACACTTTCTCAAACATCGCAACCCAACAAGATCAAGCACAAAACACTCACACAAAAAGTATATCAATGTAAAGTAGGGAGACAAGAAAAGAAGTATAAAATTTCTTGAAAGTAAGTATTTTAACATCTGTATTTGAAAAGGGAAGATTAAAATAAAGGATTGAACTTGCATATTCTTGACAATTCAATGAGGGGGGTCTTACACAAAATTATTATTTTCTTTCTTTTCTCTTGGACATCATTGAACATAGCTTTTAAACTATTTTTTTATATAGGTGGATTACTCATATGTCTTTGTATTTTCCAACATGTGGTCACAAGTTTGTTAATGGTTGCTTATCCTAAGATATGACAAGTTGACCTCTAGAATTCTAGATTTGTGGATTTAAAATGATCACTTCTACATAACATTTTTTTGGCTGATAATCCAAAGATTTACATACATCACACAATAGTAGACCTTAAACCCAAACTCTTCAAGATATATTCTAAGTGACTAATTCAAAACTTTTAGTAGGTGATAACTAGGAGAAGAAAGTAGATGGTTACATTTTGGAATGAAGAACAATATTTTGTGTTGGGATGAATTCTTAGACTAGCATGTGCTCTTTTTACATACTTTAGAAATACACACAAAGAGAGGCTTAGTAGGCACTTAGTAGACTTATTTGATGTTCAATGTTGTAAAGATAATTTCAATTACTAGTGAAAATGAACTTAATGAAATCAATAGCTAGGAGCCTAAAGCCTCAAAACTAGCATCAAAGTGCCATCTAATACTAGTAGTTGAAATTTGAATGTGGAGTTTGAAGTGCATATTGATTAAAGACAAGGACACATTGGAAGAAGTCTAATTTAAAGAGCTCTTATATTTCTCACTCTTCTTTTTAATCTTGTTTTATTTTGTATTGTTGTAGGAGATGTTGAAGAAATCTTATGCTTCTAATGATTGTAAATAAACTTGATTTGCCTTGTGTTGAACGTCTTAGGAAATTGTTAGAAAAGCTAGATTTCTTATAAATTCTTTGTGAAATGATTAAGGCCATATTTGCAAAAATGAGACTATTTGGAGTGTCACATTATTTTTGACTTTACATTTAGACAATAATAAGTATTTAATATTAAAAAAAATGGAAAATTAAGACTTCAATATGCACAAACTTTTGATTTCATATAGGTTGATATATATATTTTTAATTATTCAATAGAAAGGAAATCTCAAAAAATTGAGCTAAAGTCTCAAAATGTTCATTTTGTCTCAATTTAATGAATATGGCCTTGATTTCTTTGTACTAATTCACGAAGTAGTAGTTTATTGTTGCCCTAAAAGAAAGAAGAAATATCTAATTATGATAGTTGTGTCTCTAATGCCACCAAATGAGCAACCACTCTTAAAGATACAAGAAGGGGGGAGAAAGTTTGATACTACTCACTTTTCATGCCTTCCTATCTTACAAATTTAACTTTAAGGATTATGACATTGAATAAGACAATAAAGAGGTGAACTCGGCAAATAGGATGGAGGATGGAAATAATGAGGAGAATGGAGAGAACAAGGAAGATGATAGTGAGAATACTTCAAACAAGAATACTTCAACTAGAATGTTGAGTTTGAATTGGATTATGATTTGTAAATATACATTACCAATAGTGAACTTGTGCATTGAAGTTTCATTGAAGTGTAGCACTTAAGGACAAATTGAATTCTATAAAATCGAATTTGGCTCATCAAGAAGGTAAACAATTGGAAGAAGATTATTGATTGTCTATTATAATTATAAAGTTCCCTTTCCTAATTATATTGTTGGAAATTCAATAATATTTATCTACAAAGGAATGCAAGGACTTTGTAGTGCTATGAGAAATTATATTCTTGATAGAAGGGTGATTGTTAGAAACACTATTTGTATTTTTTATTCATTTGGCCTCAAACAAGTGTCAACCTCATAATTGACATTTGGACTTTAAAAAAGAAATTTGTTACTTTTTGCCTAGTTCTGTAAGTATTTTTAGTAGAAACAATGGGAAAATAATGTTTACAATGTATTTTAAAATTCATGACCAAAGGTTAAAGCAAGGTGTTTTAGTATGAAACTCTACTACGAAGATGACAACAAGATTGGCCAATGAAGATTTTCTACTATGAGAATGGTTCCTCTTTCAAAGAATGAATTTGACAAGTGTTAATTTAATTTCCTATTTAGAAAGTGCAAGTTATATGTAAAACTTTGCTTTTGGGCTTTAGGAACTTTGTAAAAGTTACTCAAAAAGTTTTATAATTTTCTACATTGTAGAAGATCATTCTTTAGGAAGTCAATTGTTTTTATAGATACTTAAAAATTCATAGAAATTACTCTAGTAATGGTAAAATTCCAATAAAAATAAAAGTAGTGTGTTACCAATAATTATTAGACCTAGCAGTTTAAACTGTAAGGGACTTTTAATAGAATTTCAAAAATCTTGATGAGTTGACTTGCATATTAGAATCATATTGTATTTGAATGAGTCCAATTTGGACTCTTTCTCGAATTCTTGAACCTTGTAAACAATTCTAGCCAATCAAAACTTTCAAAAAAATATAAATTCCAAATTTTGGATTTTCTACCTTTTTCATTAATTTTCAAATTGTTAGGTTTTGTTTGCAAGATGGCCTTGAAATAGGAAGTGCAAGGTATTTCAAAATTAATATGGATCTTTTGAAGACAATGGTGCAATCCATTAGGTGATTAAAGGGTCGTTGCAAGAAACACTTACCGGTTTTGGCTCAAATTGGCTCAAAATCAATGAGTCTTGTGAGTCCTATGACCCTTTGAAATAGTTTTTTTTAAATTGAAAAAAATATGGATAATTTGAAGAGCAATGAGAATATTATGTTTCTTGAAATTCAGATCTAAGAAATTTTTTCTCTAAATGTTATAGACAATGGAAGATACAATGAAAATAGCTCTTTTTTCACTAATTTGATAAAAATAGTAAAAAGTTCAAAAAATGAAAATAAAATATTCATTTTTTTTCCAAATAAAGGTCTTTCTTTTCCAACAAATTTCATCTTTGTAAAAAATAAATTTGTAAATTTGTAAAAAATAAATTCTATTCTCTACACTTGCGCAAAGTGAGCCACTTTGACGACATGTGGAGGTTGAACAGTATAGTATTTTCAAAAAATCTCTTTGTGGTCTTGTGTAACTTTAGGTGAGGTCCTTGCATGCCAATTTTCAGCTCAAAATTTGCATTTTTGGGTCAAAAATAGGACTAAAAACCCCCAAAATGGCCAAGGTAGACAACCAATCGGGGGCAGTTTAAAAATAGTAAACTAATTTTTTTTAAATTGAAAAAATTACACAACATATAAAAATTTTGTGTGCATCTTCATTCCAAATTTCAAGCTGATAGGGAAAACGATGCAAAAGTTATGAGCAAAAAACTACATGTTGGAGGTCAAGGGGACAAAAAATAGGACAAGTGTTTCTTGCAATCACCCTAAAGCATTTCTTCAAAAATTAGAACAATCATAATAAGAGGGTCGATTTTTGAAAGTTAATTTTCAGTTTTTTGTAGGTTTGTTTTTTAAGTAATTTGAGGGAGAGGAAGCCTTGAAAGAGTATTAAAGCCTCCCCACCTCTCACTTTGCACCATTTTCTTCATTTTTTTGTTGAGGCCACATGTAGTCACGTTATTGCATTTTTTGGTGATTTGCCAAAACCTCTTATTATTCTTGCATTCTTTAAGCATTTGGTTTTCGACTTTGAAGTTCTTGTTTGTGTTTTTTGAATTTTTTGCAAAAGACATGGGGAACCTTTTGTACTAGCTTTCTTTCTTTTGATGTTTTAAAGCATTTTAAGCCCATTTGATTATTTTCTTACATTTCCATAAGAGGATTTTTCAGGGCTTCAGGAGACCGTTTCAGCCCTGTTCCCCTGTCTGCGAACGCGTCAGATAAAATAATAATAAAAAAATAAAAAAATAAAAAATAAAAAATAAAAAATAAATATTAAAATATTATTTTTAAAAAAAATTTAAAAAATTTTATAAAAAAAAATTTAAAAAAATTTAAAAAATATTAATTAAATATGATTATCTGATGTGGCAGCCTCTTGGCCACATCGGATCGCCTCAGTGGCAGCGTTCAGAGAGTTCCCATGGCCTGATAACTCACGGTCTTCCAGAGTAGCTAAAAATCCTCTTATGATTGTAATACTTTGGTCTATACTAAATCTCCTTTTGAATTGTTGGTGTTGGATTTTACAACCTTCACTTAGAAAAATCCCCTTTAAGCTTAATTATAAAGAGGTTTTGTTGTTTGAGTCATGTTTTGAATACCACTAAAGGAAAAATGTGCCTCCGACAATGGACTAAAATATAATGATGTGTCCTATACAATTGTCCTGTGACTTTAGACCAAGGCTTTTATTTTGGCAAAAAATTGTTGGATTTGTTAGAATTTGGCAAACTAGTAATCATCCCTTCCAAAATTGGCTTGTAGAGCATTGCTGGTAAGGGAGACATTGTTAAAAAAAAAGCCTTATTTTAGAGCTCTCTATTTGCACCAAATCTAAAGTGGTTGTTTTATATTATTGTTTTTTTTAACATTATAGCATTATTTTAGTCACAAAGTAGTTGTAGATTGAAGTGTATATAACTATATTAGTTGCAAAGCAGTTGCAGAATGAATCATAGGGTTAGGATTAGAAGAGTTGTGATAAAGCACAAATTTAGAACAAATGTGAAATTTTCTCCATTAATTATTTATGACAATTGCCTTTGTAGATAGATTTGTGTTGTGTGGAATCCACTATGTGAATTTGTAGTTGCAAAAAATGACTAGGAAGTAATTAAGATGCAATTACATTTAGAAAATGACAAATAGTTGCTTCTTAATTACATTCTAGTTGTTTCATCTAGTTGTTTCATAACTGTATCCTAGTTGCATTATAATCACATCCTACTTGCATTCTTATTGCATCCTATAGTGGAAACACCCAAAAACGTGCAAATAAGGAATTCAGCGTAGTTGGAGGCAGTGTTTTTTGAAAATGACATTTTTCTAGTATTAGCAAGTCAAAATCATGAATATTAAAAAAAAAAGATTTTTCCGATATAGTATGTAATTTTTACAAATTTTCAAAGTGTTGGCTCCCTAGACCTGTGAAACCGTCCAATAGGTGCCCCCAAAACTGAACCCTGCGAAAATGAGCATTCAACCAATGAGATTTTCCTATGTGTCATTCAACTGTGTCAGCTAATTGTAATTACACATCTGGCAAATACATTAAGGAAAGTCTACTTACAGAATTGTGTGAATCTATGGTCCATCCCAAGGAACATGCCCGAGAATGGATGTTTTGCCCTTAGTCTCATTTTAGTCACATCCTAATCTCATTTGAGGTTGCATCCTAGATGCATCTTAGTTGAATTCTAGTCGCATATTAGTCACATTTGACTTGTTTCCTAGTCATTTCTCAATCACATACTTATCTTTTCTTAGTTGCATCTTAGTTGTTTTTGAAGTCATTTCTTCATCATTGTATATCAATTGTCCCATAGCAATTGTCAAGACTACCGTTAGGTTGAACACATAAGACTTGTAAGTTACTTTACTTTTGTATAATAAATTTTCATAATAGAATTCTAAGACTTCTAAAATCTGTAGATTTTTAGAATTTGTAATTTTTTATGATTTTTAGATTTTGTAGACTTCTAAATTTTTTTAATTTCCATAATTTATAAAATTTGAAAATATTTGAAATCTAAATAATTTTAAAATCTACAAACCATTGAGATTAGAATTTCAAAACTTGCAAATCTACAAATCACAAATGAGTCACAATTGAAGTCACAAATAAATTGCAAACAAGTCATAGATAAATTGCAAATAAGTCATAAATAAGTTGTAAACAAGTTACTTACAGATATTAAGTCACAAACATATCACAAATAAGTTGCAATGAAGTTACAAATGAGTCGCGAATAAATTACAAAACTTATCAATTGGCTTGTGGCAACAAATAACATATAAGCAACCACATCAAAAAAGCTTGTCAACAAAGTTTCAAGTAAACCACCAAATGAGAAACAACCTTATTCAACTTTCCCTTTATGAATACAATTTAACATGCATCTTGTTGGCAATGATTAGGGGCTTCCAAATAATCACCAATAATAGATATTTGATGCAACTTGAAAACCAATTGCTTATTGTAGTTACAAAACCCCTCATTTTTTTAGTGTACTAACCATCTTCAATTGAGTGCTTTGAGTGGGATTTCACAACAATAGTTGGTACGTAATTCCCCTAACACTTTAACATTGGAAACACAAGGTCTAGAGTGGGACAATAGTAATTCTTGTCACAATAGGGAGTATTTGAAGCAAAGAAGGGCTGTTTCAGGCTTATTCCCCTTGTTGTTTCCAAAATAGATTAAAAAATGTCTAGCTGCTATCAAGCAATAATTACTCCAAAAAAATGGGGGGCTTGAAATGTAAAAAGAAAGTCCAATTTTTATTTTATTTTAAATGACATGGCCCGGTTTCAACCACCTTACATTCCTCCCACAATCATTGTTGTTCCCTTGTTCCTCGTAGTTCGAGAACTCATAATCTTGTTTTGGCCTCAATCTCCCCTAATGTTTGGAGGGGGTTATGTTGGAACCAACCATTCAAAAGTCCTGTACAAACCCCTGGTCAAATATTTGACAAAGAATTCATTAGGAGGGATTTGAGGCCTCCGAGAGACTATGAGTTCCCACAGCCTGAAAACATAGAATCGGCCGCGAGAATACAGTTTTGTAGGAATCCAACGTGGTCAAGCGGCTACCACATTATACAAAAAATTAAATTTTTTTACTTATTTTCATATTTCATGACCCCAATTTTTTTTTGATTAATTGCTAGCTAATAGCAGCCAACAATTCCTCGACGGTTTTCGGGAACAGACCCTGAAACGGACCTTGGGAGCCCTCAAATCCCTCCTAATGTGGAGTTGACCCACTAGACAACAAAGCTACGCCCCTTTGTCAAATATTTAATACAAAAAAAGTTTAGCATTCTTGGGCTTTTGTCTAAAAATTTGAAACTAAAAGAGAAGGCTCTTAAATGGAGTGGTTTCTAAAATGGTACCCTACCTTAAATGTACAACATTTGTACATGTTGCTTTTTCATAGCCCTCAACAATGTATTAACATTGTACATTTTAGCTAGGGCACCATTTTAGAGCCCTATGTTCTTTCAACTTCAAAATTTGATAACTTTTTCCACAAAGCTCCAAAAAATATGAAACGATTTGGGTCAGATGTCAATACCACTTGTCTTTCAAGGAAAATATATTGAAAAATATTTCAAAATGTTTCACCTTTCTAAAATTCAGTTTTAGCGTTTAGATGGGTGATTATTGAGCCTTCTACCTTATGGCTTGAACGGCAAAGCTTCGCTCTAACACCATCTTAGTTTTACATTGAGAAAAAATAAAATATTCTTTGGGGTGGTGGAAGAGGGGCAGGGAGAATTGACTCCCTCACTCGACCACTCGGGTAAAATGTTGTAATTTTTTATTTTTCACACGAATTTCTTTTTTGCAAATTTTGAATTCATATTTTCGATTAGAGACTGCAAATTAACTATGGGGTGAAGAAAGTAGGGGTGATCGTGCCCAAACTGGGGGCTATTTGTTTTGATTGCACCTCTAGTAAAACATGGTAAGGCCGAGGGAGGGGGCCAATCCACCCAGATCTGGAAAAGGGTGGTGGAAAGAAGCCCTTTTTTTGGGCGATATGGTGCCAGAAAGCACCATTTCAAAAAAAATCTTTTTCTCGCCAGAAAAGTATCGAAAAAAGTAACCTTTTTTCGCCAGAAATTTACCATTTTTATGAAAACCGTGGATGAAATCGCCAAATTTAGATGATAAAGTGTATGAATATAACTATAAAGTATTTTTTAGTGCAAAAGTTGGATGAATGTAGAAATACAATGCTTCACCAAATTTTAAATGATCGCCATGTTGGCACTTTCTCAAAAAGAAAAAAAAAAAGGGCTGGTGGAAAGCTTTGGCAGAAAACCAAAATTATTAAACCCAGCCCGCCCGCCTGACCCCCGGCCTGCTGTACTGGACTGACTCTGTTGCACTACCCGGACCCTGTAAAGCCTTAGCAGGTCAGAGGCTGGGCAAGTGGCACCCCTGGCGGATCACAAGTCGGTTCCTAGATTGAGTTATGGGTTTTAACCCTAGAACGTCTGGATCCATCTCCAAAATTGGAAAAATCATTATAAAGTATTATGTGTTGGAATATTTTGGACTTGATGTACGAATAAAAGTTGTAGATTATGAATTTCAGATTCAATCTGTACAGTTAGATTCACCAATGCTATCATCAATTTTTTTTATAAATTTTGAAAAAGAAAATTCTGAATATCTTTTGAATTCAATTACAAGCAAAATATTATCATTTTCTGAGTGAAACTTGTTGGAATGGATTTGAAATGAGGTTCTCTTCATATGCTGATTTTTTGAATTTTTTTTGTTCTTTCAATCTATGACCTCATTTTTGAAAACCCAATTCTAAACTAAAATCATTGCAATTTTTGGCTTGACAAACTTCCACATTTATAATTTTAGAAAAATATAAACTCTAGTAACACCAAATCCAACCAACAAATAGGACAAAAACTTGATGAAGTATCACCACAAATTAGATGACTTTCATCCAAGCTGTAATGAGAAAGAAAACTTAGTTTCATTCTGTACATCGTCCAAAAATTGGACGTCGGCGCGTTTGGGGGTTAACATACATCCCATTTCTAATACCAAATTTCAAAAAGAGAACGTTTTTTGAAAATTTTAATCATTGGTTTTTGTAGAAAATTGCTTTGTGAACATTTGGAAAAAATTTCCAGAGTTTTTCATTGGGTAGATTGCAAAATATAAGTGTTTGAATGCTCAAAAATACCTTTTTGTACTTTGCAGAAAATAAGGTAGCTACTCTTTAGCACACAAAAATCACATGAAAAATGGTTCAAAATAGATGTGCTTGTTTGGATTCATTGTTGGATTTTTTTATAGTTTTATTTTCCTTGAAAAAAATTAAAAATTGAGTAAGATAAAGGACTTCAAAATTTATTTTAGAATAAAAAATCTATAACTACTCACAAACAAAAACTCCTCATAACTTTTGACTCATTGATCAAAATGAAATGATTCAAAGCTTCCCTCATATACTTTAATGAAGAAAACCAGCTTCAAATTTTTGTTTATGAAAAAAGTGATTTTTTCCAATCTTCTTGGGCTACCCTTTTACAAAAAGAAAAATAACATATTAGATCATAGCTTTTCATTAACATTTTCAAATGTCATGAATTTGAATACACATGAAAGATATTTCTTATCTCCTCCTTCTATTAAAATTTGGGCCACAAAAATGGAAATCTCCACTCATATGTATTTGCCTAAAATTTCTACATTGCCAAATTTTGCAAGCTGGTCCTATAGGGGTTAAGGTATACTAAGTTAGCTTGGAAAGCTCTAAGCTTTGAAAAGCACTAAGGCAAATTTTTAAATAAGTTTTGGAACCATTTGGGTGGTTCAACTGCAGGATGTTAAATCCTACCTTTGAAAATGGGTCTAGTAGGTTAGATTTACCTACGAAAAATTTAAATTTTTTAAATTTTTTGCAAACAGTTCTTTTTTGCAAATTCTAAATTAATATTTGCAATCAAAGACCTCCAAATAACTAGGAGAGGTCTATATACACCCTAGATACAACCCAAAATAGGGGTCTTTTCTTCACTATTACCTTGGAAAACCCCAAATTTACCTTATTGGGCCCACCTTCAAAGGCAGGATTTGACCATGAAACACCGGCCTTATAACCACTAGTTCCTGGTCTCAATGCTTAGGACTTAGGTTGTTGCCATTTTTGAAGTAGATATGTAAAAAAAAAATTCTATTTATTTTTCAAAGATGAAGCTACATATCTTATGTACTTCAGAAAAAATTTAGATTTTTTTAGAGGAAAATTGATTTTTCTGAGAATTTTGAAGGGGAAATGAAGAAAAAATTACATCAATGAGAAAATGATTTAAAAAAATCTGAAAATTTCACCATGTGTGTACTTTATGGTGACAAACATCATGGTGTAAACTCAATTTCCGTGTCCTTCTGTAAATAGAATATAAAAGACATTCAAATTACATCCAGAGTTCAAACTGCAATGAAATATTCAATATTACAAGTTTTCAAAAACTCCAGTTGGATTAGAAACTAGAGTAAATGACCTTCATTTTGTTAGTTGGGCTCAAACTCAAAAAATGTCATTTTCAAGGAGAAATTTCAGATTTAGAGCAATGAGCAAAATATACAGAAATAGCAAATTTTGCCATCTGTTTTTTTTACTTACTTCTTGTTCACTTAAAAGACAAATAGTAGCAAGACTACAAACTCAATTAGGTACTCTTCATAAACCCTTCATGAAAGGTCAACAAGCAAAAGATAGATGAAAAAGCGCTCATAGTCTCTCTCAAGACTCTTCTGGTCATTGAAACGCTACAAAATGGTGCCGTTGGCACTTAGGGTTAACGTCCTGTGGTTCAACTTGGTTGATACTGAATATATTTGCTCACTGTAAAGCACTCTACAGCCCACTTCTAATACAAAAAGATTCAAATTATAAAGCATAAAGCATCTCCAATTGGGATTACAGCTCCTTGCACGATAACGAGTGCTAGGAGTTGTAATCTCGACTGCTTTACGCAACGGGAAGCCCTCCTGTGACGGCCACCCACTATACAAGTCAATCTAGTTGATAAGGTAACTTAATATCAATTGGACCTGCCTCACAAGCTCTGGTTCCTCACTTCCTCTTGTGCATTCTAGATTACAAGTTTTGCTTAACAGACTTTTCTCCAAATCAACTCAACTCTGTGTCCAAGCTCTAATTCCATTCTCCATCAACCTCAAACAAGTGAGAGTGACTTAGCATAAGTGTTTGGTAATTTAGGTATAAAGAAGTTGTGGGAGTTCAAGGAAAACAAAAACCACACATAGAGAATAATTGACTTTTTTAACCTTTAAATGTCCAAGGCTTGTTTTGAGCTTCTTAGAATTTGCTCTAACTTGAACAAAATGCCAACATTTTGATAAGTTGTATCAATTTTTAAAAAAAATGTAATCATACAAATTCAAACTAAACATGTTAGAGATTGTATAGGAAAAGAAAACACAACAATATCACTTATGGAGTGAAAGATTATAATGTTTGACCATAAAGGTTCTAAAATTGCAAAAGTGATGTAAAATGTTTTTATTCTCTTTCCAAAAGTCAAATCTTAAAAATTGGTGACCAGAAAAATATGAGGTTAATGGGACTAATATGCATAACTCCAATCAATTTATGGCTCTCTCAAAATCTATTCTACATTTTTTGTAAATGAAATTTGAATGTGATTTTTTCTCTAAGATCTAGTGTATTTGAGGCTCATTTTCAAGACTATGGAAAGTCAAGATTGCAATGGGTACCCTTGCACAAAACCTTGAATAGAAAAATCACTATCATTCATTTTCTAGATCGAATTTTTGACACTAAAACTAGACTTCTAAAAGAACTTTTTAAAAATATGAACTACTAAAAATAGTAACTAAATTAGGTTTTATTTAACCTCAAAGTTTTGCAAACACTAGATTTTGGTGCCTTGGGCATTTAAGGTTAACCAAGTTTTGATTTTGATTAGAAGACATAAAGGAGCTTGTTAGATCTTGATTTGACTTTTAGAGTCCTTTAAAAAAATTTAGACAAATTATATTCTATTAAAGTTAATAGGATTTTTTTCAAAATAAATATTACAAAAGAAAAGAGAAGATTAGGAAAAAACAAAGGAAAAGCTAAGAAGGTAGAAAGAGAAAAAAAGACTACTAGAAAGGTGATTTACAATATCCAAGTCCGTTACATGAGCATACCAAAAACAACATTCAAATATGAAATAATTAGAATGGAAGTTGAAATTGGACACTATGAAAAAACCATTGCAATGCATGATGCCAAAGATGCCACAATTATTGAGGTTAGTCTATTGAAATTGTAACCTGTCTTTTGAGAGGATAGTGGATAGTGGGGGAGTACGCTGCTTGTTTCCAAGGAAAACTAATCAAGCGCCCCTCGAGGTGGATACTACCAACGGAGCTTCCACCAAAGCTACAACGTTTATAAGGTGAAGTTTGTGGACCTATTATTCCTGTTTCTGGACCTTTCAGATATTTTCTAGTCCTTGTAGATCTGTCTGAGATCCATTCTGAGGTATCATTGCTTAGCACTAGAAATATGTTTTTTTCCAAGCTATTAGCTATGCTAATCAAGTATTGGACTCATTACCCGGACTACCCCGTGAAAATTCTAAGGATGGATAACGTCCAAGAGTTTCGGTCATGGTACTTTGAGGATTATTGTGTAGCCTCTAGGATTACCTTAACCTATTCAGTTCCATATGAACACTCCCAAAATGGCTTAGCTAAAGCATACATTTAGAAAATCAGCTAATTACACGGCTACTTTTGTTGCATGCAAAGCTACCCCCTACATTTTAGAGTCATGCCGTTCTTCATGCCGCTACTCTCCTTAGATTTCGTCCTACTCTACTTAACCCCAAAATGACCTCAGGATTTCCACAGCGGCTCACACACTTCAGAGGGGGCTTTCGAAATTTAATTTTGATAATTGACTGAGCATGGAAACTGAAAATGTAACCGTAGCGATTGAGTCTTAGGTCTTCAAAGATTCTGCAACATTTTTTTGTATCTCCAAATTATTCACTCATGCGAAGCAAATAGATTAGATTTTCACATAACCGTACGTTGTTGCACGGCATTCTGAGCAGCCAGGGGAACTTCGATGCATTTTTTGGGATGAACACAAATCACATTGACTTACGAGTTTTTCTAGGAGCTTCATGATAAGATTCTCAACACATTCACCAAGAAAATAATTCAAAAGCAACAACATTCTTCTCTCAAGATGCCTTCGAACTTTGGGGTGTTCAACGTGGCATTTCTGAGTAATCGAAGTAAGCCTATTTCTAAAAAAAAGAGGGAGTATAACAGGTTGATTCGAACGGCTCATGCCTGGAGCTCCACAAGATACATTTACAAGTCAAAATTTTAGAAACATCCAACGGTGCACTTCATTGCAAAACCCAAATGATTTCTAGCCAAGGGATGACCCGGTGAATAGTAGGGTGGACTCGAGGATAATGAACCATGGCATGGCGAAAAAAAGCGGGTGATCTGAGGTGTCACACGGCGGGAAAAGAAGGGTGTGGCCAGCGCAACGCAAGGACTAACCGTTTTCTATGGTTCCCGCCTGTTTTGTAGCAACTGTCTTCACTGTGAAGGAGAATAAGCTACAGAAACTTCACAGGGACACAAACCAAAACAAATCTACTCATTCACAAGTACCCAAAGCTTACACCAATAGAAACAAACCTTCCCAGCAACCCACAATAAATTGAGATCAAATTGTGGATAAGGGTTACGAATTCCGATAAATCACAAAGTATCTGTAGTAGAGAGTTCAGGGACATTTTGGTGGGCACGTTCAACAAAACAGGCTATGAGCGTGCCTGAAAAGGCTACCTCACAAAGCCTAACGATGCTTCAACTGTCCTACAATATTATAGATTGAAACCAATAGCAATTCACTACAAAAAAGAGGGAAAGCTAGACATTGAAACTAATCCTGACTAAAGAGACCACAACCATCGCAAATACTCTAAAGTCCCTTTGTTGAAGTCACCATCCAGATGGATTCCGCCTTCATGCGGACGCAAGATTTCTACAAGCACATTGGTATGGGATGCCTGACTCACCTCAAAGGACCCTACAATACGCAATCACTTCAAAACTTTGGCAGCAAATTTCGGGATTGTATGGACCTTCAAGTAGCAAGTTCCTTCACACATGTAAGCCCCCCCGCAACCTGGACAAAATCTATTTTGCTTCCGTCCACAAATCAAACACTTCGCCCGAAGCTTCCCGTGCTTGGCTGAATAATGCAACCCTCGATCATTGCAGTTGAACAAAGCAGCAGTGCGCCCAAGCTGCATTTCAGAGTCACACATCCATCTAGCAAGTGCATAATGAAATTCAATACGAGACATCATTTGCTTCTGCTTGGAAGCAAGTACATGAGTCTTGTACAATACATATGCATTGCCTAGGCTGGTGTCAAGAATGAACAGGAGCACGCGATGCCACCATTTGTGGGATCGAAGTTGTATGCTATACTCCATGCGGCATTGATCTACCAAGTCGACCCCTCACATCATCTCTTGGTATTCAACTAAAATGGGTGAAGTGTGGTATTTCTTGTGCCCTTCACCTCTAGTCCATCTGTGACATACTATGCCTTCACCTAGTGGGTCTACTGATGTGCTAAGGAGGAAAACGGGGATTCGATCAAGCTAAACTATAGCACTCATGGTTCGAGAACGATGCATTTGAACGATAATACCACCTCTCTCACCGGCTACATGTGAATATTTTCCTAAATGGGGTGGCATCCCAGCTCGGTTAGGTAAAACAATTCCAGTCGCTAGGAATCCATCTCTTAGCAATTCATCAAATAGGTGGGGTGATGTGAAGAAACGGTCTGTAACAACAACGTGTCCTAATCCCTTCAAGTCAGAGACTAAGGCCCTCACTACTTTCAATCCTAAGTCCTTCATAAGTTTATCACCCTTTCGTCCTATATAAATTTGTAAATCATAAACATATCTAGATTTACTATTAGCTAGACACCAAACTTTAATTCCATATTGAACCGGTTTTGCAGGCATATATTGTTTTATCTCACATCTTCTACCACGATGTGGGATCATTATTTCATCCACACAAATGTGCCATTCACAATTGTATAGTTCTTCGCAACTGTTCACGAAGGATTCGAGCAACCACCGAACTTTAGCAATTTTATCATAGGCAGGATTTGTTTTATCTTGAACTAAGACAGAGTTGTTGACCAGGTGGATATTTCGGCATATTTTCTCGAATTGAGCTCTGCGCATGGCTCCTTTTATCAAAGGGCATCCAAAAAACAACCTACGATCCCAGTATAAACGATTGTTTGGTAACTTTTTAAGCCCCATAAGAATGCAAACTCCTAACCAACAACGAATATCTTTCGGTGACACATCCTCCCACTTCGCCCCCCCATTTGACTTTGCCGGATTACTATATCTCGGTTGTTTGGCATATTCGTTAGTATGGTCACAAATTTTTTTCAAGGTATCTAAAGGCCAGTATGGTTCCCAGAAATGGTGTGGAGCTAACGGACGCCTACTATGTTGACGCACTGGCCCAGGAGTTGGGCCAATGAAGGGAAACCTATTTGGGAGAAGCGTTGTGTTCAAGTCCTCCCAATGTGCTAGAGAGTAGCGATGCTCAAAGCCAAAAGAATCAAAATCCAGATTGGGAGCATCACAAATACTATCTGGTACCACTTCAGGTTCACTACCATCATTGGATAGAATCCAATCTGAGTTACCTGAATCGGAGCCTCCATGCCAGTCATGGATATCTGCATTCCAATCTGGATCCTCTGCTCCATCGTCGGTTTTGTCACCTCCATCTTTAAGGTAACTTGGCAAGTCTAGAGTTAGGGTGCTAACTTCAGTGGTCAATTTCGCTTCCTTGCTGCCTTCGCCAACCTCCATAACTGTAATTGCTTTATCCCCCTCGCTTATAGGAATGCATTTTGCCTTCTCAACAGCTTGCACTCCAAGCACCCCACTAAAGTCGACTTTGTACATTATTGCATGAGTTATAGCATGCTCAAATTCTCTCATGACTTCACCCAACAACATATTCGCCTCACCAACAATCGGGCTGAGTCCTAACAGAGGACGAGGTACCTAGACATGAGTGCTCACAATATTCTCACACGCATCAAGTACCACTCCAAACTTACGAACAGTGCCTCCCAAATGCATGCAATCTCCACCTTCGTTGCAGGAATTATACTAGCCTAAGCTATCTCCATTGTGCCTTCGATGATGCGATTCAGATTCACCATGGTCTGAGACAATGCATTTGCCTTCTTGAATGATTCGAAGACATTTAGCACTCTCACACCCACTTCCAGGTGTCTCTTTGCAGTCTACGAGCGTGTCCGTTATATCTCCCTCGGAAATGCCTTCAACAAAAACATGTGTGCCTTCAACAGACTCTTGCGGTTGTCCCGAAACCTTTCCAGCAACTAATCTCTCCACACCGTGACGTGCATCTTGGAGTCGAAACAGTAAATTCATAAAAATATTAGATCTCAAACACCGAGGTGATGGTGGCTTGTCTGTGGTAGTTGCCGGTGTGAACCACCCGGTGGTGTCTCAGCATCAGTGAAATTTGGGACATCCAAATCTCTACCCTTGCTTTCCTTGCCATTCTTTCCACCTTGTCCTTTCTCCCTAGCCGAAACAACTTGGCCATCTTCTGAATCTTGAGCTTTCCCTTTGTTGCCCTACACAATCTTCCCCCTTCCCCGTGTAGGCCTTCCCCGACCTCTCGGTGCAACCTTTCGACCACGCCTAGAGGCTTGAGGATCAAGGTGGAGCTTCTGAACGCCCTCTGATGGCTTGAGTGGCCGAGCTACCTTGGGCTTCGGCTTCGTGCCCAAGCTCCCTCTTGACCTTGAACTGATCCTCGGACTGTTTTCTTGCAAACTCCCTTCTCCGACGATGTTTGTGAGTGCAACGCCCGGTGGATTGGAGACTATCAGTGGGACTAGAAGTGCGTCTGTCTCTTGCGGGGTCGGCACGTTCGGGAACAATTCCACCCTTCGGCGACTTGTAGGAGGGTCCGGGAGCGGCGACTCTACGATCATTGCGCTCGCCAATGCGTCCCCGATCGGAGATAATCCGGCCTGATTTTGCTCGTTCGCCGGCAACCCCGCCACATCTTTCTTCAGTCGCTCTCGCTCCCTCCGCTTCAGCCTCCTTTTGCACGATGGTGATCACTTCTCCAGCCTGTCTTGTGCGGCACGGCGAGTTGCTCCTTTTGCGGACATTTGGTCCGTCATTGCTGTCAGGCCAAATTTCCCAAACTACATGGAAAAGCTCGTCAGGGAAGTCACGCTTATGTCTCCACCCCAAAATGAAGGCAACGTTGCTGTAAAATAGGATTCTCTAATGAGTTGCCTTCAACGTCGGTGGTAGCTGGAGAATTTTGTCACAACGAGGGAGCGACAACAAATGATCAGGATTCAAGCAATTGAGGACTTGATTGATCTAATTCTGAGTTGCGTCAATTTCCAGCAACCAATTCTCAATGACACGGGCTCGTTCAATCCGAGATTGTGGAATTGGAAGGCGGGGCTTGCTCCCTAAATTTGCCATTCTACTTGCAACTCTAAGCAAGTGGATGTATAGCAACAATGGTGCAATTGTGAGAATGAAAAGTAGTGGGGAGAAATAAAAACCCAAGAGATAATTCTGAAGAATCGAAGTCCTTGATTTCAATCGCCTAAAGCATTCAAAAATGCGAGGAGGATGTTGACTTTGTTGCCTTCGCCACCCGTTGAAGCTGATCGTTGCCATCGCCAGGATGCAGCAAATGCTTCCCTCCCAAATCCCACTCTCTTCCATCTTTTGTCCTTACTCGAATCCAAATCACCTCCACCTAAACCGCTCGCTATCTATGACCTAGAACCGTAAATTGTTGTCCTGGACAGATGTTTACAAGAATTGTTTGTAATTTTTTCATGCGTGTGAAGACGACGCGCATACCTCAGAACGAGGATTTTGGCTGGCGGGAAGAATCGTGTCCGCAAAGACGGAACCCTAAACCCCAACGGTATTTCCTCCGGGTAGCCCCTGCCCACCCGAGCCCCAAGAGTCGTGTTGGCAAGGCGCGAAGCTGAGTTGGCAGGGCCCAAAATAGCCTTGCACAGGGACATTGTGTCACTTACATGGCCATAAAAAACGAAGGACACGTCAGCTTTTCAATCGACTTAGTTATTCAGAATGATAATTTTATGCCCCAAAAATGTGTAGTTAATTTTTTTCTCGAATTCAACATTCATTTTCTGTTATAACCCTGCAAAAAATGCCCAAGGACATAATCTGTCCTCAGGGTCATTTTAGGGTCAATGATCATTCTCCTTTAGAGTTACTTTTGGGATAGGTTCCTAATGTTTCTTATTTTAGAATTTTTGGGTATAGAGTATGGATTCCCGTAGTTGAACCACAAAGGAAAACCATTGGTAGCCACTGGCAAGAAGGAATTTATATAGGTTTTGATTCTCCTAGTATCATTCGCTATATTTCCCCTACCACTGGAACTTTGCAAAAAGCCCGGTTCCAAAACTGCCACTTTGAAGAAACCCATTTTCCTCTGATTTCTAACTCTAAATCCAATTTTGCTTTAGAATTCCGGTCACCTGAAACATTTACTCTTAATCCAAACCCTAGAATTGCCCTAATAGACTCTGAAGTTAAAAAACTTCTTAACTTGAAATCACTAGCTGAAAAACTCCCGGATGGTTTCACTAATACTCCAAGGATTACTTGTAATCCACTTCCTAGAGCTAGCCAACCATCAATTAGTGTTCTTCCTGAGAAGAGGAAACCTACTCAGTTAGCATCTTCTTTCAAACAGTCAAAACCTGATCCCCTTAGCCTTCATAGTGATTTTTCTCCCGATTCTCACTCGGATCCGTTGTTTTCTTGTACCCCAAGTGAAACAACCTCTATGATTACATTTATCACTCGAATTCTCACCCCAGACTCTGATCCAATCACCCTAGTTGAAGCAAAAACTAGATCTGATTGGCTTCAATGGTCTGATGCCTTACAAGCCGAATATTCATCTCTTAAGAAACACAAAGTCTTTGGGCCCCTAGATACAAAGCTTTCTACTAAACCCGTAGGTTTCAAGCTATTTTTTACTAAGAAGAGGAATGTTCAGGGACATGTTGTTAGATACAAAGTCCGATTAGTTGCCCAAGGTTTTACCCAACGTCCCAGTCTTGATTATGACTTTACGTATTCTCCTGTTATGGATTCTGCGGCATTTAGATATCTACTCGGGATGGCTGTTCAGTTTGGATTAGAAACCCGTTTGCTAGATATTATTACAGCCGACCTCTATGGTCCCCTAGATGCCACCATCTATATCAACCCACCACCTGATTTTCTTGACAGTACCCTATCGGATGACAATCCGAGATCCTATTCTGGTTTGAAAATTCAAAAAGCCCTTTATGGCCTTAAAGAAGCAGGTAGAATGTGGTACAAGCACCTTCGGGACTTCTTACTCCACCACATGTTCAAACATGATCCATTCCTACCTTGCATCTTTACACTTAAAAATGACATAGGCTTTATAGTGACTGCTGTCTATGTAGATGACCTCAATCTAATAGGCACCCCATCTACTTGTAGTCATGCTGTGAGTCTCCTAACCACTCAGTTTGAGATGAAGTTGTTAGGCCAGACTTCTTTCTGCTTTGGCCTCAAGGTGACTCACTTATTAGATGGAAGTATCTTTCTCTATTAAACTGCCTATATCCAAAGACTTCTCAAGAAATTTCAGAAGAACCAAGCTAGTCTTTTTTCCGCTCCCACAATGGGACAAAGTCAAATTTTTGATGATCCCTACCGTCCTTGTGAGGAGGAGGAGTTTTCTAACAAAACTCGGTACCTCGCAACAGTAGGAGCTCTCCTTTACTTGTCTACATATACTAGGCCTAACATTTCTTTTGCTATAAGTGTGTTAGCTCATCATAGCCAAAAACCAACAGCTTGTCATTAGAACGGTGTCAAACACTTATTTCGATACCTCCAAGGGACAAAAGACTTGGGACTTTGTTAATATACTTTCAACAAAAGCGTTCCAAAAGACCAAAACTGCCATTCTAGTACAAGTACCAAAATTTTCGGAAAAAAACTTTTTTTGACATATCTGACCGTAGGATATTGTATTATATAGTATCAAAAACATGTAGTAAAAATTTCAAACATTTCCACCGAGTGGATTGCAAGATATAAGCATTCAAATTAACTAAAATCATTTTTTTGACTCTGTGAAAAGCAAGGCAGGTGCACTTCACAAGCTCACATTTCTATGAAAAAATGACCTGAATGGTGGTGCTTCTTTGGATGTGTTTTCCTAGACAAGTTGGGCACATGCTTGAAAATTTTCAAATCATTTGGTATAGTACAACATATAGGAAAAAAATAGTAAGTATGTAGTAGTAGATAATGATTAAACATACTAAATTATTTATAGTTGAAATATGGAATTGAAAATTTCCAATTCCAAATTCTCAATGGTCGAAGATTTGAAATGTTGTAATAATGTATCTACATCTTACGATTTTATTTTTCTAGAAATCATAAATTAATCTCTTTTGAAAGAATTTGTAATTCTAGGAAATTATAATGATAGCAGTCTTAAATATTGGAAATTGTTAATATCAATAGTTGAAATTTAGCTGACTCAAATTGTTCCAAACACAATAACACACCTCCCATGAGAAAGGAATATTCAAATTTAATGGAATTCCAATTGAAATTTGAAATCCTAGAGGATCATTCACTTTTGGTCCTTCAGGGGAAACATGTGATTTGTGCTAGTACCTGCGGGCTGAAATTCAAATTTGATCCTCGTTTTTACAAACTTCTTCAGAAGATAAAAAAGTTGATTAACTTTCATGGAATGTAATTTTTTTCACAATTGATGCCCAAGAGCAACAATTATGATCCAATGAACTCAAAATATTGAAAGTAAGGGATGGGGGGTTGAAAATAGCTAGAACAATCTCACGATTGAGATTATTGTGTTTCAATCCCATGTTAGAGCTATTAATGATTTAGTTTTTCTTTCAATCTTGGACTTACTTGTACTTAACTATTTTTTGAATAATGAAAATCAAGCCTATCTTTCTTGAAAGTTTTGTCTTAGACTTTCAACTCAGTTCTAAGTTCTTCAAATTCCTTCAAAAATTTTAATTCAAGGTCCATACTCCATAGTTCCAAAAAATTCCACGAATGGTGGTCAAAGTCATCTGATATTTTTACCACATTATCCTAGATAAATAAAGTACAAGATCCTTCGGTTAAATCCCAAGAGATGTATTTTTTTGGTTTTCTTATAGTGAACACAACAAAAATGGCAGTTTTGAGTGGTTTGTAACAAAAAAATGACCTTGGTCCTTTAGGGGTTAACAATATAGGGAGAGATTTATAACCATATTTTATTGCAAGACATTCTCAACTCTCAAATTGTAACTTGTAAGGGCCTAATATTTCAATTTCTAAACAAATTAGAAAAATGTATCACCATACTTTCTACAATTCTACAATTGGAAGATGATAACATTCAAGATTGCATAAGAGGATGAGTCAAATTTGAAAATGATGCAATTATACTTGAAAAAAAATTTGAAAATGTGAAAAATTATAGAATCTTTCATTTGAATGTAAGTGAATTTGTGAATGTGAATATGAAGGAGTGTACTTCAAATAATTTTATCCCTTACTAGTTTGCATTTAGAAATATGTAAAGAATATATATTTTTTCTATTAAAGTAGGGTGTATACATTTATTTAATTAATAATATGTTGAATCCTTGGATCATTCATCAATTTACTTTCACTATTTATTATTTTATATGACACCCATAATGCAAAAATGATGAAGAAGCTTGGGTTTAGGGTTTAGAATTTAGGGTTTAGGGTTTGGGCTTGTCTACACTCTACAGAAGTGGACGTCGTTGCTATTCGGATAGGGTGTAGGGTTTAGGACTTACTTTCTTTAAATGTGCATAATGAAACTCAATTTCACATATACATTGAACATTGGATGCTTTTTCCAACACTTCCCATTTTAACCCTTAAAAGACCGCACTGTTTTTTTGGAATGTATAGAAATTTTGGGCAGGTACCTACGAGCGGGGACTTTTAGATCTGAGGCTGAAATTTGAATAGAATGTGGGGGCAAGGAAGATCTTTCATATGCAACAAATTTTCATGACATTTGAAAATACAAGTCAAAAGTTATAGCCTAATATGTTATTTTTTTTCATAACTGGGCATTTCAAACAAATCAGAGAAAATCACTTTTTTCATAAACAAGAATTCCACAAATTGATTTTCTAGAATTTTCTATACGCGTGAAGTTTTGAATCATTCCATTTTGATGAATAAGTCAAAAGTTATGTGGATTTTTTGTTTTTGGTCAGTTTTGGATTTTCTACTCAAAAAATAAGCTTCAAAATCCTTTATCTTACCCAATTTCCAATATTCTTGGACAAAAATAAAATCGTAGGATGTAGATACATTATTACAACATTTCAAATTTTCGACCATTGAGAATTTGGAATTGGAAATTTTCAATTCCATATTTCAACTATAAATAATTTAGTATGTTTAATCATTCTCTACTACTACATACTTACTATTTTTTTCCTATATGTTGTACTATACCAAATGATTTGAAAATTTTCAAGCATGTGCCCAACTTGTCTAGGAAAACAAATCCAAAGAAGCACCACCATTTAGGTCATTTTTTCATAGAAATGTGAGCTTGTGAAGTGCACCTGCCTTGCTTTTCACAGAGTCAAAAAAATGATTTTAGTTAATTTGAATGCTTATATCTTGCAATCCACTCGGTGGAAATGTTTGAAATTTTTACTACATGTTTTTGATACTATATAATACAATATCCTACGATCAGATATGTCAAAAAAAGTTTTTTCCCGAAAATTTTGGTACTTGTACTAGAAATGGCAGTTTTGGTCTTTTGGAGCGCTTTTGGTGAAAGTATATTGACGGTCCTTTAAGGGTTAAAGCTTTAAATATGACTTCTAGGAACCCAATGTTGAGTTTGGACTTGTGGAATCCAATGTTGAGTTTGGACTTGAAATCTGAGCGGTCTTCGGCGCAGGTTAGTCGGTCGGCAGGGCGAACGCCTTCGTCGGATGCCCACTCGGTCGTTAGGGCGGACGGGCAGGGCCAAAGGGCGAACGCTGGGCGGTTGGAAGGGCGGACGGCGAAGTCAGTAGGGAGGTCGGTACTCGGCAGGGCGGACGGTGAAGTTGACAAGGCGGACGAGCAGGGCCAAAGGGCGGACGTTGGGCGGACGGCGAAGTCAGTAGGGCGGTCGGCACTCGGCAGGGCGGACGGCGAAGTCGACAGGGCGGACGCTGGGTGGTGGCAAGGCGGACGAGGACATCGGAAGGGCAGATGCATAGTGGGGCTGTCGAACGCCAGGTCCGGCCGACGACTTCCGAGGCGGACGGGCCTGTCGTCGGACGACCCGAGGCGGACGCCAAAGGTCCGACAATTGAACATATCTCCTAAATTCCTATCCTTCTCAATTTCAATTTTTCTTGAAAATCCCCAAATACTTTCAATGCATCCTAATGAAGCATATTGACATTTGAAGTTGGACAAGTAACCTCCAATTTTATTTCTTTTTGGGTTGTAAGTCAAAACCATCAAACAATTGTACAAAATTCTAAAAGTGTCTTTTGATTTTGAAAATTTGCAAGTAGGTGTCCTACATCATGCCAAGCATGTATAAAAAAATTTAGAAAATTTTATTTGCCCATGCAAAAGTTGTGGCAAATATACTAAATTGTGACTAATGTGACTAATGCCCCAAAGAGCATTAGTCACATTAGTCACAATTGAACATATCTCCCAAATTTCTAGCCTTTTCTTTTTCAATTTTTAAAAAAATCTCCAAATACTTCTAATGCTTCCTAATGAAGCATATTGACATTCAAAGTTGGACAAGTGACCTCCAATTTTATTTCTTTTTGGGTTGTAAGTCAAAACCATCAAAAAATTGCACAGAATTCTAAAAGTGTCCTTTACTTTTGAAAATTTTCAAGTAGGAGTCCCTCATCATGCCAAGGATGTATAAAAAAATTTAAAAAGTTTTAGTTGCCCATGCAAAAGTTGTGGCTAATATAGTAAATTGTGACTAATATGACTAATGCCCCAAAAGAGCATTAGTCACATTAGTCACAATTGAGCATATCTCCCATATTCCTATCCTTCTCAATTTCAATTTTTTTTGAAAATCCCCAAATACTTCCAATGCATCCTAATGAAGCATATTGACATTCAAAGTTGGACAAGTGACCTCCAATTTTATTTCTTTTTGGGTTGTAAGTCAAAACCATCAAAAAATTGCACAGAATTCTAAAAGTGTCCTTTACTTTTGAAAAATTTCAAGTAGGAGTCCCTCATCATGCCAAGGATGTATAAAAAAATTTAGAAAGTTTTAGTTGCCCATACAAAAGTTGTGACTAATGTACTCAATTGTGACTACTGTGACTAATGTTTCAAAGGGTATTAGTCACAAATGACAAAATTCCTTTTGCGGGGTACTGAAAAATTCATGGCAATTTTAATTATAATCATGACATGGACAAATCGTGATTCAAAAATGTCATTAATCCCAAAAGGATCCCCCAAATGCACTTCAAAATACGAAATACTTGTCCCCAAAGGAATGTCAAAAATCAAAATCTTCATCATTAATTTTTTTTGAAGAAAACCAACTTGTCGATCTTTTTGTTAACTTTTTCAAGTAGTCAAGTACATCGTTCCAAAATTTTATTGTAAATTTCCCCACCAATTGCGAGTTCAATGTGCCTAAAATTGCCCACTTTCTCAATTGTACGCTACTTGTACATGTTGCTTTTTGTAGCCTTCAGCAATGTACAAAGGATGTACATTGCAGGGGTGGGCATTTTCAAAGCCCTATGCCCTTTCAACTTCAAAAATTCATAACTAATTCCACAAAACTTCAAAAATTATAAAACAATTTCAGTTAGATGTCAACTCCACTTGTCTTTCAAAGGCAATTTACTGGAAAATATTTTAAGACGTTTCCCCTCCCCAAAATTCAGTTTCAGCTCGTAAATGGTCAATTTATTGACTAGTTACCTTATACGGTGAAAAGTTTTAATTTTTTTTCAGACATTCTCATCAGGGTCGATGCGGACACCATCACGGACACGTGGCGGACGCGGTCGGTCGGAGCGGACGGCGAGATGCAGTCGCGGCGGACGGGATCACGGTCGTGGTGGACGCCGACGGTCGGACAGGACCTCCGACGCCTGTGGTCAGGGCGGACAAGCAGTCGGACGGGACCTCCGACGCCGGCTGCCGGGGTGGCCGTCCACCTCAGTTTTTTACCGGGCACAGGAAATACAGGAAATTCAAATGTCACAGGACGTCCGCGGGGTGCCAGACGCGGACGCGGACGCCCGGACGTCCGCACAGCCCTGCAACAACAGTGCAGTCTGACGTAATCGAGACTGTGCCACGTCATCAATTTTTTGGGGACTTATTTTCATATTTCAAGAACACCCCCCCTCCTCCATTTAATTTAATTTTTTTTAAACTCATTGGCCGCTGTTTTGGGAACCATTTTGGGAATAAACCCGAAACAGCCTTCCCAAGGCCTCAAATATTTGTGTAATGATAGGACTCATTACATGAAATTTGAAGGCACATAGAGATTTTTTGGAGTTGTTCCCCTAATAGTTCTTTATACTATCTAGAAATTGTGAACGAGCCATGACAACCCAATTTCCTAACATTAGATGAAATCTGAGGTCTCCAAAGGGCCGTTTTGGAATTGTTCACAAAACACTTCCTAAAACGGTTGGTTGTTGTCACACCAACATTCTTTTTCAAAAATTGGATCTTCAAGTGCAAAAAGAAGTTAAGAGAAAATAACATGGCATTGCCTTGCCACATCAGATTCCTGCAATTCTATACTTTCCTACATTCCAAGACTACATGAACTAGCAATCTCTTAGACCCCTTAAATCTCTTCTAATGTTTTTTGAAAAAAAATTAACCCCTAAAGGACCATTGTCCCTTCCGGGGACAAATGGGATTTGGGGCATATGTACAAGTATGTAGGATTTTCTGAAAATTTTATTGAAGATGAAGAATCAAAAGAGCTATATGGAAATATCATTTTTTAGTCATTCGGATCTATGAGTGAGAAGTTATGAACTTTTTTATACAAAATGAGCGAGGAGGGGCAATTTGGGCAAGGCCTTTGGCCACTAGTAGCTTATTGCATGCTTGGAGGGCAATGTGAGTTGGCAGGAGTTGGGGTTGCAAAGGTGCGGGTGGAGATCTCAACTGGTGCTGACCAAGGCTTTTTCTTGGGACCAGTGGCCCCCTTGTTGGATTCACTGCAGAGGCCAAATTTTGGAGGGACAAACCAACAGAGGTCAAAATTCTGACAAACTGGCAAAATTTCGCCAGAAAAAAAACCTGGTGCTGACAACATAGTCAGAGAGAGGAGAGGTGGTTGAAGGAGGGCCACAAGCTAGTCAAATGCCATTTGACACAGCCTAGTCACCCTTTGTCCATGGGAGGGACACGGGCTACCCACCTTGCACCCATCTTCTCCAACAGACCAAGCCAAATTTGGAATTGCGTACTCATTTCCTCTTTTTTTTAGCCTTAATAAATTTTTTAAAATTTTTAAAATTTTTGGTTGTGTATGAAAATGATACGCCTTGGTATTCATTGATCAGATTTCCAGATTTTGAATTTTTGAAGTGTACCAAAAACTTTGAATTTGAACTAGTGCAAATGCATTTTTCTAGATCTACTTGCATTCCACAAATTTTTTTGATATGCTATAAACCTTTAATTCATTTGAAAATTGTTCCACACATACCTAATATGGTTTTCTACATAGAAGAATTAAACCTTAACTTTGTGTAGAGCAACTTTTTTCCTATAGATATGGTCAAAGTCAGCTGAAATTATAGGGCAACATCCAAAAAAACTTTTTTTCCAACTTTGAATGGTCATATCTTCCAATCCATATGGTCAAACTCCATGAAATTCTTACCACATGATCTCAAAAAAGTAAACTACAAGATCCTTCAATTAGATTTAGAAACAATTATTTTTTTTACTTTCTTGGATGATTGCAGTAGAAATGACAGTTTTGGATGTTTTTCGACAGAAAAATGACCTTGGTCCTTTAGGAGTTAATTAATTAAATCAAATTAATATTTGACATGGTACAATCTCGCCTACATTAGACTATTGATGTGGGATTATTCCAAGAGTTCCAATAGTCTAGGAACTCACAATCTTTTCATATTGTCAAATTTCATCTAATGATTTTACAACACAAGAACCAAATTGTGTTTACTTTATTCCCAAATTGGCATAATTGCACTTACAACATGTATTCTTCTACTCATATTTTTTGTATTGAATATTAGTTTTACATGAAATTTAAAATGAAGGTGTTTATGGTAGTTTTCAACATTTAACAATTTTTTGAAATAAAAAAATTATTTTATTATTCTTAAGGCCCCGCGCTGTTAGATGTCTTCCTTAGTCATCAAGGGGGTTTATACTATTTTTGACTGCAAAATGCAAATTTCAAGTCCAAAATAGGGATACAAGATTTGTTATACAAGCCTATAAAGAGATCTTTTAAAATTGAAAATTATCTAATTTTTGCATCCGCTAAAAATGCACTAGCTTGTATAAGGGAAGATAACAAAATATCTTTATCAAAGATGAATATGGTTGAAAAAGAGAAACTTTAAGTTAAGAAAAATAACTTTAAAAAAATAATAATTTAAATATTTCATAAAATTTAACCTCATAGTGCATTTGGGGGGATTTTTGGTTGTTTTGTTTGTTTGTTTAGTGAGATCTTTAAAACTGTATGTTTGTTGGTCATATCTTTGATACCCTAAAAAAGATCTATAAAAGGACAAGTGCATGGGCTTTATTTAATGACATTTGGACCTATTGTGTGAAACATATTGAATTTCAAAGTTTTATAAGAAAATAATAGTTAAGGAAATTATTTTTATATTTATTTTATTATATTGTCATAGGGGCACAAAGGCTACACTAGTTAACCCCTAAATGCTCCAATGTCCAATATTTAGATGATGTACAAATTGAAAAGCAGATTTCTTTTTCATTACAACTTAGATAAAAGTCATCCTAATTTTTTGAGATGCTTTATGAAGTTGTTGTCTTATCCAAAGGTTGGATTTGGTGCTATTAGAGTACATATTTTTCTAAAATTACAAATGTGGGAGTATGGCAACTGGTCAACTTGCATTGATTGTAGTTCTAACTTGGAATCACAAAAATAAGGTCATAGAATCAAAGAACACAAAAACTTCAAAAAATCACCATATCAAGAGAACCTTTTTTCAAATTCATTCCAACTAAATTTACTCAGAAAATGACAATATTTTGCTTGTAATTCAATTTTGAAGGAATTTTGAATTTTTCCTTTCAAAATTTATAGAAAATATTGATGATAGCATTGGTGCATCTAACTATATGGATATAATCTAAAACTCAAACTCTGCAATTTTTATTTGGAACTCAATTCCAAAATATTCTTCCAAGTAGTACTTTACAATGATTTTTCCCAAATCAACAATTCTGGAGATGAGTCTGGACGCTTAGGGGTTAATACCTTCAACAAGGTTGTTTGCTCATATTGTTAGCTTACTTGCTACTGACAGTGAAATCTCCAAAACTATGTGATTAAATTCTAAGTCTTGTTTTTAGTAGCTCTAGAAATTTCTTTGTGAAGAGCAATGTATAGGCTTTATTTTGTGGCATTAGGACCGACAATGTAAAAACCACTGAATTTCAAATTCTTATATGAAATAAAATAAAAGACATTTATTCCTTCTTTTATTTTGATTGTATTAGTAGCAAATGACAGAAGTTCTTTGTGTTTTGTCTTGTTTATTATTGTGAGATCTTTAAAATCATTTGTCCCCCAATCGTGCTCCTAGGACTATCAAAAAGCCCTCAACAAAGAAAGGTGCTCAAACATTGTTTCCTAGTATTCCAACTCTCAAGACAAAAAATATATTGAATTTAGAGTTTTGTATATATCAAGAAATAAGAAAATAACTTTTACATTTACTCTATCATATTGTGTAATGGCACAAAGCATGTGAGGTTATATACCTTACAACAAGTTGATTTTCTTGTTTTGTTTTCTTAGTTATCATAAGATCTCTAGAATTGTGTATTCCGCAATTCTAATTTGAAATACCATTGGAAAGCCCTTTGCAAAAGAGTTGTGCCGACTTTAATACATGGTGTTCCCATTCACGGCAAAAAAGAAATTGAATTTCAAAGTCTGTGTGTACTAAATATTGAAAATTTCTTTTTAAATATATTTTATTATATTAAAGCAAAGCACAGGTCACTTTAGTATACACCTTCATTCCTATAAGATTAAGTCCACTTTTTCTTAATCAAAACCACTCAAAACTATCAATTCTGTTACGTTTATCCATTAAAATAAAGAAAACATCTTCTTAGAATTGAACTATATAATCTTGTACTTAATTTGTTTGAGATCATGTGGTAAAAATTTCACAAAGTTTGACCATGTAGATTGAAAGATATGACCAATCAAAATTATTTTTTCAAGAAGATGCTAAAATTGCCCTAAAAAACAAATACATAATATTTTTGTCTACATTTGAAGCTTTGATTTATTGTAATTGGATTAGTAATGAGAAAGTTATAGAAAATATTATTTACGAATAAAAATTTTAATTTTAATTTTTCCTTTTTGCAAAAAATATTGCTACTTGCCAAATTTAATTTTGGACTATTGTATTATAATTTTTCCTTTCAAGCACCAATTGAAATAATAATTATACTTTCACAAATCTAACAAGTTTTTCTATCTTATGAAAAAAATTTCAAAAAGTTTAACCAAAATTGAGGTCTACAAAACCTACCTGAAATCCATTTTATCCCTTGAGAGAACAACAATACTTTAGGGGTAAAATGAAAATGGATGATTTGTTTTCTCTCTTATAATTGAAATTCATAATTGTATGTCTTCTAGCTATGTTTTGGTACCATTGGAATTTGGAAAGCTCTTCTTGAAGAAGGTTGCAAAAACTCTATTTTGTGGCATTCTGACCCTAGAGCACACCGGCGTCCAATTCTTAGACGATAAACAGATTCAAAATTACTTCTTTGTTTCATTACTACTTGGATGGAAGCCATCCTAATTTTTAGAAATTCATTATGAATTTATTGTTCTATCCAAGGGTTAGATTTGGTATTACTAGAGTACTAAAATTACAAATGTTGAAGCATGTCAAGTGGTTGACTTCAGGGCTTTTTTTTCTGGCAAAATTTCGCAAGTTTGTCAAAATTCCTACCTCTGCTGGTTTGTCCCTCCAAAATTTGGCCTTTGCAGTGAAGCTAGAGGGAGGGACACTGGTCCAAAAAAAAAGCCCTGGTTGACTTGCATTGACTGTAATTCAAAACCAAACTTGCAAAAATGACAGTCATAAACTAAAAAAAAAAAAGATTCAAAAAATTCATGATATGAAAAGAACCTCATTTCAAACCCGCTCCAACAAGTTTTACTTGAAAAATGATAATATTTTGTTTGTAATTGAAGTTTGAAGGTATTTAAAAATTCTCCTTTCAGAAGTTATAGAAAAATATTGGTGAAAGCATACAAAAATCTAACTGTATGGATGGAATCTAAAATTCCAGATTTACGACGTTTATTTGTATCGTAATCCAAAAATATTCTTCGAGATACTACTTTATAATGATTTTTTTCAAATTGTCCACTCTGGACATGATTCCAGACGCTCTAGGTTCAAGCATTCACGAATAGAAAATAAGAAAATTACCTTTCATGTATTTTTAACTGTGGCACCGTACTAGTAAAAGTGATGACCCCTTAGTGCTGGGGCCTTGGGGTGCCCAATCAGGTATAAAATGTGCTCCACGGAGGCTCACAGAAGAGAGCAATAAACTCCATCGCGGACGGACGGCAGCGCGCGGTAGCGGCAGCCGTAACCAATTGGAGTAGCGCGACGCGACGCGAGATATAGCCGGCCGCCGCTCTCAATTTCGGCAGGCGTTCGTAGCATCTCTGCGACGCACCGCTCCGCTCCTTCACGCCCCCGCCCCGTCGTTGCCGAGGATTTCCCGTCGCCTCACCATGTTGGTGTACCAGGATTTGGTTTCAGGTGCTGCGCCCGTCTCTCCCCTTTGCATCGAGCCCGATCTCGCGTCCTGTGGTTGCGTGTGCCGTCAGTTGTAGCGTGGACGCGTGTGTTAGGGTTGTGGCCGGGGTCATTCCCCGTTTTTGTTCGTGAGCTCTTTTGGATGCTCTGTTCTGCGCGTGTCGTCGGTTTCCCTGCTAGAACGCATTCGTGGTGGCGTTTGCGGTCGGATTTTCCCCTGGCAGGGTGTCCGCCGTGTATCGTTAGGGTTTTTGTTGGTTGCTGGAGAGGTTTAGGCTGTTGGTGCTCGCGCGCCTTGTCTTTGTTGGCTTCGGATGTGGACATTCGTTTCGGGGACACCCGTTTAGCAGTTTTCCTGAGTTCCTGGCATCTGGCGCCTATTGATCGCGATGAATCGCGTGCAGCGATTCCACGAGAGGGTTGATGGATTTTCACGTGTGTGCCCGCCCTGTTCTGGTGTTCACCTGTTGCGGACATTTTTGCAGGTGACGAGCTCCTGTCGGACTCCTTCACGTACAAGGAGCTTTACAATGGTGTGCTTTGGGAGGTCGAGGGCAAGGTAGGTTTCATGTTCGCCGACCTGGTGTGTCAGAACCCTCATGCCTGCTGTAGGAGAGAGGTTTGTGATATTGTCAGCAGAGTCCGCTGTGAAGCCTGAATCCGAGTCCGCATGTTTCCGATTTTCCTTTGTGTGAGGCCGTATCGTCGGTTCGGATCGTCGGTTGTGGACGCTGTGGTTGTGTTTTTGGTGATGGGGTGTCCAGGATAGCTCGCGCGTACATGTTTGTGGAAATAACACTCTGTAATTGTTGACGATGTGCGCGCGCAGTGGGTGTCGAAGGGCCCCATGGATGTCGATTCCTTGATTGGAGCCAATGCCTCCGCCGAAGGTGGTGGCGAGGACGAGGGCGTGGATGACCAGGTTGTGAAAGTGGTCGACATCGTTGACACGTTCAGACTGCAGGAGCAGCCTGCCTTCGACAAGAAGGGTTTTTTGGGGCACATGAAGAAGTACTTGAAGACTTTGACCCCTCTGGTGGCCGAGGAGCGTGAAGGCACTTTCAAGGTGGACATCCAGTCGGCGGTGAAGTTCTTGCTTTCGAAGCTGTCCGAGCTGCAGTTGTGAGTCCTCTTTCACTCCCGTCCTCCGTCGTGAGACGGGGCCTATGTTTATTTGGTTCGAGGTCTGTCAGATAGTGAAGTGGATGCGCGTCTACCCTAGGTCTTGTTGACGTGTTTTTGAATCGGGAAGGGGTTTTGAGACTTTTGTACTGGGCGTTCGTGTTTGCAGCTTTGTTGGTGAGAGCATGAAGGACGACGGCACCATGGTTTTCGCTTACTACAAGTCGGGTTCGTCGGATCCGACGTTCCTTTACTTCGGCGACGCGTTGAAGGAAGTGAAGTGCTAAACGGGCGCATGCCTAGTTTGAGTGGATCTCGTATGACATCCCTTGTACACGTAATTTTCAGACGTAGGACTGTTTGGCACATGCAGGCGCTTGCGGTGTTACGTGGGGTGTTTCTTTGTTATACAATTATTATGAGTTTGGGTGGTTCGCCATATCGGCTTGGAAAAGCATACGGTAAAGTAGAGATGTGAGTGGGGTTCTGTCATATGACAGAAGAAATTATTGACGCGGGGATTGTCTTCCGTGGTCTTCCTGGATGAGTTTTGACGAGGCGACTTCCCTGTTTGTGACGGACGCACCGAATGCACACAAGATGGTCTCGTGTCTGTATAATTGCAAATGAGAGCTTTTTCGTCTAGATTCCAGTTGGCCTTTGTGCAGTGTGAAGAGTGGATGTTGGTCATGTGGTAGGAGCACCTAAAATCTTACGCCTGAGCATGCTTATTATTGAATTGTAGAGTGGGTTATCGTCGGGAGTTTGTTGGCCGTTTCTCCGAATGCATTTTTGCACCCGTTTGCCTTTGTCTTTGGGTTAGGGAGATGAAAACTGTTGCAAATTAAACCCGCCCATGATAGGCCAACTTTTTGAGGCGGAGCTGTATGGATCCTTGGCAGAGTTTTCTTTCGTGGATGAGGGTAGGACTTCATTGGTGACTTTCATGGTCAAAGTCTGTGTTTTGTATGATGATTATAGAGTTATTAGATCCAAGGTCATTATTTTTTCAGCATGTCAGTTTTAGAGTATGTAGCCTAAACTTCTCCCTCAGAAAAGAAATACTTGATAGTTTGTTGATAAATTCTTTAAAAAAATACTTTAGAAATTGTTGATAAATTCTTACTTTGTAACAAAATTGAAAATGCAAGTGCTCTTTCCTCTTCTTATAATTACAGGGTGCGCTGTGCTGATACCAGTCATCCGAAAGTAATTTTCTATTTTCTTAATTCATTAAAACTTTGAAATTCAGTAACTTTCTCATCGCGAGTTCAAATGTCACGGAACCAAGCCTGTGCACCGGTCCTTGGTGAGAGCTTTTGCATGGTAAGAATTACACAATCAGGGGATCCTCAGGTGGAGAGTTCTCTATGTGAAACAAAACAAAACAAACTACCTTGGCCAAGGTATAGATTTTTCTATGAGAACAAGGTTGGCTTACCTTACATTGAATCAACCTTGGCTTTCCATGAATATTTTGTTGGCAATTTGTGGGGTTTGGTTTTTTTGTATTCTTTCTTTAGAAAAATATGTACTTTAGTAATACTAAATCGATCCCTTGGATAGAACAACAACTTCATAGAATATCTCTAAAAATTAGGATGACAATCATCCAAGCTACAATGAGAAAGAAATCTATTTTTCAATCTATACATTGTCTAAAAATTGGATGTTGAAGTGTTTAGGGTCAAAATTATATTCTAATTGTTTTATTCCATTAACCTCTAAAATCTTGATGTTATTTTTCCATCAAAAAACACTCAAAATTGCCATTGGTTTTGCAAAGAGAAAAAAATTAAAAAATAATGTTTTCTTTGCACATCCAACTAGAAGATTTTATACTAAACAAGAATAAGAATGTAGTAAAGAAATTTCAAAAATTAACTATGTAGATTGCAAAAAATTCTATTATTTAAGTTGAAGGGTTGATTGGAGAATCTAGAGGGGCGAGGGGGGGGAGAAATTCAAATAGAATATACTTCATTTCTACTCATAAAATAATTGTTAACTAGATGGAGGTCTTAGACTAAAGGAAAATCTATACCATTAATAGCTCTAAACAAATAACAATAATCCCCAAAATGAGATTGTTCTAATAGTCAAATCTTATATAGTCTCTCAATTTTTCTTTAAAAAATCGAATAATTACATTCAAAATCGAATTCTAGAAGTTGTTTTTTCATAAAGATGCTTAGATTATTCAAACAACAAGATTGTCCCTAACTTTTATATCACTATTCCAAATAGAATGAATCAAAGCTTGAGATTTAAGCAAAAATATGTTTTTTGAGAAATTAAAAATGATTAAAAATCATTTTTTTGTGATTTTTTGGGTTACTCTTTGAATTGCTTTTGGGACTTAAGGTGGCATAACTTTTGCTTCGATGCACCAATTGAAGAAAAAATTATATTCTCCAAAAGATGATTTGATATCTTATTTAAAATTTTTTTTTTAATAAATCATGTCAATAATTGAGATCACACGAGCCTACCTAAAATCCTAAGAGTCCCTTGTAGGGAGTTTGGCACTTGAGGGATTAAAACTTGAAAATTGAATACATATCACACTTTGCTATAAGAGGTTGTTGAGAGAGGAATTTGCTTGTGATACAAATAAAAAGCTTTACCCACAAAAAAGAGCAAGGGCTTTATTTTGTGGTGTTTTTCTAGGAGATCGATAAGTTGCAGATTTTTTCTAAAATAGAATGCAGTTCTCTTTGTTGATGCATATAAAATTTCAAATTGAGTTATGCATATTACAATATAAATAAATTTGGCCCCAAGAATCTACTCAAAACAACCTTTTAATCCCTGAAGGTTAAGCATTTAGAAAAAGAATGTGCTTTAGTCAACTTTGATGGAGATTTTTAATTTACACATTTTTGGTGATTGGTTTAAATTAAAATAATGAAGTTTTATAAGCTTTCTTTTTATCAAATCTGAAGAATCTAAAAAAATTCCAAAATTGGAAGAAAAATTGCTCATAGATTTTTGTAAATGAAATACATTAAATGGCCTTTTAAATTCTTCAATCATTCAAAAGGCTTCATTTCTATTGTTGTATAGGAATTTGGTAGTGATGAAAATTCCACATATCCTTCATTTAGTTCAATTTGCATATTTGTGTTTGTTAGCACTAGAAACCTACTTTCTTTGTCCTACTATAAGCTTCTAAAACTCTTCCCTTTAAGAAACTAACTATATTTTTGATGAAAGTGCCAAAAATACACGCATTCAATAATGAATAAGCCATCCCTTAGATCTATGCAAAATTTGAAGCTTAGGCACTATTGTTTAGGCACCTAAAATACAAATTAAAAGTACAAAATTTGATATATTTTATAATTGTTGCCAATTGTGTCATTTTAGGTGATTTAAAGGGTGTTGGGTATAGTCTGGTTCTAATAACATGTTCTCTAATCTAAGTATCCAAAAATTATAAAATAGCCTACTTTATGATCAAATTATAATAGCACCAAAGTAGTCACTAAGCACAAACACTATCATTTGAAAAAGCAATTAATACAAGGTGCCTCATATTGCCATTTCAAGCCAAGCTTGCAAGGTTAATGGCATGCTCTTAGATTGTTTAGCTTGCCCCCACAAGGTCGTTCGCTGCAACATTCACTAGACGGTCAAAATCACAAAAAGGATTTTTTAGTGGGATAGAAATTTTGCTTGATTTGGAAGCTTATAGTGGAATAGAGGAAGTATATAAGAAAATCTCCCCAAAGTTATGATTTTAGAGACAAAGGTATTTCCAAAGGTAAATTAATTGGTTACCTTTAGCAACAAATATATTTTGTTCTTCTATTTATAGTGAGTAGATAGTGAGGCAAGTGATTTTTAGACAATAGTTTTCAAACTATTTCATATTTGATCTCCCCCCGTTCCATTGGACTTAGTTAACTCTATCCATTAGGTTTGATTAGTTCCCTTCAATCTTGTATTTTTGAAAAGCCATTATAACATTCAATAGCCTTCAAAAAAGAGGCTACCTTTCCCTCTCTGAAGGCCTTCATCCATCAAAAACATTTAGGTGGGGAACTTAAGTGTAATAAAGAAGATTTGTTCTACTATTAATTGTATTGTAGTTTTCTATTGCAACCTTGGCACTAAGTAAATTTCACCATCTAACAATTTCAACATGTATGACACATATCAATAGTTATTGATTTTGGTGATGAATATTCCATACCAATTCATCCTAGGCATGAAATGATGTAGAATATTCCACGTCATTTTGTTAGACCAGAGGCAGACTATAATGTTGCTACAAAATGTTATGATTGGACCAACAATTGATAAGAATGAATGTAATTTCTATATACATTTCTATATTCTATATACATTTCTATATATATTTCATATATATTTCTTGTTTTATATCCCTATCCTATATCTATCCTCTATATCCCTATCCATGTTTGTATTGTATCCATCACATCATAACAAACTACTGTAATGCCATAATCTCAGCTTTAAACAATAGACACAAGGGATTCATTTTTTTTCCAATAGAAATATTTGTTCCAATCAATAGGGACAAGGGGTTCATTTTTTTCCAATAGTATTGTTTTTTCCAATGTGTAGTTTGATAGCGTGATGTTCAAGTCATCACAAGAAATAGTGACTTGATTAATTGATAAAGCATCCAAATGACCAAATACAATCATTGATAAACAATCATTTCATCCATTTATAGTAATTTATAGCTATTGAATACATCACAATATGCTTAAAAAAAATTCCATACTCAATGGTAACTTATTCACACATAGATTTCTACATTTTGATTTCACAACTCTAATGTTCAAGTACCAATAAGCACTCATCATTACAATTTCGTAGGGGACAATGAGGAACTCTAGTTAGTGAAAATTTTCCCCATGTAGAAAAGAAGGAAATACAGAGATCAAGAATTTGCTCAAATTCAGTTTTCAACTTAAAATTAGAGACAATTTCAGGTGCCAAAAAGAACATTGCAATCATTTCAATTCTTCCCAACCTCTCAATTCAAATCAATCTAAAACTACGTCTTCCAAAGGTTAGTTCCAACGTAAATCCTCCGAACCTAAAAGTACGAAGATTAAAAAACAAATAAGTAAATTTAAGTTTCATTTCTACACTAAGAAACAGCAAAAACTCCAGGTTGTCTTCCCGGCACGTTTTGATTACTGGTACTGCAACTTTATATCGGTTTCAATAGTCTAAATACACCTCAACTGCCAAAGACACAATAAATATGTCCCGAGATAAAGTAGTAATTGACCCTTTCATCTAAAGTCAAGACTCCCAATCGCTGATACTACAAGAATTATTTCATTTCCTAAAATCCTTCCACTCCGCTGACTTCCTTCACTCGATGAAGGCAAACGGGTGCAAAAATGCATTCGGAGAAACGGCCAACAAACTCCCGACGATAACCCACTCTACAATTCAATAATAAGCATGCTCAGGCGTAAGATTTTAGGTGCTCCTACCACATGACCAACATCCACTCTTCACACTGCACAAAGGCCAACTGGAATCTAGACGAAAAAGCTCTCATTTGCAATTATACAGACACGAGACCATCTTGTGTGCATTCGGTGCGTCCGTCACAAACAGGGAAGTCGCCTCGTCAAAACTCATCCAGGAAGACCACGGAAGACAATCCCCGCGTCAATAATTTCTTCTGTCATATGACAGAACCCCACTCACATCTCTACTTTACCGTATGCTTTTCCAAGCCGATATGGCGAACCACCCAAACTCATAATAATTGTATAACAAAGAAACACCCCACGTAACACCGCAAGCGCCTGCATGTGCCAAACAGTCCTACGTCTGAAAATTACGTGTACAAGGGATGTCATACGAGATCCACTCAAACTAGGCATGCGCCCGTTTAGCACTTCACTTCCTTCAACGCGTCGCCGAAGTAAAGGAACGTCGGATCCGACGAACCCGACTTGTAGTAAGCGAAAACCATGGTGCCGTCGTCCTTCATGCTCTCACCAACAAAGCTGCAAACACGAACGCCCAGTACAAAAGTCTCAAAACCCCTTCCCGATTCAAAAACACGTCAACAAGACCTAGGGTAGACGCGCATCCACTTCACTATCTGACAGACCTCGAACCAAATAAACATAGGCCCCGTCTCACGACGGAGGACGGGAGTGAAAGAGGACTCACAACTGCAGCTCGGACAGCTTCGAAAGCAAGAACTTCACCGCCGACTGGATGTCCACCTTGAAAGTGCCTTCACGCTCCTCGGCCACCAGAGGGGTCAAAGTCTTCAAGTACTTCTTCATGTGCCCCAAAAAACCCTTCTTGTCGAAGGCAGGCTGCTCCTGCAGTCTGAACGTGTCAACGATGTCGACCACTTTCACAACCTGGTCATCCACGCCCTCGTCCTCGCCACCACCTTCGGCGGAGGCATTGGCTCCAATCAAGGAATCGACATCCATGGGGCCCTTCGACACCCACTGCGCGCGCACATCGTCAACAATTACAGAGTGTTATTTCCACAAACATGTACGCGCGAGCTATCCTGGACACCCCATCACCAAAAACACAACCACAGCGTCCACAACCGACGATCCGAACCGACGATACGGCCTCACACAAAGGAAAATCGGAAACATGCGGACTCGGATTCAGGCTTCACAGCGGACTCTGCTGACAATATCACAAACCTCTCTCCTACAGCAGGCATGAGGGTTCTGACACACCAGGTCGGCGAACATGAAACCTACCTTGCCCTCGACCTCCCAAAGCACACCATTGTAAAGCTCCTTGTACGTGAAGGAGTCCGACAGGAGCTCGTCACCTGCAAAAATGTCCGCAACAGGTGAACACCAGAACAGGGCGGGCACACACGTGAAAATCCATCAACCCTCTCGTGGAATCGCTGCACGCGATTCATCGCGATCAATAGGCGCCAGATGCCAGGAACTCAGGAAAACTGCTAAACGGGTGTCCCCGAAACGAATGTCCACATCCGAAGCCAACAAAGACAAGGCGCGCGAGCACCAACAGCCTAAACCTCTCCAGCAACCAACAAAAACCCTAACGATACACGGCGGACACCCTGCCAGGGGAAAATCCGACCGCAAACGCCACCACGAATGCGTTCTAGCAGGGAAACCGACGACACGCGCAGAACAGAGCATCCAAAAGAGCTCACGAACAAAAACGGGGAATGACCCCGGCCACAACCCTAACACACGCGTCCACGCTACAACTGACGGCACACGCAACCACAGGACGCGAGATCGGGCTCGATGCAAAGGGGAGAGACGGGCGCAGCACCTGAAACCAAATCCTGGTACACCAACATGGTGAGGCGACGGGAATTCCTCGGCAACGACGGGGCAGGGACGTGAAAGAGCGGAGCGGCGCCGCTGTTGCTTCGCAGAGATGCTTCTCAGGGAGACGAATGCCTGCCGAATTGAGAGCGGCGGCCGGCTATATCTCGCGTCGCGCTGCTCCAAAAGTCCAAATCGTACTGCTGCCGCTACCGCGCGCTGCCGTTCGTCAGCGATGGAGTTTGTTCGAAGTTACTCTCTTCTGTGGAGGTACACCCAAAAGCGCCAGTTTTTCTACTGTGCCTAGTTCCTGTTATTATGTTGTTCAAATTTTTTTACAGTCTTGTTGGTGATTGAAAGTATGTTCCAACGCACCAAAGAACAGTGGATTTGGATACCGTATGCAAAAGTTATTAACAGTCAAAGTGTGTTTCTGAAAGCGCCATCTACAGTCTGGGTACATGACTGATTTTGAAAATCTATGCACGTTGTACAGAATGCTTTAAGGTCAGGTGCCATTTTGGGTTTACCTACCTTAACTGCTTCCCTGGAGCGCATTTTATATCTGGTTGGGCCCACCACCGAGGGGTCATCACTTTTATTTATTTATACTTTTTACTTTTATTTTTATTTTTGTTTTTTGTTTCCTTTACTTTGGGTTTTAACTCTCAACCCTCAGGTCAAGGTGGACATTTTGTGCTCGATGGATGATAGAAATCTTTTTTCTTGCAGGAACACAAACTTAGAGGTGTAGGGGTTTTGAACCTTGGTTACGAATTGTGGCGGCAAGCTACCTCCTTCTGCACAGATGCCAAACCTAGATATACCACCGAAGGAAGAAATGTTGGCAAAGGAGGAGTAGCCTCATTTGTTTCGCCTAAATGGGCAAAGAACATCTCCCAGTCTGGATCCCTTTTCGGGGGTAAAGTTCAATGGCTTATCCTTAATTGCATCCCGGGAGGCAGTATTGGCTTTGTTAATATTTACGCTCCTCATGAACCCCAATCCCGTAGAATTCTCTGGGAGACCATGATGAGGGAATTCCCGAAAACATGTAGATGGGTCATGTTAGGCGACTTTAATATGGTCAAACGCAGGAATGATAAGTCTCATGCATGTGGTACAATCATACCTAGTAATGAACAATTCTTATTTAATAGCCTCAAAGATTCACTCCAAGTGACGAAACCACCTCTCACCCTTCCTTCTCTTTCATTTTCTTGGGACAATGCTAAAAGCGACAATTCTAGAGTTATGGCTTGCCTGGATAGGTGCTAGGTTTTTCCTGACTCCACCAATTACCAACAAAAAATCTTTTAGTACAGGATTTGCAGTGACTACACCCGTTCGGATCACTCTTCAATCTCACTAGTCATGGAATTAGGAAATCCTTCACCTCGTCCAAGCAGGTGGATTATGTCTTCCTTTTATTTAGGAGATGCCGATCATCTTATATGAAAAATTTGGGAGTTAGCTCCAAGGACAATGCCCTTCTTCACCAAGCTCAAGTGGGTCACTAGATTCTACATGGGTTATTATATTAGTCGCTCTAGAAGCCGCAAAGAACTCAAGATTGCCCTCTATGAAACCTTAGAGCAGAAGTCACGGCAACTTCATGATTCACCACTTTCGGCACTTCTACAAGTAGAGGTTAATGCTCTCAGGTCTAATCTGGCAGACTTTGAAGTGCAAAAACCCGAGGGGCATATGATACGCTTCAAGGCTCGTTGGTGGCTTTTTAGAGACAAGCTATCTTCCGAATTTTTCAAGACAGTTCGTGAAGCCTTTACCACTAGAAGAAAAACGCAGAAAAACAGGTTTATTTAAACAAAACATGTCAGGTAGATTGTGTTGAAACTGTGTTGCTGAAAACGCGGAAAAAACACAAAAAAACGCGTTTTTTGTGTTTTTTTGCGTTTTTTCTGGGTTTTTTCAGCATTTTCAACGTTTTCATGCGCTTTCAGCAACGCAGTCTCAACACAATCTACCTGACGTGTTCTGTTTACATAAACTTGTTTTTCTGCGTTTTTCTTCTAGTGTACGATTGCATCGATCTCGGAATTGAAAAGTAATCAGGGTATTGTTTATCATGATCGAGATGAGCTTGAAAGCATTTGTACCTAGTTCTATTCTAACCTTTACACACATGAACTCAAGAGCCCAGCCTGTATAGCAAATAGCGAGTTCATTTTAGCTACAATCCATAAAAAAATTTCCCTTGACATAGTTCAGATTCTTCAACAACCTTTGACTAAAGAAGAACTTTTTCAAGACTTACTCTAGATGGCTAGTGGTAGAAGCTTGGGACCCGATGGAGTCACATTAGATTTCTATTGTTGTTTCTAGGATACTATCGGGGACGATTTCACTTCAATGGTAATCAACTCAATTTAACACCGGAACTTTGGACATAGAATTCTCATAGAATTCCGGTGAAGAAAATACACCTTGTGACATTTTAATTTGTAAAAAATAGGATTTTTTTTAAACAAGTACATAAAAATACGACATTTGAAAAAACTTTTTGGTGATGAGATTTGACTAAAAAACTCACCAAAATAATGTTTTATACCTTTGGAAAAAAAATGGAGAATGAAGCTCTTTTTGTAGACTTCTACAACACATAAAAATAAATATTTTTAGGAATCCTTTAAATAGTAGTTATAAGTCTATTAAGAGACCATACTCTCCAAATTTTAGGTCAAAATTCGTTTTTTTGGAGAAACGGGGTGCTAAAAATCCTTAAATCAAGTATTGTGAGAAATTTTCGGGGCTATTTAAAAATAATTTTTTTTTTAAATCCCCAAAATTCATTTTAGATACATAATAGCTATGAGTAGCTTCCCTATAAATTTTTAGTCATTTGAAGCTAAAACACAAAAGTTATAGCCAAAAATAAATAAAAAACTAGGGTGTGACAAAAGGCTTTAAGTGTTTTGTGCAATGACCCCACTACCGCCTAGCGTCGATTTGCAAAAATTTTCGAACCAGTTCCCCTGTCCAATTCGGAAGAGGTGCTATCGACAAGCTTATGGTGGTCAACATTATATATTGGTGATAATTTCAGATTCAATATGAATCAAGCTAGAGTTTTACCTAGAAATGGAATGAGAACAGTCGCCAATATTTGGGACATCCAATCCCGAGATTTCCGACCTTGGAATGACGTCTCGTCTAGTTTCCAACTTCTCTCGCATGAATGCTTCAATTGGTTTTGTATGATTACAAGCATCCAGACTCTTGATGTATTATGCTTACTAGTCAAGCTCCATTAATCAAGGCGGGTGAATGGTTGGGCCTGTTTTCCAACTCTGACGATTCAGTTCCATAGCTCGCATGGCGGGTCCCTGATTTTGAAACGACCATATGCCAACCGACCATTCTTCAGCCGACTAGCCAAACTATCTCCTTCCATCAGGACATGTCACTAGCTATGGTAGGAGCCTTATCTAGACAACTCTTGTTTCTCTGCACTACAAATGTTGCAATGTCAATCACTGGAGTTACATGAAGGATCAAAGTTCTTGAGATGAAGAAAAGTCGTACTCATCCACCTGGTTTTTTCTTTGTAGGAACTCTTGCAACCCTTAGTTTTGACCCAGGTCGGTGGTGGTGGAACAACAACCTGCCTCTTCTCCAATTTTCCATAGCCTGTGATTGTCACCTCCTTACCCAACCCAACCAACTTAAGAGATCTATATCAATGAAATGGAATGGTCACCTCTCCCTCTCTTTTTCTTCAAATTGGAAGGACGTGTGGATAAAAACAAGGTCTTAGAAAGAAGCGGCATTCATATGGTCGGTTTGGCACAACGTAGTGGCGGTTCATTCGTGGCATGCGAAAATCAACCATGGACTTGATACCAAGTGCAATTGCTGCTCACTAGGCGTCAAAGAGAATGTTGCTCATCGTTTCTTCTTCTGCCTACAAGCTTCGCAAATCTGGGACTTTGCCCAGTCGATCCTCCACCATCTCCATAGTGAACAACCAATCCTAGGCCCCCACACCCGGTTCAGCTCTACTCTATGCATCTTTGGTGCTTCCTTACTACGACGTTTCCATAAGTTTCGTACTCTCTGGTCCCTTCTTCGCGACTCAACTTTACGGGTGATATGGATCGCTCGTAATCAAAAGGTCTTTTCCCAAATCCAATGGCCACCAGATATACTTTACCAAATGCTTTGGGATGCTCTACTAGATTTTGGGCGTGTAGCTCAAATGAAAGCCCACAATGGAACACATCTTCGGCCATATAAGTTCAAAGATATTTGGGATTACTTTGATCAAATTTGGCTCCACTCGCCCTTGATTGCATCTAGACAAGGGAATTCTATTAGGTGGAACAGAATTAGCCCACAGATGTGCCAGTTTAATTAGTTCTACTTTATTTTCTTCAGCTTCTATTTTTTCACACTCACTTCTCTTCAAAGTCCAGCCTTTGGCTTGGCAGTTGTTTCGTCCTTTTTTTTAATGCAGTGGGGATTCCCATTTGTTAAAAAAAAATCCTTTTTGTGTTCTATAGAATAGAAGTACAACAATTCATCCTTGAAGTTCTATTTGAAATGGAAAGATCTTTTGCTATACTTTGACTTCCAATGAGTCCTTTTGGATTTTTGTAAATCATTGATTCATGTGGTATGAATCTTGATTATTTGCATTATCCAATCTTGGGGGTTAAAAGATGTTGAGGTAATTGTTGAATTCATTCCTTCTTTCATTGTATAAATAGTTGGTTTTAGAAATTCCAAAAGTACTTATTGAAAGTAAAACTACTATAGAGGACCTCCCCTTTTCATATAAGATTCTAATGATGATTGCTTACACTTCTATCTATTAGAGAAGAGTTTTTTGTCATTCATCAACCAAGAAATGGCTGCAAAATCGTTTATAGGGTAAAACCAATATCTTGTAGTTCAATTATTGTAAAGGACTAGTTGTTGCCCCATTCATTGCTTTTGATGTTTTTAAGATGTTTTGTCGTGGGATTTTTGATTGGACTATCGTTGTTTGGAAGATTTGGAAGTCTTAGAGTAGTTGAATCCAATCACTCAACTTTGACTTCTTGAATACCTCATAAGTTGTTATTGGCACTAGTAGAAACCCTCGTTTAATGTGACAAGGCCTAATTTTTCTTGACAGATTTTGCTAGGCATCAAAAGTAACAATTCATGTTTTTATGTCAGCATTGATGTTGTGTTGAACATTTTTGTCGACATAAAAACATGGGTTGTTACTTTTGATGCCCAGCAAAATCTGTCAAGAAAAATTAGGCCTTCTCACATTAAACAGGGGTTTCTACTAGTATGGCCTCATTATTATGTTGTATTGTCTTGAATTATATCTTTGAATGCCTAGTTGGTGATTGTGGAAACCATCCGTTTTTAGCAATATATGACATTGTCTACTTTTTTAAAACCAAAAGTTTTCATTTACTACAAGAGGCAGGGGTATTTTAAGTATAGCATTAGATGTAATTTGAGGCCTGCGAGAGCCTGTGAGTTCCCGCAGTTGGGGATAGTCGTAAACAACAGAATTACAGAAATCCAATCTGGCCAGGGCAGTGCCATGTTATATATATATATTTTATGAAAAAAAAATTGGGACATTTTTTTGCATTTCAAGACCTAAAAGAAAACCTTTTTTTTCCGGAAAATATCGACTTGATAGCTCCCAGTCATTTCGGGAACTATTTTGGGAACAATCCCAAAATGGCCCTTTAGAGGCCTCAGATTTCTACTAATGTTTCAGAGACAAGATTTTAAGACACATATTTCTTATTTAAAATCTTCTAAACAGGTCATTACTTAAAATCTTATCTTTGGAACTATACTTAAAATACCCCTGTCTCTTATAGTGATTGGATGTCAAACTATTAGTTATTATCTTCCCTTCTTGTACAAAATTTCAAAGATGAACAATTGCACTTTTGTCCTACACAAGTAGTTTTTTTTTCCATTCATTGGCTAAAAAATATCCCCCGCATTGTTTAAGGATTAATCAACAACAAATTATAGAATGTACTTCAATTTCTATCATTGGAATATACTAATTTAAGTTTGTACATGGTGTTCATGAGTTCAAAGTCTCCAAAGTGTAAGGAGATAATTTATTGAGTGTTTAAAGGTAATTAATTGAGTAAATAATCATATACAATTGATTCTTCGATTCTTCATTTATAGTTTTGCTTGGAGAATTGTTTCATCCTTCAAAGTATTATACTTTCCAGAATGATTGATGCAACCATTTTATATTTATTTATTTTTGTTGATTCACATTGTTGTGTGAGACTATAACTGGTTAAATTTCAAAAATATGAATATGCAAATCCAATTCACAGGCTATTTTATTGTTAATAAGCCACTCTTTCCAACAAAAGAAATCCAAATCATTGACTTTTCTAAGTCCACAATTAGTCTTATAATCATGTTAGTGTATCTTCAATGACTTTAAAATCAATATAATTATGTTGCATGGGATATTTTACTTGTAAATGTTCAAGGCATTAAATTTTGGTGGTGACAATACTTTGAAGTTAAATAAAACCTAACCAAGTTGCTATCTTTAAAAGTACAATATTTTAGAAAATTCTTGTTTGAAGTTAATCAAAATCTAATCAAATTGTTATTATTATTAGTAAATATTTTTGAACACTTTCATTTGTAGACTAGTGGTTTCATTTCCAAAAATGAAAATGATTGATTATGATTTTTTTATTCAAGGTTTTGTGCAAGGGGGTCCATTGCAATCTTGACTTTCCATAGTATTGAGGGCTCTTGGAAATGAGAATCAAATACACTAGATCCAGAGAAAAAATCACATCAAAAATTCATTAAAAGAAATTATAGGGTAGATTTTGAGAAGCCATAATTGATTGGGATTATGTATGTTAAGCCCTTTAAGCCCGTGTTTCTTTTGTGACCAAATTTTTAGATTTGACATGTCAAAAGAAGATTGAAAGACTTCAAATCACTTCTATAATCTTAATGCTAGCATCATGATTAGACATTATAAACTTTTTGTCCATAAGTGATGTTGTGGTTTTTTTTCCTACAAAATGTCTAACATGTGTAGTTTGAGTTTGTATAATTACAATTAAAAAAGAATTGCCGATACATCTTATCAAAATGTTAGTTTTTTGTTCAATTTAGAGCAAATTCCCAAAAGTTCAAAAAAAGCTTTAGACATCTATGGATTAACATATAAAATGTCATATGGCTATTATTTTTTCTTTATTCTATTATCTTGATATAACCAATCAATCCATCTCAATGTAAATTGTTTGCATTTGCTAAGCAATAATATTACCTTTTGAATACAACTTTATACCCTAAATACTTAAGATATGTTAGATCATATTATTTTAGAACAAATTTGTAATAATTGACTATTGAATCAAGCAAATTAATTCCATTCTTCCCCTCATTTTTTCTATCAAATTGTAGCTATGTAAAAACTTTGTTGAAATCTTGGAGATGTTTATGGTAGGCACCCAAAAATTGCCTCAAATCTAAGACAACCATCTTCAAAGTGTGTATAATTATCTCAAAAATCAATTTTGTACACATGTGAAAGAACTGCTTTTAGAACCAAATTTAGACCCTTCATAACTTTTGCATATTATATCGAAATATCATGTTCTTTGGTGCATTAGAACCTCCTTTCTCTTGCCAATAAGTCAATATGAAAATATGACCAGACTAATAATAGTAACTATACACAATACCAATTTGTGGCGGTTTGGAGTGTACCCACCTTAGCTCCAAAACGAATGGCTAAACCTGACTGGCTCACATGACTGAAAGTGAAGCAGTGGGCGGTCACAGCTCAAAAACGGTACCAGTTGCGGTTGTTGTACAGTATACGGCCTGCCAAAGGGGGCTAATGGAAGAGTACTCACATGTGGGAATCATAAGGGTGCCAGGGTTTTTCATCTTTCCACTGGAGTTCCACCAGAAATTCAATGGTTGGGGACTTCGGGTTACCAACATGGCCGATTCTGCACAGTATTTCCGTTATATGGAAGCCACAATGCAGTTTTCACACTTTATTACACAAATTTTATGCTCAAATTGGCTACCGGCAACCAAGTTTTCCTCTCTCAAAGCATACTTTCCTCATAAACTTCCTAGCTAACTTAGGTCACTTACATCTCAGTGACAGAAAGAACTGCTGCCTTGGTGGCAGGATGCAACCCACATGGCTCATTCGTCAGGGCAAGTGCAGTCTAGTGCACCTGTGGCTCCTTGAGAAGAGAGCTAATGCTGAAGTGTATGAGAGAGTCTATCATCACGGCGCTACTTCTTTTCAGTAATCTTTATCGATCAGTCTTGAAAAGGCATCGCTCCCTCGTTTCCGAAGACATCATCAGACCGGAATGCATGCAATTCACTCTCCCACGTACCCAGACTAGCTCTACAAGCATTCTCAAGTTTCGCACCCGAATTGACGAGGCCTCGGTTGTTTGTGAAGCGAATGAATCCCTATGTAATGCCAGAACAGATTAGAGTACTGGACAAAGAAAATGGAGAGATTACACTCGCAATTCAGTCCCCCCGGCCGTCAAAGGAGTACTCTAAAATTGGTAAATAGTGTTGGGTGATCTGTCACTGTAGTGTCATGAGCATCAGCCGAAAGAAATCAGGACGATCTTCACAAGGGAGACGTGGCGTCTACAATGACAACTGCTATCTAGAACCAGTATAAGAAGATGCAGTGGGCGGACGTGAACGGAAAGGACTCGCTTACTCCCTACGGACACTTGTTCGGGTGACAAAAATATGGGCATCAGAAGTGAAGGTCTTCACACTAACCGCAATTGAGGCAAGACAATAAATCGCAGATAGAAACAACAGACGAACTGCCCCCAAAATAAATGATCAAATAGTTGAACTGCGTCAGAATGTAGTGCGGAAAGCTACAAGTTTCTTTAAATAAGTTCAAAAACCTCCAATGTAGAGTTAACACAGAACAGAGTCCGAAAGAACCCAAGTGTAACCAGAAGTAAAACCAAAGTTTGCTGTTCTCTCACAAAAAAATCGAAGCCGAAATCATCCTTGGGATACTACCATAGCAGTGCGCAAGCATTTGATTCTTGGTTGGTGACACTGCATTCATGTAGAGGTCTAAGAGTGACGCAATCACTTTTTTTCTGTTTTCCTTTCCCACCTCCTCTTCTGCAGGCATCATAATTAGCACCATTTAGAATAAGCATGGATTCTGGCGAGTACTCAACCGAAAAAGTATACGTAGCAGAGTGGAACACATAAAAGCTTCGCAACCCTCAATGCATCCTCTCCAGCATCTCAACCCCGAGACTTCCAGTATATTAAGGCAAATAGAGTTCCGTGCTATGAAAATGTCAGCTGTTTTGGATCAAAATCACAAGTCGAAGGCAACAAATTCTTATCCAAAGTATCGAGGACGAGAGTTTACTTAAAAAACAAAAACAAAAAATCAATGAGATCAAGCACTAGGGGATCGCTTTTCTGTAATTTTTTTATTAAGATCTAAGCAGGACAGCCTCCACATTCATGCGGCCATTTTGGCCTTATCACAAACCCTACCCTAAAGATTGGGTAGAAGAAACCCTATTACATGATTTTTCCTCCATGTACTCAATAGCGCAATCAGGCCCGAAAATCAAAAGAAACCAATTAATAACACAACAAATTCAAACAAGACTGAGAATAATGGCAGTTTCGGCATCTTACCTTCATATCTGCCAACATCTGTGGCATTTTTGCTATAAGTTCCACCGTACGAGCTCGCCTGAAACAAGAACAATTTCACGTAGCCTAAGAACATACAAACTCTCAAGACATAAAAATTATCCTCTAACATAAGCTAATTCTGCGCTGATTGTATCTGCCAGAAACTCCGTGGCTTTCAACCTCATAGTCGGAATTTTCCTATAACCAGAAATTCCAAAGAAAACCAAAAGAAACAGAGCCAATTGAAAATGAGGGTGCTCAAGAGTACTTGATCGCGGCTTCACGATCAACTTTGTGGCCTTTCATCTTCGTTTTCTCGGGTTTTCGTGGAGCATCATACGGCCACTCTCTGAACCACAATGCACAAAACCTGTCAAGTCAAATCTCTTGAGAATCACACTTAACCCATGACCACTGAATCATTTCTTTCACAGCTTCCGTGCAATTCCAACTCATTTCAGAAAGAACGTTCTCTGAACGACCAATGTTAGAACAATCTCGCTGTCCCGAGTGCGCTAAACCCTAAACCCTGTAAAAATAAAATCCAAGCCCTTCCCAAACTGGCCATACCCGCCAGCGAGAAGCGTTTCTTTCCGAATTTTGGCACGGTGCCTTGCACTGATAGCTAGAGGTGTCCATCGCCCATTTGCCCAGTACCCGTGCACGCCTTTCGCAAGCTCGCCAGCCCACTTCGCCAACCCGGACGCCATTGCTGCAAATCAATATCAAGTCAAAGCGGCTTCGCTCCCAAGAATCGAAGCCGCAACAGCAATTCAGTCACTCTCTATCACTCCATCTCTACTTCAAGTCGAACACGAGCATTGATTCAAGCTCCCGAGGGATCGAACTTAGGGGTCGGAGCTTAACAGCTATGCAACGAACGCGAGCACCAGAGAATTCCTCATCCGCTAAACCCTAAGTTAAGCCCTCGTCGCATGTCGACCCTCGGCACTATCTCCTCCTGCTCACAACGAAGTGTCGATTTCTGCACTCCCGACTTAGCCCGATGCAGCTCCTCTCCCCGGCAGCACCACCAAACTTCGTGATACCCGGACGCAAATACTGGGGCAGCGGGGTATCGGCTCATTTCATCGGAGCAGAAGCTAATGCTCTTTACTGCAATTAGCGTTAACTCATTAAGGATTACTGTGATTTGAGTTCAGTTTCGCAATCAAGGGACTTATGCTTCAGTAACAATGTCAATTCCTTCCTACCCACACTTCTTTTGTAAGATTGTGGGCTCCTTCAGCAACCCCACACATTAATGTGTGGCTATTGTTATGAAAGCATCCTCAACAAGCTAGCTCTTATTTCGTGAAGAGTCGATATTCTTACGGTTCATACGTAAATTGAAGTAGTTCTATAGGAGAGGGCTCTGAAATTGCACAGGCTTTTGCATTTATCCAGTAGGAGGCTGTGAAATGGAACTTGATTGTGGGTAAATGAATTTCCAATTACATTGAAGCATGATAAGAGTTTAGTTTTTCCTTCTTCAATGGATGGTTTCCGAGTCACAGTGGTTTCATTCTCAACTAAGTGAATAAAGTAAGACTTGATTGTTGAACTCCCTTCTTACAAGTGTTACAAAATCTGAAATTATGATTAATTCAAGCATTTAGGAAGGAACGCATTTAGAAACCACCTTGATCACTTTTTCAATGTTGCAATGCTAGTTCTTGAACAAGGCCAGATTTATTTCCAAACTCTGCATGTATGAGTTTGTGAGGCCTAATGATCACAAATAGGGCCCTATGCTAGACTGTGTTTGAAAATTCATAACTAATTTAGTAATGCTTCAAAAAATATGAAATAACTTGTGTTAGATTCCTAGAATATTATTCTTTGACTGAAAAATAAGTTCAAAATATTTACATCAAAAGAAATACATGAAAAAGGGAGATCAGCTCTTAAATGAGCGGTTTCTGAGCCTCCTCCCTTACTGTTGTGCTAGCCTTGCAATCCGTGGTAGCGAACATGGGAACTACTATTAAGATTATGTGTGGATATGGCGATGGCAAAGATGTCTTCATAGATTTTTATTAGTAAGGGTGTTCAGTGACTGTTTCTACAGCTTCAGCGGACTGTCATGGCCTGTACTGTGCGTCATTTTTTTTCCCAAAAAGGCATACGAACTTGATAAGGTATGCTCGTGTCGTATGAGATGTGCTATGTACGACGCTGTAAGGCAGATCCAAAGGGAAGGGCAGAGTGTCTAGACAAGGCAGAGCTCCTGAGTTCAGGCGGGATGTACGAGTCCAGATATCGGGAGACCAAGCCAGCGAGAGCATCGGAAGCGAAGGGAGATGGGAGCCAAGGAAGGGAAGCATTGGGACGACTTTGCTGCGGGCAGGAACAAGGAGCTCAGGGCAGGCGGCTTTCTCCCACATCCGGGTGGCAGTCAACTTACTGCCGAAATCACGGCCCAGAAGACCAAATCCGCTTAAAGCCTTGTATGTGAGCATTGGTCGACTCACGGCTCGATCAGTATTCCAGATTTACGACGCTGTACACTCGATTTGCCAAGTCTCTAGAATTGTGGGCAATGAAAGTCGCAGGTATCGCTCTGATGCTCAGAGATGAAGCACGCAGTTCAATTTTAAAAGAGGATAGGGAAGGGGCGAATGCAACGTTTCTTTGGGAGGGGAGGGCATTGTGGTGTCCAATTCATGATGATCAATTATCAACTTTCATGGTGGAGACATCGGATTGAGTTTTGTAAACTGTTGATCATGTATGACTGTCGAATCGGTTGTTGGCCGGAATTTCAATAGGGTTGCAAGCAGTCTTGATCGATGGCAACATAATTAACTCAGCAGTCAATTTAAATCTTCTGTCAATTTTCCAATTGCAAACATGTTTACTACTCTTCTTGTTGTTTGTGATCCAAATGCACTTGCATGAGCAACCGATCAAAGAGTGATGGACACAGGTAGGGAAAGAACGACATGACTTTTCAAGTGAACTCGTTTGAATTGTAAGTATTGGATCTCGGATTCTATCTCTTGTGGTTCTAGATTGAGGTCTGCATTATGCTGAGTTGGTGTATTCATGCCGAATGTTTGCGAGTTCGTCTTACTGCGAATTGATGTTCAAGTTCAAAGTTTGGTTAAGCTACAATACCCTCTTTGAGAATCCTGACTAAGGTATTCATAACTATCATAAATCTCCCCTAAATTTTTCATAATTTTCAAAAATAATTTATTATTCAAAAATAGACCCCGATTGGATGTCACATTTTGCAGTTTAGGGGTTTTTAGTACTATAGAGTACCTTTTTTTTTTAATGATTTTAAGATGAAATTTGGATGAGATGGTCTTTTAATAGACTTCTAGCTTTCCAAGGAAGGATTTTTAAAAATACTTAATTTTATGTGGTGTAGAGGTTTACAAAGTGGGCTCCTTTTTGTTGGTATTTTGAAACATATAAAATATTATTTTGATGGTTTTTTGGTGAATAACCATCTCCTTAAAGTTGTTGCAAATGGACACTTTTTATTTTTTGAAAATACTTATTTTTGCTATTTTTTTCTAATAAAAACATGAAGATATGTATTTTCTTGAGGTTTGGTACTTTTCAAGTTCTCCTACTTAGAGAAATTTTTGATCCATTTCCTTCAATGAAAACCTTCATCTTAGAGGTGTATACATTATTCATATTTTTTTTAAATTTAAAATTAATTTTTAAATTTTAAAGTACTCTTGAAAAAATCAACCAACCACAACAAAATCGGCAGGTGTTTCTTGCAATCATCCTAATGAATAATTTAAATTTTGACTTCTCCTATGCTTAGCTATACAACAGCTCCTCATATAAAATACTAAAATGTACGATCTTAGATGAATAGATCGAGGTTGGAAGAGTCGGAGAGTGATCTTCAACATTTCCACCTTCTCACCTCTCCTTTTTGCCACTCTCCTTCTTATCGCCAATATGCTTTACATTTCCAGCTTCCTTGCCATTGCACCATTAGTATCTAGGGTCCATTTTTTCCCAATCATTTGTCATTCACTTGACCTTCTCTAAACAATAGTAGCCAATTTATGCTTCCAAAGGTTTTTGTCTATATATGGTTTCATTTGTCAATGTAAGTTGCTTGGGTTTGCAAATCAAGACTGAGAAAGCTAAAATTCAGATTTCTAAACAAGTTTTGGGTCTATGTTGTAGCCCACCATTGCACTTAGTAGATCTAAGCTTCTTTTCATTCACAATTTGTCCATTTTCTTGCATTGGTTTAGATTTTTGTTGTTTTTTTCTATGGGAAAAAAATTGCAAACCTAAGGCCTTTATGGATTTAGAGGAGAATGTGTGAATTGCAAAAAAAATTTAGATGAACTTGCCACGTGAGTATCAAGAAAACAAGGAGCCACGCCAAAACACATGTAGTGCAAAATTGCTACTAAAAGTAAGTTGCCAAATTCAATGTGAAGATGAAAGTATTGTAGCCAGAATATGTAAGTGAAAATTTGCCTTGAAATCACTAGCAAGGTGCTTCCCCTAACCTTGTGGCAATCAATCGCTTAACTACCTCAAATCCTTAAAATATTCATTGCCTCCCACCCACCAAGTCCACATAAATGTGCAAAGATAGCTATTTTCCTAGTAGCACTCCTTGTGAAGTTTCCTTGCCTACCAATATATATAAAGAGGCTCTAATTTCTTTGATCATAAAGCCTCTTCACTAACAAAGCAATCTCTCCTTCCAAATTTACATTAGAAGAAATTTGAGGCCTCTAGAAGAAAGTGAATTTCCAAACTATAGGAATGCAGGGATTGCTATAAGAATGTAGAAACACAAGAATTTGATGTGGCTACAACTCTGCACGTCATTAAATTTTTATTTAAATAAAATAAATTGTGGACTTTTTTTGCATTTCAAGACCAAAAAATATTTATTTATTTATTTGATAATTACTAGCTGACAACAACCAACAATTTTAGGATTTGTTTCGGGAACAGTTTTGGAAACAACCCTAAAACGGCCCTCCAGAGGCCTCAAACCCCTTCTAATGGTTTTGAATTTGGTAACCAAGGAATCCATTCCAACTTAGTCTTCACTTGGACACAAGACAAAAAAAATACAAAATATGAAGTACAAAATACAAAGTACAAAAAGTACAAGTTCACTCTAAGAACTCTCTCTCATCCTCTCTCATCTTTGATACCAAGAGAGTAGTCCTTTTTTTTAAGTTTTTGAGAAAGTGCAAAGATGGTGATTGCTTAAAATTTGGTGAAGCATTATATTTGTACATCCATTGTTCTTTTTGACAAAAAAACATTTTCCAATCATATTTATGCATTTCTTCATCTAAACTTGGCAATTTCATCTACACTTTGAATAGAAATGAAAAAATTTTGACAAAAAATAATTACTCTTATACAGTGAAAAATAGACATTTATTTTGAAATGGTGCAATCTGGCACCATAGTGCCAGAGAAAACAGGGCTGATTAAAAGCATTCAAGCAGTGGGTTTCCATTTGATTCGGGAAAAACAAACAAAAACAAAAAACAAACAATTCAAGCGGTGCAGTACTGTAGTGATCATGTAAGGAGTACTGTAGTAAGCTTAATATCATTGTTGACCAAATAGGAGGAGCGCAAGCTGCATGAAGAATGCCGGCAGTCAAGCTTGGCCTTGTCAATCGAATCAATGCATTGGGGAAAATGCACCGGATAAAATGGCCACTAAAGGTCTGTTCCCACTTGTGCTTAGTTACTGATATAGTTATAGTTTTGTGAACAATTGTTGGGATGTCAGGGAAGGCTTGAGGTTCGGGAGTGCTAGGGAAGAGGCTTGGCAAGCATAGGGATAGGTAGGCCTCAGTGTAGACGCCTGCAGACAGCAGCAACAGTGAAAGTGGTTTTCAAAGTAAGGTAGAAGGCTCTTAAATGGAGCAAGTTCTGAAATGGTGCCCTATCTTAAATGTATAGTAGTTGTACATGTTGCTTTTTTATAGCTTTTAGCAGTGTATTGATAGTGTACATTGTAGCTAGGGCACCATTTTACAACCCTATGTCCTTTCAACTTCAAAATTTGATCACTAATTCAAAAAAGCTCAGAAAAATATGAAACAACTTGGGTTAGATGTCAATTCTACTTGTTTTTCAAGGAAAATTTATTGAAAAATATTTCTAGAGGTTTTACCTCCCTGAAATTCTGTTTCAGCCCTTAGATGGTCCATTATAGGACCTCTTACTTTAGGCGTGGAAGTGTGTTCTCCTTCACAGCTTCAACAACAACAGCATATCCGTTACAAAGTGAGTCACAGAATTTGCTCGAAGGAGCGCCCTTTGAGCTTTTTCCATCGATGCTGTGAGAAGTCGACGAAGTATGGAAGCCACGCCATGGGTTTAAGGTTGCTCTTGCGTACTAAAGGAGGGCATCATCTCATTGGCTTTAAAATAGCCATTGCATTTCGTTTGTTTCAAAAAAACCCAAAAATAATAGCCCTGCCTACTCAGAACACGTGTCACCATCATAGTTGCTTACTACACTTTTGTCAGCAGTGAAACAACATTTAAGACGATTAAGGGCAAAACACCCATTCCCGTGCATGTTCTTTGCATTAGAGGAAAACAGGGTCTGAAAAGACTGTAGTCATTTTTGACTACGGTTCTTTTGGCCACCTTTTTGTGCATGCACGCGTAGTGGATTTTTACGATTTTTTGCAATTTTCCACTGCAATTTTTGGAATTTCTGGGCATGTAATATACCATTGGAAAGGTATTCAAAATACCTACATTGTCCTTCAACTCCTGCGCCTCTATAAATACCATGCCTTAAGCACAAGTAGGAACATACCTTTAGCAACAAGTGCGAAACGCAGAGAACGATGTAATCTGATCACTTCGCAGTGATCGATCGATCGATCCGTTTGTTAGCGAGTAGTAGCGGCACCGATCATCAATCGATCGGATCTACTAGTGCGAGATGGAGTCTCTCAGTACGAAGTCGCTGCTGCTGCTGCTCATGGTGCTGCTAGCAACTCCAGGTTCAACAGCAAGCAAGCCTCGTACAGAGCACACTTCGACATTCCTCTCCCCCGCCATCTCTCTCCGTCCCGGCGACGTGAAGAACAAGTTCTTCGATGTTCCCGCCCCTGCAACTGGCCGGTTCGCTACTGTCAACTTTGAAGCGGAGCTTGTTTACGACGATGGCACACCAGTGCTCCAGTCGGACGTGTACCTCCACCACTACAGCATGCTGGAGTACGCCATTCCCACAGGGGGTGCAAAGCTCGTCGGGAAGGAGATTATCGACCAGGTCAGCAGCGGATTTGGGGGGATTCTTTTTAAATATTTATGCAAATTTCGTTAGCAATGCGCGCTTATTTCAAGTTTTGAGTTCCTTGTCAGATGTTCGAATTTTTGGGGGGTTTGGGTGTGACGGGGAATTGTGTGCAATGGGGAATGGGGAACCGTGCAGGTGACGACGAGTCCGCCGAATGTGTACCACCGGAAGCCGTGGGACGGCGTGGGGCGTGAGTTGAAACAGGCGTGGGCGATGGGCGGCGAGACGCGCGGGCTCAACTTCGAAATGCCGGCGCCGTACGGGTTGGAGTGTGATGGTGGGAGTCAGTGGGTGCTCAATGTGCACAGCTTCGACATGCGGGGAGCGGTTCACAAGCTCGGATGCTACGAATGCCGGTCAGTCCTCTGGATCTTGTTTATGGTTGAACATTGTGTGTTTGTAATCTGTGTGGAGGGATATCGAAACTGCAGTCCTGGGAATTGAATGAGATTGGAAAACACTGCTGTGAACTCGATGTGAAGCCTTTAGATCTTGACAAGGAATTGAATTGAAGTACTGTTGTGAAATTCATGTGAAGCCTTGGAATCTTGAAGCCTTGGAGTCTGGATACTGAAAGTCCTGACGATTTGGGTTCTGAAATGTTTTGCGAATTTGCTGTCGATCGCCTTGGAACTTTGACACTGAAGTCCTAAACGTCGATTGGTTTTTGAAAGCACGACTGTGCGGAATTCCACAGGAGTCCTCTTGAAACTGGAGTCGTGAGGATTGATTTTTGAAAGCTCTGGTTTGAAATGGATAGATATGAACCTTACTTCAAATTTCCTGATTGTTGGTGCAGATGTGATTGGTTCAATGGCGGAATCCACAGCAATTTACCAGAAGGCTACTTGGGAGGCATGAAGTGTTGCCCAGATGGAGCTCGCTGCTCCGTTCAAGACAGTAATGCATCACTGAAACGAACCATCCACTTGAAGGTACTGAAAACACAACAGCCCACAGACAACCGTCAAATCCTTGTTTGAATCCATCTATCGCAACCCTCGTTTAATTACTGCAGAATCCAGTGTGAGCTTCATCAATCAATATTTGGGAACTCCTTCAGCACACATGATGTTCTGAAATCCCGCCCAGTAACTTTGAACCCACTGTACTGTCAATTTGCTTTTGTGGCCAGTATACATGGACGTACGTCTCCTTCGACGAGAGCGTGGTTCCACTTCAACACGTGGGATTGGACGTCCTGGGAGACGACTCTAACACCGTGGAATACACCGTCGAAGGTCACTGCAAGCCCGAAGACTTCCTCAAACCGAAGTGCGTGGATGTTCGTGAAACTGTCGTTGAGGCCGAGCACGGGGGCGACGTCGTCTACGTCGTGTCTCACTTGCATACGTACAGCCTGGGGTCGACCGTGTGGGGCGAGGACGGTCGCCTCATCTGTGACTCGTCTCCCATTTATGGGCAGGAAGCCAACACTGCTGGTCAGTACTGTGAATTCTCATTGTTTCCTACTAATGAATCAGCACCATTGCAGTACTTCTGTACAAATGATGTCCGTGTATTGTTGTAGATTTTTCCTTGACGTACCAAAGTCCAACTTAATAAAACTCATGAAGAATTGTATACAAACTCTTAAATCAAACGACCACATACTAAAACTACTCGATCAACACAGAGACAAACAAGAAACACACACGCTTCTCACTTCACACACTTCACAGATAAAGTACATAAATATTTAAAAACTTTAAACACGGTGTGTCAACTACTCTTCCTGTGGTCACACGGACTATTTGTGCATCACTCGTGTTTTACAGGTAAGTTTGAGTATTTGGCTAAGTGCAGTTGTTTGGGTTGATTTCACTGCCGCAGGGAACGAGGACGGTTTCGTTGTTGGAATTCGCCACTGCAACCCTTACTTGAATAAAAACGGTTTGGGCAAGATCAGGAAGGGCGAGAAGCTCCGGTTCCAAGTGAAATACTCCAAAGTGAATGGTCCTCACACTGGCGTCATGGGCGTTGGCTTCATGAAAGTGGCTGAGGCGGAAATTGCCTCTCCTGCTGCGGTTACTGGCAAACGAAAGATCTTGAACTAAGCTTCAACCCCAATGTGTAAAAAACTGCATCGTAGATTGGTCACATATATACTATGTACTGTAGCTTTCCTGCTGTAATTGTAGATATTAAATGATACTTCGTTGGTTCGTTTGTTTGAGAAATGGCTTTGGAGTGAAATAGTAATGCTAGTACAGTACAGTGGCATTCATGTTGGTGTTTCGATTTCATGTAAGAAACTTGAAACTGTATCTATTAAGATCCCGACTTTTGGGTTCTGGAAATCAGTGGCCAAAGCATCTTTAAGTTCTTAAATTATGATCCTTTTCTACCCGAGTGAGAATTGAGGGTGTGAACTTACTGCTTTATGTGATGTTCCCCCATAAGCCTGTAGAGTTCCCTTTCTTCTGGGAAGGTGCGTGGAGATCTCGAGAGTATGGAAGCAACCTTTGCCTCTGCAGAGCATTTGACAGGAAAAAAAATCCACATCCGTTGTCTACAACAGCGAAAGATATAGTAGCTCGTAGTACCTTTGCATTAATCCCTGTAAATTTTGACACAAAAAGCAATCACTCTGAAGCAATTTTGTCACTTTAATTTGGAAGAGTTGACGATTACAAAAATGTACGATTTGTTGAATATCTGCCTCGTTTACATAGAATGAGGCAGATAAAGTTGGTTTGAAATGAACTTCCGAATATGTTAGAACGCTTTGAATCAGTATCTTAACCAATAAGTTCTACGTCGGAACCATGTGTAATCCCGAAGCTCTGAGAGGGGTCCCATGCCAGCAATGGCAACTTCCTGCACTCGGTCAGTTGAGGAATGGTTAGACGTTGCAAACATCCTTTCAAAGCCTAACCCAGACAACAAGCTATGCCAATTGCTTAATTCCAAATTGATTGGCATTTTTAAATTGATTTTCGTGAAAAAAATTGGTGTCTAATCTGCAATATCTACTTGTAGAGTCTTGAAGACTATATTGCGTCTGTCCCTCAACATTCTAGTGATCAATACCCCGTATGCTTAAAAGCCCATAATAATCAATGAAGGTTTTAGACCTCAAAATTAGCACTGCATTTTGACGTTGAGGTTAGGTTTGCGTGCTTGAAACTCATATCTTCTTAATATGATTCTTACGGCGGTTGTTTATGCAATTCTGAAAGGTGCCTCTTCTTCTTAAAGGCGCTCTAACATGTGTTTATAACTTAGCACATAGAAGTTGTCCAATCAGATGTGTAAACAGCATGAGAATGGATATTCAAAGATGTGCAATTAGAGAGGGATGAATGTAACAAAACAAGGTGCGGCCAACCTTGTCATAAATGAAGCGGCTTGCAACTCGTTTGACACATTCCGCATCCACAGCATCAATACGAGCAAAGAGCTCTGCTAAGGGAACTCGTCTTCCATACGTCAACAGCTGAAAACAAAGAAGGAACAGATTGGTCAACAATTAATTAAAAAACTCCCTCACCTCTCCACTTAATGACTTAACTGAACAAAATCCAACCCAATTGCACAACCATGCTTTGGCTACTTTGCATTTGCTTCATCATTGATAGAACATTCTCTTCCTTTAGCAGCGCTGTAGGCAAATTAAATTTATTCTACAGAAGCCCTATCAGTCACCTCCCCTCTGAGCACTGGAAGTTTATATTGAGTAAAGGAAGTATTTGTCAAAGAAATGTGGAGTCTTAAATCAAGGATTCCAACCCAATAAGTCTCTCAATTGTTCCCAAACTCACCTGCCGACCAATGTCCTCGGCGATAGGACTTGTTCCGGCCAGGTGAAGAAGCAAGCATGATTTTAACTGCACAAACCCAACAGATGTTGCATTAAGACTCCATAGCCACACTGAAAATAGGGTTTTCAGTCAGTCATTCCTGTTTTTGACCGAAAAGAGCAACAACTCTGTAGGAAATTTCAGCAGGAGAATGGGATTGTTTAGCCAGATTCCCATGAAAATTTGTTACAAGTCACAAGAAATTACATTATCGCTACAAAAATAAAAACAATTTTATTCAACATTTGCCAGGACTAGGGGCTTCGAGCAAGTTCTTGAGAGCCTCCCCAACTGAAAATGTAAAATGCAAAAAAGAAACTTTCTTTTCAATACAATATCATATGAAGGACTTTCTTCATGGAGGTCTTCCTATAATCACAGTGATCACATGGAGGCTTCCCCATGATACAGATGATCATCATGATCGTAAGGAGAAATAACAATTCTCTTCATACAGCTCTTGAAACAGTACTGGTTTCATCGCAAAACTTGTGACAAAACTGTCTCTAACGCTCAACTTCAGAAAGCGACATCACTTGTTCAAATTTTCACGAGCGTTCATATAGTTTCCACAACATTATACCGTTGATGTCCGAGACATTCAAAAATAAATCTCCATTTGGGGCATCCACCCTCTTCAAACACAGCCGTCCAAGAGCTTGAAAACTAAACCTGATTGCGTGCTCGAGCAACATCATCTGGATCTACGCGGTAGATCAACCGTCCAATCTGGTGCATGATGACATAGCAAAGGTCATCCAGGTTCTCTTCCTGTAGAGGTTAGTCAGTACTCCAAAAATTTAGAATATTGTTCAATTACCCCACCTACTCTTCTGCTCCAATACAGGGACAACAATCTATTATTTAATGAAAGTTTTAGTAGCTGTAGAAGTTTAAAGGAAGGACGGCAAACCTTAGCAACTGCATACACACCAAAAAGTCCAGAATCGCTATAGTTAGTATTGAATGCCATCACACTCTCAGCCAGACCATTTGCTGCAATTTGTTGAGCCATTTCTGACCTGTGTGAACAAACTCATCTGGTTCTCAGCACAGTAGGAAAAAGCAAAGGTTGTGACTGTGATAATCTCAATCATCTCTATGCACCTGCTGTGGATGATCGTTGCACTCCAGTTCTAGAATGATTTATGATATTTACAAATAGGACGATCAAATTTAAGAAAGATGAACCGTAGAGCAATTGTTTATCACCCATAGAAGATTGTGAGGTGTAATAAGCCGTAATTAATTAGCAAGTTCAACCACGAAATGAGGAGCGCAAAAGTGCCGTGTCTTTTCAAAACAAGAAAAGGTAAAAAGAACTACCCCATGTGCTTCCCGGCACCAGCACTCTTGTTCCACGACCCCAACATCGTCTGCATAACCATGAGGGCTATGGAATCTGGATCAATCCATGCTGCACCTTCTACTGCTACAGCAAAGTAGGCCAATGGACAATCATCATCTCGAAGACGAACCTGTCAAATGCAAGCAGAAACAGGACAAAGTTTCAAATATATACATAAATGATGTTTCCTATTTCATGGACTTCCAAGCAATAGGTCCTGAAGGAAGAACCGAAAGAAAAACGTTTGCTTATTCATTGCCATGTCATTTTGCACGTGTCACATAAGATATCTGAAGCATGCCCAAATAAACAAAGAGGGACGCATATATCTTTTTTGCCATTCCTTTCCTTCGGTCACCACTGCTTTAATAGGCTAATGACATGCTAGTGACCTCTACTTCATTGCTCTCTAGTATGCAAAGCCTCTTATCAGGTGCAATGTCTATTACTGAGTGGACGTTTTTCACTATCTAGGGAACTTAATATTTATTTTTATATTTATAAGGGTTATGCAAGTATCAATGTAGACATCAGATGAACACCTTAACCCCTCACCGCCCAAGAGGACCAAAAGTGTCCATGCAGTCAGACTCAAAGTGCTGTAACTTTTGCATCCAATGTCCAAATTCATTGAAACTTGTTGGGAAAGTTGCGCATTTTAATCTAGTTCTTATGGAAGAAATTTCAAATCAATAAAAGACATATTGAGTTTTTGAGAGCCATTCAAAGTTCACAGGTTCATTTAGATGCAGCACACTGCATTGTGACAGCTGCAACTTTGGGGGATTGTATCTTTTTCATAAAATCTTTTTTTTTGATAAAATTTGTTGTGTTTTGTTCCTCTCAAGGTCTAGTTATTGTGCTAAAATTTTCATGCCAATCCAAGTTGTTTTGAATGTTTGGGAGCAATTCGAAGTTCAAAATCTAGACATTTTTGCATTTCAGTCAACTTTGGTGGCTCGTAACTTCTTCATACATGATTGCTTTTCAATAATATTTGTTGGAAAAGTTTCACTTACTAATCTATTTTGTGTGGCTAAAATTTCAGATCCATCTAAGACGTTTTGAGTGACTGAGAAGCATTTTGGTAGAAGGAGCTTCAGCCACAGTTGTGATTTTTTCATCTTTTTTCACTGGTTTTTGACATTTCAAATCCATTTTTCAAACGAAATGAGTGATTTTTATGCATTTTTTTCCCACCAAACTGTTTATATTATGGTTTTGAATCACTTTGTAGTTTAATGTTTTTTCATTGGAGTTGGTTTAGAAATCCAATTTCACCTCCAAATGTGTTTTTAAGAAAATTTCAGCACCTTTTTTGAACACTAAAACATTATAATCTTTCAATCTATACGGTCAAATGACCCAAAATTTGTTCCACACCATCTACAAGATACACACTACAAGATTGTACGGTTGAGATCTTCATACCTTACTCTGATTTTGACTTTTCAGACTTGCAAAGGCAGGCAGTTTTTAAGCATGGTTGGACCTTGGGCGGTGAGGGGTTAAGCACCAACGGAACCACGAAATTTAGGTCAACTCAATATGAGAACTGAAAATATCAAATCAATAACCTGCCTACCTCCGATCCTGTAAAACTGGCGGGTTCCTGCATTACAAGTTCCCCAGCTGTAGTGGGGTCAGTTGAAAGATTTTGAAAGGACTTTTCGACAGTTTTAACCAGCTCATCATGGTTGACAGCTCCAGCGGCTGCAACAACCTGCGACCCATTTGTAGACCAGTAATAAATATCAAGCCCTTGCAATACCATGGTTTCTAGATTTCACTAGACAAGTAATACAAAATGAGTTGTACCTACCATTCTGGGTCCTGTGTAGTGTTTGGAAATGTAGTCACTCAGATTTTCCTTCGTAATGTTACGGATGTTCTCTGCCGGACCCAATATGGTGCGTCCCAAAGGAGTGTATTGAAATGCAGTTGCGTGCAAGTGATCAAACATAACCTCCTCCACTTGGCCTTCTACCTAAAGCATCAACAACCACTTCACCAACCAGAGTCAGGATATACAGTCAAATTGCTGAGTGAAGGCATCCAAATTGTGACCCCGTCCTCACCGAGGAGACAAGGAGTTCATTTTTAAGAAAAGAGATCTCTTCCATTGCATCAGTTCCAACCCTGAAAGCTCTCGTGTGTGAGTTAGAGTTTTCAACAATGACAATGAGGTCGTGTCCAAAGTTGATCCAAAAGTTAAGGTAGGAGTACCCAATTGCAAGGCTGACCTAATTGCTTCTCATAACATGAAAACTCTAAAACTTCAGAATCCATTTTGATTGCGACACTTATCTGTGTCACAACAAGGTCAAGAAACCTAAAAAGTCCACAATGGGTGAAGTGACCTTAAAAACTTTACGATGAACCCATTCTTGCAGTAGGGCAAGCCAATATTTGACAGACCCATGAGTCCATGATCAGTGCAGAGAAAGCAAGAATGGGCCCATACAACTGTCGAATACTAGGGTACGTTACAGTAGTTGCAGTTTGCAAGAAAGTTGATTTGATGCAGAAAGAAATTTAGGCCACCTCGAAAAGTTACAACTCTGGCACAACCCTAATGAAACGATCCTAGTGAAGCCCAAGCAAGAATCACCAAGAATTAGCACATGAAACTGCCAAAAAATGGATCACCCTCCTGCAGTTGCAACATCATAAGAATACTGATTTGAAGCAGAAATGAAATGCAAGAGGCCTTGATGTAACCCCAATTACGCCCGATCCCAGTCCGAAGCCTAAGCCAGAAACGCAACTTGCAAGAATGGGGCTCTTACCCTAACTCACCTCTTCCATCTCTCTCAAAATGACATTCCTCTCCCGATTGATCCGATCCTCCTCAAACGACGAGTTCTGCAGAATGTCCGCCAAGATATCCACCGCTACCGGCACATCCTTCTTCAACACCTTCGCATAATACGTCGTCTGCTCCCTCGACGTGTACGCATTCAAGTGCCCTCCCATGTTCTCGATCTCCTCCTCCAGCTGCCTCAAGTTCCGCTTCTTGGTTCCCTTGAAGATCATGTGCTCCAGAAAGTGCGCCGTGCCGTTCGTCTCCGCTGTCTCAAACCGACTCCCAGCGTCGATCCACACCCCTACAGTGGCAGTCTCGGCTGCCATGCTGCTCTCGCTCGCCACGCGCAAGCCGTTGGAGAGGGTGGTCACTTTGGTCTCTGGAGTGGCGAGGACGGAGGTGTGGTCGATGTCCTTGGCTAAGGGGGAATTGTAGCGCTGGAAACGCTCGTCGGAGACGCACATGGAACAGAAAGAGGAAGGGGAAGGGCGTTCTTGAGAGAGACGTGGACGGGCTTGTCGAAGGAGCGCAGAGCGAGTGCTGTGACGTAGCAAATGTGTCGAGAGGAAGCGGAATGCCATTGGGATTGGAAGGCACAGGATTCGATGGAATGCAATCTTGTGAGTGCACTTCAACAGGTTTGAATCGAAGGAAGTCGAAGGCCTCACGGATTGGTACCGCACGGATTGAACTTCGGTTGCCAGGGATTCTTCGTCGAGTTTGAAAATTTTGGGTTGCTATGGCAAATCTTTTGACAATTTCTCGAAACCCTTACGATGCACGACCGAAAGCAGTCATCTTCGATTGCTGGGTAGTGTCCATGGGGTTCGAAAATTTCCGTTACAGATCGCGAAGTTTAGTACAATTTTTCCACGGTTGTTGTAATCTCAAAGTTTAAAACAAATGCGCATCGACCCACATCAATATCTTTGAATCGAATTACATGGCAGTCTTCACGGCACAGCGCCGCACGTAATAATCTTCGATCGCAAAGGATTCTTCATGAAACTCGAAAATTTCAGTTGCGATGGCAAAGTTTCGTTCAATTCTTCTGCACCCCTGCAGTAATTCTCGAAGGATTGCCCGACAATACATCTCGGTTTCGGCAATCGGACAATTTCCAAAAGGGGTGAAGAACTGCAATTCCACCGACTGGCATTGACGAAATTTGGGACATCGGAGGGCAGATTTTTCGAAGAAGAGTCGGTTGTTGTCATGGAAGCGTAGCGACTATATACTCCAATCACTGGGAATACTCTACAGTACACGTAACGGAAAACGGAAGGTGATCTGATTGCCAATCAAGGCAGGGTGCTCTGTAACGGCTCCAAAAGCGACTTGTGACGCAGAGGTAACTTATATTTTTTCTTTCTTCAATGTACAGTGGAAGCACCCAAAACCGTCCAAATAAGGAATTCAGCATAGTTAGAGGCAGCTTTTTCTAAAAATGATAATTTCCTCATAGCGAGTAAAAAGCATTGATATTAAAAAAAAATAGATTTTTGGATACAGTATGTAATTTCTATAAATTTTCAAAGTATTGGTTCCCTAGACCACTAGAACCGTCTTATAGGTGTACCCTAAACCGAACCGTGCTGAAATCAACAATGAGCCAATCAAATATTTATATGTGTCCTTGAAATGTGTCATCCAATTAGAATCAAGCAAGTGGTGAATACATTAAAGGAACTCTATTGACGCATTTGGATGAATCTATAGTCCACTGTAAGGGACAGGTTCAAGAATGGGTATTTCTCCCTTACATTTGTAGTATAAGGTAAATCATCCCATTACAGACCAAATGGGAGTAGACTCATTGCGAGTCAAATTGTATTGGTGGTGTACATTTAAGAACTTGAATGCACACCACCACTAAAATCTGACCCACAACAAGTCTGCTCCCATTTGGTCCGTAATGGGGTAGTTCATCCTAGTTGTAGGAACCACGAGGATTTTATTTTTATTTAGTTTCAGGGAATGGATGAAAAAGTAATATTGAATTTGTTGTTGAAGTTCAAGTGGTGACAAATTATACTTTTTGGAAGTTTCAGACAAGTGATCCCAGTAAATGTTTCAAAAACTATTTGGTGATTTCATATCAGGCACTAAATCCTTCAATGCCCTGTCTGTTCCGTGATGTCAAAGGCACTATTAGGGGCTCTTACGATCGACCATCGTGTATAGGCAACACAAAGCGTTGATTTGCAAATGACCGTTGAATTTCATCTTTAACTTTATCTTCTATTGACTTATGTAAATTTTGCCACAAATCAACGGTCTGATGCAAAGATTATAACAATTGATCACGCCTCAAAGGCTCAACCGAGGGCTCAACAATAGGGCCATGTATGCATGGTCTCTACATTTTCGGCAAATGTGTCCAGTGCTACACTCAAATTGACAGCATAAAAATTTGCGAGTTCGAAATTCACTTACCAAACCCTACCCTTGTGAAATTCTAGATTCTTTACTACTGCAATGACAACATGCGAGACGAGGAACCTCATGGACCTTGTAGGCAAGAACTAGGATCTACTAACTACAGCTACTACCATTGATAGCTACACTACTAAATCCTTGTTCAACATGTCCATATCAACAGCTTATCACTAACTCCACCCGGTATCATTTGGAAACAAACCCCTAAAACTATGCGGTAAAAAGAAAGCATCATCCCAAATTTGTCACAATTTATGTGATTATGATTAGTTCTCTTTGTCACTTTCTTCAATCACTAATGATTTGCCGTTGTTGTTAATGTTTGAAACTCTTAGAGAGGCAAAAATTTTGCTGCAAGGGCGTTGAGGGATTAATTTTTAGGGGTGAACAAATTCGTGGAGCTAACACATTTTGGGCAATATAAAAAAATTTCCACAAGTTAGTTGGTAGAATGGATTTAAATTGCCTTTTGAAATTAGGCCATCTACTATTCCTTTGTGGATGTAGAAGTGCACTCTAACAATCTAGTGATTTTGTTTGTAGCCATGTAGACCTACATCCACCCCCCAAAACCTCTCATGTCAAAGGAAGAAACTATGGATTCATGAACAAGTTTTTGTGGAACATCATAAGTTTTTTCTACAACCTAATTTTTTTGACACTTGGATGCAATTTAGCATCGCTTACTTACTTTGGATTGCCAAGGTCAATATTGAGTTTACAAAATATAAAACTCAACTAGTTTGCCACATTAGCAATGCATCTAAAACTACAACTAGTTTGTATATGGAAGAAAGTACTTGTAGACAAGAAAAATATAAAAACACATTGATATGTGTCCACACCGTCACCCTTGTGATGCCAAAGTGAGAAACTTATTGTCCAATACATAGTCACTACAAAGCTTACACATATATTGGCAACAAAACAAATTTGCAGAATGTCATGCGTAACTTAGAGAATCTCGAAAGCCTTCCCAATTTAGAAGAGCAAGTATAGTTATACAAGCCTCTACATATGAACAAACAAAACCTTCATACCCCCTATAAACTCAGGTTTTTCTAACACAAATATGACTACAGATTTGCATATTGTAAAGCAAAAGCAACTTTACAAAGTACAATAACAAATGAAAATGTCACTTCCAACCCTAATGTGAACAACAATTACAAAGGAAAATTACTAAAGCTTGAAGGCTAGATAAATCTTACCCGTATGAATTCTAAACACCAATCTACCTCTTGAATTGATTTTGTTGACTACTGCACTACACTACTTGCTACACACTGCTACGCATCCCAACTAATGAATATCTCCTGCACCCACTCCAATACTAACTAGTTGTTTGCTAGATACCAGTCTCTCCCCCTTTAGACACAAAACATTTGTTAAAAAACTTCTGATAACATAAGTTTTCAGGCATAAAAATTTGTTGAGAAGTCAAGCCCACATCTACTTACAAATGCTCCTTCAAACTATTCCATAGTTTGGATTAAAAATCCAATGTTGAAAAATAGACACTCATCTTCTATAGACCCCAATACATATACCACGACTATTTTGGCAACTTCAAGAATTCAACAAAATTCTTTGTCAAATTGTTATTATTATGTAGGACATGCTAGCCTTTTACTTGGTAAGAGGATTTACATCATATTAACCATTGATTTCAAGCCTCCTTGTCCATCACTCAGGTTGCTTCTATTTGAAAACTATACACGATGAAAAAATTTATATTTATTTTTCAGGCATGAAGTTACATGTCTTTTGTACTTCACAAAAATTTCATATTTTTTAGAGGAAAATTGATTATTTTAAGAATTTTTGAAGAAAAAGTGAAGAAAAATCACCTACAAAGAAAATTATCACAAAAAATCTAAGAATTTCACCGTATGCATACATTACATTGACCAACATCGTGGTATTAACTCAATTTACGTGTCATTATAAATACAATGCAAAAGACATTGACAATACATCCAAAGTTCAAATCACATTAAAATATTCAATACAACAATTTTTTTCAAAATTCGAATTGGAGTAGAAACAACAATAGATGGCCTTCATTTAGTTGATTAGGTTCAAATTCAAAGAATATCGTTTTTTGAAGAAATTTCATGTTTCAAGCAATGAGCAACATCCTGAAATACACTAAAGTAGCATATTTCATGATCCTTTTTTTTTACAAACCTCTCATCCACGTGAAGACATACACTAGCTAAACTACAAACTCAATTAGGTACTCTTTATAACCCTTCAAAAAAGGTCAACAAATTGAAAAACTGCTTTTAATCTCTCCACAACAAGGTTATTTTTTTCTAGCGATTTGGTGCAAAATTGCATCAATTTTTTTGGCCTAGCACCAAGCCTACAGGAAAAAAACAGTGAAATTTTGGATGAAATCACGAATAAACTTCAATTTTTTTTATATAGTGGATGAAATCACCAAATAATGGATGACAATAGAATGATAGATATGTATTATGTGTTAATATGATACTTTCTATGTAATATATGGATGAATGTTGAAATTTGGAGCTCCACATACAATAAAATGAAATATCACCACTTTGACACTTCACAAGAAATGAAAAGAAAAACCCTGCTCCACATACCACTTCCTTGTCATCCAAATGGACAAATTGACACCCCGGCGTTGCTGGGTTAAGTAATCAGTTTTGGGTGCCTCTACCTTAGTTACAGGTAGGAGGTCCTGAAATGGAGCAGGCATTAAGAATGGACCCTCTAAATGGTGATTGAATGGACCGAATGTGGTTACTATATTGATCTCCATAGTTGTTGAATGAATCAAGAAAAATATTATTCATTATTCTAAGAGCCAATCATTTCCCTTGCTTTTCCCATTTTTCTCTAGAAGCTACAGTGAATACTTTAAGGACCTAGGATCATAAATTGGGACCTACAACACATCTTGTTTGAAAATTCATAACTAATTCAAAAATGATCCAGAAAATGTAAAACAATTTAGGTTAGATGCCAATTCCTCTTTACTTTCAATAAAAATTTACTGAAAATTATTTCAAGAAGTTTCACCTGCCCGAAATTCAGATTCAGTGCTTAGATGGTCCATTTCAGGACCTTCTACCTTAGTAGCAGCCCAAAGGGATGGTTTTGGAGGTACCCACGTTAATGACGTTATGCCCCTGAGCCGCCAAGGTCCAGAGAAATCACTTTTAAGAAAAATATTTTTTATAATAATTTTATGATAAATTAGATAATAATTTTATGTCATTTTTCGTGTGCCACACAAGATGTCTGAGGCCGGCATGTCCGGAAGGCAGAAAAAGATTCCTCCGAATCTTTGGTGCAAACGTGGTTTTCAAGAAGCAAGTGAGGTCCCTCTTCTAAGGGACGCTTTTGCCATGGTCTGACTTTACCACAACTGAACACATGGCATATTTTTGGGAACAAAACTGTCTTTTTCTATTGGGTACCGCACTAGCATAGGATCATTGGCAAAGGATCCAAACGGCATCTGGAATGGATTCTATGAAGGGCAAGTAGAAACTGACAACCCATCTTCTTCAAAATTTAGAGTGAAAATCTTCACCTATTGCAAATTTGATGTCCCATGACTAGTGCATTTCAATCTACATGTTGAAAAATATGTTGTTAATATGTCAAAAGAAATTTAGCTAAAAAATCATTCAAATTCAATCTTTGAAAAAATTATACAATGGAAGGTTGTACTTGAGGGAAAAAAAGACTAAATCATTATTAACATTGACAAAAAATTGAGAATTGTAATTGAGAATTGTAAGACATAATAGTGATCTCAGAATAGATTCAAGGTTTTTAGCAACATGTTCATTTTTGGAAGATTTTTAAAATTTTATACAAAGGGCATGAAAAAATTAAGTAGAAAATGAGCAAAATTTAGCTAGTTTTGGGATCACTACTCACCACTTGAGGAATTCACCATTGTTCTTAGGAGAAAAAATTTCCTTTGAGGAAAAATAGGTTTTCAGACATCTTTGAAAAAAAAATTATATTTTTTTGCGAAATAACAAAATGTTGTAAATTTTTTTGGTCAAGATTTTGTAAAACCTATTTTTGATATATATAAGGTAGAAGCATCAGTAAGCAACCACGCCTCCAAAACAACTTGTAAGGTAATTGACCCATTTCCTATCCCCCCTCCTTTTTCCAATCTATAGGATGCTCTCTTTCTATCGTAGTGCGGTGCAACTCCCGAAGTAATTGTGGCACATTATGATTGGTTGCAAGGTTCTCATAAATGCAATGAGCCCTTGGTCAATCTTACAATTAGCCTATGGTTACAAATAGAAAGGTCTTTATCACTACTATAGGTAAAAGAGAATCTTCTATTATAAAATTTATAGTAATTACATTTTGTGTTGTTAAATTCTACAAAAATATGCTATCCTTCTAAATTCTATTCTTATATATGGAAAAATTTTGAATTAAAAAAAACGCATTCCAAATATTTATAATCACTTGAATGGTTGGAAATGGATTAGCTACCTTAGGGTGCACTATTTCCAACTTTAGGGTGGAAATCAAGCTATGAATGTGTATTTTTTGTTTTTTTGTGTCTTTTACAAGGTTAGGACTAATAAGACTATGACACATGTCTAAAAAACGTGAATGGGAAAGTAGTTCTAGATTGATTGGAATTAAGAGACTCTAGAATTTATATATTGCTTCAACTTACTTTTTGGCTTTGAAAATTCACAATAATTTCAACTTTGGGAATAAGATTTTGAAAAATTCTCTACCCCATAATGCCTATCTTTCTTCATGGGAAAAAAATTCCACTAATTCTTTTTGCTCACCAACTGTTCTAAATTAGCTTATTTGATTAGTTACTAGTATTTCTATCCTAGGTGTGTCTAATTCCAACTATAACTTGGTCAAGAAATGTAAAAGACATCAAGAACTTATAATGCACTATAATGGATTGGTTACTTCTACCTCTTATGCTCAGAAAATAGAACAACCTAGAGTGTAGAAATGAATGGATGATCAAAAACATGTCAACTACCTTAAGCCTTTAAACAATGGACTAGAGAGTGTAGAAACCATCCCTTTTGGCATTGTGTTTATAGTTGGTTTAAAATATTTCAAACATACATATTAGAAGTTAGACAATGTACAAGATATTTTTTTTTGTAGAAGATTCTTGATAAAATTTCAAGAATGAATAGTTGCATTTTTGTCCTACACAAACGATTCTTTGTTATTTATTGACTAATAATTAAAGGGCCATAGTATTGTTTATGGATTAATAGAAGAAGAAGAATTTGCTCTTGGAAGGAAAAACATTTCCAATTGATAGTAAGATGCTTAAGGCATACGCAAAGTACTTCAATTTAAATATGTAAGGTGGGTGCTACTTTTTGCTTTTGTACATTGTTACCACTATTAGACTAGTTAGAGTATTATATTTTTTTTGTTGGCAAGAGAAAAGAAGTTCCAACTCATCCAAAAACATAAGGTTTGGATACCATATTTAAAAATAATAAAGAAACAAAGTTTGTCTTTCTTAAACCATTTCTTAACCAAAGTTACATAATTGATTTTAAAAATGTATCCAATATGAAGATGGTGGTTGACAGTTAGTGGTGCATTAAGGGGAGCCTACATTAATTTAGTTGTGCTTAATGACAATTTTATTGTATTGGAGAAACATAGTAGCTAGTTATTTCTTCAATACTTGGATTACATTTAGGTCATACTTGGTGATTTTTACATTAAAACTAGGGCTAGTGATAAGTATCTAAAATTTAGCTTTTTGTCTTAAAAGATAGCCTCAATAGATTTTGGCTCTTTTGATTGAAAAAAATGAAAATATCCTTTACAATTTATAGCCAATATTTTTTTATTATAGTTGACTTGCAAAAATCATGTATAATAAAAACAATGGTCTGCAAATTTATAGAATTTGAATAGGCGTCAAGTATTATTGAAATATTTACAAAATTCATATATACTAAACAAACCATAAAACCTTTCTATTTTTGACTAAATATTGACAGAATATTGCTCTTGCTACAGGATTTTTAAAATTTTTAACAAAATCCTCCAATAAATTATTGATATGAAGAAAAAATCTATTGAGAATCACCCAAAGTTATAAAGCACCTATCCAAAATAATACAACTGAAGTGTAAAATTTGTTCAAACTAGTAACCACAACTAAATTTGTAGAGATCACCTTGAAATAAAAAATATCTTGTACTTTGATCAACAATGGTATGGTGGATCATTACAACTAAATTGGCTTAATCTTAGCAATAATTTGCTAAAAATAACAAAAATTAAAATTTTGATGGAAGATAATTTATTTTTAGTAGATGTAATCATTGAATTAAATTGTAGCTGTTACTTTTAGAATGATAATATTCTATTTTGGATGCCTTTAGTGTAGTTATTTTGAATGAATAATTATTTGTTCTGTGTAATTGTTTATGTTTCATCTATAAATATGAACGCTAAGTTAACGACTTTATCAATCTAATTCTTTTGGAATTGCCCAAAATAAAGGAATAATTCTTTAAGAAAGTATTAGTTATGATGGATATAAATCCTCCTCCTCTCTTCCAATTCAATTTCGACATGCTTTTTCTAAAAAATATAGTTGGGGTACCCTTAAAGAACATCTGATCGCATGGCATGGGAACGTGGATGAAAATCCACATTCTCTCATCCACGGGCCCTTCCTTTCATCCGCGCGGACTTCCCTGCCTCCAAATCATCGTTTTGTCCGATTCCGCTCACATGCCCATTGGCCCACTCTCCTTTCTTTCGCCCGTGCCCGTCCCTCGAGCTTCCGCAGCAGACCACTCACACGGGGCCACTCGTCTCTCATCACTCTACCCTCACATTCGTCACCTGCGCTCCATCAAAATTCTCCTCCCCAGCGCCGACGCCACTCTCCACTCCGACTTCCACTCCGCCCCATCGCCTCGCCTCGCCCATCTCCTGCTCATCATTTCAAGCCCAGTCTCTCCGATTTTGGTCCACTGCAGCTTCCCCTGCACTCATTTCGGTAACCTTTCTCTCCTCGGATCTTTTTGCATGTCTTCCGCAAGTCTCATGAACATGTTTGGACGCTTCTGGTCGGATCAATCAATTTGCGCTTTAGGCTTTCTTGGACTCTGAACTTTGTCTGAATTCGACTGATTTCGAGGTTTGTGTAGGGCTTTGGGAGCGTCGGTGTGCCGATCGCATGAAGATTGAGGGAGGTGAGGGGCAGGGAATTTGATCATGCGGAGCGGAGGAATGTGATTTGAGGTTACGATGGGTTGATATTCCCCACTTGGGCAATTGTTGCATTGGGAGAGACGAGAGTGGGAGGGAGTGCGAGAGCGGGGTGAAGAAGATGATAGGCCTGGGGATGCTGGACTGCAGGTCTTCGCTTCTGCAAGTCTCGTCTTTGCGATCGCCTGTGTTGTTAGGAAGCCAGCAGAAGAAAGTTGCGGTTCTAGGGAGAAGCCATTCGGTCGTAGTTTGTGAGGCGAGTGTTGGCTCAGGGCAAAGCAGGTTCGCCTCGGGGTTTCGGAAATTGAATCGCCCGAAAAAGAAGATTGGCGGGTGGAGAGGAGGTCTGGTGCGGTGTGAAGCGGATGGAGCTGGCCAAGGGTTTGAGGCTACGGCTTCGGAAGAATCGAATGGCATGGCGAAGAGCTCGTCGTCGTCGATTGTCTCCGAAGCGGAGAATCGAGCTGCTGGTCAAGATTTAGGTCAGCGCTTGTGTGCTAATCACTTTGTTTGGTTTGGGATCTCACGAGACTCAGTCAATGGTTTAGGGTTGAGCCTTCGGTGTGTTTGCTATTGCAGCTGAAGTGGACGACCCATGTCCGAATGGGCGCGAGTCACCAGTCGCGATATTGAAGGAGCTTTTGAGATTGGCACACGAGGATCTTGAAATGGCGAGGAAAAACTCGGAGAGGCTTGCGGAGAGGGCGCGGAAAGTGGCAGAGAAGTCTATGACTCTGCAGGAGGAGGCAATTACAGTTGAAAGAGCGTCTGATGATACCAAGGCGGAGTTGGAGGATATACTCCAGCGAGAGTCCGAAGGTATGCTCAAACTCTTATCATGCTCAGAAATTCAATGGCATTATTACTCAAACTACAGTTGTCCTTGATGGAGCTAAATCATTAGCATGAAGTAAGGGGTTGCATTAATTGCCTCTTTTATGAAATTCTGTCGATATTTGGGGTGGACTGATAGGCAAAAGGAAAGTTGAAGACCGCACGTGAATCAAAGTGGATGGACACTTTTAGAATTACCTATGATATTTGGAAGGTGTCAGTGGTGTGTAATGAATTTTGATCATAGAGGCGGACAAGTGAGATCGATTTGGCATTATATCTACATCAAAAAGTGAAGAAAGTTAATTTTACCCCTTCATGAACAAATCTTTGACCTCTGAAGGTGCATGAAGTGTCATCAACCAGATTGACCACATCTTTAAGTGCCAAATTACTTGTTCTTGAGGATACACAACTGTGCCCTCAGATGACTATCATTTTATTCCAACTTCATGGAGAGTCCATTTATTGATACAAATGAGTTCTTTTTAGCCTCCTTTACAGGGGCACATTGACGGGTCCTTACTTTAGAGGAATATTGCAGGTGAAGTTGCACTGGCATCTGCTAGTTCTGCATGCGAAGCTGCCCAGGAACATTTGAGAAAGGTTGAACTGACCTCGAGAACTGGAAAGTCAAGAGTTAGAGGTGAAGAGAATGGTCTAGCTGCGCCTGATGACGTTCAGGTTAGACTGCAAGGAGCCGATGCCACCGAGGAGGCAAAGCTTGAAGGGAGTCTGGACATTGCAACTGAGGACAAAGTAGGGATTTCAGTTGATGGTGTCAATGGTGAAGCGGGTATTGAAACTGTTGAAGTGCAGGAGAAGGGCATCACTGATCAGGAGGATGCTGCCACATTGGAGTGGGAGAAAGAGTTGGAATCTGCAATTGAAGCACTCAAAGAGAGAGAAGCTGAGTATGCCAAACGTAAAGAAGAATTATCTCAAATTCAATCATTGAAGGCTGAGATTCAGGAGAAATCATTGCGGTTGCGTGAGATGTTTGATAATGCAAAGAATGCTGCAACTGCAGCCGATGCAGAAGTTGCCGTAGCCATGTCACTTGCAGAAGAGTCTGTAGCTATGGAGGTTGAAGCAACTCAAAGAGTTAGTGACGGTGAAATTGCCCTTCACAAGGCTGAGGGAGGAGCGTCAAAGAAAGAGTCTGACCAGGCAGTATCCGTTCTTGCCGCTGTGGACATAGCGGAAAAGCTCTCTTTACAAGTGGCAAAAACAGCTGAAGCGCTCTTGCTGGAATCAGAGTTGAAACAGGAAGATGCTGTCAAACTGGAAAACATGACAGCTATGGTGGAGGAGAAGGTAGTTGCCTTCCCTGCAAATTTTTATTTTTTACTGTACTGGGATTGCTTTTCTTTCTTATAGGGGTTGAATGAGCGACTCCGTGTTATCACAGATCCCTTGCTCACGCTGTTTAACCATTTCAGAGGTTGAGGGTGCTCCTCGATTTCAGTTCAACGCCTACGGTGTCAGCTTTTGTTGAAAGTACTATGCTTATTCAGTGCTCTTGTATTCGTTCATTACAGCTTGAGGAAATGATGGATCTTCATGAAAGGGCAACGTCTTTAAGCCCTTCGAGTGTAAAGGACGTTACAATTCCGGTGGAGAAAGAAGCTAAACAAAGTGACGATGATTTGACCTCGAAGAACGACGCAGAACCTGCCAAAGAAGCTGAATCAAAAGCCTCCAAGAAGCCGGAACCCAAGTCTTCAACAAAGAAATCATCGAGATTCTTTCCAGCCTCGTATTTTTCTACGGATGATGAAGGAGAGTTTACACCGTCCATGGTATTTTCAGAATTAGCAACTGCAGTCCGAGCACAACTTGGCAAGGTGGTGATTGGTGCAGCGCTATTGCTTGCTGGGTAATGAGCTACGAAGAGAATTTTTTATTACTGCTTTACCGTTACCGGCATTTATGGAAGTTAATGATTTAGGATTTTTTTTTTCTTTCTGTCTTTCGATCTCTTGGTACTATTTGGTATCCACGTATCCCGTTAATGGGTTACTTTTCTTGGACAGCGTTTATTGTGGTGATAGTATTTGTCGGCGATTCATTTTCAATTTCTTTATTGACATCCCTATGGTTTGTAGAGGAATATATCTTAATAATCGCATGGAGAAACGAGCTCTATTATCCGAGCCAGCACCGACTATAACTAGCATAGAGGTTCCTCAGAGTGCACGACCACTGATCAAGGAAATCCAGAAAATCCCAAAACGCGTGAAGAAGCTAATTGAAAAGTTTCCTCATCAAGAGGTATGCTGTTCATTTTTACCTCACTGTGTCATTCTTTAATCACCGAGTTATGTACTGTGATTTCCACTCTGATTCGGAAACATTTTCACCTTTTTCGGTTTTCTCGACCTAATACACAATGCAAAACTGTTTATGCAGATAAACGAGGAAGAAACATCATTGTTTGATGTGCTTTGGTTGCTTATGGCCAGTGTTGTTTTTGTGCCCCTTGTTCAAAAGATCCCAGGCGGTAAATCCCTGCATTCTTAAGCATAATTTTTGTCATTAGTCTTTCGCTGCACCGGTACTATGCATCGAGGAATTCGATGACATGCATGTCTTTGACGATCCTGAATACATTGAGTTGCTCACATTCTGTAGTTCTTTTGGTTATCGGAACACGAGACCTTTAGAACAGTGTCTGTTCTCTTTCAGCAATTAATGACGAGTACAAAATTGTAGAAAGTTTGTATAATCAATTATCTCTAAAGCAGAGATCAGCGTTGGACAATAGTGCACTGCCCTTAAACTTTTTGCATTATTTGTGGACAGGGAGTCCTGTTCTAGGATATCTTGCTGCGGGCGTGTTGATTGGACCATATGCGCTCTCAATCATTCAAAATGTCCATGGAACTAAGGCCATTGCTGAATTTGGAGTTGTATTCTTGCTATTTAATATTGGTCTTGAGGTACGCATAATCTATTTAGGAATGTCAGTCCTCAATTGTCATCCAATCACTGTAGTTTCTAGTTTGATCTTTGTGAATATTGTGATCTTTTGTGTAATATAACTTCGGTTGAATTATTTATGTGTGGAATTGTAGCGTAGACACACGTTTTTCCGCATTGATCGACATTTCTCTTTCCTGTTCCCAAATTTTCCCATTCCAAGTCAACAGATTTGCTATCCAATAGAAGTCTTTCTAGCTCGAAATTGGTTAAAGATTCTCTAGAGGAATAACCTGGAGGTCACTGCGCTTCTGGAGGTTTAATCTTAGTGCTTTGGTGGCCAGTTATGGCCACCAGATGGGATGCGATCTGACTGCTGTTTTGAACATGTATCTTTGTGCAGTTATCTGTGGACCGATTGAGCTCTATGAAGAAATATGTATTCGGATTTGGTTCCGCCCAGGTACTTCTCTCTGCAATTTTGTAAAGCAAAATCTTAGTTCTGTAAATGATTTACGCTGTGTTGTGCACAGAAGCAACTTGAAACCCTATTTTAGTATGAGTAATGTAATATGAGAGATGCTTGACATTGGATCCTTTCTTTACTCTAGCTCACTTCACTTTCAATTGATCAATAGTGATGTGGATGGTAATTCTCTCGTTTTGTAATCCATTTTTTTGATTAATATCCTGTAGGCACCGTGACCGCGGTATATGAGTAAATTACTGTGGAATTCGGGCATTTAATTCCGATTTTGTTGTTTCCCTACTAATTATTGTTGACTTTTTTCTGATTTGACTCAGGTGCTGGCAACAGCTTTGGCTGTTGGCTACTTCACATTCCTCGTGTCTGGAGCATCTGGGCCTGCTGCAATCGTTATTGGAAACGGCCTGGCTCTTTCTTCAACTGCGGTGGTGCTTCAGGTCTGCAGTTTTTGAACTTACTGTTACCTAAATCGCTTACAAGGTGAAAGTAGCTGAGCTTGTCTGAAGTTTTTAACAGCCGAGATCTGTCTGTTAAGTTATCTTGATGATGTTTAGATTGTATGATGCATAGACTCCTTGATATTGTCCATAAAAGATGAGTTGCTAACATGCAGGTTTTGCAAGAGCGTGGTGAGAGTACTTCTCGACATGGCCGGGCTACTTTCTCTGTGTTACTGTTCCAGGTCAGTTTCACGAACTGTCCCAAGGAATACCTCCGTTGATGAATCAAAGAGAAGAAGGTTGATTGGTTTCTACGGATATGAGCAGTATTTTTAAGTCAAAACATTGTTTTAACTTTGTCTTCAGTGATCATGAAGTGATCTCCTCGGAGGACTGTTTTAGTGAATTTATTCTTTTCTGCCTGTATTTGTTGTATGTATGCATCCTTGTCCCGATCGCTCTTGCTTGCAGTCGTACTTATTCGTGCATTATGTTCTCTTTATCATTCAATTGAACTCCGCATAGTCTATTTTGTGTGTCCTGAAAAATAATATGATGATTGATACGACCTGCAGGACCTAGCAGTAGTGGTGTTGCTTATTTTGATTCCACTTCTGTCTCCCAATTCGTCCAAAGGAGGGGTAGGTTCACAAACTTTACCGTATTTTCGTAGACACCTATATGTGAATTGACACACTTAATTGTTGTAATTAACTTTGAGCCTCACCAAATTGAGATCCTGTCTTTTAAGTAGAGGCTAATACTCCAATTAGAAGAGAGGCAACTGTAGGCTCTAAGTAAAATTCTGAGCGGATGATGAGCATTTCACTTTTGCTCTTCGATAATTCTGATTCTTGCCTTAAATTTTTCTTTTCTTTTTCTGCTTGTGTCTCCCAGTTCATTTGTGTCGTTGTCCTTGGCAGGTGGGATTCCAAGCTATTGCAGAGGCTTTAGGATTGGCAGCTGTCAAGGCTGTGGTTGCAATATCAGCTATTATAGCTGGAGGCCGACTGGTTCGTATAATATTTCCGCTTACAATCTAGTATTGTGCAACTTGAATTTTTCGAGCACTCCACCTTCAGGCTATTTTGATGGGCAAGGAAGCGAAGCAGTTTAACTTCCGTTTTAAGACGCTCCTTTAGTTGTGGTTGTGTCAGTCTCATTCCAGCTGTCCTGCTTCAATGCTTGACATTTGCTGATTTTATGCTTAATGGGGTTAGATTGGAAAGAATTGTTAATGTTAGGATCATTTTGTTCTATGATGTGCAGCTTTTGCGACCAATCTACAAGCGCATGGCAGATAATCACAATGCGGAAATTTTCGCTGCAAACACACTTTTAGTGGTTCTTGGTACAAGTGTCTTAACAGCACGGGTATGTGAACATTTCTTTATTTCCTTTTATTGACTGGGACTTATTAAATACATATACATAGCAGGTGTGCTCTGTACTGTCTACTACAAAGATTCCATCTCCTACAGACTATTTTGGAATTCTGTTCAGAACGTCTGATACCGTGTCTCGTCCAACTTGCGGGGGGTTTGTTCCTTACGTGATTTGGTTTCTTGAAACAGGCTGGTTTGTCGATGGCACTGGGAGCTTTCCTAGCAGGCTTGTTGTTAGCCGAAACTGAGTTTGCTTTACAAGTGGAGTCTGATATCGCCCCATATCGAGGATTGTTGCTAGGCCTGTTCTTCATGACGGTAATTTTCTTACTGTTCGATGAGTGAAAAGGACTCCATATATTTCTGATTTTGTAGTGTCTTATGATGATGAACATTTTGACCTCCAAGTTGTAGTTTCTACCTTTGTGAAGCACGACGAGACAGGATTTGCAATTTCTCTCTTGACGGTATAGCTTCGAACACTATAATTTCGACTAGAATCATCTACATGATTATCAAAGATGACCCCAAAACCTTTTTGAACCGGATGATGTTCTTTGCAGGTGGGCATGTCTATTGACCCAAATCTCTTGGTGGCCAAGTTCCCTATGATCATGGGAGCACTCGCCTTGTTGATTGTGGGTAAAACATTGATTGTGACCGGCTTGGGCCGCTGCTTCGGTCTTTCCACGGTGGCTGCTGTTCGAACTGGGCTTTTCCTTGCTCCTGGAGGAGAGTTTGCATTTGTCGCTTTTGGTGAAGCAGTGAATCAGGCAAGTTGCATATCATGGAGACGTTTAGGTTATTTCAATCTCTCTTTTTAAAAGGACAGAATTCTGCATTGTGGATTAGTACTGCTCTGCTGCATTGAATTTGCTCTCATGCTTGATGGTGGTCTACCTATTGCAGGGGATCATGTCTGCTGAAATGTCATCCTTGCTGTTCTTGGTGACGGGTTTATCGATGGCCATCACACCGTGGCTTGCTGCTGGCGGTCAGCTCATTGCAAGTCGCTTTGATCAACAAGATGTTCGCAGCTTGCTACCAGCTGAAAACGAGGTACTGTCTTCAGTATTTTTTGAAAGACTATATTTGACTATATCTTGTACTCCTTGAGTTAATCGATTAGGGAAGAACACAAGTCCATTTTCTGACGCCATGCAACGTATTATATGCAGACTGACGATCTTCACGATCACATGATTATTTGTGGATTTGGACGAGTAGGACAGGTGCGCTTTCTTTAATGCAAGACTCAGTTCTCATTCTGTCCCAGACTATGCAAGGATGTATATTGGATACAGGAAAGATAGATGATTCCAGCAAAAATTGAGCAGCTTTCTGGAGGATTCCGTCTCCTTGTTGAGAATTTTTGCATGACTGTCGACTGAGGAAGTTGGAATTCTGGCAGCTACCTAATGTCGACACGCCATTGGTGTGCAGATCATTTCTCAATTATTGGCGGAGAGATTGATACCATTCGTTGCGCTCGATGTGCGAAGGTCAGTGTCATCTGGTCTTATCGTATGGATGTGTCTGGCATCTAATATTTTGAACTTGCGAGTAACTGAAACAGGGATTGCAAAGAGTTATTGCATTTTGATTGGGTTTAGTCTTTCCAAGAATCACACACGGAGACGCTTACATAATTGAGATGTTCTAAATATGACAGTGAGCGTGTTAGCATGGGACGGGCACTGGATTTGCCCGTCTTTTTTGGAGACGCAGGCAGCCGGGAGGTACAACCTCATCCCTCAAAATGCTGTTGATTATATTCAGCCATGTCTGCTTATATTTGACTATCATAGGAATTTCTGTCTTGTTCCTATTACCACATATTCTGATGGAACTGAAGTACAGAATTACTTGCCATCCAATTGTTTCATGTCTGACCTTACAATATTAACATAATGTGAATTGTTGGTAAAACGACTGCAGATATTGCATAAAGTTGGAGCAGAACGAGCCTCTGCTGCTGTCATTGCATTGGACACACCTGGAGCTAATTACCGAACGGTCTGGGCTTTAAGCAAGTACTATCCTCATGTGAAGACGTTTGTGCGTGCTCACGATGTGGATCATGGAATGAGCTTAGAGAAGGCCGGAGCAACTGCGGTACGTTTTGACACTGGGTTAATAGAATTCTTCATGTATGTGCACATTTTGTTTACTATAATGCCCTCCAGTGAAACGACTTTGTGTCTGTATGTTCTGAATAAAATTTTTGTTTTTCTGTGATGTATTCTAGGTTGTGCCAGAAACACTTGAGCCCAGTTTGCAGCTTGCAGCTGCGATTCTCGCTCAGGTTTGGTCGCTCCCATCACTTCAAATGCATCTGTGTATCTTACTAGAGAGTGTCGCGCAGGAGATTTTTGCATTTCAATCTTCATGCATTTTGTAGCATACGTACTACCTTCAGTCCCAGATGCTCAGTCTAATACAGTAATGACCCGATTTTACTAGTTACTTGATGCTTACGTCTTTGTAAACTGTATCTTGCCACAGGCTAAACTACCACCTTCGGAGATTGCCTCAGCAATTGATGAGTTCAGAAGCAATCATCTGTCAGAACTTACTGAGGTTTGGTTCAACTCTTTGGTTCGAGACGCTTCATTAGTTTCTGGATGTGCGGCATGAATTTTTCTGTTGCTGATAAAAAACTTGTGTTTGTAATATTTACTGACAATTAAATCACTTCTGTATCATGTGAAGTTGTCAATGGAAGGCGGAACGTCACTTGGATATGGCACTACTCGCAACAAAGCGATACCAAAACTGGTTCCTGTGGAGCTTCTTTCCAAAGAGGGTGATGGACACATCGTTGTGCCGCAAGGAACTGTTGCTGTTCCGTAAATGCCCACGACGCGGTGACATGGTTCGAGCTTATAGGCTGAAGGTTGAATTATTAACCTAAGTTGAGACACCTTTCCTTGTTTCTGAAACTTGTATGATTTAATCTCAACAGCAAAATTCTCACAGTTCAGCGTCTGGTATTCGAAGAGCTGACCCAGTGGATCTTGTACCCAGTGGCAAGTAAAAGCCTCATGAGATGCTGAAGGCAGTTTCTTAAAATTAGTAGATTTGTAGACTGCTCAAAGATTCATTCTGAAGAAACCAATTACATGAGAATTGCTTTAGACTACCATATTTCTTGAAGTAGACTAGCTTTGTATATCTGGATGCTCTTTGCGTCGACTCATGTAACGAGTTGTGACCACAAATGTATAACGAAAATTGCCATATCAGGTTCAGGTATACAATTTACCATGTTAGTATATCATTTGCTGAGTGTGTTTTCTGTTTTTAGTTTTTTTGAGATTGTTAACCCCTAAATGCCCAAGCCTTTCCAAATTTGTTTTTCCTAAATCAGCATGGGCTTTTAAGGTAAACTTGGCTTTGATAGTTCAACCACCCATGAGAGACTCCTAGTCATGAGATTGTCATAGGATTAGAACTACATTATTAGTGATTGTCATAGGATTCTTACACATTTTTAGTGTAAACTTGTCATAAAAAGTTATTTCTTAATTCTTTCATGTCATAGCCATAATAGGAAATCATGTAGCCATGTTAGAAAGTGTTGTCATTGCTTTAGGTGGTAAGATGACCATTATGGAAACATTGTTTTTGCTAATTTAGGGTAATCTACAAACTCTTTTGGATCAATTGGGCATTACACTTCAAAAATTCATACCTTGTCAAAAAAATAATATTTCAATTTCTCTCATCATTCCTCACATTTGTCTTGTATAGAAAAAAAATGAACTGTTTTGCAAATTGCAATTAGACAAACCATTCATTTTGCCTATCATAGGTAGGTTTACCATGTTTATTTGCAATGAAGCAAATTGATTTTTTGTCCAAAATCTAATTCTATATTTACTAATAGAGCTTATCAACTAGTAAGTAGGCCAATTTTGAGTGTGAAATTGCATTCGAGTTGTGAAATTACAACAAGGGAAATGCAAGTATCTTATTTTGGGGGGTATATTGCCCTTCCCTATTATGTTTGAGAAATTTGCAAACAAGAGATTTGGAGGATTGGATGTCACATGAACAATTAAAATTGAGTACACCAAAATGCACTCCTTAAAATCCTAAGTTCAAATGAAGAGCTATCAAGGTCATTATTCAATCCACCTTTTATCTCGCAATTTTTTAAATGCAATTCTTTTTTCCAAGTGAAAACCACGAATAATTCCAAATCAACATGCACATGTTTAAATTTCAACAATGAAAATCTTGGAAACATTTTGTTCTTTCGTTTGGGATCATTTCCAAAGCAAATGGATACATACAATTTTTTAAAATCTCAAATCAAGTGAAATTGGCAAGTTTTGCTAAAAAATGGGAAACCAAGTAAAATTTGCAAGCTTTACTCTAACTTCTACTAATGGTACATATACGCCTTTGAAGACCTCTCAAGGATCAAATCTCTACCTTTTCCAATGAAACTAAAAACTTCCAATAGTTCACCTTCAATACTATCCGATATAAATTTTAAAACAATCAAAAGAATTTAATTGCCTATTCCAAAATGAGCTTGAAATATAGAATCAACAATATATGGTCAATTATGTATTGTAGTTAATCCTTGAAGGATGGATTGGTGGTTATAGAAATCATGCATTTTGATACCAAGTGACATCATCTACTTTGAATAAGCCAAATATATTCATTGAAAGTCAAAGTAATGTAGAAGATCTTCCCTTTCCACCCCTAATACCAAGGATGAAAAGTTGCACTCCTCTCCTAGAAGGAAAGATTCTTTGTCATTCAAAGGATACCAAATGTCTCCGGTTGAGTTCAAGGTTGAAGGATTAAATGGCAATCACTTGCCTAAAGGGCAATTGAAAGGGGAATAAAAATCTCCTTGAAGCTTTGTACGGAGTCTTTTTACTTGCCCAAAGATTGTGCAGTAAGGTGGGTACACCTAAAAGCACCACTTATTACTACTGTCCCTAGTTACTATTATGAAACTATTTAGATTTTCATATAGTTTTGTTGGCAAGTGAAATCACATTCCAATGCACCAAAAAACATAGCATTTGGATACAATATGCAAAAGTTATTAATGATCAAAGTTTGTTTCCAAAAGCGCCATCTACAGTCTGTGAACATGACTCATTTTGGAAATGTACACCACATGTAGATGGTACTTTTAAGTCAGGTGCGTTTTTAAGTGTAGCCACCTCACAAGCTTGTGAAAGTGAATACTACCTTTTGCTTTCCCAACCTAAATGCGGTGCTTGACAAGCCACATTCACCATTGAAGTTGGTCCAATAGTTTGAAAGATTCCAAAAAAATTTCATTACACCACTTTTTTTTATCAATATTCTCTCAAAACGTACCTTACAACAGGGCAACAACTTTACGACCTGGAGAACCAGCCCAGAAATAACGAAATAACGAAATAACCGAATTTTTAAAAAAACCCACCATATACAGCCTCCTAACACCGTGTGTGGCTCTCCAAGCGATACGTGAGCCCCAGCGACCAACGCTCGGTCACCGGTCACCGCGCCTTCCTCTGCCTGAGTTCGCTTTTCACAGAGCCCCGGCTGCCAAGTCTCCGCCATGCAGGTTACCATCGATGGCCGATCCCACACCCCTCATCACAAATTCACAATCGTCAGTCATCTCCTTTACGGCATATCATGACGGATTAAAAAAGAAATTTATTTCTTGAAATCAGTACAGTACATGACGATGGATTCTTCCCCTCAAAAATTGCGCCTGGAAATTGGGTCTCAAAAGCAAAAGCAACCCACGCCCCCAACAAATCCGGCCTTTCATGAAATCTGTCACCTCTGAGTCTCCGAAGCTCCCGAAAGCTGCCGAAGCAGGCATCAACGGTGTAGTGAAGCACACTCACGCACTATAATGCAGGAGCTGAGAAATTAGGTCTGTAGGAGCTCATCAGGAACTCTTGAGCTTGCTGAGTCCCTCTTGGTCCCGTAATTTGAGTGTGGTTGTGTTGCGAGAACGAATTGTCGTCGCATTTGGTCGAATGGTAAAGAATGAGCTTTCGGTTACGAGCATTTTGACGCCTGGTGAGGTTTGGTTCCTTGGTTCGGATTTGGTCCAGATGTGTGTGGGACTGTAGGGAACTGGCAGAGTTTTGTGGGTCTGTGCTCAGATTGCGAACATCGTGGCGAGATTTAAGAACTTTCGCGCAAGCGGAATCCTGAACGGAAGTGCTGTGTGGTACCGCTGAATATCAAGCTTTGGAATCCACCGCCCTTCCCCGAGCTAATCGTGGTCAATATTTAGTGCGCTTTTGCTATGAGAACTAATTCTCGTTACATTTGCTCGAGTGGTGTGACCACGAGCTAATTTTCCAGTTACAGTCATTTCGAGTTCCGAGTGTTTATAATTCTAGGAATTTTTCGGTCTGCCTCCAGATTGCGAATACTGTTGCGGGATTGGAGAGCTTTTATGGATACCTGTCGGAAGTGCTGTTTGCCACCTTGGAATTCCAAGCTTTGTGATCCACCCCAGCCTTCCCCTAACTGTGGTCAATTTTTAGTACCCTTGTGTAATGAAAACTATTTCTGTGACTGAGCTTTTAATTCTTCTGTCGATAGAGTTCGTTGCAAGTTTCGATTTTTGGGTTCCCGTTTCTGTGTGTGCATTTCTCGTGAGTTTTCCGAGTTACGACTTGCGGTCTGATGCCAGATTACGAATATTGTTGCCAGATTTGAGAGGTTGCTAGCAATTCAAGCTCAATCTTGTCCAACGAATCCACTTTTCTGTTAGTATGGTACTCTAGAATTGCAAGCTTTGTTGTATATACCACCCGCCCTTCTCCCCAGTTTTGTCGCCAATTTTTAGAGCCCTTGCGTAGTCAGAACTAATTCTCGTTGCGTGCATGCGAACGCTGGAATTGTGAGCTTTCAATTATTATGTGAATGGAGTTTATTGCAAGCTTTGGTTCTTGGGTTCCCATCTACGTGTGTGCATTTTTCGGAGCTTAACTTTTCTGAGTCATGAATTGCTGCTGTCTGTTGCCAGATTGTCAACACTGCTGCGAGATTTGAGAGGCAGCTAGCAAACTCGACCTTGCTCCCACGAATTCACCCTCAAATTGCTGGATTATATACATCGTAGAATTTCAAGCTTTGTAATCTACTCCACCCATGGCGACATCGGATGGTGCTGGTTTGGAAGAGGAGCTTCTGCCTGCAAGAGAGCAAAGAAAACATACGAGGTTCCATGAAGTGGCTGTGGCTGCTTTGAAGTGGGCGATAGGGCTCTCCATGTGCTTGCTCTTGGGTATGCACGTGGCACTGCTTATGATGTTGTCGGCGTCTTCGGGAATAGGGACGGTCATGAGGCCAGCCGCAGTGCAGGAGCTTGGAATTGCTGGTAGGGCTTGCAAACTTTTTTTTCCATATTTTCCAGATGTTTAATTTTTTGAATGGGTGTGTCCTGATTCTTTTATGAAATATAACTGACTTTGTGGGTTGGACCTTTTTGTTGTGCGTGATGGAGTTGAAGTATACTTGGGTGTTGAGTGATTTTTTGTGTCATTTCTTGTTCGCAGGACTTTTTTTGATAGTATTTGCTGGGCCGTTTCTTCTCCTCACGGTACTTGCAATTATATACATGGAGGTGAACAAGCGCTTTGCTGCTAACAAGTAAGGATTATTTCTTCTTGAAGTGGGATTCTTTAGGGTTAGAATGAAGTAAACATGATTTTCGGTTATTGGAATATCCATTGGATAGGGAAAGTCCCAAGGAATGCGGTTCAACATTGTCACAATATTGACTTGGTGTATATGGAGTCCAGTCTGAAGTTCATTATTGAGCCCACCACTAATCACTTATTAGTATGGAACCAGGAAGTTCCATACATTAAACGATGTTGAATTTACAAATATTTGATTTATTATGGATTCAATGAACTATGGCATATTAATAGTGAATTTATTATGGATTTCAATACCAATTTAAAGATTTTTTCAATATAGAATTCGACTCACTATGGAATCAACAGTGAAATATGATTGAATCTCACGTTTGTGAAGGTCAGGGTTTTTGCAGTATTGAACCCCAGTATTGGGGAATTTTCTGAGTATTACGTCTTTTTCACCCCAGCAACTACAGGTGTTTCGTTGTTGTAAGACTTTGTGAACAGAGGTCTCCCATTGAACAAGATTTTCAGTAAAATTATTCTGTTCTAGGAATTTGAGGTAGCTTCATAAATATTTTATCTCCCAAGAGTTCTGAGTAGATCTCCTTATGGTGATCTTACTCAGGCCTCATGGGGAGGAGACCTGTGAATGTGAACATAGGAGATCTTATATGGGGGAGATTTTCTCATGATGTTATCTAAATTAGAGTTTTTGAAACAATCTAAGTTTTCTAAAAGTCTTGTTATTATCTTCTACAATTCAAGCGATGTTGCTGTCTTGGAGAAACTCAGTGTTGAATGGGGGTTGGTTATCATTAATTGCTTGTAAATGAACAAGAGTCATATCATTTGCTTCGTATATTCTTAGTGTGTCTTAATTGTCGTAGTTACGCTCGATTTTGGAAGAGAGCTCTCACTTTGCGTTGCCTGGTTCTATCTGTAAGGTACGGTATTGAGGAACTACAGCTGGAAAATTACTACTTTCTTAGTTTTCGTGTTCTTATTGGACCTAGCTCTGCAATGTGGGTGCAGACCGAAGGCGAGAGGGAGGGCTCGCCTGCAAGAGCAGCCGATGGTCACAGAAAGCTTGATGGGCATCGTCTCTGCTGCAGAGCTTCTGTGGATTGTATTCTTTCTGTTTGTGTTTGTCTGGATGTTGGTAAATTTCATCATCAAAGACTTTGAAAGGGCAGAGGTCGAGGAGTTGGAGCCTTACGAAACAGTGTAAGCTAACTGATCAAAATTATCTGTCTTGGTCCTGGACTTCCTAATATTCTACTGGTCAAACGAAATATCTTTACCTCTACCACGAAATTTCTGATCACCTTATAGTAACATCTGGTGAATATTTATAACAGGTGGGGATTCAAGCTCAAGCTCACTGGTTTGCGTCTAGGTTTCATCGGCATTGTATGCTTGAACCTGCTCTTTCTACCAGTGTCACGTGGATCTGTTCTTCTCCGTGCTATAGACATCCCATTTGAGCATGCAACCAAGTATCATGTTTGGTTGGGTCACTTCATGATGGCCGTGTTCACTCTGCATGGTCTGTTCTACATGATTGCTTGGTACTCCGAAGGCCACCTCATTGAAATGGTTAGTACTACCAATCATTCACAATTTATAATCACAGTGGATAGATAACGTGGCTTTCCCAGTCTTGTAGAAGATGACTGTAGTGACTTCTATCGATACATTATCTGATTGGTTATAATGTTTAGAGCAGTGCTGTATTTCTGTTATCTCTGAAGCCAACGAAATATTCGGTTTGTGCAGCTTCTGGAGTGGCAGCCTCATTTTATTGCGAATCTTCCTGGAGTGATAGCTTTGTTAGCAGGCATTGCAATGTGGGTGACATCAATCGGGTGGGTACGAAACAGTTATAGCTTTGAGCTTTTCTTCTACACGCATCAGCTGTACGTCATCTTTGTATTGTTCATGGCCCTCCATGTTGGAAACTTCATTTTCAACGCGGCTTTCGCTGGCCTTTTCCTCTTCACCTTCGACCGATTCTTACGATTCTGCCAGTCGCGAAGAAGCACAGGACTTCTTTCCACCAAGTTGTTGCCGTGTGGATCGTATGAATTGGTGATTGCAAAACCACGAGGTTAATACCGCACTTAAGTCGCATGCCTTTTTTACGTTGTTTCATTCTAGCTTCGTAAACTACATTGCGAAGTCATCTGTAAAAGCGCATATACCTTGAACTCTAATCCCTATTGAATAAGATTTGAAATGGCGGTATTCTGACCTCGCAGGTATGAAGTACCATGCACTGAGCTTCATATTTCTCAACGTGCCGGGTATCTCTGTACTGCAATGGCACCCCTTCAGTGTTTCCTCGAGTCCTTTCGACGGAGACGATAGGTTGAAGGTGCTGATCAAGCCATACGGAGAATGGACACATCAACTGCAAGACGAGGTCATCGCTGCTGTGAAACCAGGGCCCTGCCCTTTCGCCATTAAAGCTGCTGTCGAAGGCCCTTATGGTCACGAGTCCGACTACTTTCTCCAGTTAACTTCCTTTGCTACCCACTCTTCATTCACAAAACTGCTAAAGCATACTAATTTCTTTAAGTTGTGAATTCCTGAGAATGACTCCTTGACTTAGAGATTGAAAATGCAAATTTGTAGTTTATTGGTGTCAACCTTGAGGTTTGCCAAGTTAAGTGGATAGTACATGTTTCTTGGTATATCACTGCTCTCAAATAATTTCACTTGCAGTTGCGTCTTAATTTGATATTCCAAGAACAGGGGTTTCAGTATGACCACTACGACCATAAGGAAACCTCTCCATGAATTATGAAGAAGATTTTCCTGGTGATGTCAAATAGTCTTTAGAACAGTCTAGTTTTAGTGAAACTGTTGCATTGACAAGGCTCCCAAACTGTGCATTCTGATACGTTTGATTGATATGATTTTGGGTGTGTTTCGTATCTTTCTATTTATGTTAATGACAACGGTGTGGTATTCTTTGCAGCTATGAGACGCTCATTCTTGTGGCAGGCGGAATTGGTGTCTCTCCCTTTGTGGCCATCCTACGGGACTTGCTCCACCGTTACCAAAGAGACCAACCCAACCTTCCATCTGACGTGACTCTCATTTGGGCTGTCCAGAAATCAGAGGAGCTTCAGTTGCTCGACTTAGTTTCTGCATCAGCAATCTGCCCAGATTACAACCAAAAGTTTCACCTCCACGTACATGCCTATGTCACTCGGGAAACGGAACCTCAATCTCTCGAACAAACCCCAGAAACACCCGATTCTTCCCTGCAAGACCACTTCGGAAAATCCCGGATTCTATCCTCCCTTACGAATGTCGAGGCTGCCAAGCGACCCATGTCGATTTTAGTGGGCACAGGCAGCAACCTCTGGATCAGTGCAAGTTGGCTTGCGTCACTGCTCGGTTACCTCGTTTTCACCGTTTTGCTCAGCCGTTACGTTTACGAGCCTGAGGAAAAGAAAGGTTCGAAGACACTCCAGAGCTTGCTGAGGCGGGAGCGTCCTGAGTTCGACACTGGTGTGCCGTTTTGGGCGAAGGGGCTTTTCAATTTCATGAACATGGTTTTGGGGGTGGTGGTCTTTGGAGGGGCTGTTATGGCGTTGTGGTCCTACTTGGGGAGGGAGGGAAGGGGAGCAGTTGAGGAAGAAGGCGCTCAGGCGTTGCTGGATTCGGATGATGATGGGACAAAGCTTGCCAATGAAAGTGGGGATCGGCTGGTGCATCCTTCCAACACGCAGTTTGGGCATAGGCCTAACTTAAGAGGTAACTCTCAACTTTCCTTGTTTTTAACAGCATCAAATTTTTGTTTGCAGGACATTGTGTTTTTTCGTTTTTATAGACACAAATGATGACTAATGACATCATCCATTTTAAATCAATATCATCGCCCTATGTTGCAAGATAACCTCTGAGAGCTGAGAGTTACCGAATGTTTAATAATATAAAGTCGTTTGCATTGAATCTCAAACGTTGAGATGTTTACTTTTCTTGGTTGTATACATAAAGCCATTTGTATTGGATCTTGAACGTCGAGATGTTTACTTGGTTGATTTAAGGACTCTAATTGGGCCAAAGGTTTATGGTTTATACTCTTCATCTGATCAAGCAACAATAGAGTGCAGTTGCCAATATGGTTTTCTATCAAATGAATCACTAATCCTGAAAATCATTTACATCTTCGATGCATTAATTCAGGGTCCATTATCTGTGTTTTCAAGCGTTTCTTCTACAGTATTGGTTGTTGTTGCCTGTCAAATTTTTACTGAAGATCACTATTCTTGGTTACTTTTTAGTGATCATTGAACTCAACATAACCGTTTAGAAAGCTTAGTAAGCTGTTGATTTAGAAAAGAAAATAATTGCATGTTTAACTTATGAAACCTGTTTGTTTCAGAGCTTTTTGAAGGTTGTGCGAAGCGGCAACGTCCTGGAACAAATGTAGGTGTGCTGATATGTGGGCCGGAGAGCCTGCAGACTAGTGTTGCTGAGACGTGCCGCAGTTTCAATACAATCAACTACAACCCCCACAAAGTTGCTTTCGGTTACCATTCAGTCAGTTTTGATCTCTAATAACTTAGTCTAATTGTTGACTATGTTGGCTCTACCTCTATTATACTGTACAGTAATTATTGACAGAGATTAGTGATTAGTATTCATGGAACAAACTTCACAGGGTTGTAAATAAATTATGCCCATCATGTATATTGTGGAAAATAATCAGAGGAAAATACTGTTTACTTAACCCCGTAGAACTTAAGCGCATCAAATCTGGCCTCTCCAATTTGAAAGGTTGCCTATGTTGACTCTTATAATTTTTTTAATAGTATAGTCAAATCATTTGTCCATTTCTCTATTGCACTAAGGTTGTCTCCACTACCAATCAATATGGTTAGTTTTCGTGGGCCTTGTTTTTAATGATAGTTTGATTGGAAAGTGAGTGCAAGAGGTCCTTGATTTTGGTAAAGATGAGCTAGGCGTTGAGGGTTAATCCTCAACAGTCTTGAAAACCCAATCCTTGGACATAGCATGATTATCTATTTGACATAGAAGGTGCTTGACTTGACATATGCAGTAGTGACAAAAGTTTGTATTTATATTGAGGTGGATTGAATGACATATGACATATCCTATTTGAATTGTTATTGTATTTTAAAAATGTCTCAAATACTACAAATTCAATATTGCACTTCCTGAATGGCTCAAATATAGTACTACAAAATGATCTTATATTTGAGCATTATAAGGCTTTCCAAATGTTCAAAAGACATCCAAGCTTAAGATGCCAATTGTTGAAATATCAATCCAATGTTGTAGAACATGATTTGTATTCAAAGAATTAAACATGATATTGCATATACTATATTTTATAGGTCTTTAAGGATTAATCTTAGACTCTTGAGGCCAAAAAATTTCTAATGGATGGCCTTCAAGATTATTATAGAAATGAAGAATGCACCTATCAGTCTTCAAATCAAATCATTTCTAGCAAAGACCTTGGTGGTAGGTTTTGTTGTTTTAAGGTTGATCTTTAAATTATTAATTCTACAAACATGTGATAAATTTGATTTGAAGCTCAATTTAGCAATTTAATTGATATTAGAGTTTCAAATTACACTTTCATTTTATAAGAGTCTATGTTGTCAATCTAATGTGTGAATAAATATTACTATGGATGAGCACCCTATACCCACATCAAATTTGAAAGAAAAAAAACAATCAAGAATGTATAAGAAAGACCGTTTCAAACACACCTGGTAAGCCATCTCTTACTTCACAAATGAAGAATCCAAGAATACAAATGCAACAAGAGAAAGAATATCATTTATTAAGTGTTATAACCAAGCGAACCTTATCAATAAACTTTCTCTTTCAAAACATTTGCAAAGACTCAAGTCAAGTTGCAAAGAATGCCATGTCAAGGGAAGCCTTCTTCAAAAATACCCTACACCTCATACCTTAGGTAGTCCTAAAAGAAAGTGTCACCTATAATAAAATCCATAATAGTCTAAGGCTTCCAAAATAAGTGAATATATAACTTTAGTAATTCAATCTAACAAACTACATCCAATTGACATGGTATTGCATCCAATGCAACATCATGTGCCACAAAATTGTGTGATAAATTTTGTAGGCAACTTCCTTTTATTTACACCCCAATATCCTTGACAATGACATTTTAGTCATATTACCACTATCATGCTCTATTTAGCATTAATATATTGTTCAATCTTGATGTGTTAAATCATTAATTGTCTACTATCAAATCTTTTCATTTGATATACAAATCAACTTCCATCTTTGAAATTGCTTCAAAAAATTCAAACTATCAATGCCTTAACCCTTCAATGCCCTCATAGACAAAAAAGTATCCTAAAATAGTTTCAAATCCAATTCAAAGAGCTATAACTTTTGAATCTAGTGTCTGAATTCAATAAAACTTGTTCAAAAATTTTCACTTTCTCTTCTAGTTTGTGTGATAAAATTTTTTAGATCAATCCAAGATGTATACTAGTCTAGTTTGTGTGGGTAAAATTTCAAATCCGTCAAAGAAGTTATTAATGAACAAGATAACAACAATATTGACATAAACACCCTACAGTAGTTAGAGACCTTGCACGAATACTTGGAGGGATAGAAGAGGAAGATTTGGGACCAAGGCTTTGGATTCTACTTCAAAAGAGCAAATTATTTGAAGAAGGTAGATTCCTTGATGAACCTTAGTCGGATCGAATTGAGATTATATATACTTATGAATGTACCCTAATTTGGGGATTTCCATAACTTCCATAACTTTATTGGAGTAGTTTGAAATCTTGGTACTAGTTAGATGAAAATGTTGCTTAATTTTTTTATGTATCTTTTTTTTGCATTGTTGTTAGATTTTATAAGCACTTTTTATAGTAGGTCATAAAATATGACTTCAAATCTAACATGAATCTTAGATTTTATACAAGCTTGTAATGATTGATTATTGTAGTCCTATAGATACTTCAAAAATCAGCTTAAAGTAAAGGGGGCAATCAAAAAGAAGGACATACCTCCATTCTTGTCTTCATCGTTGGACTATAGTTTAGCCAGTTGCATGTTCACGCCAAACTAGATGTACATGTTCACCATTGTTCATCTGAGTGCAAGAGTGTGGGATCTAGAGTATTTTTTTGGATTCACTCATTCGTCCAAGGTGAAGCTCCAAGCGTCTTTGGATGGGAAAAGTGCCATTCATTTGGAGATTGATGAGTTTTGGGGCATGACAAACAAGCAGAGGAAGAAAACCATTGCAAGGAAGGCCACCTATCACTAAAAGAAAACAAGGGGTTTTGTAACTACAATTTGCAACTGGTTTTGTAGTTGCATTGGGTGTTTGCAACTAGATGCTAATTTAGAGACTTGTAGTTGCAGTGGACAAGTTGCAATAGTTGCATGCTAGTTGCAAAAAGTGGAAAAATTATTTCTCATCTGATAGTCTCTGGAGAACTTCATTGATGAACTCTTCCGACGTGGGTGCTGATGTGGAACTTGATTGCTGCGACTTGTTGCAACTAGTTTGCAATTAGCTTACAACTAGTTTGCAACTGACTTTCAACTGGTTTGCAATAAGCTTGCAATTAGATTATTTGTAGATTTTAAAATTTTAATCTCAATAATTTGTAGATTTCAAAATTTTTAATCTATCTTTTTTTTTAGATTAGCAATCCAAATATTCATTTTGATAGATTTTACTACTTTAGAAAATTTTATAATTTAATAGATTTTTACAATCGGTAGATTTCTTTAAACTATAGAAATCTAAAAATTGTAAAAAATTTATAAGTTATAGAAATCTACAAAGCATAGAAATATTATAGATTTTCACCACTAAAATTCATTATACAAGAATGCTATAACTTATGATTCTTATACATTTAATCTAATGGTATTCTTAACAATTGATATGGGATAATTGTTATGAGACTTAATCCTAGTTGTTTCTCAATTGTATACTAATTATTTCTTAGTTGTAACGTAGTTAATTAAGTATTAGTTGAATTCTAGTTGCATAATAGTTGAAAACTAGATGAATGCTAGTTGTAAAGTAGTTGACAACTAATGGTATAGTTGCACTGTGGTTGCACGATAGTCGCATAGTTGCATAGGAGTTGCACAAATACATAGGAGTTGCACAATAATTGCAAAGTCACACAAAAGTCACACAAATGCATAGTAGTTACATAGTCGCACAATAGTTGCATAGATACTAGTCAACAATTGTAATAAACATTGGATGTAGAATACCTTACGATTCTTTTTTTTCTCATTCTTGTAAACTCTAAACTTCATTTTGCAATTACTTTGCGACTACTTTGCAATTACAACAATGTAAACATCAATTTGGTGCAAATATAGAGGGCTGTAGTTGCACAACAGTTGCGTAAGACATGTAGTTGCAGTGTAGTCGGTTGTAGCGGACACGTTTTTCTTCTAGTGTATGCCCAAAAAAAGAAGCATGAGTCCAATTTCTTTTCTCAACAAAGGAAAAGAAGGAAGTAGACCAACTAGACAAGTTGGTGGAGAAGGAAAAGGAGAAGCAAGAGAAGACAAAGGAAAAGGAAAAGAAGAAGGTTGAGTCCAACAACCAAATTTTAGCATCCATTAGAAAGGATTTGAGGGCAAAAAAAGCCCGTTTCAAGCTTATTCCCCAAACCATTCCCGAAATTGCTAGTTGTTGGTAGCTAGCAATTACCAAAAAAAATTTAATTACATAAAAATGAGTCCTAAAACGCAAAAAAATGTCCAATTTTTTTTCTTTTTAAATCAATGATGTGGCACTCTCTTGACTACATTGAATTTGCGTTCTTGCGGTAGTTTCTTCGTTTCCGCAATCTAGAAATTTGCAAACTTCCAAAGGCCTCAAATTTCCTCTAATGTTCCACAATAGATCATGGTTCACAAATGAAAACCAGATCTCAATGCCGAGTGAAGAGGGAGGCCACTCTCTCAAAGCTCACAGAAGAGGTCATTACTCATGTATCGCAAGCATTTATCCTAATTAAAGACAATTCAAGAAAGTTTGAGGATTTAATCGTCAACATTTCTACTAAAGACCTCATGGATGACATAGAGGTGAGTATGCCAACTTGGTACAAAAACATCTTGGACTTTTTGAGGAAGGTATTGATCTTTGATTTCCAAAATAAAAAATGATTTATGTATAATGATTTACATGCTTATAGAATGCATTCACAACTACTTTTTTGACGTATTGTTTGTTGGCAGATGTTAGTGAGCAACACTTGCATGTTTTATGATGTACAATATGCTAAATTGGGGGTGGACGTTGTCTTCTTCAATTGCCCAGAGAACTTATCCATGTCAAGGCTATCTTCTCTTTTAGACAAGGTGTTGGAACAGAACAAAGATGTTGGAGATGAGACTCTATAATCAACATTCATTTATGCCTTCAAGCATTTGCAAGACCATCAGTGCAACATAATCTTTCATTCTTGGAGTGCCAAAGCAAAGTTCAACATTGCTAAATCGTGTCAAATATATTAGATGGTGAAGAAGGAATGAATGGGTATAAACTGCACGCTTTTGACATCTACTATAGACAATTCCAAAATAGTAAATTCCATTCAATTTTTCTAGCTTCCACAACTACTTTATCAAGTATGGGGATTTTATACATTACGTACTAATGTACAGTGGGGTACCAATCAAAATGTCATTTTTGAATTCGTAGTGAGAAAAATTTCAATATTGCCAACTTTGAAAGCCTCCCGAGAGCTCAAAAATTGGCATTTTACCACAAAATTCTTATTACACCAGCATCTTTAATTTAATTATATGTATGCCAAATTTCAAGGCCGAAAAAATCACTAAGAAAAGTTATTCAAAATCTACCAACATGCGTAGTTGTGGAAATTATTTCACTATTGCCAACTTTGACAGCCTCCCAAAGATTGAATTATTGCTTTTTTGCCATGAAATTCTTGTCATGAAACAATATATATGTTTTTAATATGTATAAAAAATTTCAATGTAAATTTTTTTTTTATGAAGATATTTGAAATCTCCCAACAAGTGTAGTTTTGAGAAAATTTTCACAATTGCCAACTTTGACACCCTCCCAAGGGTTGAAAATTTGGTTTCTTACTATGAATTTTTTTTTTGTGAAGTAATCTATATGTTGATAATATGTGCTACAGATTTCAAGTTCAAATGAATTACCAAAAAACAGATATGCAAAATCTCCCAACATGTGTAGTTGTAAGGAGTTTTTGAGCCCTTAGTATAGTGTTATTTTGTGGAGCAAAGTTTGACACGAATGTAAAAACTCAACCTCACAACTACACATGTTGAGAGATTTTGAATATCTTTTTTTGGGTAAGTGTTTTGAACTTGAAATTTGGAATATATATTATCAACATAAAGTTGATCTTATTCAAAAAACTTCAAGTTAAATAAACAAATTTTCAGCCCTTGGGAGGGTGTCAAAGTCGGCAACAGTGAAAATTTTCTCACAACTACACATGTTGGGAGATTTTGTATATCTTTTCTTTGGTAATTCATTTGAACTTGAAATTTGAAGCACATATTATCAACATAGAGATGACTTCACATAAAGAATTCATGTTAAGAAACCAATTTTTCAGCCCTTGGGAGGGTGTCAAAGTTGGCAATTGTGAAAATTTTCTCAAAAGTACACCTGTTGGGAGATTTCAAATATCTTCTTTAAAAAGAATTTACCTTGAAATTTTGTATACATATTAAAAACATATATATTGTTTCATGACAAGAATTTCATGGCAAAAAAGCAATAATTCAATCTTTGGGAGGTTGTCAAAGTTGGCAATAGTGAAAAAATTTCCACAACTACCAATGTTGGTAGATTTTGAATAACTTTTTTTGGGTGAATTTTTTGGCCTTGAAATTTGTCATGCATATAATTCACTTAATGATGATGCTGTAGCAAGAATTTCGTGGTAAAATATCAATTTTTGAGCTTTTGGAAGGCTTTTAAAGTTGGTAGTATTGTAATTTTTCTCATTGCAAATTCGAAAACAACGTTTTGATTGGTACCCCATTGTACATCTTTCTTCGATGCTTGTAGACACAGAAGTTAGGAATCACCTTCATGGTGAAGGACTTTGGCACAAAAGGGAAATCCATTTTTTCTTTTAAGCACACTATTTCAATTAATGAAGAAGGCTAGTGTAGACATTGTACACAACAACATGTTGATGAATTACACCCATCTACATGAGAACTCAATGAATGGCAAGAAGTTGTGGTGGAAGGGCACATGAAAAAGTCCCAGGGTGATTGCAAGAAACACTTGTATCGCTGTGTTGCATCATGTTTTGTGTTGACTAGCTTTTTAGCCATAACTTTTGTTTTTTAGCTCCAAATGATTCAAATTTTTTTAAATGGTTACTCATAACTATTATACATCATTAAAATCTTTTGAAGATTTTTTTAAAATATTTTACTATTTTTAAATAGTCCCCAATTGTTTGTCACACATTCCAATTTAGGGGTTTTTAGTACTATTTAGAACCCAAAAAATGAATTTTGAGCTGAAATTTTGAGAGGACGTTTTCTTAGTAGAATTATAGCTTATATCAAAAGGAATTTCAAAAATAGTCATTTTCATGTGGTGTAGAAGTCTACAAAGAGACCTTTTTTCTGCTTGCTTTTTGAAACGTGTAAAACATTTTTTTGGTGATTTTCTTGGTCAAGCCTTATCACCGAAAAGTCTTCTCAAATGGCCAATTTTTATTTTTATTTTAAAAAATGTTTTTTATTTTTTTATTAATTAAAACATTGAAGTATGTATTTTCTTCACCGGAATTCTATGTGTTCTATGTCCAAAATTCTAGTGAAGAAAAATACAACTTCAACATTTTAATTTGTAAAAAATAGAAAAAACAAATTTAATGAAATCTAAAAATTGGCCATTTGAGAAGACTTTTTGGTGATAAGGCTTGACCAAGAAAATCACCAAAAGAATGTTTTATATGTTTCAAAAAGCAAGTAGAAAGAAGGTCTCTTTGTGGACTTCTATACATCAAAAAAATGACTATTTTTAAAATTCCTTTGGAGATAATCTATAAGTCTACTAATAGAATATCCACTCAAATATTCAGCTCAAAATTCGTTTTTTTGGGTTCTAAATAGTACTAAAAAACCCACAATGTCAAAGTGTGACAAATTAACAAAATTGAATTTTATATATCAAATGATTTTTTTTAATTTGTAAAAAATAAGGATAATAATTTGAGTCAAGATATCTAGGAAGTTTTTTTAAAAATTTTGGGCACTTGAATTTTTATTCAAAAGTTAGAGCCATCTTAAAGCGGTCAACCCCCAAAAACGCAACAAATAGTATAGGTGTTTCGTGCATTCACCCCCCACAATTCTTCCAAATCTTCCTTGAAGCAACAAGTATAGAAGGAGATTTGGTTAAAAACTACACCGCATCTATAGGTTAGTATCTAATTCAATCATTCTACATTCTAATTCTAATCTACAAATGAAAGCGTTCAACTAATACATTCTATTTGCTTTCCTTCAAATACATCAATTATTGCTTGTTGTGCCACAAACCACCACATTGTAGCTTTGAAGGAAAACAAGGACATTTTTTATACCATCCTCAAGCCAATGAAGAAATCTACTTCAACCATGGTTACAACTCAACCTCCACCAATAGTTGCAATTTTACAAGATCCAAATGACATGCCTATGATGCTTTAGAAATTTGCTCGGAAGGGAAATTTTAGTAAGTTGGTAATTTTTAAATTCTTTTTTTGCATGGTGACTTCAATGTTCCAAAACTCTAACATTGTGTCATATTTCATTGCAGTCATTGAGGATTGATGTCAATGGATGTGATCTTGAATAAACAAAGTTTTTTCTTTAGTTAAAATTTTTTTGAAGTTGCTAGTTTATGTTGAGTAGATGGCAATGGCATTTGCAGATTTTAGTTACTCCAAACTAAAACTCTATAAAGACACTTATACCCAAAATATCTTGCAGTTTATAGATGGATCTGCATTTGAGGGTGGAGAGTCTTCACACTTGTCTAAGACTTTGAATTCCATGACCAAGTCTATTCTAAACTTAAACTTAAGTCATTGATAAATCTCATGAGTCAAACTATTGTGTGTTGATTTCTATTATGATTGGATTTATATACTTTATTGTTATACCTTGGACATTTGTTATTTTGCTTTGCATTCAATATTGTGACATTTGAATTTGAAGTAACTACATTTGGTTGTTGCTATATTAAATTCAAAGAAAGCTTGAAAGTGATTTCAATTTCAATAAAAGAGACTCTACTTTAGATGATCTTCTCAATTTTCAAAAACCACAGTTATAGGCCCTTCATTTTCTTTTTGTCAAAAAAATTCCCACTTACAAGCTTACATCTACAAGCTTACATGTTAGCAACCCTGTTAGCAACCCTATTGTATGTTGCTACCTTTTTAATGTACTTGTAAAAGACTTGCAAGGTACAAAGCAAGACAAGACAAAATAAGACAAGTTTTGGATAACAAAACTTGATATTGAAGTTAAGAGGTACAAGATTGGAACTCAATCTAAGAACTAGGATTATAAAAAAATGTTGTTGAGACTAAAGACTACTTCAACCTCAACCTTTCTATATAATAATATTTAAAAGGTTCATTCAAAACTCTATAGAAGCTCCTAGTAGTCTGTAGAGGCTTTTGGATTACCATGGAACCTTTTGAAATATTATAGAAGCTTCTAAAATACTATGAAAGATTTTGGAATATTATGGAACTCAAGCTTCCAAGATACTATAGAAGCTCTTAGAAGATGCTAGAAAAATATTGAGCTAGAAACCTAGGCAATTTTAGATTTTTGTAATAATACATACCATCTAGGCGTGTGTGTTCCATCTTTATTTCTCAACAACCTATGTTGCTTCAAAAATCTATGTTGGACATCAACAATTCAATCATTTTTTGATAATAGAATTAAATCACAAGACTCGAGAACTCTTCCAAGTCTTCTTACAAGCTATTGTTGTATCCTAGGACATTGAATATTACCTTGATGTGAACATCATATAGAAAGATTGGCACATCAAGTCAAACATGGTCATCAAGGCTAAAGATTGGTGTTGGAAAGGGGGTAGTCAATATGCAACACTATTTTTCTAATTTCTAGTGAAAGCTATGTAATAAGGCATTAGCTTCTCTACAGTTTTGTAGCCAAGGAAGATACTCTCTAAGAGCTTGACAAAAATAAAGATTTGGCATAGTTGCCCCACAAGTAAAATCTTCTAAGCTAAATCAATAAATGGTATCTGAGTGCAAGCTCTAGTCATACCATGAAGTAACTAAAGTAGTGTTGTAGTGGTAACAATGTTAGAATAAATAGATCATTGGTCAAGATAATGTTGCAATGATCATTGGCCTCTATAACTATGCCTTTTTCAAACCCCTATTTTTGCATATAGATAGTCATTTTTTCATGGTGTTAATCTTTTCAAGGCCCCTCTAATCTTAATCCATGTTGATACATGAACATGTGCCAATGCAACTACCAAATTCATAACCTTTCTAATATTGTTGCATTGTCTTAAAATGATGGAGTTCTGTAGCCATGACATAAAAGATACTTAGGTAGTGGTAGCCAAGTATGAATAGTTTGAAATTAATGAATTTTTGCAACAATCATATTTGTAGGAATGGTAACAATGAAGGTATTCTTGAGTCTTGGCATCCAATCATGGTCATTATTGAAATGAATGAAAAGATTTGATGGTTGCTTTGCTTAGTGTGCACTACCAACTTCTGCCTCATGTTTGACTAAGAAGATATTGTTTCTTGGCTGGTGGTGGATGGGATTAAATACTATAATAAAACATGGTAAGAACAAATTGCACTTGATTTTGGCTAAGGTTTCTTTTACCATGTTTTGTTATAGTGAAATGAGAGTCACCTCTAATTTAGAGAACCTTAGAAGCCTTCAACTAATGGTACAAGTTTATAAATTGTAGTTGGTATCAAAATGTGTAAAATGGGGGCTGATACTACAAACACTATAACAAAACATGGTTAACCTTTAAATGCCCAAGACTTTTCAAGTGTATTTTGACTATGGAAAAAGTGCATTGGCTAGTAGTCATCTCTAATGAAGTAAGTTGATTTTTTTCAAAATCTAACCATACAAATGTTTAAAGAATTTGTTTTTTAGTAAGTACTCAAATTTTGAGTATAAAATTGTATAGGATTTGTGAGATTATAGAGACAGAAGAGTACATTTTTTATATTTAGTATGTTGCCTTTATCCACAATGGTTCTCAAATTTGCATATAAATTTTTTGGGAGATTGGAGGTAACATAAACAACTACATAAAGTATTAGCACACTAAAATGCACTTCTAAGAAACTTGATTTCATATGAAAAGCTATTACACTCATTACATAATCCACCTTGCAATTGTTGAAATGCAATTATTTTTTATAAGTAGAAATTGCAAATAGCTCCAAATCAATAGTTGTATGTTAAAATTTTCAATGGTGAATATCATTAAAACACTTTACACTTTCCATTGGAACCATTCTTAAAGCAAATGGATATGTACAATTTCTTAGATCTCAAATCAAGTGAAATTGCTAAACACTAGGAAATGAAGAAAAATTGGTTATTTTTACTCTTGACTTTTGGTACATGTATGCCTTTGAAGATCTCTCAATAATCAAATATACAATTTTTTTAATTAAAAATGAAAGTTTTCAATAGTTAACCCTAAAAATTGCCTGAATTTTTTTTTAAATGGTCACAGCAATTTAACTACCCATTCAAAAACGGGCTTGAATTTTAGATCGACCATATATAGTTGACTAGATAGTTAAGGGTTAAAAAACCACACTCGATTTTGAGTGCAATCTTTTTTACTATGTTTTGTTATGGTGAAATAAGTGTTGCAATGACATGCATTGAGACTCTATAAGAAATGTAAGGCAAAAAACTTGCAAATTGGCAATGAATGTGTTAGAAAATGAAAAAAATAAGGTATTCAATTAGAAAAAAGGAACAAAATCTTACCTATGGTGGCTCTTGACTACTAATTGGTGACCCGTCTCCAAACATTGGTACTAGATGAGCATTGTGCTTGTAGTCATTAGTTTGAGTAGTTTTGTGCTTGACATTTTTGATCTTGAAGGACGCACAAAGATTTGGTTCTACATGATTTTTGTGTTTAGTATGCTATCTACCTCCAAAAGCAACAAAGAGAACTTAGGAAGATATCTATTGGTTTCTTTTGCACTTTGATTTACTCCTCTATCTACATCTACACCATTGTTGTTGGTGATTGTTTTATTAAGGGGTGGTAGCAAAAAAGACCAAATCTTTTTCCGTCACATGTAGCTAGTGTGACAAACTTGTCATGCACCATAACTTTTGAAGCATAAATCTAGTGAACTTGAATTTTTTTTGAAAATAGATATTCTATTGCAATCACATTTTTTATTTTAATTTTTTTTTAAATCATTTTATATTTAAAAATCAATTTTACCAATTTATCACACTTTGAAGTTTAGGGGTTTGGATAATGGGGGGTATTCAAAATTAATGATTTATAGCTAGAATTTTTGTAGTCTATTTCCACAATATACAGGCATATTCTCACTTACCTGGCATCTATAAGTATGCTATTTTATGTAGGTGATTGCAAGAAACACTTCATGTTTTTGGCTCAAAAACACAATTTTTGACTAATTAAAGGATTAGCAACACTATATAGTATTACTAGTACTATATGTCAATAGCATGCCTATAGATCTATATTGTTGATTTGAGGTTCTTACAAATGTAAACCAATAATTTAATTAGTACTATGCAATATTATAGACTTCTATAAAGTACTAAATAAGCTATAGGAATAAAAAAATAGCAAAAGGGGTATGTGAACCTTTTCATTTTTATGAATTCAAAAAAATTCAAAAAATCATTTAAGAAAAAACATTTTGCTAGAGAAGATTACACTTACATTACACCAAAAATTCTTGTAAGAATTTTTTTCCCTCTTTGTAGCCTTTGTACAAAGGAAGGTTACTTTGATAGTTTGATCCCATGGATAGAATTAACATGTTGTTATTTTCATTAAAAAGAACTCACTGTCAATCCTTGCAATGTTAGTAGACCTCCAATATGTTCAATTTGTGGTTTTAAATTTGCATTTTTGGATCAAAAATAGGACTTCCCCCACCCCATCCACCCACCCAAATGGCCAATGTAGCTAGGGGAGGACACTTCCCGTTTTTTAATAACCTACGTGCGGCGGAATATAGGGTACATTTAAATAATCTTAGGTAAAATTTATAAAAAATTTACATATAAAATAGGGGACATTAAAAAGGCAAAGTGTTTTAAAAATAAAATAGGGATGATAATATGTCTGATTTTTTCGCTTTATGGTAAAATAGGGGCTCTTTTAATGTTGCCGAGCAATGATTACAAGTAATTGATAGCCCCCCTAAAAATACCCCACCGCCGCACATGGGTCCCCCAAATATACAAGAAGTGTCCTCCCCAGGCAATGTAGACATCCAATCGAGAGCAATTTAAAAATAGTAAATTAATTTCGTAAAATTTGGAAAAATATTTAATGTGTGCAACTACTACATGTAGTTTTATTCTAAATTTCACACCAAACAAACAAAAGATGAAAAAGTTATGAGCAAAACATCACATGTCTAAGGTCAAAGGGACACAAAAAAAGGATAAGTTGGTTTCTTGCAATCACCTGTATCCTCAACATTTGTTGGATAAATAGGACCCTTTAGCATGTGCACTTTTAAACATTGAAGATGATTTCAAGATCATTCTTTTGGAGAAATTTCATCACCATTAAGTTCTTATAACGTGATCTAGATATAAGAGTTTTTGTTCACTTGTAAAACACTATAGTTGTTCTAATTTTTTCATAACATTATGGCTAGATGAAAAATGAAAATACAATGCAAGAGTATAGCAAACAAAATTGAAAGAATTTTTCCTGCATCATGTCATTTCTATCACTCTCTCCATTTCTTGTATTGAAATCAATTTTCAAATATAGATAACAAGATATACTACAATGTAAATTCTCTTATATTGTAGATAAAATTGCAAATATGAATTTTAAAAAATCTATATGTATTTGCAAATGTATATTATGATATGTCATCTACTATAGGCTAGAGCAACTAGACTAGAAGAATACCAAAGTCATGTATAGTGGAGTACCAATCAAAATGTCATTTTCGAATTGGTAGTGAGAAAAATTTCAATATTGCCAACTTTGAAAGCCTCCCGAGAGCTCAAAAATTGGCATTTTACCACAAAATTCTTATTACACCAGCATCTTTAATTTAATTATATGTATGCCAAATTTCAAGGCCAAAAAATTCACTAAGAAAAATTATTCAAAATCTACCAACATGCGTAGTTGTGGAAATTATTTCACTATTGCCAACTTTGACAGCCTCCCAAAGATTGAATTATTGCTTTTTTGCCATGAAATTCTTGTCATGAAACAATATATATGTTTTTAATATGTATAAAAAATTTCAATGTAAATTTTTTTTTTATGAAGATATTTGAAATCTCCCAACAAGTGTAGTTTTGAGAAAATTTTCACAATTGCCAACTTTGACACCCTCCCAAGGGTTGAAAATTTGGTTTCTTACTATGAATTTTTTTTTTGTGAAGTAATCTATATGTTGATAATATGTGCTACAGATTTCAAGTTCAAATGAATTACCAAAAAACAGATATGCAAAATCTCCCAACATGTGTAGTTGTAAGGAGTTTTTGAGCCCTTAGTATAGTGTTATTTTGTGGAGCAAAGTTTGACACGAATGTAAAAACTCAACCTCACAACTACACATGTTGAGAGATTTTGAATATCTTTTTTTGGGTAAGTGTTTTGAACTTGAAATTTGGAATATATATTATCAACATAAAGTTGATCTTATTCAAAAAACTTCAAGTTAAATAAACAAATTTTCAGCCCTTGGGAGGGTGTCAAAGTCGGCAACAGTGAAAATTTTCTCACAACTACACATGTTGGGAGATTTTGTATATCTTTTCTTTGGTAATTCATTTGAACTTGAAATTTGAAGCACATATTATCAACATAGAGATGACTTCACATAAAGAATTCATGTTAAGAAACCAATTTTTCAGCCCTTGGGAGGGTGTCAAAGTTGGCAATTGTGAAAATTTTCTCAAAAGTACACCTGTTGGGAGATTTCAAATATCTTCTTTAAAAAGAATTTACCTTGAAATTTTGTATACATATTAAAAACATATATATTGTTTCATGACAAGAATTTCATGGCAAAAAAGCAATAATTCAATCTTTGGGAGGTTGTCAAAGTTGGCAATAGTGAAAAAATTTCCACAACTACCAATGTTGGTAGATTTTGAATAACTTTTTTTGGGTGAATTTTTTGGCCTTGAAATTTGTCATGCATATAATTCACTTAATGATGATGCTGTAGCAAGAATTTCGTGGTAAAATATCAATTTTTGAGCTTTTGGAAGGCTTTTAAAGTTGGTAGTATTGTAATTTTTCTCACTGCGAATTTGAAAACGACATTTTGATTGGTACCCCACTATACATTAATAACATCTCAAAGCCTTTCATTGCTTTGTTGTTGAAAAGTAGAATAAAGAAATGCACCTTACTCAAGCTAAATTGTAATGAATTAAGCAATGACATGTTTTAACCCCTAAATGCGCAAGCCTTTCCCAGTGTGCTTTGATTATGAAAACAAAGCATTGACTTGTAGTTATCCCCAATGAAGCTATTAAATGAAATTTGAGGCCTCCAAAGGGTTGTTTTGGATTTATTCCTGAAATTGTTCCCAATATCCTGGGTTGCTATTAGGCTAGCATTTAAAAAAAAATTAATTCGAGGGGTCCTAATATGTGAAAAAAGGTCCAAAAAATATATTGAAAAATTAATAAATTTAATGACATGGCAATCTCTCAACCACATAGGATTTGTGCAATTTTGCGTTCCCAGAGTTTGAAAGCTTATAGTCTTTTGGAAGCCTCAAATTTCATCTAATGACATCAAATTATCTCTTATGAAGCTTACCAAGATATTTTCCAAATCAAATGATATAGATGTTTATACAACTTGATTGTTAGTATACACACTAATATTGAGTGCAAAATTTCATAGAAGTTTTAAGATTATACCAAGAGAAATGTATATTTTCTATTTTTAGTATGTTGTCTTTGCCTACAATATTTTAGAAATTTGCATTTAAATTTTTTGGGAGATCATAGGTAACATGAACAACTAAAAAGAGTGTTATAGCACACTAGAATGTACTTCCAAAAAACTTAATTTCACATTAAAAAAACATGGATCGAACCCATTACACAATCCCCTTTGCAATTGTTGTATGCAATTTTCTTTTATAAGAAGAAATTGGAAATAACTTTAAATTAACACTTGTATGTTGAAATTTTCAATGGTGAAAATAATGAAAAGCCACTTAAAAATTTCTATTCGGAGCAATCTCAAAGCAAATGGATAAATACAATTTCTTAGATTCAAATAAAGTGAAATTGCCAGGTTTTGCATAAAGTTGAAAAATGAAGTAAAATTGGCAAGCTTTATTATATATATAAGATTTTCTGAAAAAACATTTTAAAACATTCAAAAGAATTTAATTGTCGGCACTTAAATGGGCCTAAAATTTCAAAGTGACTATATATGGTGGACTTGGCAGTTAGAAGTTAAATTATATGACAATGACTTAGGAAGGTTGCTAGCATGTCAGCCTAATATCTTAAATCTATAAGCCTAGAAACCTAGACACCTATTTTATGGGCACTTTCTATAGTTATAGAATATCTATGTTGTTAATGCGTTTGCTATAAGCACCTTCTATGGTTATAACCTTATAAATATGTATATTGTTCAATGGTTGTCATGTACATCTTCAATGGTTGTCAAGTACATGTTCATATCGAGGTTCAAGGCTCACATTTCTAGCGTTATATTGTAGCATCATTCGGCATATCTAGTGATTATTCTCCTAGTGTTTTTAACTACTAAAGGACCAAGATGCACTATTTGGCAATATAGTGATTTTGGACAACTCACTACAAATGAAGTTTTTCTTTTTCTTTTTTGATATTTTCACATAGCATGCGCCCAAGGAGTAGCTTTAAGGCCCAACAACTTCCATAACATTTGACTACATGGTTAAGAAATTATTGCATGATATGTGATTTTATTTGATCTTTAGACACCTTGGGCAACTCAAGAAACTTTTTTAAAAATCACTTTTAAAAAAAATAAAAACTTGAAATCAATTCTTTAGAATTAAATGTACATGAGAAGCTTTGAACCATTCCATTTGGATTAATGAAGTGAAAGTTATGAGGAGTTTTAGTTTGCGGGTAGGTATGGTTTTCAAAGACTCCATACTTACCTGCAAACTAAAACTCCTCATAACTTTTACTTCATTAATCCAAATGGAATGGTTCAAAGCTTTCCAAGTACATATAATTCTAAAGAATCAATTTCAAGTTTTCATTTTTTCAAAAAGTGATTTTTAAAGAAGTTTTTTGAGTTGCCTAGGCTATTCAAAGATCAAAGAAAATCACATATCATGCAATAATTTTTTAACCATGTAGTCAAATGTTATGAAAATTGTTAAGCCTTAAAGCTACTCCTTGGGCATATGTTGTGTGAAAGTTTCAAAGAATTTAAAAAAAAAATCCATTCATAGTAAGCTGCCTAAAATCACTATATTGCCAAAAAATGCACCTTGGTCCTTTAGGGAAAAAGATGGGATCTATATTACAAATGTGCTTATATTGTTTACAATCATCAAAATTTCCATAGAAGAAGTGTTGTGATTGGAGGTTGTTTAACCCCTAAAGATTTTTGACTACATTTTCACCAAAATTGCTTCAGAATTGTCATTTCTTAGACAATTACCAAATTTTAAGAAGAAAACATTTTTAGACAAAAGTAACCATAGGATTATTTAGAACACAAGTTTAAAAAGATGTGAAAAAAATTTCAGCAATTTTTGCCATGAAGATTGCAAGATATTAGTGTTTGAAGTGACAAAAATCATTTTTTTAGCACTACAAAAATCTGGGCAGCTATACTTCAGAAGACCATATTTGTATCGAAAAATTTCCAAATTGATTTTAACTCTTTGGATTCATTCTTCAAGTAAAGTTGGCTACATGCTTGAAAATTTTCAAATAATTTGGAGTTGTATAACATATAGGGAAAAAATAGTAAGTAGAAAGAAGTAGAAAATGAGCCAAAATACTAAATTATTAACAATTTATTTATAGAGTTAAAAGAAGACAATCCCAATTGTTGTAATATTGTGTTAAGAAATATACACCCAAAGTTTTTATTTCTTTTCAAAAATGTTAAGAATTGAATTAAATAAAGAATCTCAAACTTTTTTGTAGTGTAGAGATTCTATAACTAGCCGCAAACTACCTCAAACTAAAAAGTCTCATAATTTTGACTCATCAATCAAAATAGAATGATTCAAAGCTTTCCATTTAGATAAAAATCAAAGCAACCAGTTTCAATTTATTTTTTAAAGTAATTTTTAAAGAAGTTTTCATTACTGCGCGGGCTGCCCGCCAAACAAAGGAAACAACATTTCATGTCATAACTTTTTAACCATATAGTCAAAAGTCATGAAAATTGTTGGGCCTTAAATATACTCCTTGGGCACATGTTGTGTGAAAATTTCAAAGAAAAAAAAAAAAAACTCCATATGTAGTGAGCTGCTCAAAATTGCTATATTGCCAAAAAACGCAGTTTGGTCCTTTAGAAGTTAAAACAACTACTTTGCTCTATATTTTTAATTGTACTTAAAGACTATTTTAGGTGTTTAGCTTCTACAATTAATCTTGTCCTACATCTTTATTAAACATTGATCATTTTTAGAATTATAAAATTTAATATACTCTAAAAGCATGAATAAATTGCACAATTTTTTATTCTTTGAATAATGATTTTGAATCAACTCAAAAATGATATGTGTTTGAGGATTATTCTATATAAATCTTATGTAGAGTTATTTGATATTTTAACATTCGTTTTTTCATTGTTGCTTTTGCTAACTTATTCAATTGTTTGTTGCAACTATAAATGCTAATGCTCCATTGCTCCTTTAATTGTAGTTTAACTTAGTTGCAACATTTACAAATACAAAATAGGACTTACAAGAGACTCTTTTGTAAAATTTGGGCACCAATGCTAGTTTAGTAAAGTTTGGCTACACCAAGAGGTTAGAGCCTTGTAAACAACATTGCTATTAGAAGCTTGTCACCTTCATCACCTACCCTATATTGCCATGGCCACATAGCAATCGCTAAACTAAAATGAAGTAGCCATTTTATTGTCCTATCGTTGGTGATGCTTTAAGAATTTAGTGTAATTGCCATAGACTTTAAACTTTGGTGAATAGTGATCAATCACTCATCAAATCTCTATATTTTGTTGGAAAAATCGTCTCCCTAAAGGTTGGTTTACGCCAGGGACTACTATAAACACTTCAGGTTACCCCATTGTGTTGAATGTGACCATGCAAGCACGAATTCAACACAAAAATAATATTAGCACTTTGTATGCTAGTCTTGGTGTAAATCCAAGAGAGATTACAACCAAACCATATCTATTTATTATTAATTCTGACATTGTCTAATACAAGATCAATTAAATAAATAAAATCTGCAATTGTAAAGTTCAACCTATCATAGCCTCCTATAAATTCTTTTCTGCTTGGTTCAAGGAAGAAGTTAAAAAAAAAGGTCTTAAGAATTTGCAAAACATTATCTAATTGGGCCATGTAAGATTTCAAGTAAACTTCTCATCCATAAACAATGGCATCGGCCTTGGTCAAAGTGCAAACCCAACTTAGATCTCACCTATATCTAAAAGGTCTTTGGTTCAGCTTTGGTGTAAAGCGGCCTTTACTAAAAGTTATCCTGCAGGCTGACCTGGCGAAGAACAGAATGTCCTGTTAGTCCCGACCATACCAGCTCAGCCAGCGTGGCACGCCACGTAGGTGCGATTCCGGTGCCAGGTAGGCACCTGGGGACCATGCAGGGGCGGGGACAGGGCCTGGACTGGGTGGGGGTCCGCCTTGCCGGAGGGCGCGAGAGCACAGGGAAAGGGCCAAAGCCAAGGGACCAGGGAACGCCTCCGACGCCCCCCGAACAGGGCGAGCTCCAATGCTGGCTGGCCATGGCCATGGTGGCTGCCTGGCCATGGTGGCCATGCCTGCACTCCTCCTACTGCTCCCCCGCACCTCCCTCCCTTCCCAGCCATGGCGGCCTCCCGCAACGGCACCCCGCAGGCCCGCACTTTCCTCCTCCACCGTCGTCGTCGTCCAGCCACCGTCGTCGTCGCGCAGCTGCTGCCGCTGGCCTGGCCCTCCCGCAAGCTCCACGACGCTCGACAGCAGCCACTACTGCCACTTCTCACCATCCGTCACCTCATCCCTTCCCATTGCAAACTCGAACACGGCGCACCAAAACCCTAACTGAGCTCCGCACGTCCAGCCTTTTTGCCTCACGCCGGGCCGCCCCCGGACAGACGCAACCGCAACCCTAGTTTCCATCGCGGACTTGCTCGTTGGTCCGGATGTAGTCGTCCGCGGTCAGTCTTTTGCTCTCGGTTCGCTGTCATATGCGTTCGTCGGAATTGCGTGACGAATCGGGAGAAGGAGAGATTCTATATTCGCCGGACAAGGGTATCGGGGTGTGACTGGAGGATTTTTTGTGAGGACGGGAAAACTAGGGTTTCGTGGTGTGGTGCGAATTGACGAGCGGAGAGGAGGAACGGAAATTTGTTGGCGGGGCTTTGATGAGGGGATGAGAAGGCGTTTGGGAGTGTAGGGAATCAGGTTGGGCATAATGTGGGTGCAGTCGCGGGAAAAGGAATCAACTGTGCAGGAATATGATTCTGCGAGCCGAAGCTGCTCGTCGGGTCGAACCGAATACAGCCAAGGTTTGTTTGCGCCGCGATTTTGGTCGTTTCATTTTTTGGTGATTGGTTGTGATTTGGTGTTTGTTGTCAAGATCAGTTTGTGTAATGGAGGTTCCAAATTATTGGTACGGAGAGGCGGTTGGATTGGCCGTGGATCGATTGATTTTTTATTTTTTTTTCCGAGTACGAATTTGTATTGTGGATGTCGATTTTGACGATTTTGATGAGGAATCTGGTCTCTCAGAGGATTGGCGGATTAATGGACATGGGGAGGCAGAGGCGGAGAGACACGCCGAGACTCCGCCGGAAATGACATTGAAGAGGAAGAGAGTGCCCATCGAAGCTTATGCAGGTTCCAATTCTGCCCCTAGACATGATGCCGACAGCAATGACGAAGAAGAGGAAGACGATGATTACGAGGATCGTCAGGATTATTACGAAGAGAGACACCGGGAACGAGGCGGTGCTTACCACCAACCTTCCCGAGGGTTCTATCAGGAGCATTCTGCTGGTTCCTACCAGGAACAGTCTGAAGGAGGCTCTTATCGAGAGCCCTCTGTGGGAGGGGGATCATACCGGGAGCGTTCTGTTGGAGGGGGGTCGTATCGAGAACAATCTGTCGATGAATCCTATCGGGAGCAATCTGGAGGAGGTGTCTATCGTGAGCAGTCCGGAGGGGGTCGCTACCACGACCTCTCTGAAGGTTCGGGTCAGGAACAATCAGGGGGGTCCTATCATGGAAGAGGATCCGAACGACCGCATTGGCAGCAGCAGAAAGGTATCCACTTGAGGGATGTGGCTTCTTTGTCAAGCAGTAGGGAGCGAGGGCCGGGCACTTATTTGGTCTTGGAGGATGGCGTGGAATTCGAGATTCCGCAGTTCTACGACGAGTTTGCCCCATCCCTTCTTCTACCTTCGTTTGACTCGCTGCAGATCGAGGAGAAGGTTGTTTATGGCCGACTCAAAGCAACTGCTTTCTTTGCGATCATGGATGCTGATCCATGGACTGCACTATGGCGAAAGAGATATGACACGGGGGAGAAGGAAACGAAACGGAGGTTGCTTGAGAAGAGAAGGTTCGGCTTGCAGGTGAGCTCTATTCGTACTGGTGGAGATGCCAGCTTTCAAACTCTTTCTCGTTTTGCAAACTGGGCAAAATGCAAATCATGCCGGCTGTTCCTAATAGCAATCCGTTTGTGTTGCAGGTGATTGACACACCTGTGGTGATAAACCCGCCGCCAGTAGAAGACCCTGACGAGGATGTGGCGGTCGGTTCCGAGGAGGCTGGTTCCATGGACAAATCTCTCATCACTTTCCGTCAGATATCAACAGACAATGGCCAGACTAGGCGTTGTGAAGTGAAAGTTCTCGAGTATGGCGACGGATACGAGGTACTACTTATCAACCATCATGTTTCGTTTTCTTTGTCTGGTGATTTTGACCACCGGGATCAAGTGTATCAGAAATGATAAGTGAGGCTGTATGAAACAGCTCGTTGAACGAAGGAAACAGAAGATCGAACCTGTGAGACGGAACCCGGAGGAGGTAGCATTGGAGGACGGAGAGAAGGTTGCCAAGTTCTGGGTGAATTTGGTTCGGAAGGATCTTCCGAAGCATCAAAAGCATTTTGCAAATTATTTCAAGAAGCAGACACAAGAGGTGAAGCGAGTGGCAGAACTCTGTCAGAGAGAGGTACGATCCAGGACGTTGGTAGTTATGACATTCTTTGCGAATTCACGGTCAAGAGCCCTTCTCATCCAATCATTGACTTCCAACTTTGACGGCTAGTGTTGCATTGTTTCTTGGTTCCAGCTGCGCCTGGGGAGTGCTTTCCTTATGCTAGTGGTGCCAGTTTTGGACTTATGTCGAACTAGTGATTGAATTGGCCTTGGTTTTTGGATGCTCCTTTTTTTGAAATGTTTGGCCATGCGGAAAAGTCAAGTAGCACCACTGAATGGACGATGGTCGTTGACCTTGACAATTGGATTTTGCAGGTGAGGAATCGCAATGTGCGGTCACTGAAAGTAATGAAAGCGGCTCCTATGAGAACGAGAAGGCTTGCGCGGGACATGATCATTTTCTGGAAGAAGTGGGACAAAGAACAGGTCTGTGATGCAGGGCATAGTCTGTATCGTTTCTTTGGATCTGCTGGTGTGGATGCTTTGTTTTGCCAATAATTCCGGAAAGGGCAACTTTAGTTTTCTTCTTGAGTCAGGTTCCTGATAAACAGGATTATTGCTGACTGTGGACCTTCTACCATCAATGTGAATGCACTGACTGTGCTTCAGTGGTTGTCGTTGTGATGTTTCTTTCGATTGAAGGGGCTGAGCTTTGTGACTCTCCTCTGACGTGCGGTTTTTTGCGAGTTTCTGATGGCTTTCAAACTCTTTGGAACAGGTTGAGGTTAGGAAAAAGGAAGAGAAGGAAGCTGCAGAAGCTCTGAAACGTGACCAGGAGCTCCGAGAAGCTAGACGCCAACAACAGAGACTCAATTTTCTTCTGACACAGACGGAGCTGTACAGTCATTTCATGCAAAACAAGATGTCAGGCCTGCCCGCAGACGCTGCGGAGGATGCTTTGAACGATCCTTCTAAAGTTGCATCAAGCGTGAACCACATGGATGATCTTCCGGGAAGCGTGAGTGCCGAAGATGCCGAAGAGGATGCCGCCTTGAAAAAGGAAGCTGTGAGAGCAGCGGAAGTTGCTGCTGCGCAGCAGAGAAACCGCACAAATAATTTTGACAATGAGAGTCATAGGCTTCGGTCCGCCGCTGGTGGTGGTGAGGCGGGAGAAGGGGCGGAAGACATGGACTTACTTCACCCGTAAGTTTCGAAAACATCTGAGTAGCGTGGTTGGAAGTTCTAGAGCAGTACTGTTGTGTCTTTGGAGTCGGCTTGTTTGAGCTCTTGTGAATTACAATGGCCTAAATCATTCAACGATCATTGCCCACACAGGTCGACAATGCCAACCACTTCCTCGGTGCAGCAACCCAAAATGTTCCAGGGCGTATTGAAAGAGTATCAATTGAAGGGTTTGCAGTGGCTTGTTAATTGCTACGAGCAGGTCTGATACTTGGCTTGCTTTGATGTCGATTTCGTGCTCAAAATTCTTCCAGCACAACCTTGAGCAACGTCCGTGACGCATCGTTCATTAGCAGAATTGATATTTTTGGTTTTTCTGGATCTCTATTTTGGACTTTGCATTTGGACTTTGAAGTCCTGTGGTCAGTCTATATGTTTAATTTGACCAATCGATTTTGGCACTGAGTTTTCAATGTCGTTTTGGGTGAACCAGGGCTTGAATGGTATACTGGCAGATGAAATGGGTCTCGGCAAGACAATTCAGGCAATGGCTTTCCTTGGGCATTTAGCCGAGGTAAGCTTTCCTTGCATCACATTGGATGTACCTGTGCGTGTGCTTTGATTGGAGACGAGGCAGATCAAGGTGGCTTGCGTGGATGGCTTTCTCATCCTGTCTTGGTGTGCAGGAAAAGAACATCTGGGGACCTTTCCTGGTGGTCGCACCAGCCTCTGTTCTGAACAATTGGGCAGACGAAGTGAACCGCTTTTGCCCGGACCTGAGGATTTTACCCTACTGGGGAGCTCTAAACGAAAGGATCGTGTTGCGCAAAAACATGAACCCCAACCGACTCTATCGCAGGTAGGGTGCCAAACGCTGTAGCAATGATCGATATGCCGTGTTTTCGCATGTTTCGCGTTGATGCGTGATGCCTTTTTGACACGTCACTGACGATGGCGTCTTGTGTTTTCAGGGAGGCAGGATTTCATGTATTGATTACAAGCTATCAGCTTCTAGTGTCGGATGAGAAGTATTTTCGGCGCGTGAAATGGCAATACATGGTTCTGGACGAAGCGCAAGCAATCAAGAGTGCCAGCAGGTGAGGTGTCATAGTCTGTTTGGGGATCAGCAGTGAGAATTTGTCCGAATCGAAGTCCCTAAATTGCATCCTGCGAGTTCCTGATCGTACAATAATGGTATCTTAACGGTTTATTGTCAAGCTTTCTGAAGGCCTTTTTCCTACTTCCATCGGTAGATGGTTTTCCTGCGTCAATTCAGGTGGCTGCCAACTCAGGTGTTCATTAAAAATTGCTCGTTGAGCTGCTCCATGAAAGGGTTCAGCAGCGATGACTGTTTCGAATTGAGTTTCAGATGGCGGTGGTGTCATTGTACTGATAAAAGAATCCTGGTTGCATGTGTGTTTGGATTGTTACAGTCAGCGTTGGAAGACCCTGCTCAGTTTCAATTGTCGAAATCGACTTCTTTTGACGGGTACTCCCATTCAGAACAGTATGGCCGAGCTATGGGCTCTATTGCATTTCATAATGCCGACTCTTTTCGACAGCCATGAACAGTTTAACGAATGGTTTTCCAAGGGGTAAAACACTGGACCATGTCTTGACATATGTACAGGTCATTCCAGAATCTTATGGATTGATTGTGACGATTTTCAAGCTTCACTGTAGTTTGAGTACCTGGGGAACTTTCTGCTGTACAATGTTAAGATGTTTGGTTAATGCATCGTGTTGCTGTATCCTGTATCTTAATGTTTGTGCTTGTGGTGCGTGTTAGGTTTAGTCAACTGGAATCTGAGTTTTCTCTGTATTTCACGCTCTGGTAATGACGACCGTATGCTTGTGGGATTTTGGTCACAGGATCGAAGGCCATGCAGAGCATGGTGGAACACTCAACGAGCACCAATTGACGCGCCTGGTACCGTTTTTTTCCTGTGTCAGGTCAAGTCGTAGGTTGCCAGTTGACGTGCCGATAGAGAGTCCTATCAAGCTTTCCTTTTTATTTTCTGTGGTGGTATAGAGGTGCCGTGGTTTATGGCTTTACATCTATGTTTTGGGGTATACCTTGTTTATCCTGTCAGATTGAGGTGTTTCAATAGGAGTTCGATTCATACGGTGCTAAATCTCCTGGTCATCATCAGTTTATGATAAGAACAAAGTCATGTTAGGGGGAATCCATCTGGATCTCCTACACATGGCCATTACTAGGACTTTTTTTTGTCTCTGCTTCTGCTGACTAAGCATTTTGACTTCCATATTAAATTTAGCTGCACGCAAGGTTGCTAATCCCTGTTCTGCAAAATTGCAGCACTCAATTTTGAAGCCCTTCATGTTGCGGCGAGTGAAGAAGGATGTGATCACGGAAATGACGAATAAGAAAGAGGTGATGGTCCCATGCTACTTGAGCTCACGCCAACAGGCTTTTTACCGAGCTATCAAGAACAAAATTTCAGTCGCTGATCTTTTTGGCAATGGAGGCCAACTGAACGATAAGAAGGTCCTCAACTTGATGAATATCGTCATCCAGCTGCGGAAGGTACGCTCTTCATCTCATCCTCTAGTATACGAACATTTTGATTATCTCGATGGTTAAGTTTCGATATGTAGCTTCCTCCGATTGGCAAGCGCGGTTGATGAGCGCAGTGCTTATACTCTTGCACTTTCATCTAGTCGTTGTGCATAGTTCGATGTCACTTTCACCACTTCATCTATTTGTGTCGAGCAGCATTCGTAAGGTCATGGTGAAGTGGACCACCTATTCATATTCTTTTCGTATTAAGACTACCATGGGTGCTGATTTTTGTATCGTCCACTTTTCAGGTTTGCAATCATCCAGAGTTGTTTGAGCGCAACGAAGGACAGTCTTCAGTACACTTTGCGGCCATACCACACTCTCTGCCCCCACCTCCCTTTGGGGAACTGGAGGATGTTTATTATGCAGGAGCATCCAATCCTCTGTCGTACAAGGTCTGTCCCGGACTCGCTTTTGTTTCATCCAAATTTTCTAAGGGTAGCTTATCCCTCTGTCTTTTCAACAAGATTTTTACCAACATAATTTGTAGTGTGTGTTTAACCCAAGATCTTTAAGTTAGAAGATTGGAAAATTGATTATGACGAGTACACGTTGCTGACGATAGAGCTTTCGTCGGTCCTTGCAGATTCCGAAATTATTGTTCAGGGATGGCATGCGCTGCTTACCCAGTGAGAGCTCTGGATCCGCGCAAGGCTTTTGCGAGAAATGGGTCAAATCTCGCTTGAGCATATTCTCACCAGAAAATGTGCACTCTTCTTCTGTGGGTCGAAGTTCTTCAGAGGATAGTTCATCTTGCAGTGGATCTTTTGGGTTCATCCGCATGCTTGATATGTCAGCTGCAGAAGCCTCATTCCTATCCAAAGCATCCGGATTGGAGAGATATTTATTTGCTCTACTACACTCCGATGAACCACCTTCCGTGGAATGTTATGGGGATTTGAGCAAGGTCATAACATTAGATGAGCATAAGTCAGAGATTCTTGGCAATGGATCTGCAGGTGTGGACCATTCGATGAGCTCCTTAGAATTTTTGGATGATGAAGATAGTTGGGATGCAAGGACGAGATGCGTGCGGAGGATGCTGATGCTACCTAGTAGAGCAGGTTCGAAGATTTTGAGAGGAAAGCATTCCTCTGGTCCCGAATGGCAGCCGTTTGAGTCACTGGTTGTCTCGCATCAGGACAGACTGCTCGGCACCGTAGGACTTTTACGATCAGTTCGCAAGTACATGCCACCAGTGCGAGCTCCACAGGTATGCGATGTTCAAAGTATTTCCAACAAGTTCATGAATTAATTTCTGCACTTCTCATAACCTGTGGTTGTCTGGTTGCTCTGAGGTATAAGTATAACAGGGTTTTTAAGTGTTCTTTTGGATGGAGTATCTATTGAACATCGTGGTTCTGGGTTTAGGTCGGTATTGTGAGGTTAGTTTGCAGTTGTTTTAAGCTTGAGTCCGTCAATGTTTCGGGATATGTTTCAATCTGTTTTCGATATTCTTGTTCTGGGGTTGTGTTTATCTCTAGTAGCGATTCAATTATTTTCTTTTGAGTTCTTCGTGATTACTGCTTTGTTCACCTGGTGCTCTTGGACATGGATCTCAACCTGTTCGTTGCAGTGATGATATGCTGTCTTTCTTTGTGCTTCTGCTCACATACTTGAGTTGTCGGTTGCAGATCAATGTACTGTGTTCGGACCGAGGTCTGGTTTTGCAAAGAGTCGAGGAGCTGGAGAACCCGCTGATGAAGCGATTTCTTGTGGGCTTTGCCCGGACTTCAGAGAATAATGGACCAGCTATGCCTCTTCCATTGCCTGCACCCGTGGATGAGAGTAATGTTCGTGCTCGTCTCATACAGCCTCTGCTCGGAATACCTTTCAGGATATTCGGCTCCGCACCCCCATTGCAGAGCTTCGATTTTGCGAAGATGCTCACGGTAAGCTGTCAGATGTGATTTGCTCTGTGCTGGAAGTGCACAGTTATTGCGGAGGGAACTTGCTAGTAGCTGCCTTTGGGTTGAGATGCTGTACTAAAGATTCCAGTATTGTCGGTCGTAGTTGTGAAGTAGTCACGACAACGGTAAGGTTTTCAAAGATTTTGAATGGTAATATTCCTTCTGACGAAGCCAGTTTTGTGGGTACATCGTCGTGGACAGGATTCTGGGAAACTGCAGGTGTTGGACATCTTGCTGAAGCGCCTACGGTCTGGAAATCACCGGGTGCTTCTTTTTGCTCAGATGACCAAGATGCTCAATATTCTGGAGGTTGGTTTGTGCTTACTGAGCTATGTGGCCTTAGTTGGGTGAATCTCTTGAGCACTGGGCGCTTTGTTGTCCTCTTTCTAGAGGCAGTTTGTGCTGGAACTTGGTCACCCATTCGTAAATTCATTGGTCGTGTAACATGATGTTACACAAGTGTTTTTATACGATAGCATATATCAGTGAAGGAGTGTGCCTGTCAATGAACTTCTTAGTGGGCGGTATATATTGATGTTGGCATTGCAAATTGTCAGGATTACATGAACTACCGCAAATACAAGTACTTGCGACTGGATGGTTCATCGACCATAATGGACCGTCGTGACATGGTCAAAGATTTTCAGCATCGGTATGCAGATCTTTTTGTTTTGATTGGAAGTATTTTGTTTTGTGTGCCTTTGTTTACATCTTCAAGTTTCTTGGGGCTTATGATTTTTTTATCTGTTAAAGCAGACGTTTAGAGAGTGTAGAGACTTTAAGGCATTACGTGTGTGCAGGTCGGATATTTTTGTGTTCTTGCTGAGCACGAGAGCTGGAGGGCTCGGAATCAATTTGACAGCTGCTGATACTGTTATCTTCTATGAAAGCGATTGGAACCCAACCATGGATCTTCAAGCCATGGATCGTGCTCATCGTCTTGGGCAGACGAAAGAGGTCACTCTTGATTCCTTGATTTTACCAGTATTTCAATCGTCTATGTTGTGGATGAACTCATCACTTCTGTTGTTCTTTTGGTATGGTTCTAGGATGCAAGTTCCAATTCCTTTTGTTTTTTATCTCATGAATTGATCTTGTACACGTTTTAAATGAGTTTGTTATTCTTGCGCTCACTCGTTTAGTTGGTTGGAGCAGGTTACGGTGTACAGGTTAATATGCAAAGGAACAGTTGAAGAGAAGATAATGCAACGGGCAAGTCAAAAGAACACCGTGCAGCAACTAGTCATGACTGGAAATACTGCCTCGCAAGGTGATGTCTTGGAAGCTGAAGAGGTGGTTTCGCTTTTACTGGACGATGCAGAGATGGAAGCGAAGATCAAGGAACAAGTTTCCAAAGCTGCTGTAAGTCATTTTTGTTTTGGTTAATAGTAAACGTTTCCTATTTAATCAAGAATTTATTAAAGGAAAATAAAGTATGTCAGCTTTTACAGTCTGTCATTATGTGAGTTCTTGAGATGGTATATTTGGGGATCAGAGTTGCAGGGTGTTTTGAAATTGAATCAGGCTAGGACTGTTTATGGGCGACTGCTGATGGAAACAGAAACTGCAGTCCTTTCTGTTTGTAGAGCATTTTTGTCGCTCATTAGAACGCTGTCTGCAATTCTGCTTCTGCAAACTTTATGGATATTTTATAGAGCAGAGAATTGCAACTTGATTTTGATGTGAAATGTTTGATCTTTCTGAGTTGCAGGACAAGCACGGGAGACGAAAGAAAGGATGGGCTGTAACAGGTACTTTGAAGGGAGTACGCCTGGATGCTGAGGGTGGGGGTGCCTTTCTCGACGATGAGAAAGTCATTCTCACTGAGCTCACTGAAACTCCTGGGACACCCAAAGTCACAGAGGAGGGTCGAGATGCTAATACGCAAGTCAACAGCAAGGTCAGCTGGGATGAAATTCTTTCTGCCTCGTTCATGATGTCATACGCTCCTGTCTCTACTGAGAAAGCCGGGAGTGTTTTTGTATGTTTGTATCCTTCTCAAGCTCCTTCAATACCCGTATTCTCAGTGTTCTAAGCATTTTGACTTGCCCTTTGATTGTTCGAATGCTGAAGTTGTGTATTGTCGTTGTACAGAGGAAACAAAATGGAGAGGAAAAAACAAGCAGACCCCCCAAGATGCCGAGGCTTGCTAAAGAGGCTAGGCCTCCAAGACCTCGCAAGGACCCTAAACCAAAGGAACCGAAGGTTGTGAAACCAAGGCCAGTGAAGCAACCGAGAGAGAGAAAACCGAGAGCGCCCCGTGATCCTCAGGCAGGCAGACCGAGGCCGCGACCCAGGAAAGGGTCTGTAGGTCCGAGCGAAAGCAACACACCCTCCCCCTCTCTTGCTGGAGAGGACTATGGGGATGGATATGCAGGATTGGCTGTTCTGGAGAATGGGTATTCGTTAGATGGAGGTGAAGACCAGAGAGTTAATGGAGACCGTGTAAGTACTTCTAGACCAAGCACAGTTAGCACTGATTCTTAGACAAGGTGATTTGAGGCACCTAATTGGGTGTGACCACCTGCAAAAGGTTAGGAAGAAAAATTCAGACGGTGTACGAACTAGACACTACCCACAGCAGTTGGGAAGAGGTGGATTGCGTCCTTGTGGATTGCAGACATCAGGAGAAATCAATTTGCTGCAGGCTGACCATTTGGACCGGAGTCCAGGCCGAGCTAGATATGAGCTCATTTGAGCTTCTAAACCATGTCATTGAAACGAAAGAGCAGATACTGGTCTCCGAATCTCGAAGAGCAAATGTAACGTATTCAGTATCGGCCTTCGTTTTGGCTGTGTCCACCGTGAGAAGAAGCATGGTCATCAGTAGCGTGAGAGAACATTATCAGTTAGCTTGTATTGAAACAGGGAATTGGAGAATGTCTCCTGAGTGACCCTTTTTCAGATTAGTATTTGGAACTTTCAATGAAAATTACGGAAAACTTGAGAGCACACCCAGATGGTCAGCCCTGCAGCATTTGAAATTTTGTACTTTAGGAATGTCATTATTCTGGAATGTGGTGATTAATCACTTCATTAGCGAGGTCTTCGCTTTTGCAATGCCAGATTTGTGCTTCTCAAGTGACCGATGTATTTCAAAACCTAAAATAAAGATACGGAATGATTTTGGGAGGTTCTGCTAGTCATGACTACTTGAGTCCTTTGTGGGTTCAATTGATGCCTTGTATTGCTTTGATGATTGCCTCTAAGGTAGAACACCTAATTGCAACATTTCTTCTTCTCCAACACCTTTAATGAACATCTAAAAGCACTGCAACTTTTCATAAGCAATCAATGTGGGGAGGAGTATCTTAAAGCAACATTTTGTTCTTTAACTCCTAAATGCCCAAGCCTTTTCAAGTGTGTTTTGACTATGAAAAAAGTGCATAGGCTTGTAGTCATCCCTAGTGAAGCAAATTGATTTTCTTCCAAAATCTAGCCACATAGGTGTTTAAAGAGCTTGTTTATTAGTAAGTACACAAATTTAGAGCACAAAATTGCATTGAAGTTGTGAGATTATGATGAGAGAAGAGTACATTTTCTATATTTAGAATGTTACCTTTTCCCACAATGTTTCTCAAATTTGCATATAAATTTTCTTGAGGATTGGAGGTGACATGAACAACTACAAAGAATGTTAGCACACTAAAATGCACTTCTAAAAAACTTAATTTCACATAAAAAGCTATTAAATTCATTACACAATTCACCTTGCAATTGTTCAAATGCAATTATTTTTACAAGTAGAAATTGCAAATAACTCCAAGCCAATAGTTGTATGTTTAAATTTTCAATGGTGAATATCATGAAAACACTTTCCACTTCCCATTGGAAACATTCTCAAAGCAAATGGATATGTAAGGGAGAAACACCCATTTCCGTCCCTGTACCTATTCCTAGTCCCTAGAGTGTCACTAAATCTGTCCACAAGTGTTCATTAAAGTGTCTGACAAGTGTTGAACGCTAATTTGCTGAGGCAGTTTTAAGACACATGTATAATTTTCATTCACTGACTCTGATTTCAGCAGAGTTCAATTTAGGGTATACCTGTAGGACAGTTCCAGTGGTCTAGGGAGCCAACTCTTTGAAAATTTGTAGAAATTACATACAGATTCCGAAAATTTTAATTTTTTTTATAATATTCATTATTTTCTCTCGCTAATACTAGAAAAATATCAGTTTTAGAAAAAGATGCCTCCAACCATGCTGAATTCCTTATTTGGACGGTTTTGGGTGTTTCCACTGTACAATTTCTTAAATCTCAAATCAAAAAAAATTGCATAAAGCTAGGAAATGAAGTAAAATTGGCAAGCTTTACACTTCACTTATGGTACATGAAGGATTTGAAGACCATTCAATAATCAAATATGTACTTTTTTCAGTGAAAAATGAAAGTTTTCAATAGTAAACCCTTAAAACTGCCCGGATTTGTTTTTAAAACGGTCATAAGAATTTAATTGCCCATTTAGAAATGGACTTGAAATTATAGATCGACCATATATGGTCGATTGGACAATTAGGGGTTAATGATCTCAAACTTCTTAAATGAACATTCAAAAGCACCACAACTTTTCAAAAGCAACCAATGTGAGGTGAGGAGTTTCTTAAAGCAACATTTTGTGTGTTAATGATGTCCATCTAAGGTGAGTAGTGTTATGTATAGGCTATTCTATATTTTCAACTTAAAAAATTTCTAAAAAATTACCAAAGTAGTAGAAATTAACAAAATACTAGGGTTGCATTTCTAGATACAATAAAACAAAAGACTTCTATTTTTTTTCATTTTTTCCTAATTTGTGACACTGAGAGGTATAGAGGTCTTGAAGACTATAATGATTTATAAACAAAGAATTCAAAATCCATCTTCTAAAGATTCATGCATCATTTTTTTATTTCACCTTTGAATTGAAGGATTTTTTTAAATAGAAATTTCTTTGCACTCCAAACATTTTCTAAGAGTCCCATGTATAAAAAACTTTTCTTATATTTCAGAATTTTTTTAATTTTCATATCCTCCTACATTGATCACGTCTTTGTTCTAAAAGAAGGCTTATTTCATGATTTTGATTTCTACGAATTTTCCATTTATTTTATAATTTCCAACAAAACTGCATGTTTCAATTTCTAAAAATTACTTCTAAACAAACTAAAGTCATAATTACATACTCATTGTTAGCCCAAGTATGGTAGATGGGATGTCCAAAAATTTCAATATCATTGAAGTATTTGTAGTCTATAGTAACAATATTAAATCGCAATTTTTTTTTAAATCAACATTTTTCCAAGTCATTCTTACTTCCACACACCTTAGGTTTCATTCAATCCTTGTTAAAGATATTCAAGCCAAAAAGAGAGCCAAAGAAAGAGCATGACTTCTAGATGTTTCCACTTTTAAGTGTCATTTTAACCTTGAAATGCCATTGCACTTGATCAATATCCAATGGATGACTTTCAAAATCAATGTGGATTAAATGCAAAATGCAACTATTAGTTCAAAATATGGATCATTGTAAAGTAGGTCTTGTTGACTTGTTGTAGACTTTGGTCATTTTTAGCAATTGAAAGTACCTTGTTGATAGGTATCATTCTTTGAAGATTTTAGTAGAAGATGGTGATGATGATGACAATGAGAAACTTAATCATTGGATGCTAACTACTTCAAAACTATCACCCTATAATCCAATAGACACTTTTAGTCTACTACATGCCATCGTATTGTATTTAAATGCATTTCTTACCAATTTTTGACTTTAAAATGCAAGAAAGTGCAATTTGAAAAAAGAAACATCCCAAGTAGTTTAGTCCTTAAAATACAAGACCTATTACTAAGGTACTTTGCTAGAAAATGATGCAATCAATAGACCAACAAGTGCACTCTTCATCACCACAATAATTAGTCTTGAAAGTCATTCATTCACCATTTCTTGTTTGTAGGGTTATAGGATTACATCATTGGTGTAAAGGAAGAATTTGCTCACCTATATTCCTATGATTGACTCTAAAGAGAAAAGTAAGTGATTGTTAAGCTACAAGTGAGACTATGTAGTAATTCTACATTTCTAATTGGTTGTAATGTTATCACAAACAATCTAAGTCCCATGATTTGATTTGATTTGATTTTAAATATTGAAAATTGAATTAAACAAAGGATTTGGCAAAGTTCATTTTAGAGTAGAAAAACCATAACAACCTACAAACTAAAACTCCCCATTACTTTCATCTCATTAATCAAAATGGACTATGACACTACAAGAATAGTAGGCTCTAATCAACACAAAATAAAGTGATTTATGTTGATTGTGAAAAGAATGGAATTTCGTGTGTTGATCCAACAATCTATCAAACATACTTTAAATAAAATTTTAGACCTCATTAAGGCATAGTAGAACAACAGTTTTTGGAAAACTTTGAACTAAGAAAAGGTGGAAAATCAAACCAAGTTTCATCTCTAGAATTTTTTTGACATTTCAAGACTCCAATAAAAAGATATGGACAAATTTCAAAGGGGGGTTTGAAGAGACAATTTTTTTGAAAATTTAAAAATTCCTCTCTAAATTTTCTCTACAATTTTTTATTTGAGGCATGAAATGTCAAAAAAGTTATGGAGATGAAATTTGGTTTGATTTCCTATGTTTTTTTTGGTTTAAAGTTTTTTAGAAAAAGTTATTCTACTATATGCAATAATGCAAATGATGTCTAAATTTCTACTTTATTCACAATTCTTAGTCATCACTTAACGTGTAAATGCCAAAAGCTTGTTTTGAGCTTCTTGGAATTTTCTCTAAGTTGAACAAAATGCCAATATTTTCATAAGTTGTATCAATTTTTTAAAATTGTAACCGTACAAATTCAAACTAGACATGTTAGAGATTGCATTAGGGGATTTTTGAGGCCTTTGGAAGATTGTGGATTTTTGGACTGCGGGAACATAGTTTCTACCGCATAAACTGGAATCCTACGTGGTCAAGAGAATACCACGTCATTATTTTACTTTATTTTAGAATTTTTTTTGGGCTTTTTTTTCATATTTCAGGACCCCCCCAATTTTTTTATTTTTTTTAGGGGGGTAAATGCTAGCTTAGCTTGACAGTGGCCAACAGTTACAGTAACAGTTTCAGGAAACAGTCCCAAAACGGCCCTTTGGAGGTCTCAAATCTCCTCTAATGCATAGGAAAAGAAAATACAACAATTTCACTTCTGGAGTGAAAGATTATAATGTTTGACCATGAAGGTGTTAAAACTACAAAAGTGATGTGAAGTCTTTCTATCCTCTTTTCCCAAGTCAAATTTGAAAATTTGGTGACCAAAAAAGATATAAGGTGAAAGGGCCTAACATGCATAACTCCAATCAATTTTATGGCTTCTCAAAATCTACTCTACAATTTTTGTAAATGAATTTTGAATGTGATTTTTTCTCCAAGATCTAGTATATTTGAGGCTCATTTTCAAGAGCTCTCAACACTACAGAAAGCCAAGATTGCAATGGGTACCCTTGCACAAAATCTTGAATAGAAAAATCACCATCATTCATTTCCCAAATCAGATTTTTGACACCAAAACTAGACTTCTAAAAGAACATTCCAAAAGTAGAAACTATTAAAAATAGGAACTTGATTAAGTTTTAATTTAGCTTCAAAGTTTTACAAACACCAATTTCTAGTGCTTTAGGCATTTAGGGGATAACTATGAGTGGTTGAGCCCCTCTTCATCCTAATTTGTGTATCCCATATAGTTTGTTCTACCTCCTACCACCCTACTTATATATATACGTTGTCTTCTCTTCTCACTCAATACCAAGATTTAAAACACTTAAAGTTCATCAATTAAGTAGACAATGAACTTCTTATAAACATGGTATTAAACTATCTCAAATGAAGTTTTAAATGAAATATTACGATTATATCCACATGGTGGATTTGTTGATGACGCAGCCTTTGCTTGTGTGAAATTTTTTATGGAATCAACAATTATAAAAATTGTTGGGTTGTATAGAAATCCCCGTCTACAATGTCTGATCAACATTAGAGGGCATTAAGGGCAAAACACCCATTCCCGTTCATGTATCCATTCCCGTCCATATGTAGCAGGGGTGCACATTTTTCTTTGAAAAATGTGCACCCTTGCTACATATGGACGGGAATGGATACATGAACGGGAATGGGTGTTCCGACCTTAGATGGAAATCCCTCAAATGATTTTCTTATTGAATTTGTTGCAGATTTCATACTCATTTACAAGGGTGAATAACATTTTTCAAAACTTAGTGAAGCATAGCCCAGAATTTTTGTAATAAATCGTGCCTCTCCCTATTGTTGCTACAATAGATAAAGCTTGTTGGTTTCTAGTATATTTTCAATCAACATTTGTAAAATGTTTTTCCTTTGGTATATATTTATTGTTGTAAAGTTTTATGTCCAAAAAAGTGACTAGGTATTATATCCAAATTAATATATTGATTCAAAGACATTCAAAATTTTATATTTTCTACTCATTTAAGCAAATATAATGAAAAGAGCATTATGTGATATGGTTCCCTTTTGACTAGTAGAGTATAGTTGATTTGAACATGAGACAAGGCATTATGCTCATAGGTTTTCAAGACAAACTATTTTTTGTATGCAATGAGAAATTTGGCCCAAAACTATGGCAATATATGTTTTAGACAGAACTTACATGTGCTTAAGCCCTAAATGCCCAAGGCACCCAAAAGTGGTGTCGAAGAAACTTTGAAGTTAAATAAAACCTTATTAAATTTCTATTTTTAATGGTTTATATTTTTGGAAGATTCTTTTTGAAGTCTAGTTTTAGCATCAATAATCTGATTTTGAAAATTAATGATTATAATTTTTCTATTCAAGATTTAGTGCGAGGATACCTATTGCAATCTTGACATTCCGTAGTGTTAAGGACTCTTGGAAATGAGCCTCAAATACACTAGATCTTAGAGAAAAAATCACACTAAAAATTCATTTAAAAAAATTGTAGAGTAGATTTTGAGAAGCCATAAATTGATTGGGGTTATGCTTGTTAGGCCCATCAACCTCATATTTTTTCGGTGACCAACTTTTTAGATTTGACATGCAAAGAGAGGGCTCAAAGATTTTCATGGTTTTTACTCCTTCATGATCAAACATTATAATCTTTCAATCCATAAGTGATATAGTTGTGTTTTCTTTTCCTATGTCATCTCTAATATGTCTACTCTGAATTTGTATAGTTACAATTCAAAAAAAATTGATTCAACTTATTAAAATGTTGGATTTTTGTTTAGTTTAGAGCAAATTTCAAGAAGCTCAAAATAAGCCTTAGGCATTTAGGAGTTAAATGAATTTTTCCTTATCAATATCATTTAATCCTTTAACCTTGTAACACCATTTTTTTTTAAAAATGGCTAATGCATGACTTTTTAGGTTATGTAGAGATTAAAAATGCACTTGTTGGTTCATAAATTGGATCATTTTTGACAATGTACCTTGATGATAGGTCTTGTCTTTTAATGGTTAATTTCTAGAGAAAAGTTTGACTTCTAATGACCTAAATTTTTTTTGTCTTCTCATTGATAAAAAAACACTCACTTTATATTGTAAAAAATACAAAAAAAAATCATTGATATGTAAATGCTCATCCATAAAATCATCTTGTAATAGAAACTATCATCTAATCTGTTTTCTAAAAAAGATTTGAAGATTTCATCTATTTCTTTTAATATTAAAGAAGGTTATCAATGCCCAATTGACTTAAGATTCTTGCTAGCAAAATTTGGCTAGTTTTCAAAACTTTAAATACAATTTGAGTATCTAAAAGTTTGACAAGAACTTGATTTAAAAGTAAAGTGTCAAGAAAGGGTTCTCAAATTATGTACCTATAGTTGAAAAGAAACTTTGCAACATTTAGCATTCAAATTTTTGAACCTTTCATAATTTTTTATAGAGGCATCCAAATAATACATTCTTTGATGCATTCAAATCTATTTTCATATAACAACTATATGAAGCAACCTAAATAGAGCAAAAAAACAATTAATAAAACATGACCACATGAAAAAACTTTTGAAAATCCCTCTAAATAATGTTCCTATTTTTAAATGGATCTTATTTAACCCCTAAAGAACCAGCATGTGTTTTTTGGCCATATAGAAATTTTGGGTAGGTAAGTGTGCCTGGAAATTTGCATATTTGAAGATGAAATTTTGATAGAAGGTGGAGACAAGGAATGCCTTCATGTGTACCAAATTTCATGACATTTGGAAATATGAGTCAAAATTTATGGCTTAATATGTTACTTTTTTTCGTAACTAGGCAATCCGGGCAAATAAAAAAATATCACTTTTTTCAAAAATAAAAATTTCAAATTGGTTCTCTCTCTCTCTATGTATGTGTGGAAAGCTTTGAATCATTCCATTGCAATCAAAGAATCAAAAGTTATGAGGTTTTTTTATTTGCAAGCAGTTATGGATTCTCCACTATAAATAAAAATTTGAAGTCATTTATTTAACTCAATTTTCAATATTTTTGGGAAAAAAATAAAACCCTAGGATGTAGATTGATTATTACAATATTACAACCATTGCGATTGGCATTTTTCAATTCTATAATTGAATTCTTAACAATTTAATATTTTGAATCATTCTCTACTTCTTTCTACTTACTATTTTTTCCTATATCTTGTACAATTCTAAATGATGTGAAAATTTTCATGCATATAGCCAACTTTCTTAGAAAACTGAATTCAAAGAAGTAACACCATTTTTGATATTTTTTCATTGAAAAGTGAGCTTGTGAAGTGCAGCTGCCCAGTTTTTTGCAAGATTGAAAAAACGGTTTTGGTAAATTTGAATGCTCATAGCTTTTAATCCACGTGGTGAATTCTTTTGAAATTTTTACCACATGTTGTTAAGACATCATATTACAAGATCCTATGATTACATGTGTCAAAAAAAAATTTGAAAAATTTGGTAGTTGTATTAGAAATGGCAGCTTTGGAGCGTTTTTGGTGAATATATAGTCGTGGAACTTTAGGAGTTAAGAATTGGAAAAAGTTTTGAGAATCTCTTAATATGTAATTTCTAAACACCCTATGAATAAATTATGAAATTTGAAGTTTTGATCATTTATGCATCCAAAATCATCCCTAGCATTAATAAACTAGTCAAAAGCTAGAAGTTCATTTAGACGATTAATAAATTGGTTTGATTAAATATTATCCTATCCTATAATCAAGACTAATTCAAAATTTGACACCTACATTTGGACTCCAAAGTCACTTTTTTAGATCATGATTACACAAAATGTATACAATCAAAACTCATTAAAGTCTCTGAGTCTACTATTGATTTTTGGTATACCTACATGCAATATTGACATTGAAAACTCATGACTTATTCATACAATGTCCAAATTATGCATGCAAAAATACATTGAAATCTTCTTGTAGTTGCCAATAAAAATATTTACGCTTAATAACAACTACAACTACACTCAATTGTAATTACTATAGATTTGTAATGCCTGCATTTTTGTTAGGACATCCTGATGCCCTAAGTCACATGTTCATACCCAGAGTTTGTGGACACTCACTTTGGTGCCCCCTAAATGTCTTTTGACATTCAAATTTTCAAATTTACTAGTAGGACTAATTTTTCTTATCCATCTACCAATGTCCATTGTAGTTGTTTGCATTGATTGTATTGATCCACGTTGTCATCCACCAAATTTGACAGTCATGATTGGGTGAAATGTCTAGCATCCATTCAATCGGATGGTTGGAATGAGGTAGATGACTTCCCATCCACTGTGTCTATTTAGGCATTTATCTCGTGGTAATTTTTTTATATTGTAGTTTAACTAGTTTTATCCACCTACAATGTAACATCCACTTCATTTTGATGTTCAAATGTTGAGCATTATTTTGTTGGATACGTTGGTTTTTGTCAACGCTAGCATATGTACTTCCCTTACCATTCAATTTCTCTACTAATGTAAAAGCAACCAAAGGGCATTTGAGTTATTTGTAAAGTACACTAAACCTGGATTTAAACCCATGAGTTTTGTGAAAAAGTTGGTTGAGTTAAAAAAGTCAAAATAAAAGTGGGTATGAAACTTATTTTTCCATCAAAATGGTGCCTAAAAAATTTTGGTCCCCACTTTTGAAGTCGTGTGACATAAGTATCTTACAAAAAAGTTTGACGCTTCAACTATAGTTGCCTTCACAACTTCAAAAAATTCATGCCCATAGTGGGGGGGGGACTTTACAAATAACTCAATTGTCTTGAAATTATTCTCCAATAGTCACATATTTGACATGTGCATGTTTACTAATGAATTTAAGCCATACTTATATACACATTTGTTCTAGGATCATTCTTTGAGCATAATTACATCTTGAAGGACTAGGGAGGAGGCAAAAAATAGTATTGCAAAAGCTACTTGGTGGCCTTGTAGTCCTTGACGGATTAACCCCTAAAGGACCGCAATTATGTTTCCACCAAAACTGCTCCAAAACTGTCATTTCTAGGACAGCTACCAAATTTCAGAAAAAAAAACATTTTTGACACATGTAACCGTAGGATCTCTTAGTGCACTAGTTTGGGAAGATGTAGAAAAAATTTCAGAAATTTTCGCCATGTAGATTGCAAGATATTAGTGTTTGAAGTTACAAAAATCATTTTTTTCCACTGCAAAAATCCGGGCAGCTGCACTTCAGAAGGTCACATTTGTATGAAAAAATGCCTAAAATGGTTGCAACTCTTTGGAATCATTTTCCAATTCAAGTTGGCTACATGCTCAAAAAAATTTATATCATTTGGAATTGTACAACATATACAGAAAAATAGTAAGAAGGAAGAGGTAGAGAATGATTCAAAATACAAAAATGTTAACAATTTATTTATTGAATTAAAAAAATCCAATCCCAATGGTTCAAATGTTGTAATAAACAATCTACAGCCAATGTTTTTATTTTTTTTTATAAAATATAGAAAATTGAGTAAAATAAGGGACTTCAAAGTTTATTTTAGAGAAGAGAATCCATAACTACCCGCAAACTAAAATTCTTCATAACTTTTGACTCATTAATCCAAATGGAATGATTCAAAGCTTTCCATGTATATATAAATCTATAAAACCAATTTCAAATTTTTATTTCCAAAAAAGTGATTTTTTTAATCTGCCCGAACTGCCCGAATTGAGAAACAAACAATGTTTTATGCAATAACTTTTCAACCATGTAGTCAAAAGTCACGAAAATTGTTGGGCTTTGAAGATACTCCTCGTCCACACCTTCTATTAAATTTTGGTTCCAAAATATGGAAATTTCTAGCCACACGTACCTACCCAAAATCGCTATGTTGCCAAAAAAGGCATGTTGGTCATTAAGGGGTTAAACTAGATGCAACTATTGTGATTATATCCAATATTGTGAAAATACACCCCATCATGAAAAGAAAATATCTTTCGACTTGAAAGGCTGAACATACACATTACCTCACTACTAAACTCTACTTTCACATTACAAAACCATTAAGTCAATTGTGTCATTGTAGGGTTGTATTTGCAACATATATTAAATGATCATTGCAGACACACATTATTATTGAAGGTGGCGGTCTTGTCAACAAGGAACTTTGTACAAATGGTGTGGTGTGGGACTTCAACAATGGATGGTGACAGAGCCTAGATTTGACTTGTTTTGAAGCAAAACTTGGTGGCATAGAGAAAATTTTGAATGGCCAATGTTTGACAAATTTGCATGCCATTTCCTTGAATTTACAAGGAAGTGAATCCACAAGGAAAAATGTATGTATTTTGTGTCTCACTTTCTCCCTTGGGCAAACCTTTTCTATAATTTTATGGTGCAATCAAGCACTTTATATTATGTTTATAACTCTAGGGTTAGTTATAGAAATTTCAAAGACAAAATTTGAAAATCTATCTAAGATAAATGGAAAGAGATTAATGCAAGAATCTTAGGGGGGAAAATGGATAAAGGAAACTTCACTTTGTTAATAAGGTACAATCATATGCACTTGCTAGATTCATGGTTAAAGAAGTGTGTTTACTTGTAAAAACGCCTAAAACCATCAATTCGATGGATACATGGTTTGGTGTCTCAATAATTGTATTATAGGGTTGATTTTATAAAGAAGTATGCATTTCAAAGCAAATATCACACAAAGTATTATAGCTCTTTATACTATTTTTGGATTTAAAAAAACAAAAAATTTAATTAAGATGATATCTCCATTTGTTTTTGGACAACCAATGTTTATCAACATTGGTTTATTGACTTTTAAAGATAAAGATATGGACTGCCATAATAGTTCATCTTTACACATGTAGACTTTTCAATTGGGTGAACGCAAGAAACACTTGTACTATTTTTTGTCACAACTCAACTGCTCATCTGTTTTTTGGCCATAACTTTTTCATTTATGCTCAAAATGACTCAAGATTTCTATGGATGGTACTCATGACTATCGTACACCTTACATTTTTTTTTCATAATTTTCAAAAATAGTTTAATACTAAAATGGTACTAGTAATTAAATGTCACAAATGATAATTTGGAGGTTTTTAGTATTAAGGAGTACCATTTTTTTAATGATTTTGAAATGAAATTTAGATGAGATGGTCTTCTAGTAGACTTCTAGCTTTCCAAAAAGGACTTTTGAAAATAGTTAATTTTATGTGGCGTGGAAGTCTACAAAGTGTGCTTCTTTCTGCTTGAATTTTGAAACATAGAAAATATTATTTTGGTGGTTTTTTTGGTGAATGACCATCTCCATAGAGTTGTTGCAAACGACCACTTTTTATTTCTTGTATTTACTTATTTTTACTATTTTTCCCAAATTAAAACATGAAAATATGTCTTTTCTAAAGGTTGGCACTTTTCAAGTTCTCCTACTTAGAGAATTTTTCTATACAATTCCTTCCATGAGTACCTTTGTCTTAAAGGTGTATACATGAGTAATTTTCTTTTAGATTTAAAAATTGATTTTCTAATTTTATAGTACTCCAGAAAAAATCATGAGTACTGTAGTAAAACGCAACAAATAGTATAGGTGTTTCTTACATTCACCCTTCTTCAAAAACATAAATACATAGAAATAGTTTATAGTCACTACTTATAACACTAAATGAAAACATTATTTACCTAAAAATGAATTTTGTAGTGTCAACATCATTATATTTCATATAGCTATGAACTTAGAGAATGAAAATTATCGCTACTCTCTCAAAGTCATTTTCTTACAAATTTAATTTAGTTCTTTTTAATTCTTCCTTTGTTGAATATACTTGTAGTTCTTTGTGCACAAATTTTCTAAACAATTATTTATAAATACTCTCTATAGTTGCCTCTCTTTTGTTGATTAGTAAATCAAGTAGTGACAATATTGAGATGCCAAACCATGCATCAACCTAGTTCAACATAATTAGAGGCACCTTAGGTTCTTGGAAAAAAAAATTTAGTAGTATTAGCAATTGAAAATTTAGAGATTTTTAAAAGAAAAATTAAAACCTTTAGATATGACATGTAATTTCTATGAATTTTTGAAGTAGAAACTCTCTAAGTCCTTGAAACCATCATATAACTAAATTGAATAACAAAAATCTCAAAAAGTCAATAGTCAACTAATTTTTCTCAAGCTCTAATGACTATAAGGCTACTGCATGGCTTTTGCAACTACATTTGTAGACAAGTCAATATATTATCTTCAATAATAGCTCATGAACAACAAAGAGACCCTTGATAATTTCTTACATTAAATTAATTATTACTATTCCTTTGAAAAATGATCGAGCATATGATTTTGGGGGAATTTTGTAATAATGCACAAGACTATGTGGGATGTTATCTTTGTATCCTCATTATCATTTTTTTCTACACCCCAAAATTATTTCAAAAAATATTCATCAATATCATGATGATATGCACCCGTAGAATAAAATTAAAGTTTTTGGGCCACTTTTGAGCAATTCTAATTTCAACTTTTTCATTTCAACATATGTACAAAGTACTAGGTAACCAAACATTTTTTTATCAATCTTGTCAATGGTGGCATTTTTTCAAAAATTATGTGATTTTGTTCTCATCTTTTTAATAGGAGAGCTAAATAAGATTCTTCTTGCATTTCAAAGGTGGTGGTCATCAAATTATTCCACACAAATGAAAAATTGTACTCATTATAAGTGCTTATCAAGAAAACAAGAGCTATACTAAAACACCTCCAGTCCTTGAGGAGTTAAATAAGGGAAGAATTTAATAAGGCTTTTGAAGGATTTTTTTTTATATCAGTTAAGAGAAATGTGACTTTAGGGAAATTCATTGTGCATGAATTGGTTTAGAAACAACAATGCTTTTAGAGGGCAAATTTTCACTAGTTTTGACAAAAACTACATAAATATCCTAACTTCCTTCAAATTTAGTGCAATGGTTTACTTACAAGAACATAGGTTTTATAATAAAATAAAAGCATTGAGGAACAATTTGAAATGTTTCTACCTTATAATAGGTCTTATTGCATTATTCCACATAGAATAAGAATTTTTTATTTGCAATTTATTGCTCAAGTTGCAAGTGGATGCAATGTACTAATTAGAGTTAGAGTATGAAGGAATGATATACAAGATTTTCTTTTCAATTTTCCAACATAGCATAACTTGCAACCTTGACTATGATAATCCTATTTATATTCATACATATATGTATATATATATACTCATTTTTCATTTGAATAAATTTACATTCATCCAAAAGCAATAACACCATCCTACTTGTAAATTTTTTTGGTGAATTTTAACCTTTTTATCCATAAAAAACTAAAAATATTTTGCAAAAATATTTTCCCATTATTTTTCACAATTGTAATTCAATAAAAATCAGCCACAAATACAATCCCTAATGACCAATGGTTCCAAAAAAGCGATAAACTCAAATTTAGCTTGTAGAAATGGAGTGGTTGCATTTTGAAAAAAAGTTTGCAAATCTTAGAGTATTTGGTAGGGCCAAAAACCAATTGTCTAGTGCAAGGAAAAAATTGAAGGGTATTTTAATTGTCTTCTTTCAACATTGGCAAATTTTAGTTGTCATGAGATAGGGTTTAGAAGCTAAATAATACATGGATAGGACAAGATTCTTGGATAAAGTGGATAGGGTACCAATTTTTAAAGAATGGGCTATTGGCATAAGAAGTTTAAGGCTGGAACATTGGAGTACTTAATTTGGGTTTGAGTTTTCAAAAACTTGCCACCTCCTTCAATTTCACTCATTTTCCATAAATATTAGATAACAAAGACAAATTAAAACCAATGATATCCCTCAACAAACTAAAACATTTAGCTAAACATACCCCCCAAAAGAACTACAAGCCACTTTACAAACAATACCTTAGTGTTAATCATCCTAAAGTACATAATAGTCTAGAATTACAGATTGACTAGAACATTGTGTAGTATTCATCAACTTGATGCATTGCCCAAAATTACTTGCAATGATTAGTACTAAATTGATGACCATAAAGAGCAAAACATTAAAAAAAAAATCTTGCTTAGTGACTTGCAAAAGAGAAGTTTTAATAATAATAATAATGATTATTTTATTTTAGAATAGAGCTTCTATAACTACCTACAAACTAAAATTCCTCATAACATGAAATTTATTTCTATAAAATAATACTAATCTTAACAATTAAGTGTTTAAAGTGATGCAATGCACATTAGAGCTTCAATATAATAAACCTAAACATGCATTGACCAAATTGAAATGTAAATCCTAACCATTACTAAATAAACAAGAAATTCTCACCCAATGCAAGAAGAATCCTACCCATAAACCAAAGATGCAACCCTAAATTAGTACTTTCAACATAAAATTGGCTTTGTTATTGCAGTAGATGAGTAGAGGATTCTAGTAAAATTAGCCAATGTCTGAATTTCAGTTTGGAGGAACTAACCTAGTTTGAAATTGGTATTGCAGGAAATTTACTATAAAATTTTGAAATTGTCTATGTGTTTCAAGAAGAAGAAAAATGGAATATTTTGTGGTGGAAATGCAACTAAGGTAAGAGGTCCTGTAATGGACCATCTAAAGGCTGAAACAAAATTTCAGGGAGGTAAAACTTCTAGAAATATTTCTTAGTAAATTTTCTTTGAAAGACAAGTAGAATTGACATTTAATCCAAGTCGTTTCATATTTTTATGAGCTTTTTTGAATTAGTTCTCAAATTTTGAAGTTGAAAGGACATAGGGCTCTAAAATGGTGCCCTAGCTAAAATGTACACTATCAGTACACTGCTGAAGGCTATGAAAAAGCAACTTGTACAAGTACTGTACATTTGAGATAGGACACCATTTTTGAACCCGCTCCATTTAAGAGCCTTCTACCTTAGCTATTGTTGAAAAAAACCCATTAAGGTAGGTACATCCAAAAGCGCCCTGTTCCTAAAAGCGCCATCTACAGTGCACATACATTTCCGAAATCAGTCATGTTCACATACTGTAGAAACAGACTTTGACTGTTAATAACTTTTGCATACGGTATCCAAATCCTGCGTTCTTTGGTGCGTTGGAACATGCTTTCACTTGCCAACAAGACTACATAAAAATTTGAACAAATTAATAGCAAGAACTAAGCTCAGTATGAATAAGTGGTGCTTTTGGGTGTACCTCCCTTAGATGTTTTTTCTGCTAACTTAGTAACAAGAGTGCGAGTTCCCAACTGTAGAAATGCTGGGGAATGCTGCCACATCTGCGATCTGACGTGGACGAGAGACTGCCACGTCAGATAATAATAATATTTAAAAAATTAAATTCTTAATTTTTAAAAAAATTTATTCTGACTGTTCTGAGCATTGGGAATGGGCCTGAAACAGTCTTTCAATCTCTGAAAAACATCTAATGCATGATGGGGTTATTTCCATGGAAGCTTGAAAAAAATCCGAAACATCATTGGTGATTGAATGATGTGAGTCCCAGTTTGATAAATGAAGTGAGTTTCTGTTGTTACTTAGTTTGTGTACAACACTGCATTGCAGATTTCATGTGGTTGGCATAATTTCATGTGGTTGGAAGGCAAGGTACCATCATATTCCATCGTACCTAATTATGTACAATTCTACAAGGGCCTCCTTCCATGTGCAATGGGTATGGGTAGGTGAATTATAGCAATCAATTATTTGCACTTTCATGTGCACAATGGATCGTGCCAACTAGCTAGAGAACTTCATTTGAAAATTAAATATAGACGACGCTAGTATGTGGCATAGAAGTGTCAGCCTATGAGCCTTGAGCTTAAGTATAAGTAAGTATTCTACACTCATTGAAGGTGTTTAAAACATAAACACCTATAATATAGGTGTTTAAAACATAAATACATTGTAACCATTGAAGTGTTTATAATATAGACACTTATATTATAGGTGTATAGAATTCTAGCCTCGGGGGGAACACTTCTTGTGTATTTGGGGGACCCACGTGCGGCAATGGGGTATTTTTTGGGGGGCTATTTACCTCCTAGAAAGCATTTAAAGGACCCCTATTATTACATAAAGCAAAAAAATTATCCATATTATCATATCTATCATTACTTATAATATGTAGGCCAAAGGAATATATTAGAGGCTATTTTCTTTGTAAAGAAAAAAACTAACAAAGAAAATAATGAGAATACAAGTGATTAACAAATACCTTATAGAAAAAAAGATTCAAGTTATAACAATGCATGAATACAAATACAATACAAATACATGCATGAAAAGCAAGACATTAGGGTTGAAAAAGTATTGAAGAGATTTTAGGGACAAAAATGTGCTGAAAAACACAGACATGAAGTTCATCTATGAACTATGACCACAAATATATGCCTCATATAAAAAAATTACATCAGAAACATGCCGTTCTAATGCCCTCCATCACATGTGAAAAAACAAAATCAAGCTCTATGACATGGTGCTACCCAAACTTCAGAGAGGTCGTTCATAGCACGATCTCCTGCACCCAACCAAATTGCAAACATCAATGGAGTTAGATATGACTTAATTCTGAAATGCCAGGCCTATGACCATTGGTTTCAGGTTGCATTGTCTGTCACTCAGTTTGTTGCCATTTTGTAACCAGATGTGTATGGAAATTTTTATTTTCATTTTTCAAAGATGAAACTGCATGTCCTCTGTACTTCACAAAAAATTTAGATTTTTTTGAAGAAAATTGTATTTTCTGAAATTTTTTGAAGAAAATTTGAAGTAAAAATCATATAAAATAGAAAATAATCTCAATAAATTTGAAAATTTCACCATGTGTGAAAAATACAGTGGAAATTATCATGAAGTAAACTAATTTGCCGTATACATCTATAATTAGAATGCAATGGACATTAAAAATACAACCAAAGTTCAAACTGCTATAAAATATTCAATTTTACGAATTTTTCCAAAATTTCAATTGGAGAAGAAACTAGAGTAGAGGAACTCCATTTCATTAGTTGGGCTCAAATTCAGAAAATGTCTTTTTTAAGGAGAAATTCCATATTTACTCAATTTCTCAGAATACACTAAAATGCCAAATTTTGCCATCCGTTTTTCTTAATTACTTCTCAACTACATGCAAAAAAACATCAATTACACTAAGAATTCAGTTGGACACTCTTTGTAACTCAACATGAAAGGTCATTGAAAAAAAATGGATGAAAAACTACTGTTCAAACCTTCTGGTGGCTCAGAGAAGTCATCCGAAAGCCACGAAATGGCTATGCCGGCACTTAGGGGTTAAAGATATGCCGTAGATGAGCTGGAGATATACCACAATACCTGATGAGCTATAGATATACTATAGTACTTGTATCTTCAGCTGTATCTGACTACTACTATAAATATTAATTGAACCTACTAAATTTTTTTCCTAGGATCCCATTCTTTTGCCCCTAATTTATATCTATCTAAATTCTAATGGACTATATTTTCCGGTTCCCTATATTACTTATAAAGAACATGCCACTTTCAATGTCCCCTAATTTATATGTAAATTTCTTATAAATTTTACCTAAGATTATTTAAATGTATCCTATATTCCGCCACACATAGGTTATTAAAAAACGGGAAGTGTCCTCCCCGGGATTCTAGGTTCATAGGTTTACACTTTTTATACTCATATACTAGCAACCCTGATTTTTCTTGTAGATTTTTTGTTTTGAACATCTATTTTTAGAAATAAGTGTCAACCCCAACTAATAGATATCTTATCTTCATTGTTGGTGCACAAGATGTGTTTTTAGACCTTGTGCTGTTTGTTTCGTAGGACCAAAATATTGAACATTTTTAGAGTATAGATATCTTTAGTATAGTTGGTTGAGGAATTTTTCTAGGTCATTTTGTAACAATGTGAAGTTGCATATGAAATTAACATTGAAAAAGTGCAATAGCATGGAATTGCTAGGGTTGAGAAGGTGGTCTAATACTCTTTTTTGAATTTCTTATCATTGTATCTATATGTAATGTTTGTGATGTAACATAATAAAATAAGAATTGTTAAAGTCAAGGATTGGTTTGATGAGACCTTGGGGTCAATTTGATGGTTTGCCTTCCTTCCTTCAAAAGCCAACAAATAAGAATATATCATACAAATCATTAATTTGATTGATATTGTTGGTATTTTGTATTTTTCATATCTTTTTTTGAAATGATGGACTAGGCTTTTGACCCACTTGTACAATTATATGAAAAGACCTTTAGAGTAGACTTGCCTAAGAGGATAAAATAATCTACATTTATTAGAAGAAAACTAGAAATGTCAATTTGGTCCAAAATTTATTTAAATGGTGTTATTTTTTATGTTCATTCTCATCAATTTGGCAATGAATGGAAAAAATAACATGATTGCCTATACTAAAATAAATTTTGTAAGAATTATTGTCATTTGGAAAACCCTAGGGAAAGCTCCAAACAAGTATTAACTTCTTATTGATCATTTTTTATATCTAATTTTAACCTATTTCTTTAGTGCATACGTAGATTAATGCATTCATTTCTATATGCAATAGCCAAATAGAAGCAACATAAGGTAGCACCACCTATAATTGTCAATTTAAGTAATTTAGCATAATTGGAGGCACTTTCTTTCTAGAAAAATTATTCTTGCAACGTTAGCAATTGAAAATAATGAATTTTCAAAAAATATAATATTTGGATGAGAAATTTGATTTCTATGAATTTTCAAAGTAGAACTCTTTAGGTCACCCTAAACTACATGCTAGTAAAGTTGTCTTGAGCCTAACACTAAATTTTTTTTAAATCAAAGCCTACCTACCATAATTAAGCATGGGGATGGTTTCAAGGCACTTTTAGAGAATTATATTGTCAAAGAATGGTACACTAATGGTTATAGGTGCTCATACTTTACAAGGATCATAAATATTTAAGGTTATTATGAATTCTATATATAGTGCAATTACATTTCTTCAATAAATTGCTTAAATTCAAATATCTAATTTGAATAAAAGTCTAACAAAAATGTTTTTCTTTATGATTCAAGTAAGTATAGACTATAAACAAATTTTGACAAATTTCAAAGGATTTTTGAAGCATAATTTATAAAATATTGTCTTATAAGTGAAAGAGATGAAGTCAAAGTTGAATAACAAAAAACAAGAGCATCTCTAAATTTCATAAATCATGTCCATTCAAGCTTTGAAATCAAATTTTATGATTTTTCATGCCTTGTGACAAACTTTAGGTGTGTATTTGGGATTTTGTAGTCATGATTGTATTTTAGTATTCAAAGATAAAGGAAAACTTTAAAAACTATCTTTGTAATTCACTTTAAAATGTAGAGACATCAACTTCTCTTTTATACTTATTTTTGACAATTTTGGTCAATTTATTAAATTATAATTTAAACTTTTCATTGTTGAATTTCAACAATATACTAATACACCCCTACAACATTTTTCCTTCTTACAGATTTCAATCTAACATTTTCATAATAAATTTTGTTGATATTTACAAGGACTTATAAAAGCATAATACAAAGAATTTCTTTCAATAATCTTTAACAAAAAAAAGTGAAAAGATTTATATTCAAAATTTGTTTTGTGTTTGGAAAAATTATATTTGAGTTTTTAAATATTTAAAAAAATTTAAGCTCTTCAATATATTTAAAAAATCTCAACAAAAATATGTCAAAAATAATATCTAGGAAAAAATAAACAAAGAATTTATTGTACAAAAAAAATTTCAAGATTAGTGCATAAATCAATTGGATCTTCCCAAATATCTTGTAAGCGTATGTTGAATTGTATAGCAACAAAGACTAACTTCCAAACATTTTGAGAGCATATATCACTTTTTGTTGGAAATAAGTGACAATCAAAGGTTATAGGAATATAGTAGTAGAATTTAGTCCATTATATCATCTCTATGATGCTTAATAAAAAGGGTTTCATAAATTTCAACTCTTCATGCAAAGTAAATTAAAACTAAATTTGCTATACAATAAGCCCATGACCAATTACATGAAATAGATGCAAGAAGGTATGAATTTGAACATTAAACAAACAAAATTCACTAAATATTGACGCTTCTTAATTTTTTGGATCTTCCTTGTTTACTTCTAACACGTCTATTTGTATTTGCCAAGACAAATCTACAAAGAGTAGCCGTCTATAAGGTATGTCTTTCATTCTTAGAAGGATTTCAAGGAATTTTTCATTATTCTATGACAATAATTAGACCCTATAAAATGATTTGATATGTTTTTAAAAAATCATTTAGGTTCAAAGGCATGAATCTCAAGTTTCTTGAGAAATCTTTGACATTTTCTTCAAAAAAATCTTACATATATACAAGTAGAAGCCCAAATTTGTTGAAGATTTAGAAATTGATTTAAAAATTTTCAATGAATATGTTAGAAGTCAAACACAGTTTTCAAGACATCTTGATCAATGATTGGAAAGAGTCAACACTTTATTTGCATGAAGTTGAACCATAATGTGGCACTTTGAAACCCTACATGTAGTCAATGGAAACTTGTTAGTCTTAAAAATTACATAAATTACAAAAGGAGGCAACAGATATTTCTTAGAAACTTTTCAATACAAAATACTATGACAAATAACAATGTAAAACAATGTTGAAGTGCAATAACAAATGAAAAAAGTCATTAAGGATAATACAATTGTTTAACACTTTCTATTGAACTTCATCACTTTAGTGAAGTTTGTGAATTATTTTTCAATTTTTATTTAATTGTAAGAAGGCACTTCAACTTCTAGACTCATAATAGATGCACTGGCAATAATCAAGTTGTAAGACATCTACAAGGACATCTATAGCATTGTATGCCATTACTAAACTATTTGCTACACAAGTTAAGTCACTTAGTTCAAGAATGAACAACTAGACTAATTTGGATGAATGTATAATTATTATGGTCTAATTAAAGTGAATATTGAAATGAATTTGAGACTAAATTGGTTTAAAATAGAATTAGATAAATAAAAAAATAGGATGAAAATTACAATATTTAGGATAGTACAAAAATATTTTAGTCCAATCTAATTTTTTTTTCAATTCTCTATACTACAAATAACACCCAACTAAAGGTTGTATGGACTTGTTTAAAAGGTTGAGAGACCAAAGGAGAGACCTTGGCAATTGAAATTTTTACATAGATATTAGAGTCCTAAAAGTATAAATTTTCTGTTGGTATTTAATTTTTAGTCAATTTTTTTGGTAATCCATATATAATTCTACTCAAAATATATATGATTTCCTTACAACATTGACAAAAAATTTGGAAAAATAAAATTGCAATCATGAGGTGCCCATTTTAAAAATCTTAAATGATACAATAAAAAAAATTGCACCACAATGTTCTACACCATAATATAACCTTTTGAAAAGAATTTATCTTTTCAATAAACATATTTCATTTAATATAAATTATTATTATTTATTTATAAATTCATAAAAAATGAATATGAAAATCACATTTATAGGTACTATCAAAATGAAGTTTGAAAAAGTAATTATAGGCTTGTCTTTTGAAGGTTACAAGACTATAGACTTCTATTGCATAGAAGGATTGGCAAGTATAAAATCATGATATGATTTTTGAGGCCTTTGGAAGATTGCAAGTTTTCTTTATGGTTCCTTCAATCGACTGTGGGAATGCTATGAAAACTTTAAAAACATTGTGGTGAACTTTAGAAACTTTGCAACAAAAGCAAGTTGGCATGGTCAAGACACTGCCATGTCAAATAATACTAATTAATTGATTTTTGAAATTAGTTTTTAGTTTTTCTATCTCATCCTGAAATTTTTGGGAAAAATACTTTTAAAATTTTATTTATATTTAAAATTTTAAAAATCAGACCAGCATGGCCTGGTTCACTATGCAACAAGTAAGGTGGGTACACCTAAAATTGCACCTCACCTAAAAGTGCCATCTATAGTTGCTGTACATTTCTGAATTCCATTATGTACCTATTTGGCTGGAGTGCTTTTAGAAACAGACTTTGAACCTTAATAACTTTTGCATACTGTATCCAAATGCTGCGTTTTTTGTTGCATTCGAACGTGCTTACACTTGCCAAGAAGACTATATGAAAATTAGATCAGACCAGTAATAGTTACTAGGCACAGTACCAAAAAGTGGCACTTTTAGGTGTACTCACCTTAAAGGGGTTTTAGGAAACAGATTCAAAACAACCTCCTCAATTGAAAACACTTATTTTTTTTCTATATAATTGCCTATATATTTGTAGAACGAATTCTTTTGAATTATTATTATTTTTTGTTTTTAAATTTTTAATTCTTCAAGCCTTGGTTTTAGTAATTTGGAAGTCTAAAAATGAGCTAAACCAACCTAAAGTGATTCCAAAATTTTAACAAAGAGATGAAAAAAATAATGTCTAATAGGATACGTGTATTTACATCTATAAAAAATAAATACAAAATGCCACATTTCATAGGCACTTGCAAATTAAAGAAGTTTTGGAAGAGTAGTAATATGCTTGTCTTTTGAAGGTTACAAATTTGTAGACTTCAAAAGTCTTGGCAACAACAAACTTATTGTGGTGTAATTTGGAGGTATATATTGACCAATAGCCAATAGTGGGCCTATACTCATCAATATAAAAATCTCAAGGATCTTGACTTCATTGGTTGCTTCAAAAATCATTCAACTCTCATTTTTTCCAAAAATTTCAAATTCTTTCAACCTTCATTTGATAAATTATTGAATATCAAAGGTTCTCATTGGATCCTTTCAAATCTTTTGAACTCTTTCAATTAAAAAAACATTGTGGGCTTCAATTTTAGTCTTATAAATTCAAAATTTCATTATTTTTGTCTTGGCTTCACTTTACCCTTTTTTTTACTAATTTCATTTTATCTTGGCTTCATTTCATCTTGACTTCATTCTTTCATTTTGGTCACAACTTTTTAGTTGTGGCTTCAAAAGCAACCTTAGGTGTCAAAGTGGACCTTATATATGTCAATATAGAAATAAAAAGTTCACTCTAAAAATTGGCTAAAGTCAATATATAAGGAATTATATTGAATTTATCTACAATATTGTGAACAATCATATTAGTGTGCCTTAATCATTGGTATAGTTATTAACCCCTAGAAGACCAAGGCACATTTTTGGAAAAAATTGTAAAATTTGCAACCTTTTAGGATAGTCGTAAAAATAGAATTTTTATTTCAAAATTAATTTGTTCAAATCTGAACTAGACTACTATGAAAATGTGTACATAGAATTTTTTTTGTAAATTTGACTATAAATATTGAAGTGAAATATTTATATTACATTATAGGAGTTTTGTACATGGTCTCTCAACCTTTCTAAGTTGTCTAAAAATTTAAGAGTAGAATAAAATTTGATTCAAACAACCTTTTGGATACAAAAATTCACAAAGAAGTATATGTTTATACTTTGTTTCCTAATTTCATAAACATTTGACCAAAATTGATTGCATCACTACTTGAGATCTTCTATATACATTCAATGGTTACTTGTCCTTTTTGAGTTGAAGTATTCCAAATTGGTATTATTATTGTAAGGGACGATAATTGAATTAAACCTCTACAAGACCAAGTATCCTTTCAATGTATTGAAGAAATCTTAGGTAGGTTCCTACACAGTCAATTTGGACCAAATTGGTTGATGAAATTTTGATACAATGTATAAACATGTACCATTTCAACAAAAATCTAAACATTTTCTAAACGGATGTTTTGATCAAAATTTATGCTACCTTAAAATTTTGAGTAGTATAGGCTCATCTTTAGGTAGTATCATAAGAGGATTTTCTGGGCCTCTGGAAGACTGTTCCGGGATTGTTCCCTGAAATTGTTCCCAGTGCTGCAGACCAGCCCCTGCTGGTCTGAAATTTTGAATTTCGAAAAAAAAAAATTAAAATTTTATTTTTTTCAAGAATTTCAGAATGTCTTAAAAAGCAAAAAACTGATTTTAAAAAATAATTTTTTTTTCAGAAAAATATTTTTAAAATATTTAATAATTAACTAATTAAATTAATTAAATAACCTTATCTGACGTGGCAGTCGCTCGACCACATCAGCATGCTGATGTGGCAGCGTTCCCAGCGTTCCCACAGCGTTCCCAGCATTCAGGAACTTGCAGTCTTCTAAACGGCCAGAAATCCTCTTATGACACAAACTCATATAATTTGAAATTTCATACATATGTACTTTCTATAATATAAGATGCAAATGTTAGAAATAAACTTGTGTAGTGTAAAACATTCATTCTAGGAAGGATTAAGAGAAGTTGGTTATCTTAAGTAAGGTGAGTAAATAGATTTGTTCTCTTAGCTTCAAGGAATATAATTTTGCAATCCATTTTGATAATTTAAAAAAAAATTTACTATACATTCTAATAGAAGTTGAGTACAAATTTGTATAAGAGAATCCTAACAAAAAAAACACTTCTTTTTTTCATTATTTTTTCATTATTCAGAAAATGACAATTTTTCACCTTTTTGTTGAAAGTGTGCCTCAATTTTTTAAAGAATCTCTTTTTAGAGTATGAACTTTGCACACATTTTAGATTCAAAACTCTTCAAATGTGAATGAAAAACACTATAGGCCCTTTACAATACCCTCTCTATACTTATCCTAGCATGTCAAAGAATGTCCCTTAAAATCACAATATCCTCTTAGTCACACTTGATCTTCTAGTTTCAAGGAACAATCCTAGTGATCATCCAAAATCTAATTGCTATATCCTTAACTAAATTTAAAAAATGGCAATTTTTCAAAATTTTATCTTGAAATGTGTTTTAGAGTTGATTTTCCTTTTTAACCCTTAAACGATGGGCATAGAAATTATTCCTTTTGGAATTGTGTAAATAGTTGGAATAAAAGATTCCATAAGCACTCATTGGAAGTCAAACTACTATACAAGAAAAATCCTTACCACATATTCAATCCCTATATTCCATTAAAGACCTTGAAAATTCTCCCCTTGAAGAATTAACTATATTTTTAGTCATAGAGCCAACACTACAAGGGAAAGGGGTGTTTTAAGTATAGTCCTAGAGATAACATTTTAAATAATGACCTTTATAGGAGACTTTAAGTAAGAAATAAGTGTCATTCTAGTAAATTTTTACTAGAATGACACTTATTTCTTACTTAAAGTCTCCTATAAAGGTCATTATTTAAAATGTTATCTCTAGGACTATACTTAAAACACCCCTTTCTCTTGTAGTGCAATAATACATGCATTCATCTCCTTACATCTATGCAAAATCTCTAACTCATACACTATCATTTAGACATCAAATTTATATATGTAAAGTATAATATTTGAGCATAGTTTGTGAATGCTACTAGTTCTCTCATTTTAGATTATTTAGAAGATGGTGTAAACACTAGGATTCTAGAAACATGTTCACTAGCCTAAATATCCACAATAATGAAACCTAGTTCACCCTATGATCAAATTTCCATAAAGCTAAAGCGGTCATTATACACATAGCCATCACTAGTGTCGAAGAGAAAAATTAGTTCAATGTATTCCATATGAGCAAAACAAAACTTGTAGATCTAATGGAATGCTCCCAAATTGTTTTACTTGCTCCCATGAGGTCATTCAATATAACAAAGATTTACTAAAAGGTTGAAATCAAGAAACATAGCTTTCAAGTAGAGAATAATTTCTACTTGATTTGGAGTTTTTTAGTCAAAGAGAGGCAATACAATTCAAAAGATGAATAGTAATCTTTTTGTCCTCTACCGAAAGATTCTCCAACATTCAACGACTAGAAAATTGCCGCGACAATCTTGTGGGTTAACTTCTACAAATTCTAGAACCTTTGAGGCCACTAAAAATTCATGGGATTTTTTTAATGCTCTTCCAATGATAGGACCGTGACTTTTTGCCCTAAATTTAATTTAATCACCGGACCTTTTCCTAGAGTGCAGTGAGGATGCCCGTCCCCTCCTCCGATTGGCCGGGAGCCCTGCACCGATGGCCTCCACGAGGGCTTTAAGGGGTGCCGGCAGGGCCACAGGGTGTGTGTGGCGACCCGGAGGTGCGATTCTCGTGGGTCCAAAACGGCCAGCTGGCAACTGTGGGACGCTGAGATGGACGACGCCCGTCCCAGCCTTGGGATTGGTGCAGGGCGATGCGTCCCCAAGGGTCTAGGAGACTTAGACGGAGAGGAGGATCTACGGATTCCTTGGTCCCACGAACCGGCAAGATCCTCGTATGGGAAGATTAGGATCTGTAAGTTACCTGGGGCAGCGCACTATGGATGATGATCCCTCAGTCATGAAGCAGGTGCGGAACTAGGTGCGGAATTAGGTGCGGAACCAGGTGCAGGGCCAGGGTTTCACTGACATTCTTATCTCCTTAAGTTATCCTGACACTGTTGGTGAGGAAAGTAAGCGGTGGGTGGGTAAGTTACACCCTACATAAGGGAGAAGGCTCAGTAATCATGCATCTAAGGGTTGAAACTGAATTTTGGGGAGGTGAAACATCTTGAAATATTTTTCAGTATATTTCCCTTGAAATAAAAGTGGAATTGACATCCAACCCAAGTTGTTTCATATTTTTTGGAGCTTTGTCGAATTAGTTATCAAATTTTGAAGTTAAAAGGGTATAGGGCAGCCCTTTTTTTTTACTTTTTGAGAAAAGTGCCAAGATGGTGATTGCTTCAAATTTGGTGAAGCATTGTATTTCTACATTCATCCATCTTTTGGACTTAAAAACACTTTTCCATCATATTCATATACTTTTTCATTCAAATTTGGCGACTTCATCTATATTTTAAAGAAAACTCGAAAATTTTTAGCAAAGAAAGATTACTTTTATTTGGCGGAAAAAAACATTTATTTTGAAATGGAACAATCTGGCCCCATGGTGCTAGAAAAAAAAGGGCTGGTATAGGGTTCTAAAATGGTGCACTAGCTAAAATGTACACTGTCAATACACTGCTGAAGGCTATGAAAAAGCAACATGTACAAATATTGTACATTTTAGGTAGGGCACCATTTTAGAACCCACTCCATTTAAGATCCTTCTCCCTTAAAATCACCACCATCACTCATTGTACATCTCCAAAATCAATATGTATATATGTTGAAAAAACAATTTAGAACATCTATAAAATAAAATATTTTAGCCAAGCTTTAGAACTTTGCTTGCAATTGCTAAATGTTGTGGTTTTCTGTGTGTTTTAAAACCTTCATTCATTTGCCAATAACAAGATTGATGAAAATTTGACCAATGAAATAATAATAACTAGGCAAAAAGTGGCAATTCAAAGGTAAACCACCTTAATATAAGAAGAGTTTCAACTTTGAAGTGTTTACATTAATATAAGGTAGTTATTTCTAATATTGTGTATAGGTCTAATTTTGAAGGTCTCATTCATGAAGGCCTAAGTACCAAAATTGAATCTCCACATCAAATTCTCAAGGGTCCATGTCACTTTAGACCTCTCACAAAAGGACACACAAGACACCTTTTCTTTTCTTTCAAAAATGACTTACTTTCTACCAACTTTGATCTTTGCGTAGGCTACCAACACCTTCGTGAATCCAACATCTACATATATAGATTTGCCCAAATTATTTAATGTTAATAAGAGTTTAATGCTGGTATTTAAAATTGTATCACTTTCAATTGGAAATTCATAGTTTTCATCGAAGTCCTAGAAATGCATTCAAAGAAAATTTAGAATCCCCTTGTGATTACCAACAAAATCATTTGTAATATGATAATGGGGCCACATTGAATTGTTTATTTTGTTAATTTTAGATGTGCTTACTTGATGAGTAAAAAGCTAGTTTTTTTGTCCTACAATATCTTGTGTTCAAATTTTGATTTTATGTAAATGAGGTCATAAGAAACCTCAAGAGAAATCCAATTCAAGCTATTTTTATTATTTTTCCATTTTGGGACACTATTGTGTGAATTTCAATATTGAAAGCATAGCATACCTATACCACATGTTAAAAGATTCCTCATAAAAGATAGTCTTGAAGTAAAAAATGCTTCAACTCCCCTTGAATGTCCTCAAAGATCTTTTCAATTCTTCTTTGTTGCCTCAAAGATTTATTAACTTTCATTAAAATTCAATATCTAATGTTCTTATTTTTTAATGTACATCCATATGAAGTCTTTAAAGGTACAGCTTAAAGTTTTTTTGTTCTTAAACCTCTAAATGTTCTTCAAGAAAAGATTCCAAATATTTTATTTTTATTCATATAAATACAACATTGAGATCTTGAAGGTTTGATTTCAAAGGTGGAGGGAATATTTTCTAGCCTTCAAAAACTAATTCAACCAATGCCACCAATTGAACTGAAAGTAGTTGAAAATTGCATAGGGCATAAAAGTGGAAGTTTCAATAAATATATAATTTAACAAAGAGGATCAATGTTATATACAAGTAAAGGATGTTTAATATTTTTTAACTTAAATAAAGTTGAATTAAAATTTATAGAATAAAGACTAAGTCTACTATTTTTTTAATGTACCCTTCTTTAGTACTCACAAACAATAGAAGTCACAATATCCATTGGTGATAGGAACAAGTTTACTAAAACATTATTCATCTTTCTTCAACAAGTTTAGTGAAGGTAGGAATGTTGTTCAAAATTATAAAATGAGAGGTGATTTGGTATGAAACGAGGACACTAAATATAAAGAATTATTAATCTCAACGGTGAGAATAATTAAGTAAGGAATTATTGTAGTCTAATTTTTATTTAACTATTTTCAAAATTGAGTTCAAAAAATAGTTTTTAATATTTTTTTCTACTATAAAACCTACTCAATATTTTTTTTAGAATACATTTTTAGTTGGCCAGTGTGACATTGAATTTGAAAAACCTCATAATTTTTGCTACAATTATCAAAACAATATGAAACAAAGTTTGACACACAGATTAGGCTATCTTAAAACTTTCATTAAAAATTATAAAGTCAACAAAGCCTAACAAAGTTCTCCAAAAAGAACTCAAAGTTAGCTCGTTAGTCTTTTTGAGATTAAAGGGATTCAAAGTTGAAATCTATCTACCAACTTTCTTTCTCTAAATTCATTGAAAATGCAATGCTTAGAGGTAAATATACTAGGAACTCATATGAATTTCTTGAAAAATTATTTAGTGGCTAAGAAAACATGATTGCAATTTCAATGAATTTATTGAAGAACCTTTAATGTCATAGGAATTCTCCTTATTAGAGAAGTTCTAATTAATTAGGTAATTTGAAATAATGCTTTTCTAAATTCATTGAAATGTTAATCATTCTTTGAGATGTGTAATAAACCATCAATAAGTTTGTTGAAAGAGTGGCTATGGTCCATTTACAACACTCCATATCATGGATTTCAACGAATTCAAGACAAGCATGGGAGACAACTTCACAATTGTAACTCCCCCTTATAAATCTCCCTTTAGAATCAACCTTTTATTTTTGGCAATGTGTAGATTACATCATTTACAGATAAATCCCTACCTTTTGCCAGATGAAAGTAGTTTTTTTCTATCAAATTTTTTAAAATTTCTATTTGAAATATAAGGTTGATGTGTACATAACCAATAAAATAAGCACATTTGGACACGATTGAGGATAGATCTTGCAAAGCAAATATTTTCAAAGGTGCATTGATAGAGATATTAGAGATTGCAAAAAAATTGGTAATTTTATCCCTTGAATTGAAAATATTATGAATTTTGAAAGGCAAAAGTTGGCCTTGATCTATGACCAACATCTAAAGTCATCCGATTCTGATCATTCAAAAACTACTTTTCAACTAATTACTTTTTGCTTTTGTGCTCACTTATGTGTCATTAATCTATTGGTCCAAACCTTGAAAAAATACAAAGACACACATCCCAAAGAGAAAACAAAAATCCATTCCAATTTTGGTTGGAATGGAATACCCTATTTATTGTTGATGGGACGTAATGGGTACATCTAGTTTAGATGAGAAGTTGTCAAATTTGAATGAAAAAGTAAATGCATATAAGCAATTGAAAAAAGTTTTCAGTTCACCAGATTATGAAAGTTACTATCATCCCCTCACTTTCTCAAAAAGTAAAAAAACAAACTGCTCGAGACCCAAGAAGAGGTCTAAAAAGCCGTCCGCCTCCATCAACAGTAAAAGCAATGACCGCATGCTCCCTGCTCCAAACAACAGCTACCAGTCTTCATCCATTCCCTCGAGCATTTCTATTCATCCATCCACAATTCGTTCATTCTCCGCATGAGTGCTGGACTGCTGGTCCTCTTCATGGGACCTGAAAAGCATGCAAGACTCTCCCCCCGTCGTCTCGTCGCATTCCTCGCAAATCCAGTCCCGTGTACACAACTTCCACTTTCTCGATCGGTTTTCTACTCCTCTTCTCCAAGTTCAACCTCCGGCATACCAAATTCCAATTCCTGTCCCAAGTTGTTTTCCGAAAACTTCTATTCTTGTAGTTTTTTCAGAGGTGGCGCTTGGACGGTGCACGCAGCTTGTTACCAATTTCAATGTGTGCAATGGAGCCCAACTGAGGAGACGACCACTCGGAATTTGCACGAGTTTTTGTAACAGAAATTGGGTTCGATACCAATTTGATTACTCCACATTGCAGTTTCAATGACCAGCTGGCTTTGCACGCACATAGTCGTCGCCCATGATTAGTTGCGCAAGCTCTCGCTGCTGAAGCCTCTTCGTGTTGTAGCAGATTCCATCAACGTTGAAGAAAGAATCCTTGTTTCCTTTTACTTTGTCAGCTATGGTGGTCGTCGGTCCTCGTCACATCGTTGCCTCCTCGACTCTCCCTTCGAGAGCAACTACTACTGCCAAGATTCACCTCGCGCAACAAGAGAATCCTCATCACCATCACCACCACTACTCCGACGTGAGTCGAGACTCGTGGAGACCTTCTGCTACCACCGTCGTCGACCGCTCTGTGACAGCAACCACCGAGCTCAAGCAGCAACAACAGGTGCGAGAGCCTTACGCCAAGAACAGCAAGGGGAGTGGTGCTGTTGGTCCTGCCGCCTTGAAATGTCCGCCCACGACGTATGCGTTTGTGTACGGGACATTGAAGCGGGGGTTTTCGAATTGCTGGCTCATGGACGACGTGGTGGCCAAAGGGCATGCTCGTTTTCTGGGGACGGCGAGGACGAAGCAAAAGTTTCCCATGGTGTGTGGGCCTTATCAAGTGCCGTTCCTCATCGATTTGCCGGCCGCAGGGCATCATGTGCGTGGGGAGCTTTATGAGGTTTGTGCTGTTGTGTCATTTTTTGGGTTTGTGATCCTGTTGCTACTCTTCTTTTGCAATCGAGGATAGTGAATCTTTTTAGTGTGTGTTAGAGCTGGTGTGCAGAGGAAGTGTGATTGCAGAAAGGCGGTACAAGATTCTACAGAGGGCTAGTATTTTGGAGAAAGAAAAAATGACATTGGGTTTAGTTTGGTAGCAAACCTGCTAATCGCAGAACAGGAATCACAAGGTCTGAAAGTGTGTTACTTGGTTAGTGCTCTCTTTTGTTAAGACTTTCAGACCTTGCGAAATTTGGCACAATGTGATTTTCTTCTTTCTCCGAAGTGCTCGCCCTCTGTCGGAGTCTTGGAACGCGTTTCTGAAACCGCAATACCTCAGCAGATCAGCTTTGACACTCTCTCTTGAACCCTAAAAAGATTCACCTCAATTTCGACAATGTGATAGTTCAGATTCAATGTAAAACCTGCAGATTAGACATGCTACTGTACACACTTGTGGCTCTTCAATGTTTTTTTCTCTATTATCACATCCTCTGTTCGTTTGAGACCCTGTACCCAGTACTCTCACTTTCGTTGTCTTTGTCTCAAAGAATGCTCGTATTAATGTGAAATTAAGGAGTTTGAAAAGAGTTTTAGATCATCTTCTTGCAAACTGAACTACTTTTTAATGTCATTCGAGGTAGAGGATTCTAGTTCTGTCATTTCCAACATATGTAGGAGTTTTATTTGGGGGAGAGCACTAGAGAGCCGAGGGGAAATCACTTTGGGTTCAAAAGTCAAGTAATCTGAGATCAACCCGATGTTCTATCTGTTGATTTTTATCTATGCTGCAATTTCTGAGTGGGAGGTTGTGGATTACTATGTGGCATTAGACAATCTCATTTTCATTCAAAGATCGTTAGCTTAGACATTTAGCCAAGTCATGCTTACACCCAACTTGCTTATTGAAGGTCAACAAGTGTACGAATAGATGAGTTCTAGTTCAGAACAGTTGTTAGTATAAATGATAGGATCAAGTCCCGAACAGCAATGGTTTTAGCTTCCTCTTAAGTTTATATTCAATGGTGGTGTACTCAGGTGGATTGTCATGCCATTGAGAGGCTGGACGATCTAGAAGGAGTATCCAAGGGCAACTACGTGAGACGATCCATTGTGCTTTCCGACTTGCAATTGCAACCTTCACACGAGCACGAATTCACCAATTCGGGAGAACTGGTTGCCCAAGTTTACTTTGCAGCCCCAACTTATGCTTCACGTCTGGCTGAAGCGCCCCACATTGAGGCCTTCACTGAGAAGGAGTCGGCCACTTATGTGCGACGGAAAGACCGACCCCAGAACCGCACTTTCCTTCAGCACATTGAGCACTGGATCAAAACGCAAGAGAAGCTGGTCAGTAGAAGCAATAATCAATGCACCACAGTTTTGAAAGGTAGGAAAACCAAGATCGCCATATCTGCTACTGTTGAGCATTGTTTCTATTGTTTGTTCATGCTGTTAAATTTCTGTACGACCTCGTTGGCAAATGAAAGACAACTGCAACTCACTACAGACTGTCTGATTTGGATACCACATGCTAAAGTTACCAAGGATCCAATTATTTTTTGTTCTAAAATTGCTTCTGTGGTACTAGGTACATATTGATTGAGGGGATGTACACCAAGCTGAATATTCGATGGAGGGGTAAGTTTGGTTCCTCAAGTGGCAATTTCTGATGTCCCTACCTTAATGCGATCACCATCATGGATATCTCCCGGACATACAGTTTATAAACTTATTTCATGTTACTTTTCATTTAATCCTGATGATGGGTATACAAAGCTCTATGGACAGTTTTTTTCCGGTCAAGATATATTGACTGTGTAGGAATTTGTTGAATCTGTAGTTTTTAGAGGGGGAAGTGGGTTTCCAAGCAGGGAAGAGCAGATGCAAATTAGTGAAGGCATTGAAGAGATCTTCAATGAATGCGTTAACTGGAGACACCATAAATGAGAAAAAAAACAGATAAAAATTTTACACTCATTGTTGTGAAATCCATATTGCTGGTTTTCTCTGGTCTATTTTTCTGGTCATGTGATGTAATTTTGAGTGCTATCTCCAAGCTTGGTATTGTGTTTCTGCTCATTGTTTTCATGCTGTGAATGTGAATTCATGCACTTCATGTTTTGTAGTTGTGTTTCTGGCTCATCTTTGTGGTTACCTTCGTCTCATGAAACAGCTGAGTATCTTAACCTCTAAAGTCCCAGTGTCCCCTCAATGGATTTTGGGCAGGTCCTTGTAGTCCCAATATTTATCAAGATTTTTTGAAACTTTTTGTGAAGGTGGGAAAACACATTAGGTTTGAGAAAAGATCATTTTTATTTCAATTGATGCCTAAGAGTAAAAGTTATGGCACAAAAAGCCCTTTTTTAAGGTGCAATGGGCAAAAACTTCCTCACCCAAATTTGGTTTTAAAAATTAAACAAAAATTAGTTTCTTGTAGATTTTAATTTTATACATATTAGAAGCCTTGATTTATTCCATTTCGATTTGTTGCATGAAAGTTATGGACAATCTTGTTTTTTGGGCAATTAGAACATCTTTTTGGAAAAATTAACTTTAAAATTTCAATTTTTAATTCTTCTCAATTTTTTAGATAAAAATTCTTTGATATAGTTAAATACGCTTGCTAGAACAATTTGTTAGGATTATTGTTTTTCAATCTCATCTTAAAACTATTAATGATTTCATTTTTCAATCAATTTATTTCTACTTAATAATTCTTTAAAGAATGAAAATCAAGTGTGTTTTATTGGAAATTTTTTCCTAGACTTTTGACTTGATTCTTCAATATAAAAGAAATTGAATTCAAAATTTATAGTACCAAAAATTTCCACAAATGGTGGTTGAAGTCATCTGAAATTGCCAACTAGCATTTTAAAATGCTCAATTTGTCCAACTTTGAATGCTAGAATCTTTCAATTTGTGCAGTCAAACTTTGTGAAATTTTTACTGCATGATCACAAACAAGTGAAATATAAGATCTCATGGTTAGATTTTGAAGGGGGGGAAATGTTTTTTTACTTCCTTCGGTGAGCGCAATAGAAAATGACAAATTTGAGTCGATTTTGAGAGGCTGTAGGACTTTAGAGGTGAAGCAAATTAGATGGAATTTGAGTCAAGAATGTATTATTGTGCAGCATGTTAACCCCTAAATGCCCAATGCTTGTTTTGAGCCTTTGGGAATTTGCTCTAAATTGAACAAAATGCCAACATTTTGATAAGTTGTATTAATTTTTTTTTCAATTGTAACCATACAAATTCAAACTAGACATGTTAGAGGTCACATAGGAAAAGAAAACATAACAATATCACTTATGGAATGAAAGATTATAATGTTTGACCATGAAGGTGTTAAAATTGCAAAAGTGATGTG